>CM031942.1:47844883-48504630 GCA_018703725.1 Brassica juncea | reverse complement strand
TGGACGAGTTTCAGATGCGTCCATCCTTTCGTCTCTTGCCTCATATTCTCCGCTGTATTGATTGGCGACTAACTGAGAATCGCAGTAAGCGTGAATATTACGGATTTTTAACCCATGGGCCAGCCGCAAGCCTGCGATGAGTGCTTCGTATTCTGCCTCATTGTTTGAAGCATGAAAAGCCAATCGGAAAGACTGTTCTAGGATTTCCCCGTTAGGAGAGGTGAGCCGTATTCCGATTCCGGATCCTTGTTTGGATGAAGATCCGTCGACGTGGAGGACCCAAGTTGAGTTTGGTTCCTCGTTAGTCATGTTTCTAGTGGGTAACTCTACCAAGAAATCCGCAAGTACTTGGGACTTTGCACACGTCCTTGGGCGATATTCGACGTCGTATTCACTCAGTTCGATTGCCCATTTTGCGAGCCTACCGGATTGACTCGGACTATGCAGGATTATCCGCAGCGGGAACGTGGTGAGAACCACTATAGTGTGAGACTGGAAGTATGGTCTTAGTTTTCTTGCCGAGGTTATGACAGCGAATGCTAATTTTTCCATTAGAGGGTATCGAGTTTCCGCATCCAGTAACGTCTTGCTTACGTAAAAGATTGGTTTTTGTTCGCCGCGTTCTTCTCGTATCAAGACGCCACTGACCGCCGTTGCAGAAACTGCGATATAGAGGAAAAGAGGTTCACCTTCCACCGGTTTTGCGAGGACTGGTGGAGTGGCCAGGTAATGTTTCAATTGTTGGAAAGCTTTTTCACATTGCTCGGACCATTCGAACTTCTTGTTTCCCTTCAATGTCTCGTAAAACGGTAGGCACTTATCCGTGGAGCGCGAGATGAAACGGTTCAAAGCCGCGACTCTTCCGGTTAGCCTCTGGACTTCTCGCTTGGTTCTCGGGGAGGCCATCTCTATCAGTGCGTCGATTTGTTTAGGGTTGGCCTCGATTCCGCGATACGTTACGAGGTATCCGAGGAATTCTCCCGATGCCACCGTGAATCTACATTTTGCCGGGTTGAGTTTCATGTTATGCTGGTTGAGTCGTGCAAAACATTCCTTTAGGTGGGCTATATGATTGTGTTCGTCAAGAGATTTTACGAGCATATCATCGATGTATACTTCCATAGTTTTTCCGAGTTGCTCGGCAAACATTTTGTTGACGAGTTGCTGATATGTTGCACCTGCGTTTTTAAGACCGAAAGGCATTACCTTGTAGCAATACGTTCCGCGGTCTGTGATGAATGCAGTTTTTTCACGGTCGTCGGGATTCATCATGATCTGATTGTATCCGGAAAAAGCGTCCATGAATGACAGAAGCTTGTTTCCCGCGGTTGCTTCGACCAGTCGGTCGATGTGTGGGAGCGGGAAGCAATCCTTTGGACAGGCTTTATTCAGATCCGTGAAATCGACACAGACTCGCCACTTGCCGTTTTTCTTTTTTACCACGACAGGGTTGGCAAGCCAGTCCGGATACCTGACTTCTGTTATCGACCCTACTTTGAGGAGTCTTTCGACTTCCTCATTGACTGCGGTGGCACGCTCAGGTCCCAGCTTTCGTCTCTTTTGTTTTACGGGTTTGTGAGTTGGGTCGATGTTAAGTTCGTGACACGTTACGCTAATGTCGATTCCCGGCATATCCTCCGCAGCCCACGCGAACGTACTGAGGTTCTTTTTGAGGCATGCGATGAGCTCTGCTTTCATTGGTTCGCGGAGGTTAGCTCCGATCTCGACACACCGTTCCGGGAAAGAATCGTCGAGACAGATTGAGACCACCGGTTCGCAGGTTGGTTCACGCTTCCCTTCCAGGGCCTCAGCTCTTTGGGACTGCCAAAAGGTTTCCGGCGAGTCGTGAATCGTTTGCCTTTTCCGAGAGGTTTCGATTTCATAGTTTTTCCGTTTTAGTTCGGTAGCGAGGTAGATCTGCGCTGCTCCGTGACTTCCATGTATTGTTTCGACCCCGAAAGGTGTTGGGAACTTGAGCCATAGGTGGAATGTTGATGGGATCGCTCTCATGGAGTTTAGCCAGGGAGTTCCAACTATCGCATTGTAGGATGTTGGACCATTGATCACCAGGAATTCCGTGTTTTTGGCGACGCTCCCGGCTTTGACTAGGAGGTTAGTCGAGCCGAGGGTCATAATTTCTCCCGAGAGTCCGAATACTGGGCTGGGGTCATCTGTAAGGATGCTTAGATCGACGCCCATCCTCTCGAGGGTGCTTTTGTAGATAATATTGGCCGAGCATCCGGTGTCGACTAATACCCATGCTACGTCAATATCCTGGATCGTGAGTTCTATTACGAGGAGATCGTTGTGAGGTTTGACCGTACGGGCCGTTGCTCGATCCTCGAAAGATACGATGTTGCGGGCTGACGAAGATGTCATACTGAACTTCGATCGATTGGTGGTTTTCGAGTTAGAGAATCCGTCCCCCCCTCCTTCTAGCGCCAAACTGTGGGAACCGAAATTCACACCGTCAATTTCCGATAAAGATTTGATTGCGGAGGAAAGCCAAGTAAACCCGACTTTCCTTGAAGATCCGGATTCTCTGCGTTGCCACACGAAATCGATAAAGTAAACAGAAGACAAAAAATGGGATTTGAAATATTTGCCCGAAGGCGTTTTATTAGATAAAAGAAACGAGTACAAGGATTCTCCGAAAGACAAAGAGATTTGCGATTTAAAGAAAAAGATAGAGTCGCAGGCAGCCAAACGTCCTAAGCCTTGCTCCGCTAGTCAAACCACCTAAACCCTAGTTTTTCTAAGCTAGCAGGATGCTCTAAGTCTAATTCTCGGATTTTCGGGATGCCCTTCTCTTCTGCTCTTGCTCTCCTTATATACCCACTTCTAGGTCGGTTTGCCTTAGGGTGATGGGCCTCGCCTTTGGGCCCAAGCTTATCTCTTCAGGAAATGTTCCATTTTCGTCGATCTTCGTAATCATCCTCGAGTTTTCCGCTATCCTTTGGCGACTTGATGTTTATCCGATGTTTCGGGAAATCGGATGAACCGTCATAGTCTGATTGGGACTGAATTCTGGAAAATCGTAAGTAAGTCTGTGGACTTGTCTTAAGTCGTTAAACGTTTTATACGATTTCTTCCCCGAGAAATCCAATCCCTCCAGTTTCTACCGTAAAACATCGAGGATGATTCCAACCGAATCGAAAGATGTTTATTCCGTAGCCTTGATTGTACCAAACTCACGAGGGCTGATCCGAACAAGCTAAGACGGAATCGAACCGGGCACGATAGGACCGAGACCGGGACGAGGGCCGCGGACCGACGCCAGGCCGACCCGCGCGACAGGTGCCGCCGGCGCCAGGCCGAGGTGCCACCGGCGCCAGCCCAGCCCGCGTCCCGCGTGCCGCCGGCGCCAGGCCGGGTGCCGCCGGCGCCAGGCCAGCCAGCGTCCCGCGTGCCGCCGCCGCCAGGCCGGGGTGCCGCCGGCGCCAGGATAGCCCGCGTCCCGCGTGCCGCCGGCGCCAGGCCGGGGTGCCGCCGGCGCCAGGCCAGCCCGCGTCCCGCGTGCCGCCGGCGCCAGGCCGGGGTGCCGCCGCGCCAGGCCAGCCCGCGTCCCGCGTGCCGCCGACGCCAGGCCAGCCCGCGTCCCGCGTGCTGCCGGCGCCAGGCCGGGTGCCGCCGGCGCCAGGCCGGTGGGTGCCGCTGGCGCCAGGCCAGCCCGCGTCCCGCGTGCTGCCGGCACCAGGCCGGGGTGCCGCCGGCGCCAAGGCCGGGGTGCCGCCGGCGCCAGGGCCGGGGTGCCGCCGGCGCCAGGCCGGGGTGCCGCCGGCGCCAGGCCAGCCCGCGTCCGCGTGCCGCCGGCGCCAGGCCGGGGTGCCGCCGACGCCAGGCCAGCCCGCGTCCCGCGTGCCGCCGACGCCAGGCCAGCCCGCGTCCCGCGTGCCGCCGGCGCCAGGCCAGCCCGCGTCCCGCGTGCTGCCGGCGCCAGGCCGGGGTGCCGCCGGCGCCAGGCCGGGTGCCGCTGGCGCCAGGCCAGCCCGCGTCCCGCGTGCCGCCGGCACCAGGCCGGGGTGCCGCCGGCGCCAGGCCGGGGTGCCGCCGGCGCCAGGCCGGGGTGCCGCCGGCCCAGGCCGGGGTGCCGCCGGCGCCAGGCCAGCCCGCGTCCCGCGTGCCGCCGGCGCCAGGCCGGCCCGCGTGACGGGTGCTGCCAGCGCCAGGCCGGGGTGCCGCCGGTGCCAGGCCATCTTGCCGTCTGAGGGTTTTCCGTTGCTCGATCTTTCCCCCGCTAGTCGTTCGTGCGGGAAATTTTTGAGTTTGGAAGGATCTTTGGCCGTAGATTTCGAGATAACCGTTTTTGACCCCAACATCGACGATGAGGTGGTGGTGTCGATCGATGTTGATTGATTGTGGGAACCGAAATTCACACCGTCGATTTTAATGAATAATAATGAAGGAAAGCAATGAAAACCTTACTTTCCTTGAGGTCCGAATTCTCTGCGAGAGCCGACGACAAGTGACCAAATAAATGCGGAAAAGGGTTTGTTAAGAGTTGGGACTGAACCTTAAGAAAGGCTGCCTACGTACCCCTTTCGAGGATCAAGTCAGGCGTAGTTCAGTTAGAAAGAATTGAACAAGAGATCGAACCGCCTGGGCGAGTTCGTCTAGTACGAGCGTGGGTCATAGAAACAGGCATGTCGAGAATAATGCCTAGGGTTTCTAAGTGCCGAGCTCTAGCGTAAAAGAATTGTCCGATCCTTCCGAGAGGAACAGAGATCTGCGAACAAGATAAAAATAGAACAAGAGGCGGCCAGACGTTCTAGGTTCTGCCTTGCTAGTCTAACCGCCTAAATTCTAAGTTCTTTATGCTAACGGGAGTTCTCAAGGTCTCAAATCTCGGATCCCCCTTTTTCTTCTGCTCCTGCTCTCCTTATATAGTCGCTCTAGGTCGGTGGCCCATCTATTCTTTTGCCTTCGGGTCCAAGTTTATCTCTTTTAGGAATATTCTATTTTTCGTTGATCTTAATAGTTATCTTCGAGTCTTGACATTTATCTTTGGAAACTTAGCATATTTATCGTATTTCCGCGAGTTAGGACAAACCGTCATAACTTTTATGGGCTCGAATCCCTTCTGAGAGCGTAGATAGGCTTCTAGACCAGTTTAGATCCTTGCGGACCGTTCTTAGGCCTTTTGGCGTTTATACGATTTCTGGGTTTTAGTCATAAAACTTTGAGAATAACTTTAATCGAAACGAAACGAGAAGTATGTGGTCCCGAAGGTCGGATATAACAGCTATACGGAAGATACGGGAGTCGAAGTAAATTGGATAGGCCGGGATCAGGTCGAGCTCGCCGGGCGAGCCGACTCGCGTGACGGCTGAGCTCGTCGGCGATCTGACCCACGCTGTGGTTGAGCTCGCCGGGCGAGTACACCCACGCCGTGGTTGAGCTCGCCGGCGAGCTAACCAGTGTGATGGTTGAGCTCGCCGGGCGAGTACACCCACGTCATGGTTGAGCTCGCCGGCGAGCTGACCCGCGTGATGGTTGAGCTCGCCGGGCGAGTACACCCAGGTCATGGTTGAGCTCGCCAGGGAGCTGACCGTGTGATGGTTGAGCTCGCCGGGAGAGTACACCCACGTCGTGGTTGAGCTCGCCGGCGAGCTGACCCGCGTGATGGTTGAGCTCGCCGGGCGAGTATACCCACGTCGTGGTTGAGCTCGCCGGCGAGCTGACCCGTGTGATGGTTGAGCTCGCCGGGCGAGTGGCTTTTGTGCGGGATTCGCTCGTTCGTCCACTTCCGATCTTTCTTTTAGTGAATGTTTTGCGGAAAATCCGTGAATAAGAAATAATCTTAGCCATTGATTTCGAGATAACCGTTTTTGACCCCAACAGTTAGCCCTCCAGCCCATAAGACTCATAGTTGATTTTGCGGGCGAGTGATGTAAATTAAAAATCGAAATCTTTGGTTAAGAATATTTATTGCGGAAATCCACGTCACCCTCATATCCTTATAAGTAACAACTCACCACTCCTCATTCTTCACACATCTCTTTCTCTCATATTCTCTTCTCTTCAAACTACCTATCAAGAATGTCTTCCTCCCCAAGCGAAAAGAAGAACTCCGATGTCGAGATGGGTGAGGCCAACTCGGCACTTCCGACTCCGGCCATGCATGAAGCCACTCCAACCTTCGTCGCCGGGTTTCTTTCTTTCAAAGAGAGACTGTCTAGACGCAGCAGTGACTCGGAACCATGCCGAGTCGCCGGCTGTCCCTTCTTCTTCCGCAATGTCATACTCGGCTGAGGGAAATATCTCCCGACCATGCCGCACCCTTTGTTGGGGCGGACACGGCTCTTGCGGTGGTGCCGGAGGTCTCAGCTCAACCTTACGGTTCTTCTACCACTCCGGCCCCGGTTCCGAAAGAAGAAAAGGCGACGGAGCTGATGCCTCCCCCTCAGGACAGGAAGGAGATCATTCTAGGGCTTCCCGCGGCTAGCGTCCCTCCCCTGCCCAAAAGTCGTAAGTGGGGCGGTGCCATGACCGAGGCTGCCAAGAAGAGGAGGTGCACCAAAGGCGCGGAAGGGGAACCTTCGGGGTTTCTCACACACCATCGAACCAAGGTTTTTCTTGAACATTCGGCATACTTAGTCTCTCGTCTATTATGATGATTTTTCTTTTTTTTTTCTTTTTTTTTTTGCTTGTATGCAGTTTGTATCGCTGATTGACGGGATGCTCGGCGACTATAGCTAAGAGATAGAACGCTTGACTAAGGACCTAGCTGAGTCACAGGAAGCGAAGAAGAGGTCGGAGGATGTGTTGAAATCCATCGAGGAAGCTCATACTGGTGAGGTTTCTCGATTGGAAGCTCAGGTCAGCGATCTGGAGCGGGATTTTGGGAAGTCGGCAAGTGCTTTGTTCAAGTTGAAGAAGGAGAAAAAGAAGAAGGCCTCTGAAGTTCATCGTATCTGGCGCGAAATTCAAAACGAGAAGAGTCTGAGGCCGTCGTCTCGAGCGATGACTTCCGCACTCGTCTAACGAGGATGGCTACTCTGTTTGGTTCCCTCTTATCGGTTCACAAGAGAGACATGGCCCTAGCGAACGTTGAGGGAAGCCTGAGAGAGATCCGACTGCTTAAAGGCGAAAGGGCTCCGACTTTAGACTCCGAAGAGGCTCGGCTACTATCTCGCAAGGGGGAGCTCGAAATTTCCGAGGGAGACTTCGACTCGGTCATCTCTAAGCTCCAGTCCGAGTGCACCCTTACGCCGTGTTTGGGAGAACCCGAGGGACAAGATCCGGTGGTCGGAGAGGGCGAGGATGATGGGACCGAGAGGGGTGAAGTTGGAGCGGAGGATGATGACATGGTTCCAGGTTCTGTTGAGGTTGAGGATGAAGGCGGTTCTCCGAAGAGTACCTAGGTTTATGATCCTTTCGAGGATTTTCATTTTATTTTGGCCTGTTTAAAAGGCCGCGGTTTGTATGTTTCGGAACTGGTCGTTGGTGGCTTTGAATCCCTGTCCTTTTTAGGGCTTTTAAAATATTTTGCTCAAATTTATAAAATCGTGGTTTTTATAAATTGAGAGAACTTCCGTTTTTCGAAGTTAGAGGGACAGGGTGTGAGTTGTCGTCTAATTCATGTCTCTCAGATGATCTTCATACCTGTCGTTGTGTAAGATGAGAATTCCCGAAGTCTTTTGGTTTGCGGAGACTCATAAACGTACAAATATAAATGAAGAGACAAATTTTGGGATCTCGTATCGGGGTGTTGATACTATGCATTTGAGATGTCAAGATCCAGCATGGCTGGGTTTAGGGCAAGACCTAGGTTTACTCTCGGACTAAGGCCTTGTGAGGACAAGTCGGCTTTTGTTTGCCTGTTTGCAATTTTTACCTGATTCGTACCGATTTAAAGTCCGCGAATTGTTATCGGCTTATATGATTTGTCTTGGCACGAATCGAGCTACTTCCAAAGACCGTTTGGAGGTGCTAACCAAAATTTCAGATTTCTTGTATATCGCGCTATGTTATCCTTGTCGGATGTAAGAGAGCCTATCCTTTCGAGGGCGGCTAATGTCTGTTTAGGACGTTAGAGTTTGTTTGTTGTGATCAGCAACAACGAAATGATACCATTTTAGAGGCATGTTACCGTTTAGAGGCGTGTTTGTATGTTTTGAGTTCCTGAGACGAAAATTTCGTCTGGAATGTTTTGAGGAAAAGAATGTCCTTCGAGCGTTAGCGACGTCTCGCAGTGCTGAAGCTTGAGTTTTCCTTGTGCCGCATTTCGTGGTTGAAATGTTCGCGGGCTTGATATGTTTTGCGAATGTTCGCAGCCATAAACTGTTGTTTCAGTTTGGATGCAGAAATTTTTTTTTTATTTTTGATCGAGGAATTAGGACCGAGGGATCGCGTAAATTTGACCCAAGGAGAAGCGTCTACCTTCACTGTGCTTTGTGAAGTGTTGGCCTTCCGGGATTTGTTTTGTATATTTTTAAGTATGACTCGTATAACTCTTGAAACTTTGTCACGAGTGTTTCTTTT
Source organism: Brassica juncea (assembly GCA_018703725.1). Lineage (NCBI taxonomy): Eukaryota > Viridiplantae > Streptophyta > Magnoliopsida > Brassicales > Brassicaceae > Brassica > Brassica juncea. Next base: position 48,496,146 of record CM031942.1, on the reverse strand, counting down.
CATGCCGTGTTTACGGGGTGTATAGAACTTAATCGATTGATGATAAGTTTAAATCTTCCATATGGTTGTTAGGACTGAGTTTTGTTATGAAAAATTAATCGTATGATTTCTGATTCTGTATTTTACGACAAACTGCTTGCGTAATAGTCACTTGGCGTTCTATGACAAATCGTGAATTGTCGTTTTAGCCGTTAAGCAACTGGAGCAGTGGTCGCTCAATTATTTGGACGTGGCATGAAGGTTGTGTTCAGCCGTATAGCCAAGGAAGTTGTTGGTAAAGGATTAGACCATGACCCTTTCGTGTTAACATTAAGGTCATGTTAGTTTACGATTGTCTTTTAAGGGGATGCCGAATTCAGGTTCGGGCTTTATGGAAAGGCATAGTTGGCCGAGGGCCGAATAGCATTCGTCGAGATTGACAGGCCAAGCATAGCGGAGTTTTTTGAGTTATGGCTGATGGCTGTTAAAAATGATTTTCCACTTTAGGTTTCAGTTATACGATGAATGGTTCGTATACTCCTTTGGTTGCATGAAAATTGCTTAAGATGCGTTGCGATCGTTTCTCGGTTTTTCGAGAGATTAGTTCGGTTTGCATGTTCTGCCTGGACAGTCAAGAAACAATAGAACAATACTGGAAAAATTGCCTAAGACTGTGGGAACCGAAATTCACACCGTTAATTTCCGATAAATGATTTGTGGAGGAAACCCGAGTTAACCCGATCTTCCTTGAAGGTCCCGGATATCCGCTGGGCCACACACGATACAATCAGTGGAGATTAAAGTTGCACAATAAAAATGGTAAAAATAGAGCGAAAAGAGATCTTATTTCTGAATTCGCGTTTGAGCGTGAACAACGGGCAAAGAAATAAGCTACAAGAGCTGTCGAAAGTTTCGCTAGTCCGGCCGCATAGATCTAACCTAGTTGAGTCGCAGCTCGCTAGTGAAAACAGAAAAAGAATGCTAAATTGCTCTAAGTGCTAAGTGCTCTGGAAGTTTTGTGATGATTTTCTCCTCGCCCAAAGCTCTCCTTATATACTCCTCTTAAGACGGTCTATCTTCTTTCGGGCTGAATTGGGCTTTTTCCATTTTCGTCCATCTTTGTGTTTATCGGGAAACTTGACATTTATCTTCGGAAAACTTGACATTTATCTTCTGGAAACTTGACATTTATCTCTTATGTGAAGATAAGGATAAACCGTCATAGTTATCCTTCCTTTTCGGAAAATCGTAAGTGGGCCGTTTTGGCCATGTCGGGCCACTTAGACGTTTTTACGGTTTTTCGAAAGAATAGTCTTTGAATGTTTCGGCATTTCCGAAGGAACCCCAATTCCTCGTATAGTCGAGATGTTTGGTGTTTAGAATAACCGTGATCGTACCAAACTCACAAAGATTGATCCAAACAAGCCAAGATGGGATCAGACCGAGCATGATGAGACCAAGACCGGGACGAGGACCGTCGACCGGCGCCAGGGGGCTTGCCGCCGGCGCCAGGCCGGCTCGCGTAACGCTTGCCGCCGGCGCCAGGTCGGCTCGCGTGACGCGTGCTGCCGGCGCCAGGCTGGCTTGCCGGCGGCGCCAGGCCGGCTTGCCGCCGGCTCCAGGCCGGCTTGCCGCCGGCGCCAGGCCGGCTTGCATGACGCTTGCCGCCGGCGCCATGGGTTCTCTGCCGCCCGTGGGTTTTCCGTTGCCCGATCTTTCCCCCGTTAGTCGTTTGTGCGGGAAATCATTGAGTTTGGAAGGATCTTTAGCCTTAGATTTCGAGATAACCGTTTCTGACCCAACAAGATCTTCCGAGATTCCTCGAGTATCGGGATCGAGATGGACTTGGATTCGTAGACTTTCCGTCTTCAAGGGTTTGAGAAATGAGGCTTCGAACTTAGACGTTTAAAATATGAACTTCTAAACAATCGAGAAGGCTTTGCGGAAGAATCATTGTAGTTCTCGGACAATCCGGACATGGGTTTAAGGGACCAAGATGCTGCTGTTTCCCGAGATCACGAGACGATTGCACAGATGGGCGCCAGGACCCTTGCCGCCAGCGCAAGACGGGAGACAACAGGCCTGCCGCCGGCGCCAGACGGGACAGGACAAGCCTGCCACCGGCGCCAGGCGCCCTGCCGCCGACGCCGGGTGTCCTGTCGCCGGTGCTAGGCGTCCTGCCGTCCGTGCCGTGTCCTGCGTCCGCTGGTGCCTGCTGTTGCTTGCCTTTGTTGATCCCCGGGGCTCACGGTCCGTTCATGCCTTCTCGTGAGTTCATCGAGTGACGACCTGTTTCTTGGTTTCGATCGTCACTTAGTTTTCTTTCGAGGACTTTCGGGTGACGATTTCGTCGTTGACCGATTTTGACCCCAACAAAAACTTAGCTTGCTAGACTATCCACCTAGGTTCTAGGTTCCCTAAATTTTACGGCAGTTTTCAAGACGTTTTCATTCCTTTCCTACGAAGAATTAAAACCTGATAAAACTTTATGAGTCGGACATACCTTAGTCTGATCGATTATTCGAGATTGCCTCTTCTTCCATCTTCGTCTCCTCTTGTCTTCTGACGAGTTAGTAATTTATCGAGAGTTTGTTAGGCGTTTCAGAATGGCCACTTTCGATTCAATGTCAAGGGACTTCGAAAAGCCTGATACTGAATTTTATACGAATTGGTTTTCGACGAAATTCTGACGACAATATCGGAATGAGGAAGAGACATCAACGTCCAAGTTCATGTCCTCGTTTCTTCGTACTTCCGGTTTTCCGAAGGAATTTTACGTAATCGTTGAAACAAAAGGAGGAGAAGCAGGCCAAGAGGGGCATTTAGGAAAGAGGAAGCAATGGACAAGATGTCATTTGGTTTAGTTCGTCAAGCCTTGAGCGAACTGTTCATGTCCCAGACCCTATTGTTTCATATGATCTTGTTTAAATTTTCGAATGATATTTCGAAAAATATTGCCGAGTTTGATCTTACAGAAGTTGTTTCTTAAAACGTTGTCAAACTTTTATTTTACGAGAGTTATTCTGCAAACTGTTGTCGAGTTAATTTTACGGAAGCTGTTTCGTAAAATGTTGTCGAGTTTAATTGTACAAAAGCTGTCTCGTGAAATACTGTCGAGTATTATTTTACGAAAGGTGTTTCGTAAAATGTTATCGAAGTTTAATATCAGAAACTCTCTCTGCGGTGAGCTGTAATTTTTGCGACTAAACTTCATCAGAAATTTTCACGTTTCCGTAGGATTGATCTGAATGAGTTTTGAGTAGTTTCTCCGAAGTAAGCTTAGTGGAAAAATCGAGAGTTCGCTTTGGGTTATGAAATTCTAGGTTTCGGAAGACGTCTTAGTAGTTAGGGATACGACCTCTCGTTTTGGCTTTGTTTAGTCTTCTTTAACCGTCTTAGGTTTTGAGTGATTTTATACAATTGAACTCTGTTTTTTCCAAAACTGGCCGAGAAGGACCGAGTTGGCCGTATGGCGAGTTGGTCGAGAAGGGCCGAGCTCGCTGTGTGGTAAGCTGGTCGGGACAGTCAGAGCTTTGTGCTTCCTCGAGATGGTTCGGACGATTGGGAAGTATAGGTAAGCACTTTTTCCGTCTCGTCGTTTGTTTTCCCGAGAACTGTCAGAAAGAAGTACGGCAGTGGAGAATTGACGACCCGATTTGTCGTGCTTCTTTTTCACGAGTAATCTACGGTTTCCCCATGGTTTCGAAGAGAACAAGTTTTATTTTTCCGAAAATTTCTCGCAAAAACGTTTTTTGGTATAACAGTTTCTCGTTGAGATTTCTTTACCTCGATAACTAGACAAATTTTTTGGGGTTTGGCAGATTTTATCGTTGTCCATTCTGTTTAGATAAAGAAATTGCGAGCTCGTTTCCGTGCTCCTCCTGTGGCAGAAAGCCGCGACTAGGTTTTCGATTTTCTCGAGCACTGCGGCGTTTGCCCAAGCGTTGGCCAGAGGAGCAGTCACTGCTGAAATTGTTTTACCAACGTTGATGCGACCTGCGACTTCGTCTTTCATATTTCCAAACATCGCTTTGATCAAGCGTTTTGTGGCCGTGAGAGTAAGAGTAATCCGTCCCCCTCCTTCTAGCGCCAAACTGTGGGAACTGAAATTCACACCGTCGATTTTAATTAATAATGAAGGAAAGAAATGAAAACCCTACTTTCCTTGAGGTCCGGATTCTCTGCGAGAGCCGACGACAAGTGACCAAATAAATGCGGAAAAGGGTTTGTTAAGAGTTGGGACTGAACCTTAAGAAAGGCTGCCTACGTACCCCTTTCGAGGATCAAGTCGGACGTAGTTCAGTTAGAAAGAATTGAACAAGAGATCGAACCGCCTAGGCGAGTTCGTCTAGTACGAGGGTGGGTCATAGAAACAGGCATGTCGAGAATAATGCCTATGGTTTCTAAGTGCCGAGCTCTAGAGTAAAAGAATTGTCCGATCCTTCCGAGAGGAACAGAGATCTGCGAACAAGATAAAAATAGAACAAGAGGCGGCCAGAAGTTCTATGTCCTGCCTTGCTAGTCTAACCGCCTAAATTCTAAGTTCTCTATGCTAACGGGAGTTCTCTAGGTCTCAAATCTCGGATCCTCCTTTTTCTTCTGCTCCTACTCTCCTTATATAGTCGCTCTAGGTCGGTGGCCCATCTATTCCTTTGCCTTCGGGTCCAAGTTTATCTCTTTTAGGAATATTCCATTTTTCGTTGATCTTGATAGTTATCTTCGAGTCTTGACATTTATCTTTGGAAACTTAGCATATTTATCGTATTTCTGTGAGTTAGGACATCCCGTCATAACTTTTATGGACTCGAATCCCTTCTGAGAGCGTAGATAGGCTTCTAGACCAGTTTAGATCCTTGCGGACCGTTCTTAGGCCTTTTGGCGTTTATACGATTTCTCGGTTTTAGTCATAAAACTTCGAGAATAACTTTAATCGAAACGAAACGAGAAGTATGTGGTCCCGAAGGTCGGATATCACAGCTATATGGAAGATACGGGAGTCGAAGTAAATCGGATAAGCCGGGATCAGGTCGAGCTCGCCGGGCGAGCCGACTCGCGTGACGGCCGAGCTCGTCGGCGAGCTGACCCACGCTGTGGTTGAGCTCACCGGGCGAGTACACCCACGCCGTGGTTGAGCTCGCCGGCGAGCTGACCAGTGTGATGGTTGAGCTCGCCGGGCGAGTACACCCACGTCGTGGTTGAGCTCGTCGGCGAGCTGACCCGCGTGATGGTTGAGCTCGCCGGGCGAGTACACCCACGTCGTGGTTGAGCTCGTCGGCGAGCTGGCCCGCGTGATGGTTGAGCTCGCCGGGCGAGTATACCCACGTCGTGTTTGAGCTCGCCGGCGATCTGACCCGCGTGATGGTTGAGCTCACCGGGCGAGTGGTTTTTGTGCGGGATTCGCTCGTTCGTCCACTTCCGATCTTTCTTTCAGTGAATGTTTTGCGGAAAATCCGTGAATAAGAAATAATCTTATTCGTTGATTTCGAGATAACTGTTTTTGACCCCAACATTGATGTTGAAGTCATGAGGTCGATCGATGTTGAGGTCGTGAGTTCGATCGATGTTGAGGTCGTGAAAGGTCGATCGATGTTGAGGTTGTGCCACTAATATCAGTTTCTTCTACCCTTCTCAGCTCTCCAGATCTATGTTGTTCATCATCCTCTACCATATATTCCAGCATAGATTTCATCTCAATCTTTGGATTTGCTGCAGCATCACAGAGAAAGTTGTTGATCCAAGTTATGAGGGATGTTGATGGTAGCTTCTTGAACCAAAGAGTTGCATCTCCAGCAAGAGTGTATGGGAATAGTTTGCAGAAGTAGCTGCTTTCCCAGACTCCATCGAAGATAAACAGTACCAATTCCTCAAACATGCTGACATGATCCATTGGTTTCTCGTAAGGAAAGCCATGAAAGGGACGCTGACGCATAAGGGTGATGTATATAGGTTTCAGTTCAATGTCATCCCTCTCTGAAACAGCAATAGCATCAGGGATTGCAGCCCCTTATGCATGAATCAGCTGTCCTACATTGGTGAGAGCTCAACCTTCCTCGTCTCGTAAGATCTTCTTCTCAACAACCTCAAGTATGAGCACTTCATCCTTCTCTGTCTCCATACAGGTAACGTCGTTCGACACTCGATGAACAGTGTCGGGATGAACATTGTTTGGATGAGGAGTGTGGCGATGAATAGTGTTTGGATGAATAGTGTTTGGATGAACAGTGTTCGAATGAACAGTGTTGCGATGAACAGTGTCGATCGACGGGGGATGAATAGAATCAATCAACGTGAGATGAACATTGTCGATCGATGGGGGATGAATATTGTCGATCGACGTGGAAAGAATGGAATCAATCAACACGGGAAGAATAGAATCAATCGAAGCGAGATGAACATTGTCGATCGATGGGGGATGAATGCGGCAAGTGTGAACGCGACCTGAATACAACAAAAGAAAAAGAAGCAGAAACTCTGAGGGTTCATGATTTCCTTGCAGGACTTGACGATGCCACACAGGAGTCATACACTCTAAGATTTGTGCAATTTCTCCTCTTCCTGATCTTGATAGTGTCTATTAGACCATATCACAAAACGAGATCCTCCGATCAACATGATATCACTCAAATTATCCTAAGGAGTGAATTTACTCTCTCAAATAAGAGGTTCAACTGTAGTAATTAGGGATCGAATGCACATAGAGCTAGGACAAACAATAGATCTAAGCAGCTAGGCTAGTAATTTAATAATGCAGTAAATATAGTAAACTAGGTCGAACAAGGTAGTTGTTCTTAAGGGACTGAGAGTTATTTGATGAAAGGATGGTTTGCTAGACTTAGGGTTTCTATTCAGGCAATCATGATTATAATTATATAGAGACTAATGTTGCATGATATTATAGAACTCAACTTAGCAATAATCTATCAACTTTCGTTTGTTTAAATTATCTATTGCATAGGATCTCGGTATCTCAGCTTTCGCTTGTTGAACCGAGCAAGCGTCGATCGATTTTCCTTTGCGGTAGTCGATCGATTCGCCTTTCAGAACGTCGATCGATTTATCTATATAATAATCGATCGATGGCTCTTTCCTAGCAAGCTTTACGAACAGGTTGAACTATGTTCACTAGATATGCTAAATCAACTGTCGTTCGTTTCTAGCATATACAGCTCAATCAGGATTATTCAGGTTAATATGCTAAGCTAATGCCTAAACCTATCAACCTAGATTAATGTTCTAGTTAGCTACTCTAGAGCAAGAAATAAGCACAATCCTATTGATGAATATCACAACTTAGCAATCCTATATTTGGGGCTAATCTCTCATAACGTATTTGAACCATAAACCTAACAGTTGGATCTATTCAGACATGAAGTTTGTCACAGAAATCATAGATGAATAGATGAAATTGCAATAGAATAAATATAGAAACCAAAGGAGTTCCAGTAGGACTCTGATGGATTTCCTCCCTTTTCTCCTAACTAAGAACAATGAATAAAAGAAAGCTTAGCCGTCAACAATGGCTTAGAAAATACATAAATAGGATTTTAGGTCATCCAAGGGTATTCTGGTAATTTTTAGTTGCTTATGGGCTTTAGTCGGTCGTTAAATATAATCAGCCCGCATTCTGGCATCACCGTCGATCGATGGCAAGGTGGACCATCGATCGATTTTTATTCATCTTCTCGACAGCTTCCTCTCGCAAGGCAGACTGACCACTTTTCAGTAAAATGAGCATAACCTTCAATCTAATCGTTGGATTGACCTCAAACAGGTGGCATTGGAAAGCTAACTCAAAACACTATCTTGTGTCAAAATATCAGCTCAATCGCACTGTGGTAAGATCTCCATCCATAGAAAAACATCTGACGCGTCTGTGCAGTTATGTACTCAAAAGGCTCTAGAAGGCACCAAAATCACCACTTTTCTCCAAAACGTACCTGAACCTGAAAATTTTCCAAAAGGACTCCGAACACAATAAACATATCTTAAAACAACTGTTGGGTTCAAAATCGGTCGCGACGGAATCAATGCCTGAAAGTCCCCGGAAAGTATTTCTCGGACCACTTCTGTGGGGTCAGAATACCTCTGTATAATTCAAAAAAAAAATATTAAGAAAGTTGCTATCCTAATTAGAACTGCATATGTAACTATTGTAATAAGCGTAGCTTCACTAATTTAATTGGGATGTAAGATGAGATTTACTAACCAGTAAGAAGGTTCTCCTCTAGGAAGACAACTTGAGTTCAATGGCGCTTGGCTTCTTTGAGACAGTTCTTTTATAAATAGCTCCTCAAATTTATAGATCACCCCATGATCAGCTTCAACATCATTCCTTTCATTCTCTGCTTCTTTAGTGGGAACAATATCATCTTCCTCTTTCACATCCTGAAGATGTTCTCATCTTCCTCTTTCGTCAATTGATTCCCTCTGGAGCACCATGTGGAAAGCTATCAATAACCTATGGTGGGTTTGCTTTTAAGAATCTCTATATTTCTTCACATCCACGTACAGATCAAGTAAGGTTTTATGGAATGGCTTCCTTTGTATACAATATGATGTTTCCAGCCATCACGATGATGAGACAATCACACACCTAGCTATAATTGTAAACCTGAGACAGTATATATAATCGTCCAACATTCATATATCTATATGGTAAGCCAGTTTACATTTATTGAAACGTAGTTTATTAATTAGTCTTGAAACACTTGCTAAAACCAAAATATAATACAACGTGGTTGAAGTACAACACTGAAAATTCAGCAAATTTAAAATCTTGAAAAAAGAAGTTGAACAAAAACAAAAAAAAAAACTATGGGTCAGCCTTAAATCTGGAAAAGATGGCTTTAATGTGTTTGCAGTTGGATTTTTCGAGTGTTTTCTCGAGTGTTTTGAGATCCTTTTGATAAATCGCACACCGATCCACTCCACAGCCGCATAGGCAGTTTCTGAGGTTATCCAATGTTTTTTTGCCGTAGCGTCGATTTTCCATATCTTCGAGAATTTGCTCACGACGTTTCACTATAGATTCTGCTAGTAAGCCAATGAGAAAGAACAATACAACGCCCATCACTAAAAAGTAGTCCTTCAGTTCATCCGCACTCACTGTCAACGCCATATTCAGAACAAATAAAAATTCTAGCTATTTAGGGCTTCCCAAAGTCAAGTAACTATTTCAAGAAAGAAGATATTAAAAAACCTAAGATACTATTGGGAGATTCAGAGAGTTATATATATATATTACTAAGATTGGGATATCTACGAATTTCTTCCAATGTAATACTGTTTTGGATTTATCATTTCCTGATTTAAATTACGATCATATAGTATCTTATAGTATCTAACACCCACCTCCATCACTCATGTATTGCCGACCAAGAATAAAATAACTTTAATTCTAGGATAGACTGGTAAATCATCGCGGACCAATTAATGTTATTCTACTATCTTATTAATTTATTAGCTATGCTTCGCACATATTACTAATACTATATTCAACTAAATCTCTAAAATAACTGAAATTATTATACTTGTGAAAATATGTTGATAATAACTAAATGAAAGTTAAAAAAAAAAAACTCACACGGGATAATAACTAAATCTATATTCAATTATATCTCTATAAATAACTAAATTAATATACTTGTGAAAATATGCTGATAATTACTAAATGAAAGTTTTTTGAAAAAAAAACTCCAACGAGGAAACCAAGCAAAATTTATCATTAGCCTGTGATTTATCATACAATACAAGTCGTTTGCTTAAAAAGTTGAAAGTATATTTGTTTTCAAATTGCAAAATTGAAGTCTTATCTTATGAGAGCCGCACATGACGTTTTGTCGATTTCTTTTTTTGATTAAATTTTATACTTATTAATCAAAAAATAATTTGGTATGTAATAGTGCCAATAGGCATAAAAGATGAGAGAAAATGAATAAACAAAATCCGATTTCATCAACATCAAATCAGCATGAGGTAAATGATGTATGAAACACCAGACGACGGAGTATTATATCCAGCTTACTTCCGTTTGAATTTAAACGTGTGGGAAAAGATACTAGTTTGGTTTGGAGGAAACAAAAAAAAAAAATTTGCTGTCTCAAATTGTTAGATAATGGAATGAAGCCCTATACATGTATATATGTCTTCCATTGTTACTTTTAGAAACCAGGAGGATTACCCTCTGAGTATGCATAAATTCAAGTAGTAACTAAAAATATATTTAAAAAAAAAGTTAATAAAGATACTCAAGCATGCAATATAGTAGATACAAACCAGCTGATTATAACCCATATGAAGAAGAAAAAAGAGCTTGTTTCTTTCAGTATTAAAAAAAAAGAGGTGAACGCAATTAGATAAGTCAAATCTCTTTTAGTTGAAAGAATATAGATCGTACACGCTCGCACTTTGAAAGACGAAGAATATCAGAGAAAGCTGTGACATCTTCATGACAAAGGCGGCAACAGTGGCCATCATTCCCAATTTCTATGTCTTCTCCTTCGTCTTCTACTTGGTTTTTGTAATAACAGATTAAAAAGACATATACGATGATGTAGAAGAAAAAGAGTGCTTCAAGGAAAGCCATGTAACTCAATACGAGCATGTCGGCTGTCATCCTCATCTCTTCAATTCCTGCAATACCAATATTAATAATAGTAAGTATAAAACTATGATGATGGGTGATTCAGAATTAATGAGAGACTCTATTATTGTTATACCCGAGAAGTTTCTAGGCAGCCAAGAGTTGTATATATCTCAAAGATGGAACGGAAATTTACTTAGCAGATTAGGTTACCCTTTTCTTTATAAAGGTTTTCATAATAAAAAGTTTTTAAGTTTTTTTTTTATGGATTACAACAGAACATAATAAAACACAAAAAATTTAAATGCCAAACTTTTTTTTGACCAAATTAATCAATTAAATCAGGATCATGACCAATTGATAAACAATTAGCCTAACAATAACTATATGAACACGCTTATACATATTTTATAATCACCTCTTTGACTATCGTACTGAAAAACTGTTGGCAACCTTTAATATTAGAGTCAACTTTTTGCATTTTACTCAATTTTGTAACAACTACTGCTGAAAAACATATTATATTCACTATTCATATTATATATTTATAAATATTAATTCCAATTTAAAATAACAAAATCAAATTACATAAGTAAATTTAACAAATTATATCAAAAAAAATTAAAACATAAAATTGATTTTTTTTAGTAATAAAAATTGGGTTATAAGATAAATATTTTATATTTATATTAATTAAACCATTAAAAATAAGATAAGGGTGAAATAAGTTGAACCAATGAATAAAACAAACAAAATAATAACGTGGGTCAAAATTATCTGAAAAAATTATAATAATAAAACTAAATCATATAAACTATTTTAACATAAATTACATGAAATTTTAAAATTTTATAACTACTAAAATTTATAGTTTTCATTCTTTAAAATAAAATTTCAATCAAACAAAAATTCTGCACGAGCGAATCAAGAATCTAGTAATACCAATAATTAAAATGCCTAACTAGATCTTCTATTAGGCTCGGCTTAAAAAACCCTAAACACATACTAGCCCAAAAAAAAACCCAAACCAAATGAACTGAACCTTACACCAGACCAGACGGCCGATTGACCCAGATGGAACGAAATCAGGTAGGTCAATTAAAATCTCGCAGCGATGACAAAACCGATCGGTTTGATTACATTATCGGTTATCTAGATAATATATATCGCGTGGCATTCACTATTTTTTTTTTTTTGGCCACTGATCGCGTGGCATTCACTATAGCGATAAATCAAGAGGTAAAGCACGTGTCAATTCATCAAAATGGGCTTTAGTAGGCGGATGATTGGGCTTAATTTATCTTCTTTGTTGTAAAGGCCTAAAAAAGAAACGGCCCAACATACAGACACCGACCAAAACATAAACAGCACAAGTTCATTCGCAGATTAGTCTTTATCGTTGTTCTTGTGTTGTGGGCAGTGTTTTGAAAACCGGACCGGACCGGCCGGTCGAACCGGTTCAACCGTGACTCCCTGAAGAAGCCGAGTCCGGTTCGGTTTAAAACCCGGATTTGTAAAAAACCGGTAAAACCGGCTGAAAACCGGTAAAACCGGTGACCCGGGTCAATTTTAAAATCCGGTTCATAAAAAATAACATATAATTAAGTGTTTTCAACTATTATTAGCTAAAATTTAATATTTTATAATTAGTGTTCACTATTTAATTGATTTTTTATTTTCTTACGAAACAATGTGAAAAATATATTTTTGACTTTCATATACTATCTTTATTTTACCATATTCATAAAATTTGAGATTTAGTTGTAAAAAATAAATAAATATGATAATTTTAATTATAAATTATAGTATGATTTTATCAATTTTAGTTTACATAGTATGCACTATTCAGTTTTATTTTACTATATATACAGTTAGATTAATGTTTATTGTTTATATTTAGTTAATTATAGAAAAGAATAGAGATGTATTATATGTAGAAGTAAAGTTCATATAATATAAATATATAATTATATATATAAGTTTCATAGATAGAAAACCCGATTCGACCGGTTGAACCAGTCCAACCAATCAACCAGTAGCTACACCGAGTCGGTATCCGATCCGGTTTTCAAAACATTGGTTGTGGGTTATTGGAAGAAGAAAAGACGAAATCCTAAGGGGGAGACTTTCCATCTCCTTGGTGCTGATTGTGAAGAAGAAGAATGAAAGAAAGGTCATAAATTAATCGGCTTATGTATTAAAAGCTTTTTTTTTTCTATTAAAAGCTTTGGCAAAGTCGTCCTTTGACCTGAATCCTTTCATTTTGTTTTCCTTTTCTGCAGTAATGGCAACAAGAAGAAGTTATTGTATAAGACTCACTACGAGATGCATACGAAATTACCAAGCAGTGTGGTCCTTCTCCTAGGGTCAATCAATAGTCCTACAACGTCACAAGTGAAAGCCGGAAGAGGACTCTGAAGAGGTTGAGAGACTGACTGACTGGTACACCTCATGCTGCCTGTGAAGTAAAAGACAAACAGAAGAAGCCCGTTTTGACTAGGTAACAAGCATCGTTGAGACATCTAGTGAGATGGAGAAACTGAGAAAGAAACAGGTTGTGAAAGGGGGGATAGGAAAGTTGCTTCCGATTTATGCCTACAAAGGTTAGGCCTGACCTGAGGCTAATAATCTCCAGTTAAGCTAAAAGCTTCTCTGAGTATTTTGATTCAGCTAGGATCTACGTTTTGGTTTTTCTTACCGGACAAGAAGAGATTGAAACAGCAGAAACGAAGTTGAGAGATCATTATCTGTCCTACCTACTCAAATCTCCCGACCGAACTACAGGCAAAAGTGTTTGATCCAGCACCTAAAGGGTCACAGAAAGCTGTCCTGGCTACTAATATTGCATGACCAATTCATACAACCCAAGAACCCGAATGGAGTCACTTCTTGAAACTCCCATCTCCAAGGCTTCCGCAGAGCAACGAGCTGACCGGTCTGGAAGAACAGGTCCGGGTAAATGTTTCAGTTTGTACAACGTTACCTGCAGTGCAAAGAGCAAACCTGGCAAGTGTTGTACTTACTTTGAAGAGTCTAGGGATCCAAGATGTGTTCAATTTTGACTTCCATGCCTGAGAACTCTCTATTAAGAGTTGCTCTACGCTCTTGGTGCTTTGGATGGAAAAGGTGAGGTGGAAGAAAGGATGGTGGAGAAATACAAGTGCTCGGTTGAGATAATCACTATAGCCGCCATGTTTTCTACAGGAAACTCCATCTTTTATCCACCACCAACACTATCTCGCTGACAATGCCAGGATGAGTTTCTAGTTTCTACTCAGAGAACGTTGGCGATCACATTGCCTTGTTAAGGGTTTCCAACTCCTGGATGGAAATGAACTACTCAAGTCAGTGGTGCTCTACGATAACTACATTCAAAGAAAGAGTATGAGAAGAGCTAGAGATATATGGGGAAAACAGGTATGAAGAGCAAGGATCGTGGATGAGGCGAAAAATTCTAAAAAAAAAAAACATGGAGATTGCTAAAGGGTTTCACAGAGTGGAGGTAAGAAGTGGTATGATGACTTCCTTTTGGTTTTGATTCATGGTGGTCTAGGGGACATATGTGGAGATCGTGGGTTCATTGCAGCTCATGCGACAGTGGAGGAGGTGTTAAAGGGGTACAGAAGTACAAGGTGAAGACATTGCACTCTGGAAACGACAATCACAAATCAAGGTTTTTATCAAAAAGAACATGACTGCTTATGCATTCATCCATTGGATTTCAATGCATGATCGGTTACAAACAGGAGATATTATGCTATAGTGGAATGCAAACATAGATCCAAAGATCGGTTGTACTCAGCCTCGGACATGAGGTTGGATGCTCCATTAGATTCGAAGACTGTACTTCAGACAAGACAGTTATCACGTACACGACTGATGGGATGCTGTTGTCCACTGTTTGGTTTAGTGGAGATTTTAGCAAAGGTTAGGCCGAACTACATGCAAAAAGTGTTTGATCCAGCCCCTAAAGGGTCAATGAAGACCTCTCTGTCACTCTGAAGGTTCTCATGGCAGTTGACCTTCAGGTTTATCCGCTGATTCTCAGTATCACATCCTACAGAATTCTGTGTCCGCAACCACAGCTCCAAGGTCTACAAGATCAGCCCCATCACCCGGAACAGGTTACAGGTGTTGCTGTTGTTAATGATGGCAGCAAAGAAATACAGGTGCTAGATGTTGAACTGAACAGAAGCTTCTCATTACAAAATCAACTTTGAGAAAGTATCTCCATTAACTATGACACTTGATCGCTGAATGTTGCAGTAATATGTTAACCTGCCAAAACATGGTTGCAGTCCGGCACAGAGTGTTAGTTGAGAAACCATTCTCGTGTCCCAAGAAAGAAGAAACTATTGGTCATAGCTTTTTTGTGTGCCGTTCTCGTTCTAGCGTCAACATTCCGAACATGGCTTATACCTTTGTTGGACTCATGGCACTAGTAGTTTTTTTTCTTTTTTTTTCTCTATCTCTAAAGCTCAATATCAACTTCCTTCGTTGGGTGGATTCTTTGGTTATGATTACTAGTTATGATCCCGTATGACTATCAATAAAAAAATTGTTTTGCATGAATAGAGGATCACAAACTTTGAACGTTCTTATCAAGTTTAGGATTATAGCACTTGTCGTGGAGAAACGAGAGTAGTTTAAGATTGTACTTGTTATGTCCACTCCTCATCAATAGCGATTATGATATGTACAAAGTTTTATAATATGTACAAAGTTGTGAAAGTAAGAACAGAAGAACATGCATGTATATGAAGCTAAACAAACAGAAGCTTATAGGAACAATTTCCCAAAGCCAAAAAAAGTCTTGGTCGTACTAGTTGCTTAGAGCTTGCAGCTGTATGTCTCTCGTAGAATCGTTGACCTTAAGTTGTTGATATAACCTGAAAAAAAGACTATGGCAATCGATCCTATGAAGGAAATCGAGATAACAAGCCAAGGCACTTCAACTTTGGGTTTTCCCTGATCTCCTGGGCGTGCAATCTTCTTATCATCCTTCATCCAGAGATAGAGAAAGATAATGACTACTACCATGGAAACTGAAGCCCCCCCCCCCCCCGACCATCGTTGACCTTTGAACTTTGTCTGGTAAGATTGCACTAGTGACCACAGGAATGATCCCTGTAGAGAAGAACGCAGCACCAGCCAGTATCCCATCAATAACACATCTTATCCACGTTCGTCCTCTGAGCCCACTGGACAGGAAAGAAGACAGAGCAGAACCAAGCACTGCCAACACAAGAAGCAGCATGGAGAGGCGGAAGTGAACTGGCATGTCACCCGTGATGGCCATGAACGATGGAACCATTATTGCACCATTAAGTGCACTCACGAAGACTGGGATCTTCTCCACGGGGTCGTCGTCTCTTCTGATGTTCATCATGCCTATAAAATAGTAAGAAAGATTCGATCTTACGAACGGAGAAGCAAAACCCAGAAAGAACGTGATCGGCTTTGGGATCGTAGCGCTAGAGAGAGACACCAGCGTTTCGATTCTCGTGGACAGAGACGTAGGTCATCTCTTGTGAATGACATTGATAATAACACAAACAATCTACGAGGATGGTGATAGCGAAGTAGCCATGAGAAACAACAAAACAAACCCTTCACAACAAGATGATCAATCAAACGAGAAATCAGCAAGAACAAACTAGCCTTGTAGCGCAAGAAAGCTTGAAAAGAACCTAAAGAAGTTGCGAAAAAGAGAAAGCAAATGTGAGGGATTGATCGTTTGCTCAAGCCAATTTAGAGTAAGCATAAACTGTAAAAGAGACAGAGACTTTTTGACCCAGTTCACGGCCTCTAACCGTTACTTCTGGGGAGGGAATTCTTGTCCCTCAAGCTTCACTATAATCTGAGAAAAGTACAAGCTTTTACAGTGTTTCTCTTACAGCAGGAGATTACTGTTAGGGTTATTAATGCTCAGGATAAAGTTTTATTTATACTAAGCATCTCTGCCATAACTCTTGTGCACTTCACGTTTGATAACATAAAACGTGATGGACTTCATATGTGAGTAGGCCCAATCTCCATTTTCCTTGCAGGCCCATTGATGAGAGCCCACTTGCTTGTAAGTGATTTGAGTCAATATTCACATTCTCCACCTTTGACCTAATCACCAACCGACGCTTGCTTTTGTTCCTCGGTTTCTCAGATTTCTCGATCTCACTCCCCCGCGACGTTAAGCTCCAGAGCTTCCTCCTATCTCCGTTGCACAGCTGATGACTTCAAGTAACTGCCTAGCCATCCTTGCCTATAACGTCAGTAAGATCCTTTCTTCTTTATCTTGTGTCAGTGATATGTCATAGCAATCTCTCCCAGATTTAAGCTCATGACTTTCCAGGTGATTCCTCTTTTCATCATCACCATCTGAACAACAAGACCCAAAGATTCGATAGTGAAGCCAAACAACCAAGATAATTACCTTTTCAACTAACGCTTGCAAGGTAAGAATCTTCTGATTTTTCCGCGAATGCATGCAAAAATAAGTAGATGCAATCACTTGTCACAGATACTTCTCATTCCAACTGATGCATGCACAAATAACCCGATGTCGCTTCCAATTACGGACAACATCTCTTGAGACCGGATACAGGATAACTTTTCTGATTTTCATTTATGTAGCTCGCAGTACCTAAAGCCAACCAACAACTCACTGTCTTGCACTTCAATTCAGTTTCTCCTGTGACGAAACATGAATGTCACTACCTGAACACGAGCTACGATGATCTTCTCAGAATAATAAATCCAGAATAATCCAACAGAGCTTCAAGGTGCGATCTCTTAAGCTCTGACAAGTCTCAATTCCCTGCAGTTGCTTTGCCTCCTGCAACTCATAATCTCCCATGTTCCACATAGAATTCCAGATTAATGGGAGAGATAAAGAATACCCACTTCAAGATGAGTTCAAACCACACAAGAATAAGGTAGTCATCCTGACCATATCTCTTTCTTGCATTTCCTGCGTTGATTTCCAAATACAGAATAGTGACTTCTGCATTTTTTCTTTTCCTACGAGATTCCCAATCAACAAAGAATCCCTACAGGTTTCTCCAAGCTTTCATCAGGCGATCACCTTCAGGAACTCAAGCCCCTTCTCGAGCTTGTTTCCAGGTACCGCTTTAGTTAGTAAGTCTGCTGGGTTTATAGATGTATGAATCTTGTGTAGAGTAACATCCCCAGCCTCAATAACATCTCTGATGAAATATAACTTAGTGTCTATATGCTTGGTCCTTTCGTGAAAACCTCCATTTTTCGCCAAGTGAATAGCACTTTGTGAATCTGAGAAAACCTTAGCTTCATCTTGCTGAAATCCCAGTTCACTGACAAACCTCTTTAGCCATAGAGCTTCCTTGAAACCCTCTGTTAATGCCATATATTCAGATTCTGTAGTCGATAATGCTACAATGTGCTGAAGCCCTGACCTCCAACTAACTGTATTTCCTCCAACCTGAAATACATATCCCGTGACTGACCTTCTGCGATCCAAGTCTGTAGCATAATCCGCATCTGTATAACCCATTACCTTGAACTCAGTGTTCTTTGTAAAGGTTAAACCAATGTCCAATGTTCCCTTAACATATCTGAATATCCATTTCACCGCTTCCCAATGCTTCTTTCTTGGGTTTCCCATGAATTTGCTGACTACTCCCACCGCATGCGCTAAGTCTGGACGAGATCCGACCATCGCATACATTAGGCTCCCCACTGCGCTCGCATAAGGAACTTCACTCATAAATTCTGATTATCTTCTTGACTCTTCCTCCGTTAGAGCTTTAAGCTTGAATTGACAGCCTAATGGTGTAGTGACAGCTTTTGACTCGCTCATGTTGAAGGTCCTGAGAACTTGTTCTAGATATCTTCCTTGTGACAACTTTAAAATTCCCTTCTTCCTGTCTCTCATGATATCCATTCCAAGAATTCTAGTCGCAGCCCCTAAGTCTTTCATCTCAAACTCAGCCGCTAGACTTTCCTTCAACCTCTGGATTCCAACCTTATCTTTTGAAGCAACAAGCATATCGTCTACATACAACAACAAATATACCATGTCTGATGTACCCTCTCCTTTAATGTAGACACATGGATCACTCAAACTTCTGATGAATCCATTTTCCTTCATGAAGCTATTGAACTTCCTGTTCCACTGTCTAGGTGCCTGTTTCAGGCCATACAATGACTTCTTTAGCAAACATACCTTGTCCTCTTTTCCTTTCTCAACAAAGCCCTCAGGTTGTGACATGTAAATCTCTTCATCGAGAGTTCCGTGCAAAAATGCCGTTTTCACGTCTAACTGCTCAAGCTCAAGATCATAGTTTGCAACAAGAGAAAGCATGGTTCTGATTGAGACATGTTTCACCACCGGTGCAAACACCTCTGTGAAGTCTATTCCTTCTACTTGAGAGAATCCCTTGGCTACCAACCTAGCTTTGTATCTGAAATTTCCAGAAATATCCGGTTTTAGCTTGTAAATCCACTTACAGCCAATAACCTTCTTGTTCGCCGGTTTGTCTACTAATTCCCATGTTTCATTTTGCCGATGAGAACCCATCTCCTCTTTCATTCCCGAGTTCCACCTTTCGCAGTTTTTACTTCTGTTTGCTTCAAAGTAGGACTTTGGTTCATCCATATCGATTTCTTCTGCACATGACAATGCATACGCAGCAACATCAAAGTCGTCGAATTTGGAAGGAGGCTTTGTCTGTCTGCGTCCCCTGTCTCTAGACAGAACCACTACAAGAAAACGCGGGCATTACAACGAAAAGTTACGAGGAAATTATTTCCTCGTAAAATTACGAGTCCATTACGACAACTTTACGACGAAATGTTGTTTCGTCGTAAAGTGGAGGTAATAATACATCGAACATGTTTCGTCGTAAAGTAGTTGTAAAGTTACAACGGCTTTACGAGGAATATTATCTACCACGTAAAAGCGTTGTAACTGTACAACTACTTTACGACGAAACCTGCTAATTACCATTCCTCGTAAAGCAGTTGTAATTTTACAACTACTTTACGACGAAACTTGTAACAGTTATACTTGGTCCAAACGTGTATTTAGTGTGCTTTATACCTAACTGAATTCGTTGTAAAGTTGATGTACACTCGATATAAAAGAATTGTAAATACGTAGTAAAACATTTCGTTGTAAAATACTTGTTATACCTTTACCTACCAAACTCGAAAATCTTCTATATATATGTCATTTCTCAATGCTAAAAACACACCAACAAATCTAAGAAAAAAAAAACTGAAAACACACAACTTCAAAAAAAAAATGGCTGATGGATACAATATCTACGAGATACGGAGTTGGATGTATTCACATAAAGATTCCGCCGGTAGAGTGACGGAGACCTTTCTGAGGGGGCTAGAGACATTCATGCAGCAGGCAGGCTCTACACCGCTCACACAGGAAAGCGGTAAGATGTTCTGCCCTTGTCGGAAATGCAAAAATTCAAAATTTGCACTTAGTGAAACTGTATGGAAGCACTTAGTAAATAGAGGATTCACACCGCATTACTATATTTGGTATCAACATGGAGAGGGTTATGGTGGAAATGAAGCTAGCAGTAGTAATAATCATTTTGAGGATCCTGGTAATAATGAAGAACCGAATCAGAATGAGGAGATGGTAGATCATGATAGGATTCAAGACATGATTACTGATGCATTTTTAGAAACAACTACAACAATAGCTCATGAAACTGAAAATGTAGAAGAACCTAATTTGGATGCAAAAAGGTTTTATGAAATGCTAGATGCTGCAAATCAACCAATCTACACTGGTTGTAGAGAAGGTCTCTCTAAATTGTCTCTAGCAGCTAGGATGATGAATATTAAAACGGATCATAATTTATCTGAGAATTGCATGGATTCTTGGGCGGAGTTGTTGAAAGAGTACTTGCCAGAAGACAATTTGTCGGCTGAATCTTATTATGAGATTCAGAAATTGGTTTATAGTCTGGGGTTGCCTTCGGAGATGATAGATGTTTGCATCGACAACTGCATGATCTACTGGAAGGACGATGAGAACCTGGAAGAGTGTCGATTCTGCAAGAAACCACGATTCAAACCGCAAGGACGTGGAAGGAATAGGGTACCGTACCAAAGGATGTGGTACCTACCAATTAAAGATAGGTTAAAAAGATTATATCAATCTGAGAGGACTGCTGCATCGATGAGGTGGCATGCTGAACATGGACAGAAGGATGGCGAGATTGCTCATCCATCAGATGCAAGAGCGTGGAAACATTTCAACAAAGTATACCCAGATTTCGCTAACAATATTCGGAATGTTTATCTTGGGTTAAGCACTGATGGATTTAGTCCATTCGGAATGTCTGGGAGGCAATATTCTTTGTGGCCAGTCATTCTTACTCCGTATAACCTGCCGCCCGACATGTGTATGGAACAAGAATTTTTATTCTTAACCATATTAATTCCTGGGCCGAAGCATCCAAAACGGTCGCTTGATGTTTTTCTCCAACCATTGATACAAGAGCTACAATCGTTGTGGTCAGAAGGGGTGAGAACGTATGATTGTTCCATGAAAAACAATTTTACGATGCGAGCAGTTCTACTGTGGACGATTAGTGACTTTCCTGCTTATGGGATGCTGTCTGGGTGGACAACTCATGGAAGATTATCTTGTCCAATTTGTCGTGGATCGACAGATGCTTTTCAACTGAAGAATGGCAGAAAGAGTTGTTGGTTTGATTGTCATCGTCGATTTCTTCCCATTTCCCATCCGTACCGAAGAAATAAGACATTGTTTAGATACAAAAAAGTTGTCAGAGATAGTCCTCCTCCATATCTCACCGGGCAACAGACCCTAGCAGAAATTGATTATTATGGCGCTCTGGAAACTGTGCCGCGTGGAGGAAACTGGCACGTTCCGGGAAATATGCCTGAAGGATATGGAGTCTCTCACAATTGGCATAAGAAGAGTATATTTTGGGAGCTGCCTTACTGGAAGGATCTTCTTTTACGCCACAACTTGGATGTGATGCACATAGAGAAGAACTTTTTTGACAACATCATGAATACAATATTGAACGTCCCAGGAAAGACAAAAGATAACAAAAAGTCAAGGATGGACTTACCTTCTATTTGCTGGAGAAGTGAGTTACATATTGGTTGGCTACTATCAAAATTACACCTCGTGGACGAATTATTGCTGGAGAAGAACCACCGTTGCAAGAAGAAGATGCTATTAATGAAGTTGAGGTTCCTGATCAACAAACTGATGAAATTCTTTTGATCGACCCAAATAACCATCAATATGAAGATCTTCCCGAAGATGCGACAGATGAAGCACGTGAAGACGAGTTCGAGTGTAGTGACGACGATGATTGTTCTGATGTTGATGAGAACTCAAACAATTCAGAATGATGTAATATATGTAACAAATGTTGTATTTATCTTAAAAATTTGTTGTACCAAATGTTGTTTTTTATTACTTAAATGAGATACTTAATGTATGTGTACTATATATTGTCTTGTATAATATATATTTATTTGGGGTTAAAATTTTAATTTGTTGAAGTTAAGGGTTTTAGTTGGATAAAGAGGATAAAAGATAGAAAGAGTGATAATGGTAAGGATGAGTAAGTTTGGGGTTTAGGGATTTGATTTTTGGGGTTTCATACTTTTCCTCGTAAATTCGTCGTAATACAAAAAAGCGGGCCTGGTAAATTCGTCGTAAAATAAAATAGACGGGCCTGGTAAATTCGTCGTAATACAGAAAAACGGGCCTGGTAAATTCGTCGTAAACTTTAAAAACGCGGGCCTGGTAATTTCGTCGTAACGTTACGACGAAATTACGAGGACAACGTTTCTATATATATAGCAGAGCTCATTTGTTACGAGCTTTGCTCGTAACTTCCTCTCAAAATCCTCCCCCCCACTTGTACAAAGGTACTTCCTCTCTCTTACTTTTTTTTTTTTTTTTAAGTTTAGGTGGTTAGTTTAGAGAATTAGTTTAGGTTATTAGTTTAGGGATTAGTTTAGGTGTTTAGTTTAGGAAATTTGATTAAATAATTCTTTAAAGATATTAATTTTTTTTTAATTTTTATAGATGGCTCCTAGGAAGAGGAAACCAGTTTCTGATGCACCGACGTATGCCGACTTGTTTGGCGATGGCACATCTTCATCTACCGGTCCGTCGTCTTCTTCGGGGACTGTTCCGGACTCTCAGGCATCTCGGGGAGTTTCTTCGACCCCTCCTCCTATTCCACCTCAGATGCCTCCCCCACCAGCTCCACCTGTCGCCCCGGATCAGCCTGCTCCACCGGCCGCAGTTCATCCCGATTTGCGGGTGCCTGCTTATGCACCATTCGCGAGATACACCGTCGAGGATTTGCTTGCCCAGCCTGGACGAGAGGGTTTAGACGTTCTGGACCCCGATAGACCCCCGGGTACTTATTGGTAAGTACATTAAATTATTAAATTTTAAATTTTAAATTTTAAATTTTTCAATTTTTTAACAAATTTGTTATATTTGCAGGTTTGGGGCTAACAACCGTGTTGGCCGGAGCGTTTCGGAGACGATGAAGGGATATTACGACGGCCCTTATCCCAACTGGAGCTCGACTCCCGAACACGTCAAGACGACGTGGTTTAAGCAATTTGCGGTAATATTTACATTTAATTATTTATATTTATATTTTTTAAATAATTAATTATTTTTCTAATCTTTTTAAAATTTGTTTTTTTCAGCAAAAGTGGAACTGGTCCGTAGGAATCACCGAGAGGGTGAAGAGGGAGTTCATTGCAAAGGCAAAGCCTCGTCTTTGCAACACCGTATCGGACTGGAAGGACAAGTGGGAGATTTACGGCTATGAGGGGAAGCCGAACGGGGTCACAAAGGAAGCATGGGATGGTCTCATTGCCTTTTGGCAACTACCCAGCTCCATCCGTAAAGCCAACTCCTGCTCCGCTTCCCGAAGAACGAAGGATAAGGATGGCAATTTGCCCATGGTTCATAGAACCGGCCAAAAACCACATGCCGGGATTCGTCTTGAAGTTGTAAGTTTTAATTAAAATTTAAATTTAAATTCTTTTAAATTTATATTTATTAATTAAATTTATTTATTATTTTTGTTTATTAGCTGGAGAAGACAGGAGTTCTGCCATCTCTCTCCGACCTATTCAAGATGACTCACGCCTCACCAGAGGGGGTTTTTGTTGATCCTGCATCCGAGAAACTCTTCAACGCGGTGGCTACTCGGATTGTAGAGCGAGAGACGCAACTTACCCAACAGTCTGCAGATGGGTTACCCGTCAAGTTGTCAACCGAAGAGATCGACCGGATCTTCGAGGAGGTAAAATTTTATAATTTTTAAAAATTTAATTTTTATTGTTTGAGTATATATATTATTAACTCTAAATACGTTCTTTATATATAGGTGGCTCCTAGAAAGAAGGGACGGACGGTCGGAATAGGTTCCGTTAATGAAGTTGCAAGGGCGACTTTGTCATACCATTCGAGACGGGACAAGGACAACGAGCGGATGCAGGCTCGCTTGGATACCCAGCAGGAGCGTTTGGACTCTCTCGAGAGTTTGCTGGATATTATGGCGGTGGGAAACCCGACCATGCAGGCCGCTTTGGCGGACAGACGAGCAGCTCTGAGGATGCAACAGCCGGATCCCGAAGCAGGAACTTCTTCAGACCCGAACGCCTCGGCCAACTACTTCGACGATGTTGGCCTTTAGTACTTTTTTTTTTTAGACATTGTTTTGTATTATAAATTTAAATATTATTTTATGAATTTATAATTTTTAAAAAATTTGATTTTTGTTTTATATTTAATTTTATTTCAAATATTATAAATTAATATAATTATAATTAATTAATATTATATCTTTCGAATTGTAAATTCGTTGTAAGCTTCCACGTAAAGTCGATGTAAACTTTACGAGGAATTTACATGGCGTCGATGTAAACTCCTCGTAAACTTTACATCGACTTTACGTGGAAGTATTACATGTCTTTTACAACGAAATACTACGAGGTATTTACGTCGAAATTTACGAGTGCATTACGACGAAAACTTTCCTTCCGCTTTACGAGGAAATTCTTTCCTCGTAAACGTTACGTGGACTTTACGACGAATCCTCCGTTACGACGAGCGTTTAACAACGAAACGCGTTTCCACGTTAATTCGTCGTAAAGCCCCTATTACGACGAATTAACAAGGAATACCGCCCTCGTAAAAAATATGTTTTCTTGTAGTGAACATAATCATCCAAGTTTCCAAGATTGTGATCCTCATTCTGATCATCATCACTATCAGTCTCTTCTTCAGACGTCACGCCTTGATCATCTGAACTTTGTTCTGACTGATCTGTCCCAGATGATGCTCCACCTTGATCTGAAGTCTCACCAAATTCAAAAGTACCTGATGGTCCTTGGATGAGATTCTTGCTGAAAGTAACTCTTTTTCCTTTACTCTTCTTCAGAGTAGATTCTTCGTTTTTCCTTGAGTCATCTTCACCTTCTTGCTTCAACGTATCCTGTACAATTCCTCTTCATGAAAAACAACATCCCTGCTGATAACACATTTACCCTCTTCTTCAATCCAAATCCGGTAGCCTTTAGTCCATTGCGGATATCCCACAAATAATCCTTTGATTGCTCTGGGACTTGTTTTTCCTTGCGAGACATGTACATATGCTGAGCATCCAAACCTTCTTAGATGACTAATCTTTGGTCGTTCCCCAGACCATACTTCTTCTGGCATCTTGAAATTAATAGACGAGTTTGGTGATCTATTAATCAAGTAAACGGCTGTGGAGGCAGCTTCTGCCCAGAACTTCTCCTCTAGCCCACTCTCAGCTAGCATGCATCTCACCTTGTCCATAATGGTCCTGTTCATGCGTTCGGATACTTCATTTTGTTGTGGAGTGTAAGTGCACGTCCTGTGCCTTTTAATACCAAAATCCTTGCAGAAATTATCAAACAGGTTGTTGCAGAATTCTAGTCCGTTATCTGTCCTCAAACAGCGTACTTTCTTTCCTGTCTGATTTTCGACCATTGCTTTCCATTCTTTGAACTTCAGAAATGCTTCATCCTTAGTCTTTAGGAAATAAATCCAGACCTTTTTCGAGAAATCGTCAATGAAGGTAATGAAATACTGACAACTCCCCAAGCTCTTCTCAACTGATGGAGAGCTCCACAAGTCAGAGTGAATGTATTCTAAGACTCCTTTTGTAGTGTGCTTAGACCTGGTAAAGCTCAGCTTGTGCGATTTACCCAAAACACAACTCTCACAAAACTCCAAAGTCTTCACTTCTTTATCAGTCAGATATCCATCTTTCACCAATACATTCATGCATTTTAGACTCATGTGACCAAGCCTAGAATGCCATATCTTGGTCATGTCAGTTTCTGGTCTCGCTACCATCGACTCTCCTTGCACTACTTTCCCTTGTAGATAGTACAGACCGTCTTGGTATTTTCCAGAAATTACCTTCTGCCCATCTTTGTAGAAAGTGACTACAAAATCTTTTCCCTCGTACCTGCAGCCACTCTTCTCCAACTGCCCATAAGAAATTAGATTTCTCCCCATTGTCGGCATGTACCGAACCTCCGTCAAGATAACCACAGAATTATCTGGATTCACGATTTTAATCTTGCCAATCCCTTTAACTTCACTGTGAGTCATATTTCCCATCAAGACTTTTCCTCCATCAAGCTCTTGTAGATCAAATAAGGACTCTTTGTCTGGTGTTATATGGAAGCTACAGCCTGAATCCATAACTCAAGCGCCTTTGGAATCATGTTTGCTTGCTGTAAGAACAAGCGGCTCTTTAATCTTCTCCGTCACCTTTGTCGCAACATTTGCAGAGCTGCTTGGCTTCTTTCCATATCTATCTGGACACTCCCTCTTCCAATGTCCTTCTTTACCACATAAGAAACAACCTGTAGTGTTCTTATTATGCTTCGGTCTTGACTTTGATCTACCTCTTGACTTGGACCTTGGTTTGTAGTTTCCTTTCTCAGATCTTCTTTCAGACCTGCCTCTAGATTCAACATACAAACCTTCTGAATTTCCTCTGGTTCTGTTCAGGAGACCTTTCTCTTTTAATTCCACTTCTTTGGAATACGCTGAGGTAGTAACATCACTTACCGAAAGGGTGTCTTTACCACTACCATACTTGAGAGTGTGGACCAAAGCTTCATACAGTGGAGGGAGGCTAGTAAGGAGTTGAATAGCCTGATCCTCATCACTTATGTTTATATTTAGACTTGCAAGATCATCCACAAGCTTTTGAAAACTGTCCAAGTTTTCTTCAATGCTCTTGGTCTCCTCCATCTTGAAACTAGCAAATCTCTGCTTCAGATAAATCCTGTTGGGTAAAGTTTTTGTCTGGTAGTCACTCTCAAGAGCCTTCCAAATCCCAGCTGCAGTAGGCTCTTTCATGACCTTCCTTAGAATCTGGTCGCTTAGACACATCTTAATAAGATTCTTCACCCGTTTATCTTTCTCAGCAAACTTTGGATCCTTCCCTAGTTGCTGGCCTTCATCTTGCTTGTCTGATTCTGACTGAGAGGTCTCAACCTCTTCCAACACAGACTCTAAGCCCATGAGCTCCAGCTGACATAACACCTTATGCTTCCATAATCCAAAATCGCCTTTACCATCAAATTTCTCTACGTCCAGTCTGCTTTGAGAGTGTTCCATACTAATGTATTTGATCTTTTGATTTCAGGAACAAGATTCAAATACAGGAACAACCTAACTCGTCCTGAGTTCTAGGTTGTGTGACGCACTCCTCAAGACAACAGAAAACTAGCTCAAGAGATATGAAGACTAAATCCGGATAACAGCTTCTACACCCGGTTACATCAGCTATCTTCAGAAACTTACTCCACCTCAAACCAAGAAATCCCAGAAACTCCAAGCAAAGAAACAACCAGTAAGAGTTTCTTCTAACCTGTAGATCTTCTTCTGGTCGACGATCGGCTTAGCTTTAACCCAAAAAGAAGCTCTGATACCACTTGTGAGGGATTGATCGTTTGCTCAAGCCAATTTAGAGTAAGCATAAACTGTAAAAGAGACAGAGACTTTTTGACCCAGTTCACGGCCTCTAACCGTTACCTCTGGGGAGAGAACTCTTGTCCCTCAAGCTTCACTATAATCTGAGAAAAGTACAAGCTTTTACAGTGTTTCTCTTACAGCAGGAGATACAGGAGATTACTGCTAGGGTTATTAATGCTCAGGATAAAGTTCTATTTATACTAAGCATCTCTGCCATAACTCTTGTGCACTTCACGTTTGATAACATAAAACGTGATGGACTTCATATGTGAGTAGGCCCAATCTCCATTTTCCTTGCAGGCCCATTGATGAGAGCCCACTTGCTTGTAAGTGATTTGAGTCAACATTCACAGCAAATAAACAAAGAGAGAGGGTTTTAGCCGTGGGGAAAAAAGATTCAACCTTGCGAAAGGAGAAGCAAATCACTAGCAAGAAACTGATGGCTTTAGCGATCCTAGATCCCAGAGAGAGACGAAAACAACCTAACAAGTTGCGAAACAGAGAAAGCAAACAGAGAGAGAGAGAGAGAGAGAGAGAGA
Organism: Brassica juncea; assembly: GCA_018703725.1. Classification (NCBI taxonomy): domain Eukaryota; kingdom Viridiplantae; phylum Streptophyta; class Magnoliopsida; order Brassicales; family Brassicaceae; genus Brassica; species Brassica juncea. The sequence goes on along the minus strand of CM031942.1, from coordinate 48,467,996 downwards.
GAGAGAGAGAGAGAGAGAGAGAGAGAGAGAGAGGAGAGAGGAGAGAGCAGAGAGAGAGAGAGAGAGAGAGAGAGAGAGAGAGAGAGAGAGAGAGAGAGAGACGTTTATAACTTGCTTTTGTAAAATTTCATTCCTTTACTTATTCAAATTCCATGATAGTGGCCAAACCAGCATTTATAGTTTTAAAACATCAATAAAATATAATTGATAATTTTATGGTTACAAATAGAATTTAAATAGGAGGTTGCAAGGACTTGCTTCTCAATTTCTCATCTACTCATCCTAGATGATAGTTTCTTCTTTTGTAGAGTACAAAAAAGGAATGTAGACAATTTTCAGGATTTTAATTAAAGGAATATAATGGGGTTTCGGGTCAGCAGATAGATCTTCAAAAATCTTCGATTCAATTTAGTCGTAAGATTGAAAAAAACCCATCAGATAGAAACTCCGGGATATTTTAGGGATACATAATTTAGACGGGATGTGATCATACCTTTTGTGTTGATTTTTGTTTGTTGGTCTCGGACGAGTGAAAAAGAGCCAAAGATCATTCCATACTGAAATAGATGATCATGATCCCAGCCTTTTGATAAGTCATTTGCTAACCAATTATTTAGCAGACAATGCTAGCCATATGACGGCGAGTACCATCTAATCGTCCAAGAGTGATGCATTTCTGAAATACTGTTCTTTAAAAACTCGGGAAAATAATGTGTTTGGTTTCTCTATCAACCTCCAAAATTGCTTTCCAAGCATAGCTGTATTAAAGTCCATGAGATCTTTAAACTTTAAGCCTCCTTCATCTTTAGGAGTACATAGTTTATCCCATAATTTCCAGTGCATAAATTTAGTATTGTCCCCTGAACTCCACCAAAATTGTGCTACTGAACTCGTTCGCTTCTTCGTTACCGTTTTTGGTATACGAAAACAAAACATTATATGATTTGGCAGAGCCGTCAGCACAAATTCTCTCATCAATACAACTTCGAGAACATGGATTTTACCATTAAATCGAAGTCAGATAGCATACCGGGATGGATGCCATTTTAATCTGGATATCAAGTGGAACGAGTGTACCCTAAAGGCATTTTATTGGAAAGTACGTTTTCCACCTAAAATGAAATATTTCTATGGCTACTGGTATCAGGACGTATAGCGGTTGAGAAATATTTGAGAACAAGAGGAATTCAAGGTGATACAATTTGTGCACGATGTGAAGCACAGCAAGAGGAATTCAAGGTGATATAATTTGTGCACGATGTGGAACACCTGAGAAATCCATAAATCATGTATTTTTTAATGTCCACCAACAGTTCAGGTTTCGGCACTCTCACGGATCCCTCGAATCCGGATATTTTTCCACTTAGTTACTCTTCACAGACATGAATCAAATTGTCCTTCTACTGGAAACCTTCTTGTCCAGACAGTGTCTGATGTATTTGACCAGCTCTTGTATCTTCCTCTTCAACACCAACGTCTTTCTAGGTAAAAGATATCATGAGATGAACCGAAGACTAAACCCAATATTTCAATTATTTTTTGAATTTAAGGATGTTCGGGGTCGAAGTCCATAATCCTCCTTAATCCTGAAACCACATCATGTAATATTAGTTTTGTCCCAGTGGTCATTCGAACTGGGAACCTCTAACACACAATAACCACTCTCAAAACTTCATATAGTGCTAAATTCACTAAAATCTTGATTTACGGCTTTGCCGTATCAAGCCCCAACCTTCATGCTATATTGTTTTGTTTCACCATCACCTAACTTAGAGTATTCGTAAGAAGGTTAAGAACATCTCACTGAAGGGCGACACAATTAGAGTGTAGATTTATATATTTAGATATTTGTGTGTTTGTAATCATGATGTCAAATGGCCCGTATAGGTCAGTGGTAGAGCGTCGGACACGAAACCGAACCAAAAATTTACAAATATCTATTGGGTCCAATATTCTTCTACCCGACTAGATCCCTATCCGAAAAGAACCGACCCGGATCCGAAAAGAACCGAACCCGAATAAATCTGACCCCATAAGAACCGATTCAAACTCGACTTAAAAGTTTTAAAATATCTTTTTATTAACAATCTTTGTTATTATTTTTGTAACACTTTTAAGTAACATGAAGTTTTATATGCAAAATATAGAATTAAAAATATTTTATTTTAATTATTAATAGTTTATTTTAAGTTTTGTAAAATTTTAGATATATATGACAAATTTTGATTAAATTTGATGGAATTTGAGTATTTTATTTCTTTTTTAGATCCTAAATACTTGAATCCGACCCGAATCCGAAAATTATGGGTATTTTAAGATCCAAACCGATCCGGACTCGACAAGACCCGACCCGGAACCGACCCGAAAAATTATAGATACCTATATGGGTCTAAATTTCTAAAACCCAGACCCGATAAGACATGACCCGAACCCGACCCGAGGACCCGGATACCCAGGCCTAATCAGTCTTGTTAATTGAAAGGCCTTAGTTCGATGCTGCATGTGGTAACTTTTTTACCTTTTATTTTTTTTCTGCATATTCTGGAGCTGTTGATACTAGGGCGAATGTAGAACACTAGAACCTAATCTGGGTGCACAATTCTATAAATACTACAGACTAAAGATATAATTATAAATTTGTGAAATTAAAGGGGATTCTTACAAAAACAACAGTGTGTGCACAAAAAGGTTTTGGCTTAAATTTTGGCAAAATTTAAATAAATTTCTGTATAAATCAAAATTTCTTAGAAAGTGCACCCATAGTGATACACATAGCTTCGCCCCTGGTTGATACTATCTCGCAATTCTGGTTTGTCACCAAAACAGAGCACTAAACGCATAAAGATCTAGAAGCTTGAGCTACATTGTACAGGAATCCAAACTCGTTAATTTCTTCACAAAAGCATGAACGACAAGTACTTTAACAACAAAACTAGATTTTGATCCGCACACCCGCGCGAATGTATTTTTTCAAAAATATATTGCTATTTATTTTTTCATATCAATGTTAAGACTGGACAAAAAACTCAAATATAATTAATAATATTTTATATGTACTATCATATAAATAATCATATATATTATATTGTTAAAAATTAATGTGAAATATAAAAACCATAACTTAAGTTGGTATATGAAATTGGGTTTTATATTGTATTTTTCTTATATATATTGAAAATATTATTTTAATAATGGTTATTGGAAAATATTTTAGTAAAACTCAATTTTTGAATATATATGTATAGTTTTGAAATATTTTATATAAATCAACTTTAAATTATTATTTTGTTTTGAAATATGTATATAAAGTTTAAATTTTGTTTTATAATTATTTTAAACAAAAGATATTTTTAGGTAATAGACTTTCAAATTTTCTTAATAACATAAGTCCATTACTTTTTTTCTTAATATACTACTATTCATGTTTCCAAACAAACTTTTTTTTTAAAGACTGCTATCTAAGTTTCCAAACAAACCTCTTTTTAAAAACTGCTATCCAAATTTCCAAACAAACCTATTTTAAAAATCTGCTATTCATATTGCCAAACAAAATCAAAAGGTACTTCTACTTTAATAAGATATATTTTGTTTTGAAATATGTATATAAATTTTAAATTTTGTTTTATGATTATTTTAAACAAAAGATATTTTTAGGTAATAGACTTCCAAATTTTCTTAATAACATAAGTCCATTACTTTTTTCTTAATATACTACTATTCATGTTTCCAAACAAATTTTTTTTTAAAGACTGCTATCCAAGTTTCCAAACAAACCTCTTTTTAAAAACTGCTATCCAAATTTTCAAACAAACCTATTTTTAAAATTTGGTATTCATATTGCCAAACAAAATCAAAAGGTACTTCTACTTTAATAAGATAGATAGATTAATGACATTAGAAGTAGCAAGACACGCATTGACATTCACTAATTCAAGCAATTAGTGACATTAAAATACAAGACAAATGCATAGCAATAAGATTAGAAACATTACATGAGAAGATTTAGTGGAAGGTCCAAGGACTTTATGCTGATACAAAGCTACTGATGGAAGCCATTGAGCTAAGATCTAACTTCACTACATCAATCTACCACTCTATGCTCCTTGTAACCAAACCAATAGGTGCGTTAAGGAATCCCAAACTGTACAAAACGTTTGAACATTTCTCTATGAAATTATTAAATTACAAAATTTGGATTCGGTTTATTCTGTTTTACATCATACTCTGTTTAATGGGCTAATGCATTCAACAATTAAACGATAATCACCAGTGCACCATTGCCTTGATCCTCAATCAATCCTGTCACTAACGCACTGATATATAGTAGAGAAACCAAATTTCTGGTCTTACTCAGTTCTGGTGGCCTTGGTGATTGAGACCAGTCATAGGAATAGAACTCCACAATCTCTTCCATGCCTTGGAGCTTTTCACTGGTCGGCGTGTCCATTTTGTGGTTCAAGAGAGCATCACTCATCCCACTGTTCGAGTACACACAGCTTACACGACCCTCCTTGCTTAAACTAACTTGAGAATTTAAATCGCCACATGTTGAGTGTCACTGAATGTTGCTGTCAATATCATGTGCACCTGAAACAGGCGGAAGAGTAACTGAATCCTGAGTTTTGTTGTCTTCTTCAAGCTCTTGCCCAGTCACCTTTTCGAAGAGAGAAGAAAACTCTGGTGATCTCGGCAAGTGAAACATATGGTAACACAAAGTAGTAACACAGAGACATACAAGAACATTATGCACCACCAATATCCAGTACCAAGACCAGTTGTATTGAGTTAAGACTGCCTGCAAGTCCTGAGTTGAATCTCTCTCATCAAGTTCTGATCTACACCACTAGGAGAATGTGAAGCTATAGTATGAACGTCATAAGTACATTCTCCCAGTCTTGTGAATTCGCTTCATGACAATCAGCAGCTTCTTCAATTATCCTCTTCTCTGCACTAAGAAACAATTTCGCAGTCTTCTCACCATAGAGCTTTAGTGTACTCAAAGGTAGAATAACAGCCTTGTCCTCGAGGCTCCAAAAGCCAAAAGCTGGAACTGTGATCACATCTCCATAACTTGTAAAAGTCTTGTGACTCCCTAGTGTTCTTGTAACACTGAGAACAACCACCCACTTGACCTCGTTGTAGAACTCAGTCCTTCCATTCATTTCTTTGTCTTGGCCCCTGTTATTAATGACCGAAACTGAGGCACCTTCACACAGCTCCTCTCTATTCCAACATTTTGACAAACCTCCTGGGTCCCACGCACACTCACTCCCAACAGCTCCATTGTTTTTCATCTTGTTGACGAACTCGTTGCGAGATTAGTGTTATAACCCAACCTCCTAAGAGACTTCACCAACTCACATTGTAGCACGTCATGGTACTCTTGTATTTTAAACACCCATCCTTTGTTACCATCCCAGAGAGGAGATAAGCTGTACTTCCCTTGGTAGCACCAAACGCTGCGTTGATTCTTTCTTTGCAGTTTCCAGAAATCAGAAAACGTTTTTTTCATGTATGGCTCGAGTTTCGTACTAGCATCAACTCCTCCATCAAGATTCTCGAGAAGCTTTGAAGGCGCTTATAACCAAGCATTCCACTTTTAGCACATAAATTGTTGTCTATCAACTCCTTCACTGCGGTCGGTTTTATGGTGACTCCATGTGATGTGAGGGTGATCTTCTTTGGACACATGAACCTTCTGGTGTGAGCTGACACTGGAATTTTCAGCACATAACACTTTCGTGCTTTTCTCCGTCTTGAATTTACTTCTTAGGCGCTGTCTAACCTTTGAACCGAACCCTTATGAAACCCTCGCTGCCCCTTCTGTTGTTGCACATAAGAGACTTCAATACCGCCTTTATATCTTGCTCGTTTTCTCTGGTTCTGACTCCAATATTGCTTCATCCTGGCAGCCTCAGGATCATCATGTTTTAACGCCTTAACCTCCTCAGTGAAGATACTTTGATCTCCTATCCATGTACCCATACACGAAGATCTGCCTAACGGATCTGCTTATAATCCTTTGGATTTCTAAAACTTGGAGAGCCAAGGAAGGAACATTCCCAAGCTTGCGCCAGCTTCACCTGTGTTGTTCTCGAGTTTGTTGTTATCTCCAGTTTTTGTGTAACCCACGGATCGTGGTTTTCCCCGTCTTTTCCATTTCTTAAACCTAGCCATGTGGTAGATGGAATCCTTCTGAGCCTGAAACCTCCGTTGAGCTTTACATCTTCAGACCTTTTTAGGGATAAAAGCCTTATGAGCTTGAGATTCACCATCCAACTCCACACACAGCTTCTGACTGTCCAGCCGAAGCTCTTCAAGCAGTTTTCGATGATGCCTGGCTGTATCCTTGCGAGTTCGAGGCAAAACATCAACAAAACTAATGTTTCTTACAACGCCAGTGATTACTTAAGAAAGGCTTTACGTTAGTAAAACTAATGGCCCATTAAGTATTCATCTATCTATGCGCTTATTATTATTTTATAAAACGAAGCTGTTCAAAGTCTACAGTTTTCACAAAAGGTAAACTAGCTTAATAAGGAAAGGAAAAGCTCTTGATGTGTGGAGCAAAAAACGGTCTTGCATGTTTTAAAATCCTCAGAGAAAAACACAAGCAAGTTTCATTTAATCTTCAAATGAACAGAGATTTGGATAATCCAGAGATCACTTTCATTCCATGACCCAAAAAAAAAATGTAACTCAACGCTGTGCTGGCCTGGGCCTGGAGCTTCCAAAAGGAGACCGGCGTTCTTCACCACTTCGCCAAGCATCACCACCACTTGGACGGTCACTGCCTCTAGACCCAGGGACCCAACGGTCAGGTCTCTGCGACGGTCCTCCTCTGTTGCTTCCCCAGTGGTCATCTGCTGGAGGTGGTCCACGGTTGCCCCAGCGGTCAGATTCTCCGGCTGATTGTGCCGGTGCTGGTGCTGCTGGGCCTGAGACTTCAGCTGTCTGACGCTTGAACCTGGGAACATATTTACCAGAAGCTGGTGCAGGCGCTGCTGCTGGTGGTGCAGCAGCGGTAGCAGGAGCAACCGTAGGCTCTGCAGGACGAGCAGGTGGTGCGTCCGTTCCCTTCAGCACCTCTTCTCGCCTCTTCTTCTCTTTCTCCTCCAGCTCTCTTTCTCTCTGCCTCTGCTTTTCCGCAATTTCATCCAACTTTGCTCTGTGCTCAGCTTCTTGCTTCTTGCGTTTCTCGGCTTCTGTTTAAGGGTTGAACAAGAGAAGTTATATATTAGATAATGTAAAAATGATGTGAATGTTAATGGAAAACAGATCTCACCTTCACGCTTGCGAGCTTCCTCTTCTTCTTGCAGCTTTCTTATTCTTTCTTCTTCAGTTGTCAAATAGTACAGCTGCTTCCTCTTGATATCCCTTTCTTGCTTCCTCGCTCGGATCATTTGGCTGATGCGCTCCTCTCTCTCCGTCCTTATCCTGTCGAACTCTGCTTGTCGACGACTAATCACTTCCCCTTGGAATGTTTCCTGCACACAGAAAGATTTTATTACTAGTAGCTACGAAACAAGTAGTGAATAAATGAAGAATCAAGAGAACAATGAACAGAGTTAAATAAATAAAGAGATGAACATTCAGAGATAAGACTTGATATGTGAGAACTGACCTTAAACTCCAACATTCTGGATAACCTGCTCTTCTCCTTCAAGTCACTCTCGTGACGCTCTCTACTGAGTTCAACTTCACGCTGAAACAGAGAGGAGCGTTTAAGGACCTCATGAACTTTCAACTCAGAGTAAGAACAGAAAAGCACTCTAATAATAACGTTTTACCTGTTGCTCACGTTCATAAAACTCTCTTTCCTCTACCAGTCTTCGCTGATATGCAGCTTCAATCAATGGAGCAGCCTCTTCTCTCTTTGCTCGTTCCAAATAATCCATAGTTTTGGCAAGTTTCTGGAGTTTTTTCTCCATTTCTTGCCTTTCCTTGACCTGCTCAGTTAAGGCCCTTTGCTTCACAGTTTCCTTTGTCACCTTCTCCTACAATTAGTTTACGCAACAAATATTAGTAACACGCAAACCAGTAAACTATTAGTACACAATAAACTTACTCCATCTAAAAGCGTCTTTTTCTTTCCCTTTTTCATGCGTTTCTCAGTGTCCTCCAGCAACGCCTGAGCTTCCTCAAGTTCCTTCTCCTCTATCTCTCTAAGGATCCTTTGTTTCCTTCTCTCTTGAAGCTCTGCCGCAAGTCTCTTTTGTTCTGCCTCCTCAGTTAGCTTCTGAAGCTTAAGCCGTTTCTGTTCCTCTTCACGTTCCTTTAAAACCAAACATCAAATCAAGGAATTATTATCAAACGGCACAACATCAATGGACAAGTATAAAAACCACCATGGATAAATACACTTACCATTTCTAGTTGCTGACGCTCTTGATCCTCTTTCCTCTTTTCAATGATTGATTTCCGAGCAAGCAGTCTCTTGTGCTCCTTCTCAACAGTTTCTGCTAGGTTCGGTACAATGCCACCTAGCTTTGATGCTTTACTTGGGACAGGATACAGCATAGCTCTTACTTTGTTCAAAGACTCGGCAAAAACAGCCAGATGATCCTTCAGTCCATCAGACTCAATCCCCTGATTGAAAAAACAGTTGATTATATATAAACTACTGTCTACCAAAATAGTCAAAAGTTAAAGAGTTACATCACTCGATGATGAGCATGATATAAGTAGTGAGAACTAAAGTATCAACAATGGCTTACCAAATTTCCAAAAATAACAACACCCTTCATGTGATCAACTTTCATGGCAACAAAGTTGTTCTTCACAGCATCAACAGATATCTTCTCTACCACTGAGAATTCAAAGAAGGGGACCAACTGAGATAAACTCTCAATTCTTATAGTCTGATAGATCTTAGACACCTGGAAAAACAAATAGAAACATGATTTTTGGGTACAAAGGCAACCCAAAATGGTTGAGTGGATGTTAACCCCACAAAGTAGAGCATTCTTTACCTGTTGAAGTAGCCTCAAAGTAGCAAGTTTCTCCAAAGAAGGAACATATTGGGAAAGTTGCACTTCTGGTAAAGATGGAGCTGACGACAGCTTCCCACCAGATTTGGAAATTTTTTCCAGCAAAGGCTGAATCTTGGAGCCAAGATCAAGTGGGTGAAACTCATGCTCCAAAACATGGAAAAGATCTTTGACCTCCTGAGATGCACAGCTCAAAACACCTCTTGAAACCTGATTGTACATAAACATAAAAATCAGATGCCTGTAAATCTGTAATACATATTCTAAACCGTAGGAAAAGAATATCAACTATGTGATGTGGCTGCTAGAGACTCACCAGCTCGAAGAGAAGAGCTGACCTTGAAAGCTGGAAAAGAAATGCATGGAATTTAGAAATAACAAATCAGAAAATAAAGGGTGGAATATATAACAATAAAGTAACATCAGAGCCTATGTTACCATATCTCTGCCCTCGAATTTAGGTTCAAGATTGAATCCTATAAGGTTGGCCATCCTCAAATTGCGTTCTTTCTCATTTTCAAGTTCCATATGGGACGCACTCTGAGCTTTATCAAACGGTGGAACGGATAATGCCGCCAAGACAACAGATGATGCTATTAGCTGCAGATCCTTTTGGCTTAAGTTCTTGTTGAAATTTTTCTGCAGACTGAACAGCTTGAACCATGCATAAGCATGGTAAAGAGGGCTAGAAGAAATCCAGAAGATCTCAGTCAATTTGGAATAATAGACCATCAACAACGATGACTTGGGCGTTTTCTTGACCATGCACATTAATCCATATATATCTTCAACAGAACGGAAAGCTTCCTGAAAAAAAAAAAAACATCAACAACCACTCTAACTACATCAGAAAATAACAAGTAGAAACAAAACACACCTGCCAAAGTCCAAGCTCAGTAGCAACTTTCAGCTGATCAAATCTTGTGTCCAAGTAAAGCTGCAAGCTCTCTGGGGCTGACAAGTCAGGCCTGTCCCTTTGGTCTCTGTACTTGTTCAAGTTTGCCAAATGGTTTCTAATAATTTCACAAAGCCTACGGAACTCGGTTGTTCTCTTGTACTGCTTACAGAACTGGAAGGCCTTATGTGCTGTCATCTACAAGATATTAAGTGTCCAAGTCTTAGATCTTATTCATCTAAATATCACAAAAATCTAATAAACTAACCGCATAAAGTGCTTCCAACTTTGAATTGTTACGCAATATCTCAAGCACAGTCCTGTAAGTCTCCCACAGGAACTTGAACCACGGAGTCACCAACTCACGATCAGATCTATCTTTCCCCTTCTCTCCACTGACAATACTCAGCTGCAAATCTTCAGGCTTCCTGTCAGCTTCAAGGTCATCGACATCAAGAGCCTCCTCCAGGGCATCAGCCTGAGAGCGAGCCTGCTCAGCTTTCTCAGTGGAAAGATGCAGGAAGTGCTTGATGACTTCCTCCAGTGAGCTCACATTCACTTGCTGGCAAACAATACGGTACTGGATCAACCCATCCTTAGCGAACCGACCTCTCTTCAAGTCGACACAAAGGTCAAGATACTTGAACATGATCTTCTCAAGCGGCTTCTGCCATGCTCTGTACCTCTTGGAGGTGATGAGATCGTGAAGCGCCTGGAGGGCATCTTGTTTCTGTCCAACATTGATCAATTCTGCAAACGCATGTAATAAAAATGTCATTTCATGGGTGGCATGATAGACCCAATAGAACTAAAAGGTCAATTCTGTAAACTTACCATCAGCACGCTTCAATGCGTTCTCAGGTTTGGCAAAATGCGCCATGTTTTCAGACAAGCTCACACGGAAAGGATACTCTCAACTTTGCCTGAACGAATCAATAAGCATAAAACTGATTCAAAGAGAATCTTAATCTAAACCCTAAATTCAATTTTTTCAATCAGCAAACACAAAAAGATCCGATAAACTGATGTAAATTCTCGAAAAGAAAAAAATGATGTAAATCCAGACTAGATGAGTTCAATGAGATCCGTCCGACAAGAGAGAGTAGCGATCCAATCACTGTCGTTTGTGAAACAGAACACGAAGCGTGTCACTAACCTGGTGGTCGCCGTGATAATAAGAGTGTTGTTGAGAGGAAATGGAAGCAAGCGAGACTAGGGTTTCTTGTAATAGATATGATTGTTCTAAATATATATTACAGGTATTTCGCAAATATCACCGGAATCTTTAATCTTTTTAAAATTACCCCGTTTAACTTTTTAGTGTTTATAAAACCCAATTATCTACATAGAATGATTATCATTCTAATAATTTGGAAACATCAAAATTTTATTTAAAATGTTTTAAAGTGATTATTTTTAAAACCCACATGAAATAAAATCATTTTTTCAAATTTAAGTGATTATAATTCAATAATATTTTTTATAAGATATAATGTTCTTGAACACAATTACACAGAAGCTGATTGTGTCTTTCTTTACATTTGAACTTAATTATACATAATGTATCTATACAAAAATGCTGAAATTTTTTATATCCACGATAAATATAATCAGAATAAATGGAAAACAATATATCTTCGGAAACAATATCCAAAACATAAAAACATGCAATCGCATACAAAAATATAGAAAACTAAGTCGAAGAAACTTGTTACAGCAATGTCAACAGTATATCTCCGAAAACAATAGTCAAAACATAAAAATATGCAAAAAATATAGAAAACTAAGTAGAAGAAACTTGTTACAACAATGTTAAAAACTACATGCTTCCATCATTATAGAACACAATCTTTTGATTTAGCTCAGTGAAACCGAAATCAAAGTTCAAACATTGCGAGTCACCTTTGATATGTTATTTATTTAGTAAATTCTGGTTTTCCAGAGTTCAACATTAGTTAATGGACATGCAATACATGAATAATAAAGTTAAACATAGTACATGAAAACCTGCAATTTCGCAAAATGAAATAAACAAAATTACATTAACTTCTTAATGCATTTTATCTTTTTGTAATCTACATGCAATTCGATATGCACAATCATGTTAGAACCTAAATGCATAAAGATGTATTCTTTAAAAAATTTAAATCATATCAAACAGAAGCTGGAACAAAGGGTTTGATGTACTTTATGTTCTGAAGTGAGAATAAGCATCACAATATGTGTTTAGTAAAGAGACAATCATGGATGCATCAGAGGTAAGAGTTGATGTACTAGTTCTCTTTAGTAGTTGCATTTAGTGGTGTGAATTTTTTTTTTTTAAAGAAGTAATCCACACTAGAACCTGCATTGCAGAATTGGAACATATCATTAGGCATGAATTTATCTTTACAAGTTTTATTTGTAGACTGCAAGTTGTTTTTATGCTAGGCATATCAACTTTTACTGGAGATACAGCACAAGACTGAAAAGAACGACTATTGATGTTTGATGATACAAAGCAAGTCAAATGGCATCTTCTAAAAGATTTAAATGGGTACAGCTTTGGCTAGAACCGAAGCTTATTCATCAGCCTTCTTCCTCTTATGTTTTGTCTATTTCTTCTTTGATGTCTTTGTAGAAGGCACCCCAGTAGATGTCACTTCAGCAGGGACCTCTATGTTAGCTTGAGTCTGGTTCAGGTTATCCATAATTGACTTTGGGTTCTGGGAAGTAGCGATGGGATCCTTGGTGTACGATGGAATAATATAAAATTGTCGTCTTTACTTTTCTCATTTCCGTTGATACCCTTTATGATAAGTCGGACAAGTGTTGAAATAAAGTGAGTTCAACAAAAAACGGATTACCTCTAGTTATGCAGTTGGGATTTTGTTGTATTATTGACTTATTGATCTTCAGCCAAGCTTCGTGAGTGCGAGCTGCAATTTGGTTACATTCTCGAGGAAATTTTTTGGATAAGCAACAGTATCTGGATGCCGGAATGCATGACAAAAAAAACATTAGTACACAATGTCAATAAAGAGGCGGACATAACTTGACTCTACCAATTTTGGGAGCCTTAACACTCGAAGATCATTCGGGAGTTCCTCAAATGCCACCCGGTTCATCTTGACACAGAAATAATGCCTAAACCTTTTCTTGGTGTGACGAACCAATTACAGTTTATCGAAATCCAACTCGGCAGTATCTCTTAAAGTGTAATGGTGGCTCTTCATTAAGTCATAAGAAGAACTGGATATGATGTAGACATCTGGATCTGGGCTTAAGGATGTAGCTATTTCTTTTTCTTTTCTCGAGCTCTTATGAGTCAAAGGCATATTTCTCCTTAGAAAAAGATGAAGAACACGGTGCAAAGCGGAAAAATCAAATTTTTCCATGACGGTGTATCGGAAAATATAAATGAAATATGGTGAAAGAAGAGAGAGTTTGAAACAAATATACATTTGCTTGCAAAAAAAGAGTAAAGAAATGAGGCTTTAACTCCATATTTATAGGAATGTGGCACGATAAACTAAAAACATCATCATTATATCAACAGACAACTGAAACGGCATCATGTTTGCCCGTCTTTTCATGTAAAAAGCGCTTCCATTTCCCTGAGTAAATCGGTGTCTGGTTATAATTGTGGAATCTTATGCCAATTCGTACCATGATTCCAGACATGGTTACGACAAACCGGAGTAAACCAAAATTGTGGAATGGTATGAAAATTTGTGCGCCAATTTCTTAAGCTTATCTTGAAGACAAGCGCTAGCTCTTTTACCCTTTGGACCCATTTTTCTAGTTTATTGAGATCGGCTTTGCCTCTCACAACGAACTGCGGAAGGATTTATTATTGGAGATGGATTACATCCCTCAGACAAGACCCACCAAGTAAATAGAGCTCGGTCCAATTAAACAGAGTTTTGTCCAATTGAGCAAAGTTAGCTAGGTTTTGTGCCGACTTGGAGATAGAAAAGGTAAGAAGTCATGTATTATAAGGAGATGGAGGAGAATCAAAGAAAGTATACAAAAACATACACTTTCGGTAAAGGAACTAGGATTTCTTCCGTTTAAACATTCTTGCCGAAAATATTATTCTTTTATAAGTTCTCAATCTTCTCCTTGTACTATTTGATCAATGAATAAAAATCTTTCAAAGAACTAACTATCGAATTTATGCCTTCAATTTGTACATGCCGAGTTCACATTAAACATGTGTGCCACAATCACCTGATTTTTCTAGGAACCAACCCAATTTGTACCCTTTAACCTATGGATTCGAGCCGGGCCAATCTAGTAGCAAGTCTGTTCCTGATTATATTGACAACGCAACGATCACTACACTCACTCGTTGAAATTCTTGCTATACTGCACTCTTTACGAAAAACCCAACAAGTTCAGAAACACTCCGTACCACAGTAAATCCAGTATTCAAACTCTATACATAATGAAAGTAAAAGTTTAATTAAATTTAATACTGAGTGCCATGTGTAATCATCATAAGTCTTGTTAATTTGACTTTAGTTTACGTAACTTCAGTTTCATAAAATTGTTTAATAATTGTCTAATGTATAAAGTTGACAAACTTCAGTTTCATAAAATCATTTCGAATCTTCTGTTATAAAGTTGACTTATTTAATAATAATTGGATGGCCTTCGTAAGTTCCAACGTCACTTTAAAGACTTTATCAAGGGGCTGCTGGTCGTGGAGAGCTGATAATTGGAGCATGATTACTTTCATCCTTAATAAAATATTGAATTTATCCAAACGTTTGCCAATATTGACTTGACGACAATTCTAAACATGCAAGCTAGTTTGACCAAAATCAACGCTACTGTAGTGGAAATGTCTTATTTAGATCAAATCTATGTTTTGATCTAACCAAAATCATCAATCTTTTAAAAAATGTTTTTAAACAATCTCTTGTCACTAATTTTCTGTTTTATGCTAGCCGTTAGCTTCAGCTTTGTGTCTGCACAAAGATGTGGGAACTCTTTGTTTTTCAGACCAAACAGTGCTTACGATACAAACCGTCGTCTAGTTCTCTCAACTCTTGCATCCCAAGTCAGTTCTCGAAACGGCTACTACAACGTCTCGGTTGGTGAAGGCCCTGGACAGATCTATGCATTAGGCCTCTGTATTCCAGGGACTGATCCAGAGGTCTGTTCCGATTGTATCCAAACCGCATCCGATGGTTTACTCGAAAGTTGTCCGAACCAGACCGACTCATGGGACTGGAGAGCCGAGAAGACGCTCTGTTTCGTTCGTTACTCCAACATATCGTTTTTCAACCTGAGCGATCTAGAGCCGACTCAAGCAGATTACGATACTGGAATGTACACGGGTAACGTTACAACTTATACTAGAGTATGGAACTCGTTCATGGAATCTATGATAACCCGAGTCGGTCAATCTCCATCTCGATACCTGGCTGATGTGTCTCCTCGGATAGGGGAGAGACTTGATGATAATGTTTACGCGCTGATGCAGTGTATTCCGGGGATATCTTCTAAGGAATGTGAAGCTTGTCTTCAAGAAAATGTACGTGCCTACAAAAGATGCTGCAATGGGTACATAGGTGGAAGCGTTGGAAAGCCGGTCTGCTTTTTCCAGTGGGATGGTTATGCGTATCTTGGTGCCTTTGATGCTTTTAATGACACACATCCCAAACCTACTCCGCCGTCTCGTGCTCCTCCACCTCATGCTCCTCCTCCAGATGGAAAAAAGATTGCTACAAGAGCTATTGTAGCTACTGTAGTTTCTGTGGTTACATTTGTGGTGCTGCTTGCGTTTGGATTAGTTATTTGGAAGAGATTGCATAAAAAGTTAAAACTTCAAAGTGAGTTACCTTTTTAAGTTTATATTTTACCTATTTGGATTGCACAATAGTAAACCATCATATCTATGTTGTGACAGCTGATGATGACATGACTAGTCCACAATCCCTACAATATGATTTTGCGACAATTGAAGTGGCAACAGATAAATTTTCGAGGAACAACAAGCTAGGTCAAGGTGGATTTGGTGAAGTTTATAAGGTATATATGAGCTCTACTTGTATCTATGACTGCTAAGTTGTCATGAAGACTAAAAATAATTAAGAAGCTATTCATATGCACATTGGTAGGGAATGCTACCAAATGAAACCGAGATTGCGGTGAAGCGGCTATCAAGAAATTCAGGACAAGGCACACAAGAATTCAAGAACGAGGTTGTGATTGTGGCTAAGCTTCAACACAAGAATCTCGTTAGGCTTCATGGGTTTTGCTTAGAAAGAGATGAACGAATACTTGTCTACGAGTTCGTTCCAAACAAGAGCCTTGATTATTTCCTCTTTGGTAATAAGAAAACAATATATTGGTTTAATTTATATATCTTTTAGTAAATTCTCTTAAAGTCATATCTAATGCAGACCCAACAAAGAAGAGTCAGCTAGACTGGAGAAGACGGTACAAAATCATTGGAGGGATTACGCGAGGGCTTCTCTATCTTCATCAAGACTCAAGGCTCACTATCATACACCGTGACATCAAAGCCAGTAACATTCTTCTCGATTCCGATATGAATCCTAAAATAGCAGATTTCGGAATGGCAAGAAATTTTAGAGTGGACCAAACTGAAGACACCACAGGAAGAGTTGTTGGAACCTTGTTAGTATTTACTATTCTCATTACTTAAAATGGACACTGATGAACACTTTCTGTTTCTTATTAAACATGAATATTGTTTTGTGTGTATTTGCAGCGGTTACATGCCTCCAGAGTATGTGACATGTGGCCATTTCTCTACCAAATCTGATGTCTATAGTTTTGGAGTATTGATTCTGGAGATTGTATGTGGCAAGAAGAACAGTAGCTTCTATCAGGATGATTCTGGTGGAAATATGGTGACACATGTGAGAAAAAAATCAAATCAAAATCTTACTCCATCTTATTGTATTCATCTCCTGAATATGAGTTGTTTAAGCAGGTTTGGCGGCTTTGGAACACTGAATCACCCTTAGATCTCACCGACCCCGCAATTAGGGAAAACTATGAGAAGGATGAAGTCATTAGATCCATCCATATAGGACTACTATGTGTTCAAGAGACTCCTGCACACCGTCCAGAGATGTCTACAATATTTCAAATGCTTACCAATAGCTCCACTGTTCTACCTATGCCTCGAGCACCTGGATGTTTCCTAAGGAACAGATCCAATTTAGACCCTTTAACCTATGGATCCGAGCCGGGCCATTCTAGATACAACTCTGTTTCTTATTCTATAGTCACACCTCGTTGAAATTCTTGCTTCTTCTCTTTATATATGACAACTCTGTGCACCATTCCCAAATACACTGTGGGTATCATTTTCCTTATATAACACAAGAAAATACAGTTTTCAAATTTTGTTTGAAAAGTATTTCCTGGATTCAAATTATTTTGTATGTGTTGGATACATATACTGCAAGTTTCTCAATTAGCTAGGTACGTATATAAATCAAATCATATATTGTCGTTTTAAATTTATTAAGATTTTCTAACATATGCAGTTTAGGTGTCATTATAATCCTTGACTATAACCTAAGAGAAAACAAGAACGCATCTCGGTGAGAAAGGAACTCTCCTAGACATGGTGTTCGAGGCTTAGTTGACCTTCAAAGCACTCTTCTGTCCCAAAGAAAGAGACATCTCCTTTCACTGCCGGTTTTAGTAAGTTTCCACTGGTTTCTGCACAATAACTTAAAGGATACCCTAATCTTATTTTAGAAGTGGCATCTCTAAGACTAGGTTTTCAAGCTTTAAGAACCTCAAGCATAGATCTGGTCTCCCTCTTGGTTGGTTTCATCAAACTGTCTAAATGTACCTGTTAGGAAAAAATAATCTAGGAATGAGATTACTCCAGCTTCCGAGCTGGACGCCAGCATTCAGAATCATGCTTGGATGAACCCCGGCTTAAACCCGGCTTCATTACCTCCTTCGGGTAAACATGGAAGATTTCTACTAAAGGGTATTCTTCTATATTCTTCGAATATAGAAGACCCTAACCTAATAACCGACTATGACTAATCTATAAAAGAGAAGTCCAAATCCTAGAACAAAGAATCAACATCCACAAACTAAAAGAATATAGCTAGGCGGCTAGAAATAAGGTTTATACACCAAACATTGTAGTTCACCAAACATCCACAGACTAAAAGAATAGAGCTAGGCAGCTAGAAGTAGTATTTATACACCAAACATTGTAGTTCATGCTCAAACGATCAATAAAACTTCTCTTTAAGTCTTGATTCATACACATATTCTCACCTCGACCACGAGCTCTAGTTCCCTAAACACTTTAACCTTGTTTTAGATTTCATTCTTCATTAGATTAGTCATATTCTTATTCACAAGCACTTGTAACCAGTTAAACAGTAATATATAACTTCATTTTCGTCAATTTGAGTCTAATTACATTGTTTCATTCTAAGGATATTGTTGCCAACGAGATCTTCTTCCCTAATTTACAATCAAACACAAGGATATTTTGTGAGTTTTAGGATCCACAATACCTGACTACACTTCACCTTGGGGTCACGCGGATATGAGGCCATGCTTTGAGCCTCATTTGAATATCGGGAGAGAAAGATCCATATGTGAACTTCACCTCCACTTGAGTATTAGTCTTGGTTAGATCCGGAATACCCAAGTTAATAAAAAATTACATAAATTTGTTATTTATTTTAAGCTAATGGAATTGGGATTCATGCCTTAATTTCATTAATATAGAGATTAATGAAAGCTATAACAAGGATGAACTAATTATAGATATGTAACATATCGGGATTGCTAGTGTTTCTTCCAAGCATATCTAAATGTGTCTGAATTACCTAAATCAAATCTGTTATTAGGGAATAAATAGATTTTGACCCGCACATCCGTGCAAATATTTTTTTCGTTTTATAAATGTATAGTTTTGATATTATTACAATTTAAAAAAAAAATATATATATATGTATATTCCATTTTAATGTAACATATTATGTAACTCTATAATACTAAGGTTAGATTTGTTATTCGGTATCCCTTATTTGAGAAGTGATTTGTACATGTATCATCGCTATATTCATTTGAAACAAAAAATGATGACATGGCTTAAAAAAATTACATGGCATTAATATAATTGTGACATATAAAATTTCATATATTAAGATTTATTTTTTTGGTAAGATTTCATAATATAGTAATAATTAATAGATTTTATTTCAAAAATATTTTCTCTATAAATATTCATTTTGGTAAGATTTTATGGTAACACCTAATAACTTTTCTATATCTATTAACATAATATATTTATATATAAATAATAATTACGAAAATAAATTCTTTTATCAATTTATGAATCAAAATTTTTATTATTAAACTAAGTGTAGTTATAATTATATATTTTATCAACTTATATATGTTATTTATATTTAATTTATATATTTATTAGAACTAGTTTATATATTTATAAATACACATATTTAATTTTTTTAAACTAAATAATGTAAAATAGCTTTGTAAAATTTTAATTATTTTTTTTAAAATTATCTAAAATTAAATAAAAAGGTTGATGTAAACTTGAATAAACTAAAAGCAATTAAATTATTGTTTTATTTTTTAACTAATGACATTAAAATATAAAATTGAAAATTTGTTTATGTAAAATAATAATATTTTTAAATTTTTTATAACTACGCATGGCGCAGGAAAACTCCTAGTTATTAATATATAGTGATTTTCAATAAATTTTACTTTGTTATTAATTTTAGTTACTTATATTTTTGAGTTAGGTACCATAAAATAACAAAGAATCTCCTTCAAAACATTTTTTCTTTAATTTATACATTTACATATAATACATGTTGTAAATTTATTTATTTATATTATCGAAAGATATATATTTAAGATAATTTATACTTACATGTTGTGTTTAAAAAAATATACTTTAACATATGTCATTTTAGTATTTTACGGGATGTATAAGTAAATACATTGTCTAGTTTAAATAAAATAACCTATTATTTTAGTAAATTTTATACATAGTAGCATCTATCATCTTATTTTAGTAGATTTTATTTTTTTTTTTTTTTTTTTTTTGTCAACATCATAAACAGATTCAATTAAGACTCTGCGAACCAAACTGGAAGCTCGGAATCCATATGAACGACAAAATATATGATATTTTTGGATGTTAAGCTATTAATTTTTTTAAATGAATATTTCAAAATATTAGATTAATTTAATTTTTAAAGTAGTTTATTTTTGTGTGTTGCATTTCAAAAATTTATTATTTATTATATATGATTTTATCTTTGGTAAAATTTGAAATATAACCTTTTTAGTTTGAATTTTTATTTCAGAATTTAATATTTTTTCAAGAAAAATTTGGAAAATTACAAAACTATTTTTTAGTCTAGAAGATTACATTAGTTTTGAACTTTTTTTTTGTTACTACATAAATACATTATTTTATAAAAAAAATAATTAAACTTTTGATAAGATTTTTATATATTTCTCAACAGATTTTGTTATAATTAAAATAAAATTTACAACTAAAATTTAATATGTCACTAATATTTTAAAGGAATAATTAAAAAATATATAGTTTTCTATTAAAATATTTTTTAAATAGTTATATACTAATATATTTATTATATAAACATTTTTGAACAATATATTGTTGAGAGATTCAAAAAAAGAGAGATAATATATAGTTGTAGATATAAAAGTTTAACCTATGTTATTAAATTTATTTTTGTATAATAATTTTATATATTTTACGAATTTTAATCCATTTTAATGATAATTTATAATTTATTTAAATGAAACTATTTTTAAAAAAGGTTACTTTACCTATTTAATATAATTTTGTCATGTTTAATTCATATAGCATTTCTTTCTAATATATTACAGAATATAATTATAAATTTATAAAACATAGTATAGAATTTTCATTTTCTTGTTTTATAATAAAATTTTAATAACATTGATTTATAATAATATTATATTACTAATTACGAAATTAAGTAATGTGTTATTTTAAAAAAAATATTTAAAAGGTTAGTAGGATTTTGTTAGATTCTTTTTCAACAGATTTGTTCATTATAAAATAAAATTCAAATTTATAGTGTGTTTATTATTAATATAAAGAATCAACTATGTCATATTACTTAATTTATAAGTGATCCTATTATGACTCGTTAAAGTAGATAAAATATAGAACTCTAAATTAATAGATTTGATGCCACAAAATGAAAGTTAAGAAACAACTAATATATACGAGATATTAGTGTCATTTTACTCATTTTCAATTGGCTATTTGAGCTGAAAAATTCATATAAATATATATAATATCAGTTTTTGTCAAAAAAAACATATATAATATCATAGGTCATCCATGCTATTAATTTAATCCGATTCTGAAATTGGTCACATCGTTATTTACCTATTAAGTGCTTGACAAACACGAGAAGTAGGTTATCCTTACCGAGAAGTCCAAGAAACCAGCTATACAACCTCCAATGTTGCCACGAACAGAGCAAAAAAACGAGTTGTCCTAACCGCCACACCCTGCCCAGAAAACTCCTAAACCTGCAAAGAATGTCAAGGTACACCACCACAACAGATCAAGCAAGCTCTTTCGGTTTCTGGAGGTGAACTAAAACTATATGTTGACACGGAGACGGTTAATGACTCTCCCGAGAACCATCTCCAGAAATTTGACCTTATAATTTAAACTAAGGAATTATTAACATAATTTTTCTACAATTTTTGTTAATCTATATATGAAGTCCTTTGACAGTAATTATAATGCATGGTAAGCTTCGGACTATCGCACTCTATATGGATCGATCTTGCTGCTTTACGTACGACATATATTTGTTTCTCTATAATTTTGTTAGTCAAACTTTGGCTATGAATTCAAATATGCTCATAGTTTCTAAAGAAATTGCCAAACATAGAAGAAGAAACGAATTTAAAATGATGTGAAAGTGGTCTTGTATTTTCTTTTGAAAAAAGTGGTCGTGTATTTTGAGCTTGCGATGTGGTTATGATGAGGAACGAAGAAGCGAAGCAGTTAAGTATTTGAACTTCATGAGACAGAGTTTGTAGGGAAAATTTGCTTCAATTTAATTTGTTAAGATACAGTAAACCGGTAAAGGATACAGTAAACCGATTGTAAGTAAACCAGTTGTCAATACATTTTTTGAAACACATATACAAAGCGTTTACTTTGACAATTGTTGTATCGAATGTTTGTGATATCGGTACGACCACGAAAGAAGAAGAAGCGATACTTAATATTTTTGCAAAAACAGTAAATACTATTATTTATGGAGTCTTAATGGTAACGGTTGGTCCGTGTATAAACATGTAATGGCAGTATTTGTAATTTTCCCACAGTAAGATAGAAAATTTTCAATTTGGACTGTGAGAAGAGCTGAAGTGTTGACAGATCAGCATGGTCAGAAAGGTTACAACTTAAAAATGTATCTACTTTAATATATAAGAGATACTAACATCAAAGTCCAAAAGACCATCTATACTATTAAACAGAAGTACAAAGTTGGATCCAACTTGTTTATAGATGAAATATTTTTAATAAACTATATATTATACTAAATTTGACTACAATTTTAATATTAAAATAACTTACCCTTAAATATAGCATAATTATGGAAAGAATTAACAAACAAAAGTATGGAAAGATTTAACTAACAAATCTCCATGTGGATCAAACAAATATCTTATTTATTCAATTTGGTAATATTCGATTAATGAATATTCCATTTATAAATTATATTTAAATTAAAAATTTAGTATGTTGTTTCATATTAAAATAAATTGGCAAAAAACAATAGGTTAATATATAAATAGTACACTTACATCAAATTGCATAAAGTTATAAATTTTAATATCATTTATTTACAAATAAAAAATTATTATCAAACATTATAATATAAAATAATATATTCTACTCTACATCTAAACTAAAAAACTTAAAAATAAACATGGGAATTTTTATAAAACCAAAAATGGTTTATGAGTTTACGTTGAACACAAGTTAAATCAAACATCTGCGCAGGACACGAGTCAAATTCTAGTTATCAATTGAATGAACATATTAAGGAATAATGTTTTAAATTAAGAGATAATTGGCGTCTATAGCCCTATCGACCACCCATATTGGCAAAGTACCCTTCTCTTTTCAAAAATATTTTCGAGACCATAATACCCCTAGACTCTATACTGCACTCCTGAAACCGGTGTCAGGTTTGAAGACGTGACACCTCATGCTCTCCAGCTGTGTCAGATCCATCTTTCACCATTCTCTTTCCCATTCCCATAAAATCCTTCAAAAAACCAATTTAAATAATTATAAAAACAATTGAAACCATACAATTTAAAAATTGAAACAAAATATCACCATGTGAGTTTTCAGTTTTTTCTTGTAAAAAACTTTTTAATTTTAAGGTTAGATTTTTTACTTTCGAATCAATGGAACTGTTAAACTTCTTCAGGAATGGTGGATTTTCAAACATTAACTGGATTTCACTCCCAAGAAACTGGTATTCTGCCAGCGGCGGAGTCTAATCTTACGGCACAGCCACTTTAAACTTTAAAGAAAGTTTTATATGTATACCTATGAAAGTGCTAAAATAACTATGATTTCTGATTTTAGGTGAATATATTACCAGATTAACCACTTATATAAAAGTAAACATATGTATTTATACGATATTTTTATTGTTATCATGCTAACTTTTTTTATAACATGCTAAGTTCTTTTTATTTACTCGCTAACTTTAAGATTAGTTAGTTAACTTTATGTGTAACCGTTAAATAATGAGTTAGATTGAAAATAATATAGAATTATATAGCACATTGTTAAGCTACTGACTTTTTTAACGTGTAAAATAAAATATTATATCTATGTTAATCTGTATGTTTATTATATGTGTGACATGAAAAGTAACAGCTAATACATATGTTAACAGCTACGCTATGTTTTAAATGGTACATCAATTATTAACAACCTACAATAATGATTATTGCATGTTAACTTTTCTGTTTTACTGGTTATTTTAAATTTTAGTAACTAACTTATCTTTTATGGGATAAATAATATAATAGATTAATAACTAATACTAAATTATAAAGATTGTTATTATGTTGTTGATTTGTTTAACGCGCTGCAATAACACTTAACTCGATAATCAAATACGTATCTTAACAGATAGTATATAGTGTTGACATTTTTTACCTTTATCACATTTCTATAAATATATAGTAATACGTGTGTTCTAAATATGATTCACAAGAAATTTAAACATAAGAAAGTTACTAACCTTCACCATCAATGGAATCATTGTCATGAAATTTACTGATTTTATCTAGATTTGGTGTTAAATTATCTTTGGATTTCGCTGATTTTTTTAAAAATTGACATCTATATGTATTATGAAAAGATGAAGAATCAATTAAAAATTGAGAGAGAGAGAGAGAGAGAGAAAGTGTCGCAGCAGGAAGAGAAAAAGTGTGAGAAAAAAATGAAAGAGATGAAGAAAAAGAAAGAAAGAGATGAAGATTAAGATAAAAAGAAAAGAGTAGAGGTGAGATGAAAGGAGTTGAGCAGAAGCCATCCAGCTGGAAACCTACGACCTAGAATGCCTCTCTACTCATCTGACACGTTTTCTACCTTCTGCTGCGCCAGTGTACGAAACTGGAATTTTCATTATCACGCAAGGGTATAATCGTCTTCTCGTATGTAAAATGGTATGAGTCCAATCCCTAGTGTCAATCAATGTGTAGTTCACTAATATGGCTCTCACTTGGGTATATACAACTAATTGTCTCTTAAATTAAAGTGTAAGAGACTTTTAACAAAAAAAAAAACAGTCAATATATTAATTTAGAAGCATATTTTAAATTGTAATTTTGATTACTATGCTGAGGTTTTGGCACCACAACTCTTCTCCCTATTAAAAGTCTTTAACTCACTAGGGAAATTAAATTTAATGTCATTGTATATTTTTCGGTGGACCACATATATTATACTTTTTATTAAACTAATTAATCATATCATTGATTAGAAATCTACAAAAAATCTTCAATCTTTCTTTGATTAAATAAAATATACTAAATTATCTAATGCGATTTAGAATATATATAACAATTAATGATGCTGGATAATAAAAAATAAATAAAAATTTATTATCATTTATTACTTTAAAAAAAATAATTTCTAAAATAAAATTAAAAATGACATTAGCCATATATAAAATTATAGATTTTTCATATATAGGTTATATTTAAATTTTTTAAACGACTGTAAATTGCTTAAACTATTCAAAATCTCACATTGAAAATTCTTAGATCAAGGGTGTAAAACTTCTTTTATAATATAAAATAATTATAAAACTATTTGCGTAGGAACCCCCATTTAATAGATATTCAAATAAAAACCCTATATTTATTTTAATATCCCTTAAACCAAATTGTATACCATTAATATCCAATTTTAGAAATATTTTTTATACTAGAACTGTGATATTTCTCTTTAAAATTTTTACTTAGTCGAATCATTAAAAATTAAAATACATGTATACAAACATACGTATATATACATTTTACATGCATGAATTATTAAGGTATCAATAATTAAACATGTATTTCCAGGAGATGCAAGTTGTATAATATAATATGTAACTTAATGCTAAGAGCGTGCATAAGAACATGCACTTGCCAAAAGTGTATGTTAAAAACGAATCATTGAAAAAGTATAGTCCAATTGGCAATATTAAATCCATCCCACGCCTTTTTCGTCTGACAAAGCAGCCAGACCCAGACGGCCCATCCTGTTGACAGCGTAGTCACTATTTAGATTTTTGGATACACCTACTTGTTGTTATAAGAAATGGATTTATTTTATTATTTATTTAACAAATATGTTGTAAAATATCTTATTCCTGCATAGCACATGTTATTTACTAATGCTCCCTCTGTTATATTTTTTTCCGTCTGAAGATATATTATTAATGCATTCAAAAGTTTTACAATAGACCAAACAGGGAAACATAATAACCGGAAGAAAAACGATATATCTCCGGAAACAGGGCCGGCGGAACATGAAGATATCCCCCCGGAAACCGAAGGAAAACAAACATGAACCGAATATCCCAATGAACGCCTTCACCCGTTGCTGCAAAAGAGTTTAGAACCATTTACAAATACCATTCAGCAACAAGAAGAAAGGATTACTGCATAGGAGCGAACTCAAAGAAGAAAGCCAAGTGGTGGGGGGTAACGAATATGAGAGTTATTTTGACACTTTTTTTTGTTGTACAAAAAGTGTCTCTATAGAACCCAATACAATTTATACTTACTTTAAACTTAACATTAATTGCAGAATACATCAATCTTATAAATAATTTTTATTTTATCTCGAAAACTATTGGTTTAATAAGTGTAACTAATTAAAACATAAATATATGAGCAATTCTCTTAAATAGTTTTTTTTTTTTAAGTTTTTGTCATCAAAAGAATCTCCAATGAAGAAATTGACCAAAATTGATTTCATTAAATAAGAAAAAGACTTTTCTACCAGTTGTTTTATAGCTATATAAATAAAATTATAGTTTTGAATTATATGCTTTCAAATTCAATTTTTTTTATTAATTTTTTTTCTCGGAATTCTTTCTTTTTCAATTTTTCTTTTTGAAATCCCAAAATACTTTTCGAAACTATTTTATAAAATTTTATTTTGAAATTTTAACATTTATTTATTTTTATTTTTAGAATTTTAAACCCCACCCCCAAATTCTCCACACTTTAACTCTAAACTCTAAGTTTAGATAAATTAATCATATGAGTATAATTGCAGATTTACCCTTTAATGTAACCTCTCTTGATCATTTTCTTCTTTGATAGCTTTTTAGTGAAAATAAACTAAAAGAAACTATCCTATGGAACTTTTCTAAATGTGTTCTTTTTTTAATTTTGTATTAAAATGTTAAAATAACATTATTTTTTTAAACGAAACAAAGTATAAGTTAATCCATTAATTATCAATTGATTTATATACAGTTGAAACCATAAAAATTAATAGTATCAATTCGCCCATTGATGGTAGCCAGCGGATCTAGCCCAATAATTAGACGGGACACATCAAAATTTTCCATTATGTCTAGTTGTAAGAATAATTATGTCTAGTTGTAAGAATAGATAACATTAGATAAAGTGGTATTTATAGTAAATGAAAAATTAAAATTAGACGGGGGCACATGCCCCCATAGGTCTCCACTTGCGTCCGCCCCTCCGTAGCCCGGTTATACAAACACCAAATCCGTTCTTTGTTCTACAGATCATGATTATCACTAGTGTTACTCTTCGTTGATTCTGTACCCTGCAATATAACCTCAACATCAGTTTTGTAGGACACGCAACACATTTTTAAAATTATGGATATAAAAAACGGTGTTCAAAAAAAGAAGGATATAAATAATTCAGGACCCTATTTTACGTGTCTATACATACATCATATATATATCGGCATGACTTGAGTTAAATGGTTGACTCAAATACTTAACACTCGTTCTTTTGGCGAAATCAACGTTCCTTAATGTTAGAGTATAATGAAAGTTCGCCTTATTTAATGATCTGCAACAAGTATCTGAGCAAAGTCAGTCTCCTAAAATGTATATGAACAATTTCTTGTCAATGCTATGTTTTTTCCTCGCCTTTAACTTCGGCTTTGTCTCTGCCCAAATATGTGGAGACACGCTGTTTTTCAGACCAAATGGCACTTACGACACAAATCGTCGTCTCGTCCTCTCAACTCTTGCTTCCAACGTCAGCTCTCGAGAAGGCTACTATAACGTCTCTGTTGGTGAAGGCCCCGGAAGGATCTATGTTTTAGGCCTCTGTCTCCCAGAGACTCATCCAACGGTATGTTCCAATTGTATTCAACCTGCGTCTGTTGGTTTATTACGAAGCTGTCCGAACCAGACCGAGTCATGGTTCTGGAGATCTGAAGAGGAGACAATCTGTTTTGTTCGGTACTCAAACCGCTCGTTTTTTAACCAGATCGATCTACAGCCTGTAGAAGAATATATTCTTAATAAAGATGTAACTGGAGATGTTGCAGATTATAATAGAGCATGGGATGGTTTGATGGTGCGTATGATATCAGCAGCTTCGTCCTCTAGTCCAGGGTCGCTTGCAGGCCGACATTATGCAGCGAATACAACTCCTTTGTCCGGTTCCGAAAAAATATATGCGCTAATGCAGTGTATCCCGGAGATTTCTTCAGTGGATTGTAATACTTGTCTTCGGCAAAATGTTGGTTACTTCCAAAGCTGTTGCAGTAGGAAAGTAGGAGGAAGCATCAGGAAACCGGTTTGCTTTTTCCGGTTTGATCTTTATCCATTTCGCAATGCTTTCCATAACATAGCCTCGTCCCCTCCTCCTCAAGAATTACCTCCTCCTCCCCCAGTTGGCAAAACGATTTCGACAGGGGCTATAGTGGCAATCATTGTATCCACCGTAATATTTATCGCGCTGGTAGCTTTAGGATTGCTCGTTTTGAAGAGAAGGCAATCATACAAAAAACTAAATCGCGAAAGTGAGCTGCTTTTACCTTTTCCATTTTGAAACAGAGTACACATATATATTCTCATAACACCATACATCTGTTGTTGCAGCTAATGATGATATAACAGGTCCGCAGCCATTGCAAATTGATTTAAAGACAATTGAAGCCGCAACTGACAATTTTTCGGGGAACAATAAAGTTGGCCAGGGTGGATTTGGTGAAGTTTACAAGGTATTTTTAATCTTTGTATATATCTGTGACTGCCCCCATTTTTAAAGGAGCTAAGAAGCTGTAGATATGTATATTTGTAGGGAACATTACCAAACGGAACTGAAGTTGCGGTGAAGCGACTATCAATAAATTCAGGACAAGGTACACGAGAGTTCAAGAATGAGGTTGTTCTGGTTGCGAAGCTTCACCATAGAAATCTTGTTAAGCTTCTTGGGTTTTGCATGGAAGGCGATGAACAAATACTTGTCTATGAGTTTGTTCCCAACAAGAGTCTTGACTATTTCCTCTTTGGTTAGTTTCTAATTTTTTCTTGGAATTCTTATTATCATTTTGAAATCTAGATTTGTTGTTAATATTGTACTGCGCAGATCCAATAAAGAAACAATATCTCGATTGGACAAGAAGGTACAATATCATTGGGGGAATTGCTCGAGGGATTCTCTATCTTCATCAAGATTCAAGGCTCACAATCATACACCGTGATCTCAAAGCTAGCAATATTCTTTTAGACGATGATATGAACCCAAGAATAGCGGATTTTGGCATGGCAAGGATTTTCGGGATGGAGCAAACTCGAGCAATTACTAGCAAGATAGCTGGAACCTTGTAAGTGATTTTTACCCATACTACTTGTAAATGTGAGAGTTATCTACTACTCGTACACTATAATAACAGGAAAGTTTTTTTCCAAAAAATACGACTAGATTAATACATGTAAATGTACTTACAAGTTTCACTCAAAAGAAATTCTTCACGAAGCTGACAAACCTTGACTGGCTAATATAGTCACTCATTTTCAAAGATCTGTACTAAATCTCTTTAATCTCTCACGCTCCTAACTCCTAGTGTTTTACTTCACAATACACGGACTCACCAAAAGTCTTGGCTAAAACCTATCTCTTACTCTGTTAAACAGCACATTCGATGCCCACATGTCTCTATATACTTAGAGGAAAACATAGACCTAAATATCTTCAAACTAAAAACTTTTTTTTGTGATATTCAACTAATAAGTCAATCTCCCTTATTGTGTATGGTTGATTACTTCTTTTCCATTACTTCCCTTAATCAGCTCCAAAGTAAATCCTTTTTAATGTCTTCATCTTGAAGAACACTCTAACCAGTTCAACGTCACACCCTTCCCCTGTATAGTTCATGTAGCACTTCATGAACTACTTCATCTCTGGTATAATCATACAACTTCGCTAATGACACCTTTTGATCGTCACTCATGCAACTTGGCTTCTTTTTTCAGCGGCTATATGGCTCCTGAGTATGCCATGCACGGTCAATTCTCCACGAAATCTGATGTGTACAGCTTTGGAGTCCTGGTACTTGAAATAATAAGTGGCAAGAAGAATAGTAGCTTCAACCAAACAGATGGATCTGCTGGCAATTTAGTCACACATGTTAGTAGTTTTTTTTGTCTCCTTTATCATTATGATCAAATATTATGGGACGGCTTTCAAAATATAAATCATATATTAATGTTAGACCTGGAGACTTTGGAGAAAACGTTCGGCTCTTAAACTACTAGACCCAGCTTTAGGCGAGAGTTATCAGAGCGATGAAGTTACAAGATACATTCATGTAGCCCTTTTATGTGTCCAAGAAAATCCTGAAGACCGTCCTATGATGTCTACAATCATCTCGTTGCTTACGAGTACCACAATCACTTTACAAGTGCCTCTTACACCTGGTTTTTTCTTCCAAAGTAGCCGGGATCAAAATTCAGAAGCTGGGGGCCCGAATTCATCTGGAAAACCTATTACTGTTTCTATCAATGACGTATCGATAACAGATTTAGATCCTCGTTGAAGATGTTATTATTTTCTTTCCTTGAAGTTGTACCTTCTGGTGTCTTGTTCTGCTTATATTTAACTGCTGAAACAGAGGTGTTTTGGTTTGTAACTTTTTATACAATGAAAAGCGGTCCTTAACTAAACCGGTTCTATATCTTATTATATAAAATTTGGTTCTTCAAAGTTACTAATTAACCTGATCGCAACACATGTCAATTATGTATTTAAGATTGTGACATGTATGAATCTATCTCATAAATAAAAATATATATACTAAGATAATAACAAAAACGAATTTTGATTAAAAAGTAATTATATTTTTATTATCTAATAGTAGTTTTCCATTTTTAAAATCCTAAAAAAAAAAGATATTTGCAAAAGATTATTTGACAATAGTTTTCCTTTTAATATTCTGACATGTGTTAAAATATATAATGATTAAAAATATATATACAAAAATAATAAAAAACAATTTTTGAAAAAGTAAATTTAAAATTTATTTAATATTAAAAACTAACTTTAGAAATTATTTAATAGTATTTTTTTATAAATTTTACTTTTAAAAATCCTGAACATAAAAAAAAATTGAAAAACAATTTGTAAAAAAAAATATTGAGCTTGGTTCTTCAAAGTTGCTAATTAACATAATTGTGACACATGGCAATTATATATTTATAATTGTGATATATGTTAAACTAATATCATAATTAAAAATAAATATACTAAGATACTAAAAACGATTTTCTTAAAATTAATTATAAATATTATTTAATAGTAATTTTCTATTTTAAAATCTTAAACAACATATATTGCAAACTATTACTTGATAGTAATTTTATTTTAATATTGTGACATGTGTTAGAATATTTTATGATTAAAAGATATACTAAAAAATAAAAATATATTGAAACCTAATTTTAAAAATATGTAATACAGATTTTGAAAAAATAAGAATTAATTTTAAAAAAATTTAATAGGGATTTTTTTTAGAAAATTTCCTTTTTTAAATCCTAAAGAAAAAATAATTGTAAGGTAATTTATTTAATACTGAATTTCCTTTTCTAAAATACAAAAGAAAAGATAATTGTAAGAGATTATTTGATAGTAAATTTCCTTTTAAAATTTTGATATGTGTTAAAATACCTCATGTTTAATAAAATATATAATAAGATGATAAAAGAACTTTTTATAAAAAAAGTTAATTCTTTAGTAGCATTTTTCTCTATTTTTTTTTCTTTTAAAAAATTTTAAACAAAACAATATTAGTCAAATAATTTATTTTAATACCAATTTTTGTTTTCTGAATTTCTAAAGAAAATATGACTGTAAGAAAAATATTTGATAGTAAGTAAATTTCTAAAATATTAAGCATAAGAAAATTGTAAAAGAGTGTTTAATAATAGTTTTTTTTTCTTCAAATCCTAATCAATTTTTTTTTTGTAGAATAATTATTTCAGATTTTTTTTTGAATAGTCAATTTTCAAATTGGAATAGGTAATATTCTTTTTTTAAATTGTAAACCAAAAGGACATATAATTATTCGCATTTATATATATATATATATATATTTATTTATGTGTGTGATTAAACTCTCTCATGTTTTGTTAATTATGTTAATTAGAGATATAAGAAAAATATTAAATGAATTTTTCTGCATGTTCTTTCACATCTTCGCGTTTCTACTTTTTTTTGGGTGTCACATATTGAGAAAATAACTAGGTTTCCTGATTATCATATTAAACTGATGTTGATCTTTTTAGAAAATTATATAATTGTCATACTGTCGTACGTTAGTTAGATTGCCACAATTATACTTAAGCGTTTGTACATGTTGTTGTATGTAAGTTAATAGGCATGGTTAATGTGACTATTATGCTTATCTGTGTTTGTTCTTATCGACATGTAAAATTGGTTCTACTGTTGTAAGTTATGCTACTAAAAA
Organism: Brassica juncea; assembly: GCA_018703725.1. NCBI lineage: Eukaryota > Viridiplantae > Streptophyta > Magnoliopsida > Brassicales > Brassicaceae > Brassica > Brassica juncea. The sequence continues at coordinate 48,435,553 of CM031942.1, read as the reverse complement.
ATTTAAATAAAAAAGAAGGAATTTGCAATGGAATGTTGTAGGTCATGCTACTAAAGAATTGAAATCAAAGAGAAAGACTTTGCAATGGACAATGTTACTAATAACAATGCTACTAAAGTTAATGTGACTATTATGCTTATCTGTGTTTGTTCTTATCGATATATAAAACTAGTTATACTGTTGTAGGTTATGCTACTAAGAAATTTAAATAAAAGAGGAGTTTGCAATGGAATGTTGTAGGTCATGCTACTAAAGAATTGAAATCAAAGAAAAAGATTTTGCAATGGACAATGTTACTAATAACTTGACCTAGACAACATGATTACTGAAAGTAGAAATCTTAACCAGAAATTATGTGGAAAAACAAATTTTTATTTCTAAAATAAGTCTCATACCAACATATATAAGATGGCATTTCAAACTGAAATGACGTTAATTTTCTACACGAGTTTGCTATGCAATGACTATCAACAAGATTTAAGATTAAACCTTAAAATGTTGGTCAATTTTTGCCAAGTCCGGTCTTACAATTATACATCGCACTATCAAGAGTCACTACAACTGCATAGCTTCAGATTTTTAAAACATAACGACAATATATAGTATACTACAAAATCTTATATATCAAAAAATACAATAATATATAATATATAAAAAGAGGTTAAAGTCACACCATGGATGCTAAAGTAAACATCTTTGATGTTTTATTTTGCAATATATTTGATTTTTAGCTAACTAGCAATAATATATATTGATTGATGTTGTGCAATTTAATATTTTGAATTGTGGTGTTTTTAATTTGTATTAAACAATGTAAATAATATATAGAGTTTACAATTCTATATGTTTCAATTAATTTTTTTCATCCAATTAACTATAACTATTATTATTTTGAAAAATAATTAAAAATAAAAATTTAATATAGTATTTAGAACACCATGAAACTGAAATAGAAATAAAAATATCAATAAAAATTTATGTAAGAAACAAATTATTATTACTAAAATAAGACCAATATATACTGAAAAATCCAAGAACTAATATGAAAAAGATTTTCATTATTTTTATGTGTCCGTGAAAATTTAACACCATTTAAAACCCATGCAACGCACGGGTCCATATCTAGTATATTTATATATCCATACTCAGGTCTGTTTTATTATTTTAGCTGTATACTTTGTTCCGTTGTACTCACTAGTCAGTATTTTTCGTCTAATTTTTTTTTTAATTCAATATTGTCTATCAAAGATAATAATCTAACCGTTGATATGATACATCAAATCAATAAAGCCAAAACAAGCTCAAGAAAAGAATCCAGCTCCACAGAAAATATGATTTGACAAATACGACTACAAGAGAAATCAATAATGAAATCCATACCAAAATTTGATTGGATGATGACAATACGTTAATATCAGAATGATCTGTTTCACGCTTTTCAACGATCGAAATGTTTTCCCGCATTACTACGGGCTGCAGTCATTTTCATTGCCTACACAATAAAAGTTCTCCACATAAAGATAAATCTTCTTCTTTGGTTAAAGTTGTTTCGTAAGAGATCCCTTCCAAAAATTTTACTCTAATCAGACAATCTGCGAAAACCGTTATAACGAAAATTGGAGCAAAACAAGTATATCTCCGCTTACAAAAACCCCTGGAAAACGAAAATATCCTCGGAAACTTAGAGAAAAACAACCAGAATAAAACCATAATAGTAAAAACAAAAAAATAAAAGACTATTAGTAGAAGAGAAATCCTCGCGCTGGTGCTCCCCAGCCACCGACGCAGATTCACAAACAATCTTTCTTTTTTACTCACTGATCGGTTAAGGATTTTTTTAGGACCTAATAAAATTCATTTTTTCAGGTTTGATCAGTCTTGTAGATTTCATAATATCACAATAGTTCTTATTATTGTCTTTGTTAAGAAGAGAACATACATTTATATCTTAAAACTGGAAAATCTAAATCTGAAATATGAATAATTATTAATAACTTTTATGATTGTTGTGGATATTGCTGTTATGGTGAAATTTCTATGGTTGTCTTGGTTGACAATCTCTGATGGAGCATTCAGATTATTAATGTCTAAATTAATAAAAAAAGGGAAAATTGTTTTTAGGCCAAAAAATGGTAATTATGTCTCATTAGGCTAATTTCTATTTTGTACCATTTTTTCTTCTAATGCCCTTTACATTTTTCAAAAATAAATAAAATAAATAGTTTTACAAACAAAAAATTTTTAAAAATAATAACTAGTGATGAAATATCTATATCAAGTTAGTGATATTTTTTTCAGTTTTAAAAAATATTTAAATCATAATTTCAGTTTCCGTTCTAGAAAAAGTAGAATTGACATTCTACAAAGTAGAAAATGAAATCTATTTTTTTATTGAATCTACTACGTTTTGAATACATGATCTACATAAATAATAGTACTCTAAAAATATTTAGAATACACGTTTTGCGCCTAACCTATAACTCTAAAATCTGTAGAAATTGAAATCTACACGTTATAAAAATTTCTAAAACCTGTAGAACTCGAAATCTACACATTACTATAAATCTAAAACTTGTGAAAACTGAGTTTCTACATATTGCTATAAATCTAAAAACCTGTAGAAACCGATTTCTACATATTTACTGAATTCTACGGATAAGGATAATCACTTATGAAAATATGGGAAAAAATATTTTGAAATATTTTTATTCCATATAATATAAAAATCGATTTTTTAAAAAAGAAACACAAAAAATATTTACGATCAATATTGTACTTAAAGATCGATAGATCCTTTTTTAAAAAATAATTTAGGATTTTTACTTATATTCTCATTTTATTAATTATTTTTTTTTAATTTTAATTTCGAATTTATAATTGAAATTAAGGGTATTATTGCCATTATGAAAATATTTAGTCTAATGGGACATAAACTATATAAGATTAGACTAATGGGACATAGTTACCATTTTTTGGCCTAAAAAAACATTTTTCCCAAAAAAAATCGAATATCAGTTTCTTATCATTGGATTTTTGAAACTCGTTCGCTTAAGTGGGTTCATTGATTTTATCAAAACATTTGTGATCATCTCATCATAGGGCTGGAAATATAAATTGAATCCGAAAATCTGAACCAAATACGACCCGATAAAATAATTCTAAACCAAACCGAATCTGACATAAATACCGAATGAGTTTTGTTTTACAGTTTATATGGTTATGGATTTTACACGAACTGAACCCCAACCCGAATGGATATCCGAAAAACTTGAAAACTTCAAAATCCAAAATAAATCTCATACCAAATCTAATCTCAATCCCAAATAAGTATCCATCACTACTATTGAGTATTTAAAATAGGTATCTATCACATGAATAATTAATTCAAATACGTAGTTTAATATATATTTTAGTCTTTGATCAGTATTGATCATTTTATGTTTTGACAACTGCATTTGAATATCAACTATGAATAGGTGAAGTTTAATAAGGTCGTTTTATTTTAAATTTTAAGTAATGTTTTGAGTTATTAGTTGTTGAACATGTACTTCATGAAACAAAAAGCAAGTCTAACTTCTTTTTTTTACATAAGTACTTTCCTGTAGTATATAGGACTGTGGATAACGGAAATCTGATTTAGATCTGAACCCGAAAATTAAATGAGTTTAACCGGGTTTATGATGTGTTACCAAACCGGAACCAAACCCAACTAAACCAGAACCGAGATTGGACCGAACTTTTATAATATCCGAATAGGACTGATTTTTGTAAACCTAAAAACCCAAAATTCGATTAGAACCGAACCGAACCAAACCCGAATGGTCTCGGACAATCTAATCATTATGATCTTCTGAGCCATCAGGATCTTCATAATTAAAATAAAAATTTATAAGAAAAATTAACTATTCATAACTAGTAGCACTTTGTAAATATAAGGTCTTTTGAAGACAAAAAGACTTTTGGAAGAAAACATTCATTGAATTACTTTGTAATTTAATCGTCTGCGTGCACCCAGATACAAGGCTTTTTAGGATTAATCTTTGCATCTAGAAAGTTTTTAGGATCCCAGATTATAAAAAAAAATTACTTTTGCAATTGAGTAGTGTTTTGAGTTGGTTTTGCAACTTTCCCTAATTTTAACGCGGTTACAAAATACTCCAAAACATTTAACAGAATCGACTTGACTTAATATGCTTTGACTCAATTACGTTTAATGAAAATTTTAGACACGCACGTTTTTGACAAAATCAACGTTCCTTAGTGTTACAGTGTAATCAAAAGTTTTTCTGATTTAAATTTAGCTTCCATGATCTGCAACAAATTTATGAGCAAAGCTAATCTCCTAAAATGTATACGAAAAATTTCTTGTCAATCCTCTGTCTTGTCCTGGCCTTTAGCTTCGGCTTTGTCTCTGCACAAATATGTGGAGAGTCACTGTTTTTCAGACCAACCAGTACTTACGATGTAAACCGTCTCCTCGTTCTCTCAACTCTTGCTTCCAACGTCAGTTCCCGAGAAGGATACTACAACGCCTCTGTTGGTGAAGGCCCTGGAAGGATCTATGCATTAGGTATCTGTCTCCCAGGGACTGATCCAAAGGTCTGTTCCGATTGTATTCAACCAGCGACTGTTAGTTTATTACAGAACTGTCCGAACCAGACCGACTCATGGTTCTGGAGATCAGAAGACGAGACGATCTGTTTTGTTCGATACTCAAACCGCTCGTTCTTTAACCAGAACGATCTACAGCCAAAAGAAGAGTATATTTATCCTTTAGATGTCACTGGAGATGTTGCAGAGTATAAGAAAACATGGGAAGGTTTCATGGAACGTATGATATCAGCAGCTTCGTCCTCAAGTCCCGGGTCACATGCAGGCCGACATTATGCAGCGAATACAACTCCTTTGTCGGGTTTCCGACGAATATACGCTTTGATGCAGTGTATCCCGGGGATTTCTTCAGCGGATTGTGATGCTTGTCTTCAAGAAAATGTTCGTGACTTCCAAAGTTGTTGTGGCGGGAAGCAAGGAGGAAGCATCAGGAGACCGGTTTGCTTTTTCCGGTTTGATCTTTATCCGTTTCGCAATGCTTTCCATAACATAGCATCGTCCTCTCCTCCTCCTCAAAGCTCTTAAGATCGTCAAGAACTACAACCCACAACTTCACCACCTCCTCCTCCTTCAGTTGGCAAAACGATTTCTACACGAGTTATAATGGCGATTATTGTATCTACGGTAATATTCGTCACGCTGCTAGCTTTAGGATTGTTTGTTTTCAAGAGAAGACAGTCATACAAAACATTAAATCATGAGAGGGAGCTGCTTTTACCCTTTTCCATTTTTGAAAAAGAGTATACATATAAAATTGTCATGATAATATCATACATCTATATATTGTTGCAGATGCTGACGATATTACAAGTCCACAGTCATTACAAATTGATTTTAAGACAATTGATGCCGCAACTGATCAATTTTTGGAGACCAACAAAGTTGGCCAAGGTGGATTTGGTGAAGTTTACAAAGTATAACTAACTCTGAATATATCTATGACTGTTTTTTTTAATGGACTAAGAAACAATTTATATGTATATTTGTAGGGAATATTACCCAATGGAACTGAAGTTGCAGTGAAGAGACTATCGAAAAATTCAGGACAAGGCACAGAAGAGTTCAAGAATGAAGTTGTGGTTGTGGCGAAGCTTCAGCATAGGAATCTTGTTAGGCTTCTTGGATATTGCGTGGAAGGAGATGAACAAATACTTGTCTATGAGTTTGTTCCCAACAAGAGTCTTGATTACTTACTATCCGGTTTGTTACTAATCCTTAATTTTCTTGGTATTTTTGTTCATAATTGTTGAAACCTAGACTCCCGATTGGTATCATATCGAATGCACAGACCCAATAAAGCGACAACAACTAGATTGGACAGCACGGTACAGTATCATTGGAGGTATTGCTAGAGGGATTATGTACCTTCATCAAGATTCACGGCTCACAATCATACACCGTGATATCAAAGCGAGCAACATTCTTCTAGATCATGACATGAACCCCAAAGTAGCGGATTTTGGAATGGCAAGGATTTTTGGGATGGAGCAAACTCAAGCTAATACTAGAAAGATAGCTGGTATCTTGTAAGTGATTTTTTTTTCCAGAAAAGCTCTATGAAACCTTCTGATCGTAACTCGTGTAGTGTAAAGTATATTTTCATTTTGAATTTTTTTTTCAGCGGTTACATGTCTCCTGAGTACGCCATGCACGGTCGATTCTCCATGAAATCTGATGTCTACAGCTTTGGTGTCCTGGTTCTTGAGATCATAAGTGGAAAGATGAATAGTAGCTTCAACGAAACAGATGATTCAGCTGTCAATTTAGTCACACATGTTAGTGTTTTTTTGTCTCTTAATTAACATATGATCAAATATTATGGAGACTTTTTAATAATACCATTTATTAATGTTAGGCTTGGAGACTATGGAGAAAAGGTGCGGCTTTAGAACTTTTAGACCCGTCTTTTGGGCAGCGATATCAGAGCGATGAAGTTAGAAGATGCATTCATATCGCGCTTTTATGTGTTCAAAAAGATCCTGAAGATCGTCCTATGATGTCTAAAATCATTTTGCTACTTACTAGTAGCACAATCACATTACACCTGCCTCGCCCACCTGGATTTTACTTCCAAAGTAGTCTGGACCAAGAATTGGAAGCTGAGGGCCCGGATTCATTTGGGAAACCAATTTCTTGTTCTGTTAATGACGCATCCATCACAGAGTTAGATCCTCGTTGAAGATGATATTATTATATATTTTGTTTATAACATATGAATATGAAATTGCTTTCTTCCTTAGGTTTTATGTTTCTTTAGTTGTTATTATTTGCGAAGTGGTTTGATACATGTCGCTTTTACCAAAAACATTATTTGCGAAGTGATTTGTCACATATAATTTCTATAATCGCTTTTACAAAAAATATGACATGAATACTGAAATTGATGACATGACTTATGGTTAAATATGACATGGACAATTACCTCTAATGTTGATATATATATTTTTGGTAAACTTTATAGAATATAGCAATAACTCATGCATTACATTTAATGTTGACTTATATTTTTGGTAAAATTTTTAGAATATGGTAATAACTAATAAATCATTACTAGAATAAATATATTCAAATATGACATTATAAATTTTGAAATATTATAATTATACAATTTTTATTATTAAAGTTTTCAAAAAAAATAAGTTATAAATTTTTAATCGTAATATCATTACTTTCTTTTAGACATCTACAAGTTTTATAAATATTGTTTAGTTTTAATTTTTGATAACTCTACAATTTTTATATGATTTTTAGTAACTTTATACAAGTTGATTTAAATATTTAACCAAAAGAAATAGATAAAAAATTTATCTAAGATTATAATTTGGAATATATATATTCTTTAAAATAAACAGATTAAATTTCTCTTAATTTTATGCTTAATTAAATCAAATTTATATTATAAATTGATCAGAAATAATAAAATATATAATATTAATAAATTTTATTATTGAATATAATTTAAATATTAATAATTTTATCACTGCACATGGTTCATGAAAACACCTAGTTTTTTTATTAAATAATCTCGTGTCATTGTGTTCTAATGTTTATCTATTACTAATAAAGCAGAGGGTTTTGGTTTGTATCTAATCAAGGCTGTAATAAACCGCTATATAAACTCCCCAATGAAAAGTTTAGTTTGCAACTTGGTCAGGTCAGGTATGTGAACACAAATTAAGTCAAATTCTCAAAACTTGTTGCCTTTCTATAACTGTTATCAATTTGGCAGGATTGGTGTTTTGGAACAACTATTTGTTCTTAGAACTAATAGATCCTGCCATTAAGGAATGCTATGAGAAGGATGAAGTCACTAGATTAATCCATATATGTCGGGCTATAGTGTGTTCACAAAACTCATGCAGATCGCCCAGCATCATGTACATGTATGCAATAGTTCAAAGAGAAATTAGGTGAAATACACATGAAGCATAACTAACCTAACACACATGTACGGTCTTTTCAACTGTTGACTTTCATCAATATGCAAATGGCCCTATATGCCTAACATGTCTAGTATCCTAGATAAAAATCTTGTGGCGATTTTATGTCAGAACACTATAAATTAATGATACTATTACTCTATTTCTCACCACTAATTCAAGAGACTTCATATATTTTCTATTATCACGTCTGTTCACTATCTGCAGAAAAAGAAAGAAAGAAAAGAAACTAAACTAACCACATCCTCCATTTTTTGGGTTCAAAATGGATTTGCAAATTGGAGATTTTATGCTTCCGGAGCAGATAACCGATTGGAGAAAAGATGAATTCATATCACAGAGCGAAGAGGACTCCATTCTTACTTTATTTTGGCAGAGAGAAAGAGATAAAAAGAAGATACTTTGTTTTGCTGGAAAGGGATTTTGACAGGACTTAGACAAGTGATTTATTGGCCCATTTCCATCAAAAGAACATCAAGAGTGAGTCGGCAGGAGTCAATAACGTGGTTAGGCCAAATGACAATCCATATAATAGTTATTTTGGTCAAAGTCTTTATTTCAGTCTTAGTTTTCGTTTCTACTTCCTAGGTTTCGTATTCTCAATATGTAAACTCTATAAAAAGGCCTAAGAGCACGAGATAAGGTAGACTATTTTGTTTAAATTTGTTTGCGTATGAGAGTAATTCTTGCTGGTTCTTTCAGAACGGATAGATTGATGTGTGTAATAACCATCACTCAACCTGATCTTACTTTGGTGTATTATATCCAGAGGAGGATCAGTGGTATATCAAGAGTCTTCCACAACTCTTTTGTGTATTTCAATCAATCCATTCCTTTTTTTCTTTGGTGCTAGTAGCCCACTGATCTAAGGCCTATCCAATTTGCCAACATCAGAATGATTTCCTCAGGCAGGATGCTATTAGCAAGGAACATATTTCATTAAACAAGTTTTTGACAAAGAAAAAATAACAGATAAGTTGCGAAGTGTTTCAAAGAAAGGCAACCAATATGGTGGTGCCACAAATCTCCATCAGTGAACAAAGAAGCAGTAAGATGTGCAGAATGGTCCAAGACATCATGATTAAAAATGTAAAAACGATGCAGAACTTTCCCTTTAATCGTCCATGCCTGAGAAAGGTCCCGAAGAACCCGAAATAATAATAAAATGAGTAGAGGCCTTTTAAGTACCTAGCCGAAGGGCTTGATGTTGTTTTGGCAAATTACTTCCTTGTTCAAGAGATTATGGACAGTATTTGTGTGAGTTACATATCTTTAGATCCTTGTTTGATAGGTGATTGTTGTTGTATTTTGTTGATTTGAGTTTGATAGGTGATGAAAATTGTCCAGGTTGAAATTGTCAAAATATAACATAAAAGTGTTATTAATTTTAGATTGATCAGTTTGGTTGCAAATGTATTAATAAAGCTATTTAATTATTGTTATTGAAAGCTATGGGCTAGGCTGGAATATTAATTTGCTTGACTGCGATCACATTTTTCTTGTAGTTGATGAACTGCAAACCTTCGAGTTCTGCACTATATTAACGAAACCTATGCTATAACTCATATGATTCTCTGTATGTATACCACTCTGTTTCCTTATATTAAGTTTATGAGATTCATTTATCAACAAAAATCGTGAGGTCTGGGTGCACATCATGCACTTAAACTTGAAATTTTCAGCATTATTTTATAAACATAAACACTTCAGGTATGTGATTTGATTGGCTCTCGGATTTTGGCTATAATGCCATTGACATTTAAGTTTGACAACTTGTAGAGAGAACTCAATTGTTATTAAAATGATACAGAGTGTATAGTATCCATATACTAATCCAAAATCGTTTGTACAACCATGGGAAATGCCAAGAAGATGTCTTCTGGTTTATTCTCATATGCTTAATTGTTGTTGTTTCGTCACAAGAATATAACAATGTTGGCATTTTTTACCCGAGAGTACATATGAATATATGATGATAACCATAAGCTCATCCTAGAACCTCTTGCTTTCAAAATGATGGAGAACAAATATTAATTTACAGTTCTTCGAGAGGCAAAGGTCCCGACCAAAACATGGAAAGAATTCTTTATGCATCTGTGAGTTGGATTTTGAATTATATTCAGACATATACTCGACATGATATCAGTTTTGTCGTGAGAATGATCGGTCAACATCAAAATACTCTCGGAATAAAGCTAAAAAAAGAGTTTGCATGTATTTGAAAGACACCAAGGAGAACATGCTTACATACAGAAGATCATTTACAGGTCACTGAATATTCAGATTCACACTATGTTGGATGCATTGATAGTAGAAAATCGACGCTTGACTATTTATTCTTATTAGTCGAGGGAGAAATATCATGAAAGAGGGGAGAGAGTAATCTGTCATTGCTACTTTTCATGCATTGTGGATGCAGAACTTTATTTCAAAGCTTCGGATTGTTGACTCTTTTATCAAACAAGCTGATAATTTATTGTGATACCTTTACAACTGTCTTTTGCAAGGAACTAAAAGTATTCTAAGGATGCTAATTAAAATATTTGTCTGTTAAAGTTGTTTAAATTTAGCTGAGCTCTTCTTTATAGGACCTACAATACAATTAACTGACCAAACAGGAAACAATCGAGGCTTTTGTTGGGCAGAAACTCATTGACAAGTTTATCTTTTTTTCCGCAGAAGCTCATCTCTTGAAATCCACTTCATCATGCCTCGATGACTTTCATAACTTCTTGACCCCAAAATAAATCCATTAAGAAAGACACAGAAAGCTCACTTGAATCATCATCATCATCGTCGTGTTATTTGACACAAAATATATCCAGAGAAACCAATCCTCGAATAAACTTCACAGAGCTTTTTACTCTCCACTTTACACTCATTAACAATCGTCTCTAAATGTGTATGGTCGATAAACATATAGAGACGATTGTTGACAAATCAAAAGAGCTTGGACCCATAAACTTAGTACACGAAATAAAGTTCCATAGACAATGGTTACATGCCAATAACCTAAAAGTCTTATTAGTTTTATTGTAATACATAAGCTTTACCCAACTTAACTATACGGTTAATCATATTTTATAAGGAAAACAAGTTCAATTTATACCCCATACCATAAGCATCCTGTTGAAAGTTGAAAACCATTAACACACTATTTTACACTGGTTTCTTGGTGGCTTCAGGGTTGTTGTCAACACTGGAGCCATTGATTGTCTTCAAAGACTCTTCTGTTGCTTTCTTCTCACCTTCACGCGGACTGGTCAAATTCTTCTCTACCTCCTCACTCACTGTGCCTTGGGCAGGTTTTTCAGTGTCGATAGTCAGAGTTGATACCTCATCCCTCGAGGCGTACCAGGAATATCCACAGGCAATACACTCCAGCTAAATGCATAAAACAGAAGCAGAAATGTGATTATTAGGATCAACAGATATAAACAGCAAGAGAAGAAGCCTATGGTGTTATGTGATGCCCATGGCTTATATACACTCACTCTCCAATATCTATTTTGATTTTAACAATAGATGACGTAATATAGAAAAGCAGAAGAACCTCGTAGCGATCTCCATGCCCAGCTTGGATGATATCCCTCAGACCAACTTTAATTTCTCTGCATCTCGAGCATCTTGCATCAGTCATCTGCAATCCAAACCAAAGACATGACATGGTCAAAGACATTCCCCAACTGAAATCCAACAAATTAGTTAAAACATCGATCGTCAGAAATGGATAAAAAACCTGCATCCGTTCCGCATCATCAGGCTCCTTCTTCTCTGTCTCCTCAGCAGTTAGACCCTCCTGAATCCCATCAAAACCAAATCTGTATTCGCAATCACATGGAAGGAGAATCTGTATACAAATCTGTAGCATAACAAGTCTCTAACCTTTAATTCAGTGGGTGACATGTTTAAAATCTTTGCAGGTTCTAACTCGCCATTGAGTAATCGTCTAGCCAGCAGTGCAGTGTTCTGCAGACAAAACAAAATGGAATTACTGTCAAGTACTTGGAAGTAACGCTAAAGTAATGTTTATGTCATGGATGCAGATTCTAACCTTAAGATTGAAAACCAATGTTCTCATCTTTTGATTATATTTAACATAATCAGATGCAAGAGAAGCATGTAAGGCCAGCTCAAGAGCACACACCGGAGGAACAGCAGCATCTGGCCAGAGAAAACTCTCTTCCTATCAAGTAATATAAACAAAAAGGTTATTTCTAGCAACTACTTAATATTTCAAGTGTGATCAAAAGTATATCTAATATATATAAACGTTTAGTTTGAGACCTTTGACAGATTTTTGTTCTCAGCGTGTTCAAGATGGGATGCATTTGAGCCCACCTTTGCTTCATCACCACCTTGTTTGTTCTCAGCGGTATAGCATATGTTCTGAACAGCTTCGAGAAGTTTTGCTAACCACTTGTCACGATGAGCATCGCCAGTTAGTGAATCAAACTTCTGTAAGATAGAATGATACTCTGATGAAATGGCGCTTCCAGGTGTCTCAGGCTTTAAACAGGCATCTTCCTCCTTTTTGACATCAACAGGAGCTAAGCTTACTTTCCGGAAAGATCTTTTCGCCTTCAAGAGATTCTCTAGATCAGCATGCACTTCCTCAGGTTCAAGGTCAGGAAGATCACCCAGTCGCGCCATTGACTTTTCAACGAGGAGGTCGATCTCATGTTGCTTTGTGTCTTCATAGTCCTTATCAGTCAGCTTCCAGAGCTTCTTCTCAACGGTATCGTACACCTTCCGTACGATGAAACCAGGGTTCACTTTGCGTTTCGGAAGTTGCTTGTGGGCTGGGACAAAATAAACCACGCATCTGTGCATTACGGACTCTGCTGGCACCTCATCACGGTGGAAACTGTAGAACAGTTCTCTTGTGTCACTTGATTGCCAGTTTCCGCCACCCTTTTTCTCTGCTTCTTCTGGACGGTAAAACCACTGTCCCAGAATCATCATGCTTCCATCTTTTGTTTGAGTGATATCCTGCCAAAATAAAACAAGTCAAGCAGATGATACAACAAGAACTGGTGAGCATATACACAATCTAGCAGCACACTAGTACCTTGATAATGGCAACATATGGTTTCTGACTTTTGTCTTCTGGAACCAACAGCACCGGTTCCTCCTGTGCAAGAAAAGGGATGTCAGAACAAATTGTCTCAAGCATTGAGTCAACTATAAACGTTAGGATGCAAGGGAAAGAAAAACTTCAGTGTCTAAGCAATGTGCAGTCAGAAACTATAATCTTTACACAAAGGCTATCTAAACACTGAAAACGAGAGAGAAGCATCCATCAAACACTTCAATCGGTATCAATAAAATGACAACAACCATGAGAGTATAAGACCAGCTTATACAGATGAATCTGTTCAAATACCATAATATCTATTGCTAACTACCTAAATCACCTTAGGTTCTTCATAATTATTGGCCGTGAAACCAAGTTAACCCAAGACAGCAATTGAAAGACAAAAGAAGAGCGTTAATACATTCTAATCATGTCACGTAAACATCAAAAACTCTAGATTTCAAGTATCCATAACAATGTAATAATAGCAAGCAATGGAACAAGGTAATAATTGCAGACCCAATTACGAAAAAAAAAAAAAAAAACTTAATCAACACTGAGTGCGTTCTAGTATACATGATGAATTCCACATCCCTAAAGTTCATAACTTTCAATTGCAAACCTATAGATTGGAATCACAGAAGACAAATCCATCATAATGCATCAAGATCCATCAAACGAACAAGGTGCATTGCAGACACAATCAAGAAAAAAAAAAAAACCTAAACCAACACTGAGTACGTTCTATTATACATCATGAATCCAAATCCCTAAATTTCTCAACTTTCAATTTCAAACCAAAAGACCGGATCAGAAACATGAATAAAAACCACAAGCTCAGATAGAAGACAACTGAACATTTCGTTGTAATAACAGAACAGCAATGTAATAACATCAAGCAACAGAACAAGGTACATTGCAGAACGAATCAGAAAAAAAAAACTAAACCTAAAACAACACTGAGTGCATTCTAGCATACGTCATGAAAATCCCAAATCCATAAATTTCACAACTTTCAATTGCAAACCTATAAATTAGATCAGAAACCGAAAAGCTCAGACAGAACACAACTCACCAGTTTGTATCTGTTGCCGTCATACTCGAATTGCTCGAAGTGGGTTCTTCGCCCTTTGCCTTTACCCGTAACCTTAACCGAATCACCAACCGGATTCGCGTCTTCGGGCCTCTCTTCTTCTTCTTCTTCTTCTTCCTCCACATCCACATCGTCTTCGAAATCTTCGTACAGCTTCACCGTCTTACGCTTCCTCCGCTTCCCCTCCGTTGTTTCCTCAGGGCTCCTTGAGTTCCGTCCCTTGGCCCTCGTTGCAGGGACATCGTCTTCTTCGTCGCTCGAGACTTGAGCAAATCGCCTAGACACCACCATTATTTGCCTGTGTCGAGAATAGTTGATTTGTAGGAATATTTATAACCTTTATTTCTTTCATACATAATGTTGCATCTTCTTATTTAGCAAAAATCTTAACTATCACTGATAAAAAATGATTTTCTTTTAGATTTTCAATCAAAAGTCGATGAAATACTCTTTATATAATTAATAGCTGATCCAATCAACTTTGTCCACTAAAATAAAATAAATTATGGATTATCTATTTAGATATGGATCCACTTTTGATAAAATAATTACAAAAAGCTATTTTTAATTGGACTATTTTAATCTATTTTTATATTTTAACATTAAAAATTATAATATATATACTTACACTATTTAATTAATTAATTAATTATTAATTATTAATCTATATCATTATTTATGAAGTGATTTGGCTTATGTGTCAGCTTCTCCATAGTTTTAGGTTTTTTTTGCTTACTTGTCATTGTTTATTGTTTATTTGTCATATTTTTCATAAATTTAGGTAATTTACTTATTTGTTATATTTTAATAATTTTTGTTTTGATTATTTGTCATATTCTCCATAATTTTGATTATTTATTTATTTGTCATATTTTAAAATAATTTTAGGTGGTAATTTTAGTTATGCTTAATTATAATGTTCTCCGAGATTTTATGTTATTTTGCTTATTTGTCATGGTTTATTACTTTTTAGAAGCTTATTAGTCATATTCCATGATTTTGGTTAAATCATTAGTTCTAATAAATAATTTTTGAAATTGTAGTTTTTAAACATTTTAGTGATTATTTAATATATGTTTTTAGTATATTCATAGATAATTATTATTAACGATTATTATCAAATTGTAGCAATAATTTTATAGTTTTGTTCATCTTATGTTTACTTTAGTAATATTAAATCGTTTAATTCTTTTTATTTATTATTTTAAAAAGAAAGCTTAATTCTCTTTTATGTTATCGAATTATCTTACCAATAAAAAATATGAGTCCAAAGGATATAATCTCTGGCCGTTAAAAGTTAAAAAAATCCAGCTTTTAATAAACATATATAATTTATTTATTAGTTTTAGTTTATAAAATTTTGGTTAAATAGGGGTATATTTTAATTATTGTATATTTTGTTCGATGAAAAGGAAATTCATATAAAATGCAATTAAGATTTTGATGAATAGGGTATTGATTTCATAGATTTTGTAGATTTATCTTTTATATTATTTTAAAGTATTAATAAAATTAATTAAATTATTATAATGATGATACTTTTTACATGTGTGGTTTGGTGATAGAATAAATAAAAGATTTGGCTAGTGCCAAACTATTATCTATGCTGCGTTGTAATAAAAAAATATATCTTCTGCTTAATTTAATATTTTAAACTATTTTTAGAAGCTTATTTGTCATATTCCAAGATTTAAATTGAGTCATTAGTTTTAATAAATAACTTTTTGAATTGTTAATTTTAAATATTTTTAGTGATTATTTAATAAGTATTTTTATTATATTTAGGGATAATTATTATTAAAGAGTATTATCAAATTTTATCAATAATTTTATAATTTTCCTCATCTTATGTTTACTTTAATAATATTAAATTATTGAATATTTTTATTTAATATTTAAAAGGAAGTTTTCTTTCTTTTATGGCACTGAATTATCTTACCAAAGAAAAAATATGAGTACAAAGAATACAATCTTTCTTCTTTAAAATTAAAATCCAGCTTTTACTAGACATATATAATTTATTATTTTTAGTTTGTAAAATTTTAGTTAATAGAAGTTTGTTATTAATTATTGTAGATTTTGTTAATATGTATCACTATGAACTCCGCTGAAGAGAAAATTCATATAAAATGCAAATAAAAATTTGAAAAAGAGGGGTTTGATTTCATAGATTTCACTGATAATTGGTAATTATAATTTATTTTGTAGATTTATCTTTTATGTTATTTTAAAGTATTAATAATTAGATTATTATGATGTTGGTTCTTTTTACAAGTGTGGTTTGGTGATAGAATAAATAATTTATCTTTGAGAAAGAGGGGTTTGATTTCATAGATTTCACTGATAATTGGTAATTATAATTTATTTTGCAGATTTATGTTATTTTAAAGTATTATTAATTAGATTATTATGATGATGGTTCTTTTTACAAGTGTGGTTTGGTGATAGAATAAATAAAAGATTTTAAAAATACTAAACCATTATCTATGTTGCGTTGTAATAAAAAATAAATTATATCTTTGACTAATTTAATATTTGAAACTTATAAAATAGTTTAGATTGAAATTAATAAATTATGTTAAAATTTGAATTCGTTGGATATCTATTAGTCCGCACAAGTCCGCACAAGGTGCGGGCCATTATCTAGTAACTGAATATTTATTAATATATAAAATGAACGATAATTGTTTCTAAATATAAACAATGTTGTTTAAAAATATAAGAAAAAATGGTAATTTCTATTTTAGATTTAGACAAATATATAACTTTGATAAAATATCATTTACAATAAATTTGATATCAGATACTATAAATGTGGATTGGAGATATTTTATTTTATTTTATTTTTAATCACATTAAGAGATATTTTTTTATTTTTAAAAATATTTTGTTTTATTCCAAATTATTATCATCGTAATCTTTGATTTTCATTTTTTTAGAATATAAGCATCATCAAAATAAATTTTAAAATTTCAGCTTAATATGAAACTCATCAAGATGACTCATCCAAAAGAATCTAGTTGATGCATATAAATGGAGATAAACCTATCTAAAATAACAAATGCTATATTTACCCTTATCTAAACAAAAATATTATATCCAAATTTTAGAAAAACAGATAATAATGATATAAATCCCATTTCTATTGCAAAATTATGTTTTCCACTAAAACAACTACATTTTTCAATCAAAACTTCAAAATTATAAAACAACAAAATTACATTGTCTAGCAAAAAAATGCGAAATTTTATTTTTGCCAAAAAACCCGTAAAATTATGTTCTTCAACCGAAACCACCAAATTACATTTTTCTTTCTGTACCGCAAACACTCATTTCCTTGTCTGAACCGCAAAAATAATATTTTCCGCCTAATCCACAAAATCAAAAACTAATTTAAAAATGATTTACCAATATTTACATTTTAGATAAATAATAAAAATTAATATAGTTAAGTATACGAGTGAAAATGTGATTGAATCAAAACAAGTATATACAAGTCACTTATTTACTAAACTTATTTAGGGGAAATAGAGATAAATAAACGAACATAAGTCGATTCAGATGATATGATTCATCTCAATAAACAATCTGGATGGAGAAACAAACAGTTCCGAAAAACAACATATGGCTCATCCAAATGAAAATGTAGATATTCATGAAACAATCACATAAAAGAAAACAAATTGTCATATATCTTTATATATAAGGTAATTACAATGTGGACACTATGATTCATGTTTATTTGAAACAATAAGTAATATAATTCGGAAAATTATTAGTCAGGCTTGTCCTGTTTTTTCTTCCCAGTTCTATGCCAAAAACTCTCATTACTTTGATCTCATGTAGTTATTAATAAAGAGATTCTGATCATAGAGATATTGTAATTTAGCAATCATATAGACATTCACATCTACGTGCGATAGGCCAACCCGGCTTGTGATCTTCAGCAGAACAGCTACAGCGTATATTGACATGTTTTGGAAACCCAGGAAATTTATGAAAGTCACGTCTACATAAATTATCTCCATCATAATAATTTCTATTATTTCTGCAGTCTCCAGGAAAGGAGCGTGTGGCGTTGCACCCAAATTTTGTCATGGCTTCCACCTCTACTGCATTATATCAACCTCAAAAGATTATTAACTTGTAGAACTATTTAGATAAACAATGGGTAGCAAAAAAATACCTTTAACATTACATAGAACGAAAAATGTGACAACAAAAGAAACCATAAAGATAACACTATATTTCATATCTGAAACTGATGAATAATTCTTAATAGCAAAAAAAAAAATATTTTTTATCTTTTAGTCTCGTATGATATGCAATATTCTTATTTGACAAAATTCATAATAAATACACACAAAATATGATAAAAATAGGTATTCCAATTTGGAAAATTTAAAAATAAAAGTGAAGGTGGAGATAAAAAAATAGCCAACGGAATGGATGGTATCGATCTTTTCCTTTTGAAAAACTCTTCCAAAAAAACTTAATATAATTTTCATTTGTTTTTACTAAGTATGATATTTGAAAGTATATGTTACATAAAATTTTCAACTGAAGTATTGAAAATAACTAAATGGAATAGAATATATAATTACAACAAAAGTATTTTAAAACAATTAGTAATAATTTTAAATGAGATTTAAATCAGGTTTGTTCTTATACATTGATTTTCAGGAAACAAAATTCGAGGCAATGATTTGTAGACGTCAAACAAATTTTTTCGTTCCCTACATACTTGACTTAATAAAATAATAAAATAACATACGGAAAATATCAAAAGTTTTTGTTAGTAACAATAGACATTTTACTTTGAACTTACTTCAGACTAGCTACAATAGAGGTGTAAATAAAAGATTCAACAGTTAAATCACTATAATGAACATATTGAATAATGAAATTTAATGATGTAAATTATTTGATGCTGAAAACATTCATCTAGTCAGTGGCGGAGGTAGGAAAACATTTTAAAGGGGTTAATTTCAAAATTAACAGATATTATAGGAGTAATTTACCCAAAACTTACAAGATTTACCAAGTTTTTTTGAAGAGTTATAAAAAAATAATAATAAGAAACCACCTGGGTCAGTTGACCCACCTGCTAACACGGTGTCTCGGCCACTGTAACTAGTTGAATAAGGATGAAGTAGGGATCACCGACTCACATATCACATTCTCAAGATTCTTGTTATTTTCATATCATCCTACATATTTAAATCAATTATTTGATTATAAATTAAATAATTTCTTGTTATTTCTCATATAAAACATTATTATTATTATTAATTTATATTAAGAATAGCTACCAATATAATCTATTCCAACTTTTAATTTATATTTTACATTGACTTATATGTTTATATTTATAAATTTTAAAATGTGAAATTTTGATATAATATCAAAAGAAATGTCTAATATTTTGATAAACTCATAATAAAAATATTTAAATAATTAATGTAAAACCCATATACTCAAAGGTAGTTTAGTAGATATTAATCGAATGGACCCCCAACAAATTTGTCAATAGAATGGGCCACCAACTATTAGGCAAATTCAGTTACCAATTTCAGGCAGAAGTTATTCTCTGTGTGTTCCTCACATTAATTTTAGTTCAATCGCAAAATGTTTCTATATATTATGTTTTGAATTTATTGTATGTAACAAATAGGAAAAAAAGGAATGAGTTAGAGAATATACTTGAAAATTTGGAATTGATTTGGTTTGGAAAGGAACCGTGATTTTAGTTTAATTATATTAGGCACCTTGATTTTAGTTCAATCGCAAAATCCTGTTTCTATATATTATGTCCTGAATTTATTGTATGTAGCAAATACGCAAAAATAGGAATGAATTAGAAAATATACTTGGAATTGACTTGGTTTAGATTCGAATTTAAATATTAGTGGCTGTTTAAAATTTAATACAATTAAAAATAATAATTTAATAGAACTTTATAATTTTAATTTAATAGATTTAAATAGAAATCGAGAATTTGTTAAATTTGAAAATTACTATAACACATTCATATATAAAAAATTTAGGATCTGATGTTCATATTTTTGGGATTATTTAAGTGGTAATACAATATATAAAAATTATTTTGGCAACTTCATATATGAAAATTTTAAATAAGACATAGGGGTTATAATGAACTCCAATATAATTGTACATTGGGAAAATTTCAGATGAATCATACGTAATAGTTTAGACTTTAGTGGACAATAGGTCTTTATGGTGTTAATACGGTTTGATTACAGTTTTAGCCTTGAATTTCTAAATCTAAGGGTATAGGGTT
The DNA here is from genome assembly GCA_018703725.1 of Brassica juncea. Taxonomy (NCBI): domain Eukaryota; kingdom Viridiplantae; phylum Streptophyta; class Magnoliopsida; order Brassicales; family Brassicaceae; genus Brassica; species Brassica juncea. The sequence continues at coordinate 48,415,031 of CM031942.1, read as the reverse complement.
TGAATACACATAATAGGTGGGTTTGTAAACATAGACGAATGTTGACAAAAAAAACATATACGAAATGGGTTTAATAGTTCGACTGAAAGTGACTAAAATTATTGGGCTGGAATGGTGCTGATATTTGATTGGTCAAGATTAGTCTTGTTTCTGATGGGTTGGTGCTTAAATTGTTGTAAATAAAAAAAAGAGAAAGTCAGTGGCATATCCTTGTAATTAATTTAAAAACTAAAAGGCAGATTCTGATTTAATATTATAGATATTTAAAATAAACTAATAACTTAGTTTATTGTCCCATAGTCAACACATTCAAGATTTTTTCTTGGAAAATTCGATATCCACCGAAAATAAGACATTTTATGGCAGTTAGTGTCGGGATGTATAATGGTAAATAAAAATTTGCGTGTGAGAGGTATACAAGGTGATATCCAGTGTGCACGATGTGGAGCCAATGAGAAATCAATAAATCATGTGTTTTTTGAATGTCTTCCAACAGTTCAAGTTTGGGCTCTCTCTAAGATTCCATCAAATACAGATACTTTTCCTTCCCATGCACTCTTCACAAACATAGATTATCTGTTTTGGAAAGTTTTCCCGCACATGGAGGATCATCAGTTTGAATGGATTATGGTATATCTGGAAAAGACAAAAAATAAGGTATTCAGTAATATAGATGTTAACCCTAGAGATACTCTAAATCTAGCAAAGACTGAATCACTAATTTGGACAGAGGCACAACCTTCAATCACACAAGGAATCACCAAATCAAGGGAGATGGAAAGGACAAGTCTACCTTCAATTCCGGGTCGCTGGTGTTTTAAGGATGGATCGTGGAAAAAATCAGGATAATTATCCGAGACATGGTTGGTATAGCACGCTAGAAGGCTTTGTGGGACTGATGGGAGCAAAGAATATGACAGCAAGTCTTTCACCTTTACACTCGGAGATAGAATATCTCAAATGGGCAATGGAATGTATGAGGATTAATTTATGTCACTATCAAGTTAAATTTGCTAGAGATTGTTCTTAATTGGTAAGATGGTTTCAGCACCTGAAGAATGGCCTGCCTTTGCAACTTATTTAGAAAATATCAAAATCCTACAAGGAAGTTTTCATCATTAAGAGGTCATTCATATACCTCGAATGCAGAATACAAAGACGTACAGTCTTGCACGAAGTTCCAAGAAGAAATCGTCTTTCGTCGTTCATATGGATGTATAGTTACCAGTTTGGTTTGCATAATCTTAGTTGAATAGTTGAATATGTTTATATTCATGACAAAAAAAAACATTTTATTTTGAAATCATTGAAAAGAATATAATAACTTAATAACTTCAACAAATTTTCTCCAACTATAACTGAAGAATTAAAAAGATATACTAATGTATTTTATTCTTGTTACTCTTCTGTCAGTTTTTTTTTTCTTTACGGAATTATATATATATACCAGATAAAAGCGAAACTATATGTAAATACAAAAATTATGTATGCTTATATGTAGACGTATCTTTATGTTAATAAATAATGCACACAAAAATGTGATTTTATGTTATTTTGAAGAAACATCTGGACATCGTTGCTTTGGCAGTACTATCGGTATTATCTCAGTGACTGCTGGTCCAACATCGAGAGAGTTCGCGAAGCTCTTCATAGTAGAAAGGTATATGCCAACTTTGGATTAATGAAAAATATAAAGAAAGTTCATAAAAGCTAATCTTTGACCATTTATGATGATTACAGGGGACTAAAGGACTTTGGAAGCATGTAACAGGACTATTCCATACAATTACGACATGATAAGTAGTGTTCCATATCATATGAATAACATCATCAACGGATACCGATCTCTTATATATAGGTCTGAATTAACAGTGTTTTTTTTTTTAACTACAGCCAAACATGGATTATCCACTTTTATCTACAAGATTCAAGATATTATAAGATTTGTGTGGTTTATGATGAACAGTGGTGATCATGACATGACGATGCTCTCCCTAGGAACTCAAGCCTGGATCAAATCTCTGAATTACTCCATCATTGATGACTGGAGGCCTTGGAAGATAAAAGATCAAATCGCTGGGTATATAATATATATATATATATATATATTTTTTTTTTTTTCTTTTGTTTTAAGCTTCTCTTGCTTATTCATTTTCTCATCCCATCTCACTTAAAAATCGTTACTGCCTTTTCTTAACAGATACACGAGAACTTATTCCAATAAGATGACTTTTGCTATTATCAAAGCAAGTCTTCATGTGTCAACTTAACATTTGACTATAATTGCATAATTTGAAATACAATGAAAGTGTGTCTTAATATTCTTGAGCGTTTTGATCTTAGGGAGGTGGACACACGGCATAGTATAAACTAAACGAGACTTTTATCATGTTCCAAGAAGCCCACGACATTTCTGTATAGAGGCCATGGCTTTGTAAGATTATGAAAAAAGCAGTTTTTGGATAGTATTGGAAATAAGTTAGATAGTAAGATATCTATCTTTAAGACCAAGATCGTAAAACTCATAACATTACGATAACATTACCTTAGATATGTATATTTTATTCGTATATATGTATATTTTATTCATACATACCTATATTTTATTATATCTTTAGAAGACATCATATGACTACAAGATTGAATGAAACATTTGTCTCATTTTGAAGAGAGACAAGTCTACTGAGATGTTACAATTTCATTCTATCAGTCTGTATAATGTGAGATACAAGATAATTTCTAAGGTTTATTCCATCGATTAAAAGAAGTTCTTCCAGAACGAATATCAGAAACCAAGTCAGCCTTCGTTGTTGGAAGACAGATTACTGATAACATAATGATTGTCCAAGAAATGTTTCATGCACTTTAAATGAAACCTGGAGGTAGGAATAAAGGATGGCAACAAAAACTGATAGGAGAAAGAGCTATGATAAAATAGAATGAGAATTCATTCGAGCAGTAATGCGAAAGATGGATTTCTCTAAGCTATGAATTGATAGATTATGAGATGCATTACCTCAGTGATCTATAAGGTTCTTATGAATGATCAGCCAAGAGGCAATATTATTCCCATAGTGGATTATGGCAAGGAGATCCCTTGTCTCCATTCATCTTCATTATATACACGAAATCGATCGTTATCCTTCTTAATCATGAGGAAATCAAGGGAACCACTACAACAAAACATAGAGTTAACTACTAAGATTTACTACTACCAAACTGTCGTCGTAATGTTACGACTATGTTACTTCGATTGTACTTCTATTCCGAAAATCGTCGTAATCGCGAAGTAAAGTTACGTCGAACTAAAATCGACGTAACAAGGGGGGCCTATTACGTCGATTATACAACGGTTACTACGGGTCGTAGTAAAAACGAAGTTATATTACAACTATCTAACATCCACAATTTCCCATCTATTTAGGGACTATGTTACGGCTATCCACAAGAAAATGGTTAACAACGTGTTAATTGTTTTTGTGTGTGGTTGGTGAATAAAGATAGTTAAGTAGTAGTACATTTTTCATATGTAGTATATTCTTAGCAATGGGGCGGAGATATTCATGTACCAAGCTGGAAACACACCTCTCACGCAGGAAACTGGTAAAATGTTTTGTCCTTGTCTAAATGCAAAAACACCAAATTTGTTCGTAGTGAAACAGTTTGGAAACATATAGTAAATAGAGGATTTACCCCGCATTACTACATATGGTTTCATCATGGAGAAGGTGATAGTAGGAATGAAGCTAGTAGTAGTACTCACTTTGAAGTTGGTGGTAATAGGGAAGAACCGAGTCATTTGCATCCTGAAAGTAGTTACCTTGAGGATCATGTCGTAGATCATGATAGGATGCATGATATGATTACCGATGCATTTCGTGAAACAACAACAATTGCTGTAGAAGTAGACAATGTAGAGGTAGAGGAACCAAACTTGGACGCAAAAAGGTTCTATCAAATGTTAGAGACAGCTAATCAACCAATTTATGAAGGTTGTAGAGAAGGTCTTTCTAAATTGTCATTGGCAGCTAGGATGATGAATATCAAAACTGATCATAACTTGCCTCAAGTTTGTATGGATGAATGGGCTGAGTTGTTTAAAAAGTATTTGCCTCAAGATAATTTGTCCGCTGAATCTTATTATGAGATTCAGAAATTGGTTAGCAGTCTTGGCTTACCTTCAGAACAGATTGATGTTTGTATAGACAACTGTATGATCTACTGGAGGAAAGTTGCGGAGTTGTTGGAGTGTAAGTTCTGCAAGAAGCCACGATATAAACCGCAAGGGCGTGGACGAAAAAGGGTACAGTACCAGCGGATGTGGTACTTACCTATTACAGATAGGCTGAAGAGATTATGTCAATCTGAAAAGACTGCAGCAGCAATGAGATCGCATGCCGAACATACTCAGAAGGAAGGCGAAATCAATCATCCGTCAGATGCAAAAGCGTGGGAACACTTGAATTCGGTTCACAAAGATTTTGAGAGTAACACTCGCAATGTTTATCTTGGACTATGCACATATGGATTAGTCCGTTTGGAATGTCCGGAAGACAGTACTCACTTTGGCCAGTCATCCTAACACCATACAACCTTCCACCAGAGATGTGTATGGAAAGAGAATTTCTTTTCATGAGTATATTGATACCTGGGTCCAAGCATCCAAAGCGATCCCTCGATATTTTCTTACAGCCTTTGATAGAAGAATTGAAGGAGTTGTGGCCAACAGGGGTGCAGACGTATGATTGTTCAACGAGAACAAATTTTACTATGCGAGCAGTTCTTTTGTGGACCATCAGTGACTTTCCTGCATACGGGATGTTATCTGGTTGGACAACGCATGGGAAGCTAGCTTGTCCTTATTGTATGGGAAGCACAGACGCATTTCAGCTTAAGAATGGTAGGAAGACGTCATGGTTTGATTGTCATCGGAGATTTCTTCCCATTATCCATCCGTACCGAAGGAACAAGACATTGTTTCGGTCAAAAAGGATTGTACGAGACACCGCTCCACCATATTTATTTGGAGAAGATATCGAGAAGGATATTGATTATTATGGTGCACAAGAAACAGTTAAGAGAGGGGGTAATTGGCATATTCCTGCAAATATGGCTGATGGTTATGGGACACAGCATAATTGGCACAAAAAGAGTATATTTTGGGAACTCCCATACTGGAAAGATCTACTTTTGCGACACAATCTTGATGTGATGCATATTGAGAAAAACTTCTTCGACAACATCATCAATACATTATTGAACGTCCTTGGAAAGACAAAAGATAACAAGAACTCAAGGTTGGACTTGCCTGCATTATGTTCTAGGAAAGAACTGCATATTAAAACCAATGGGCAAATGCCGGTTCCCATTTTCAGATTGTCAGCAGAAGCAAAGGCAGCGTTGTTCAAGTGGGTGGCATCAGATGTCAAGTTCTCTGATGGGTATGTGTCAAATCTTTCAAGATGTGTTGAGAAAGGGCAAAAGTTTTCAGGAATGAAAAGTCATGACTGTCATCTTTTTATGCAACGACTACTACCATTTGCATTTGCAGAGTTGCTTCCAAAAAATGTTCATGAAGCACTTGCAGGTAACATAAATTACTAAATTTTTTAATTTATTGTTATATTAAATAATCCTACAAATTTTATAATTCTTTGTGGAATATAATTATATTTTCAGGGATTGGAGCTTTTTTTCAGGATCTTAGCACACGTACCTTAACAGAAGATGTCATCAGACAACTTGATGAGAATATCCCGATCTTAATGTGCAATATGGAAAAAATATTTCCTCCGTCATTTTTTGACGTCATGGAACATTTACTTATCCACCTCCCGTATGAGGCATTGCTTCGTGGACCAGTTCATAACGGATGGATGTATCCTTATGAGCGATCCATGAAACATTTGAAAGGAAAAGTAAAAAATCTTGCAAGGGTGGAAGGTTCAATAGTGGCGGGGAGTTTGTCTGAGGAAACTTCCCACTTCACGTCATACTATTTTGGATCACAAGTCCGTACACGGAAAAGGGCTCCAAGCAGATATGATGATGGAGGTGTTATTCCGACATATGTCTTACCAGGTGTTCCTGACGTATTCTGTCAGATTGGATGTCTTACTGGAAAACTCAAAGAAGTTTGGTGGTCGAGTACAGAAGACGCTCATAGTGCCCATACATATATACTCCTTAATTGCGAGGAGATGCAATCATTTGAAAGGTAAATAAATAATTTATTTACTTTTTATTTTATTTGTTTCGATATTAACTTAATATAATCTTTTGGAAATCAGTGAGTTTGTTGAACAGGTTGAAGAAGCTTTACCAGAAATATCGCCAAATGATCTGAACAAAAGGAAAGATCAACACTTTGTCCAGTGGTTAAAAACACAGGTATAAATCATGATTAATATAATTATTATAATATAATTATTATAATATAACTCAAATATTAATGAATTCAATTATATATATGCAGGTTGATTACGATGATCCATTCTATCCAACGTGGTTTCACGAACTGATACAAGGTCCGGTCTCTAAGGTCATCACAGCCCCTATGTATTTTACACGAGGCTACACATTTCACACTTACGAATATGGAAGTCAGCGAGCAACGATGAACTATGGAATATATGTGAAAGGTGAAACAGATTTCTATGGGATCTTAAAAGAGATCATCAAAGTGGAATTTCCCGGTTTAGTGAAGATGAAATGTGTCCTCTTCAAGTGTGACTGGTTCGACCCTACTATCAATAGAGGTGTTCGGTATAACAAGTTTGGAGTTGTAGATATTAATGCAGCACGGAGATACAACAAATTTGAACCCTACATATTGGCATCTCAAGCGGAGCAAGTCTGTTTTATTCCATATCCAAGGATCAGACAATCTGGAACTTCTTGGTTAGCAGCTATAAAAGTTACACCTCGAGGTCGAGTAATCGGTGATGATCAACCGCCTTTGCAAGAAGAAGCTGTTAATGTTGTTGAAGTACCTGAGCAACCCGTTGATCCGCAAAACTTGATTTACGAAGATCCTTCAGAAGATATAATGGACGAAGGCAACGAAAATGAATTTCAAGAAGACGATGATATTAGTGATATTGAATCAAGTGATGGTTCTTCAGACGATGAGTGAATCTCATTATGACTTTCATTATGCCATATATATGGTTTTAACCATGTACTAGTTAGACTTTTGATTTATTAAAAAATATCGTTTGATGATGTTGTTTATAAGTGTAAGTGTGATATATAAGTTTATAAGTTTTGGGGTTTAGACTATTGGGGTTTAGGGTTTGGGGTTTAGGGTTTAGGGTAACAAACAAGGGTCGACCCTAAATCGTCGTAATTAACAAACGCGGGTCGAGTCAACTTCGTTGTAAACTACTTTCGACCCTGATTCATTGTAACATAACATCTATATTACTACGAAATCTCAAAATACTGGCAGTCGATCCTAAATCGTCTTAATACCTAAAATGCGGGTCGAGTCAATTTCGTTGTAAAGACCATTCGACCCTGTATCGTGGTAATTTAACAACCACATTACTACGATTTACAAAAACAAGGGTCGATCCTGTATAGTAGTTATTTTACTTCTACTTTACGACGATCTACATATATATATATATATATATATCCACCAAATCCCCACCATAATCTCACACCAAAAACAAATCTCTTAAGATAAATAAAGATTACAAATGTCTTAAGAGAAATAAACGATCATCAAAACCGTTCTTATCAACTCGGTATAGCTTTCTTTGGTTTGAGGAGCCAAGCAAAGGCTATACGGATTGATAAGGATTGTTCTTGTGACCGTATACATTCAAAACCTAAAAAAGCATTGCTTTAAAAAAAATTATACGGGAGTGCACGGTTACTATAACAGTTCTTATCAACCCTACATAGCTTTTCCTCAGTTCATGAAACGAGAAAATTTTATGTCGGGTCGATAACAATTGTTCTGGTTACAGTGTGTACTCCTTTAGATTTTTTTTTCAAAAATAACATTTACTTCTAAGTTACTACGATCAAAACAAGGGTCGAGTCAAAATAAACGTAATAGGCCTACTCAATTACGACGATTTTAAACGCGGGTCAAGTCAGTCTTGTCGTAATGGGCCTACTAAATTACGACGATCCAAAACACGGGTCGAGTCAACCTAGACGTAATGAGCCTACTAAATTACGACGGTCCAAAACGCGGGTCGAGTCAAAATAGTCGTAATGACCCTACTACATTACGACGATCACAAAATCCCTATATATAGAAGCCACAATCGACCTCATGCGGTTGCTAATCTCTCTGCCTTCTCTCTAACCACTCTGCCTTCTCTCTAGGTACGATTTTTTTTTTTTTTAGTTTAGGTGGTTTAGCTTAGGGATGGAATTAGATTAGGTGGCTAGTTTAGGAATAGATAAAATTATATTTAGGTAATTAAACGTATTATATTTATTTTAGATGCAAATTTTATATATTTTTTTTTGTTTTATTTAATAATTGATTTTTTTTTGAACAGGTTAATTGAGTACACATGTCTACTACTCGAGGTAGAAAACGACTTAGGAGACCCAGCTATGAGACTACATTTCTCAGAGGACAGACTGATCATTCTGCTTCTACCTCTGGTATTGCAACCCAGTCGGAAACAGTTCCTGAGAGCCAATCTCAGGAACGATCACCAGCTGCGTCTGCTCCTCTTCCACCATGGGTGCCTCCTGCACCGTATGTCCCTCCACCGCATGGTCAGCCACCTCCGGCTGCTGCTCCACCTCCTCCGGCTGCTGCTCCACCTCCTCCGGCTGCTGCTCCACCTCCTCCGGCTGCTGCTCCACCGCCTCAGGCTGCTGCTCCACCACCTCAGGGTGTTCCGGGATATGTCCATCCTGATTTGATGGTGCCCCCGGATGCACCGTACGCTAGATTTACCGTTGAGGATTTGCTTCAGATGCCAGGCCGCGAAGGTTTACCCGTCATCGATCCCGATCGTCCACCAAACACATACTGGTAATTAAGTTTAATATATTATTATTTCCATAAGTTATAAATTATATATGTATATATATATCTAATTACATTATTTGTCTTTTGCAGGTTTGGTACGGACAACCGTCTTGGACGGTCCGTTTCAGATACCATCAAGTCATATTTTACTGAACCGCATCCGAACTGGAGTCTTACGCCAGATCACATTCGGAGAACTTGGTTCAAGTGTTTTGCGGTTAGTTTTCATATTTTAATTTATAATTTATATTTTATTTTCTATAATAATTATTTATTAATTAATATTTTTCCAGCAAAAATGGAATTGGTCTATTGCCGTCAACGAGAAAGTGAAAAAGGCGTTCAACGAGAAGGCGATGGATCGCCTTAAAAACACCGTTGGCGACTGGAAGGATAAGTGGAGGGTTGAGGGTGATGCTGCGAAACACATATTCATCAGCGATACGATATGGACAGGCCTTAAGGCCTATTGGATGTTGCCTCGGAGCATTATGACGGCCAACAACTGCTCGGCATCCCGACAAACACCAGATGCAGAAGGCAATTTACCGTTGCCTCATACTTCCGGGCAGATTCCACACGCCGGAGTTTCCTTACAGATGGTTATTTTTTTTTATTATTAATAAATTTTTTTTGAATAAAATTAATTATATTAAATTTCTAAATTTTTTCTACAGGCTGCTGAAGATGGAGAACCTCCATCTTTGTCCAAGCTTTACAAAAAAACTCACACCCATAAAGATGGGACGTTTGTGGATGCTCGGGCTGAAAAGATCCACAACGACGTTCAGTCTCATATCCAAGAGGTCGAGACTCAGCTGTCCCAAGAAAATCCGGATTTGTCACCTGTTCAGTTGTCAACGGTAGAACAGGACAAAATATTTGAACAGGTAATATATATTTTTAAATATATATATATATATTTATAGTATAATTTAATTAAATAATTATTTTTAAATATATTTTTACTAATAAAATTAATTAATTTATTACAGGTTGCCCCAAAGAAAAGGGGACGGATCGTCGGACTTGGCTCGGTTAACGATGTTCCGAGGGCGAGAGCAGGTTATGTTTCGGGAAGAGACGAAGAGAATGCTCAGCTCCGGGCAGCTTTGGCAGCTTCTAATGCCGCCTTAACAAAGAACCGGACTCAGATGATGGGCATGGCGTCAATGTTCGATATGATGGCGGAGTCAGACCCGAGGTATGGGCAGATGTGGAGTCAAGTCCGTCCTACCATAGTCACACAACGCACCGCGAAGGAGCAGGCGGATCTAGAGCGACGGACCGAGAACCGTAGTTCCGAGCTTCAGGAAGACCTTAATCTTTAGGTTTTTTTTGTAATTTTTATTTTGAATTTTAAAATATTTTAATATATTATTATTATTTTGTTTATATTTCTGGTTATTAAATTATTTTAAAATAATTATCTATTTCATTTTTTATTATTGAACAAAAAAAACAATTTTAAATATAAAACTTTTTACAAATCGAGGTTAATTCGTAGTAAATATTCTAAAAGAAATCGAGGTTAACTCGTAGTAAAATGTTCGAAAGGAATCAATGTAAATTCGTAGTAAAAAATAGATGTAATGTAGTCGTATAATTTACTACCAATGTACTTCGACATTCGAGGGTAATTCGTTGTAAATATAGCTTCTATCTTACCGCGATATTAACGACTACTTTACGTCTGCATTACTTCAATATATTTTACTTCTATTTTACTTCGATTTTTCTATTACTTCCACGTTACGAGGATTTGCTCATTACGTCGATTTGACCTCGATTGTCATTCGTCGTACTTTTCCTTCGATTTTACGTCGATTTTTCCATTACGACGAGCTAGTAACTACGATTCGTAATTCGTAGTTAAGTCGTCGTAATGGTGGTTTAACTACGATTTAACCACGATATATGCAGTAGTTATAGTCAACATTTGTTGTAGTGAACATAACGAGGATACACACATCCTGCACCTGTCCTCCAATTTCACACATACTTTTCTTTTGTAAGGCGGAGCCCCGTGAATGTGAAGAAGTAATGAAAGTAGTAAGGATATTTAGAAAAGCTTCGGGACTATGAATCAACTTCGATAAGTCCTCTCTAATCTTTGCTCAGAGTCTCAGGAAACATGAAACAAACGATAAAAGATGCCTTAGGAATTAAAAATGAAGGTGGAATGGTTCTTATTTAGGAATATCAGAAGATATTAACGTATCCAAATGCAAGATTTTGCATTTCTGAAGGAAAAGCTTCAAAATAGAGTTAATGGATAGTCAGCCAGATGGCTGTAAAAGGGCACACACAAGATTCTCATCAAGTCAATTTCTCTGGCACTCCCAACCTTTGTTATGTCGAGTTTCTTGCTGCCTTTATATATATATATATATATATATATATATATATATATATATATATATATATATATATATGAAAAAACTAGTTAGTCACTGCACGCTTCTGGTGGAGCTCGAACCTGCCGTAAAAAAGATTTTATTGGGCTAAATGAGAGAAACTATGCTTACCGAGAGACGAAAGTGGCTTTCGATTTCGTATGATTCACGAGTTCAACCTGGCGCTATTGGTGAGACATTTATGACGATTAACTCAGTATCTCGACTCTCTGCTAGCAAGGGGTTTACGTAGAAAATATTATCCTCTTAGCTCGCATTTGCGAATAAATTCAATATATATATATTTCACATGTATGGACAAGCCTTTCAGCCATAAGGCCTTTATTAGTGCTGGAAATTAGATAGAAGATCTATCATGTAACGAGGTCAAAGTAGGGAGGATCCTTGGATCCGACTACACCTGCTAGGCCAGCCAGACCAAAGTCCCAATGGCTCATCTCAGAATGACTGTTAGTGACTTCATCAACATTGATCCGAAGGAATGGGATGCAGAGATGTTGAAAATTAATGTACACCCAACGGATATACCTCTTATTAAAAGCTTGGCCATTAGACGAACAAATTACAGAGACAGCTACTGATAGACATTGATGAAGAATGGGCAATACACTGTTAAATCAGGATATGGGTTGCTCCAAACATCCTAGAGAGAGAAACAAATGTTATATATATATTCAAAGCCTAGCATTACCAAGCTTCAAGGCTTTGCTTGGAAAGTTCATGGACCACGGAAGATGCATCATCTTATATGGCAGTTGACGATAGTACATATGGCAGTAAAAAGAAACCCTGCGCATCTTCATATGCGATATGATGGTTTTTTTTTCTTAGGTGTGGAGAACCGTATGAGTCTGTTAATGATGTTATCTTCGAGTACACCCCCCCCCCCCCCCCCCCCCCCCCCCCCCCCCAATTTACATACATGGGCCTTATCAACTACACCTTCAAGTCCAAATATATTTCCTACCTCTAGTATCTTCACAAATATGGATTATCTATTCTGAAGAAAAAAATATTGAAAATCTAGCAATGGATAGAGATCCTTATCCATGGATAATTTGGCATCTCTGGAAAATCCAAAATGACAAAAAATTCAGAGGAATTGGTAGGGATCCTATGGAGCTAATCAGGCACGCATAAGGGAAGTGGCAAACTTGGTATTTGGCAAATGCAGATGCATCTACTGAGAACCAACAACTAGATATTAATGACTCACAAGCCATATGTTGGCAGAATATATGTCTGGTGGATGGTTCTAGGGCTTCTACAACACATTTTAGCAATGGATACAGGAAATCAAAGATTCATTGCACTATGAACTCGAAGCACTTGTTTTGGCAATAGAAAACATGCTTTCTCATTTTACATGTCAAAAATTTGGAATGGACTATAAGGATTTGATAGCAATAATTAGGTAATCTAAAGCGTGACCAACCTTCTCAACCAAGTTAAAGAAGATAGATGCGTTACAATGAAGGTTCCACAATTTCAAGATTTTCCTCATCCCTAGAATAGGAAATATTATTTCTGGTTCTTTAATAATAAGTTGTGTCTAAGTTCTTGAGTGTCTTTAGGATAAGCTGATTCTAGCTACTTAACCTAAATATCATATTTCAAACTAGTAATTTATTCTGCTGTTTTAGAATAATGGGGAAAAAGCTAGAGACATGTAATATGAAATTTTCAGTTTTATCAACTAGAAATCAAATCAATTTGTTTTGAAGTTAAGGAGAGAAAAAAACTAGGAAATTAGGGGAAAAGACAACATTTGCAATAGTCCAATAGTCCAAATTTGTAAGATATGAAAGATTCAAACCTTCTAGCAAATTCTTATCCTATTCACTAATACATTTGTATTTATTAATTTTAAATTATATCAAAAGTATTGTACTTTTTTACTTCTTAAGTTTGGCTATATTATTATTTTTTTATCGATTCCTTGATTCCATAAGAGCATGAAAAGTCTCTAATTTCACTAGATCATTGACCTCGCTATGCGCTTTTGCTGTTTTGATATTTTTTTTTTGTCATCATATACTGACTCATACTGATTTTGTAAACTGGACTGGTAACTCTGTATCTATGTGAATGATAGAGGACAGATGTGTGCTGACACTACGTGCTAGACTGTCAGTCCTGATATTCTGCGTTCGAGATACATGAATGATCTCTGAGTTGAGGAAACTTTATTTCAGAATCTTGATATCTTCTAGATAACTTACAAACGCCGGCCATTCTTCTGGTTCCGAAACCATCTTCACCAGCTGAGAACAATCCATTGCAAATGTGACATGAAACTGACACATGTTCCTCATACACTCTATTGCCCAAATTAGCGCTTCCACCTCCGAATGAAGAGGTGAGAGACTGGCCCTAACGTTTCTTGCCCCCATCAGTCCATCAAAACCTTCTAGAGTGCTATATCAACCTTGTCCTGAATAAGACTCCTTATCTTTCCACGACCCATCTGTAAAGCACCATCGCCTTGTGATTGGTGGTAGGTTCATAATCTCTACTTGTTGTGCTGCCTGTTGTATGTTCAACACCTGTGCCTCAGCCCAAAGTGTTGATTATGTTTTCGTTAATTTGAGCGTTTCCCTGACATCAATATCCAAATTACAAAAAAAAAAATTATTCCTTTCCAAATATACCATAATATCCATGCGAATTGATGATCATCTATTTTCGGGAGAAATCTCCAAAACAGATGATCCATATTTGTGAAGAGATAACTAGTGGGAAAAGTAACTGGATTTGATGGTATCTTTGAGAGCGTCCAAACCAGAAGCGCTGGAGGACATTGAAAAACACATGGTTTATTGATTCTTCTGAACCTCTGCATCGGGCACAATATATATCCCCTTGTATCCCTCGCGCTCAGATTTTTCTTGACAGTTATACACCCTGATACCAGTTATCATAAGAAATGTTTTATCTTCGCTGTGTTGATATTTTGTTTAGAAAATGTTGTCTGGGTATAATACTCAAAATATGTGAAATAAAATCATTTTAGTATAAACTTGTAATAGTTTTAAATTTACCGAAATGTAATGAATCCGTTTATGAAGTTGCAGTCTTCAAATTGATTATAATCTTGCTATTCTTTTCTATTTACAATATTGTTTTATTTATAGAAAATTTCTATTTTAAAATTATATAAATTTTTTGATGCATATAAGCTTCTAGTGAATTATTGTTAATTTTTTACCACACCATTAGTTATATATTTATATGACTGATATTAAAAAATTAATCCATGTTCATGATATTTAATTTAGTTGGGTATTTAGTAAATATTCATCATGTATTTGTTATTATATAGTTTTGGTTACACGTTTTTATATGAAAGAGTCTTATTTAGTTATTTTAAATGTTTATATGATAGTATAATATTTCCTTTTTTACTATCATAATAATTTTGTTGATGAATTTGAACTAATATTTAATATTTTTTTTAAGACTAGGGGTTTGCCGGTGCTACGCGCCGGTTTTTCAAATATTATTTCATTACTTTGATACATAATTTCTGTAATTTTATAAATTTAGAAAAATTTAAATATTTTTATTATGTTGTAAATAATTTTTACACATAATATCAACAAATGAGATATGATAGTTAACATGCCTAAAATCTTAAATTATTGTTAGTTAGATAAAATATCATCTTTATTTATCGTTTATTTTGCATTATTATTTTAAATCAGATAAAAATTTAGTTGTCATTTTCGGGTCAAAGCCACTCACCATTTTCTCTCCCCTTCGTCTTTTTTATATCAAAATTTTCGTACAATATATTAGGGCTGGGCAAATAAACTGAACCCGAATACCTGAACCGAACCATATCTAATAAAAATGAATCAGAACCGATCAGAATCCAACATAAATACCGAATGGATTTTGTTTTATGGTATTTCAGGTTATGTGTATTATCCGAACCAAACCCGAACCTAAATAGATATCCGATAGAACCCAAAATATTCAAAATTCCAAAAAATATTTGTACCAAATGATCTCTAATATGTATCTAAAATACATTAAGATATTACTGAACATCTAATAATTATCTATCACATGATAGGTGGTGTTTATATTACATAAAGGTTGATGGTTGAAAATGGTGGTTGAAGTTTGAAATTATTAGATTTTGATTTTGTTTCAATGTTTCTAATTTCACGAGAATTTGATTTTTGTTTTATATTTTGAATTATTTGGTTTTCTTTCTATTAATATCTATGTTTAATTTTTATTTGATTTTCAATGATCAAAATTTGATGTTTCTTTTTTGTTTTTGAATCGATTTTTCTTATGTTTTGATTACATGTATAATTAATCCTAAGCCGAGTCCAATAGAACCCGAACCAAACTTTCATATAATCCGAATGATATCACGTATTTAGTGCCGCCGTGGTGGAAATTGCAGATTTCTTGTTCTATTGTCTTATCGTAATTACAATCTATACTATCAAAATGAATTCCTTCGTCAAAAATGATCAAAATTTTTTAAGAAAAAAAAGAGATCAAAATGAATAGCATGTATGTCAATACAGATAAAGGAAGTGTACGAACTGCTGCAGACAACTTAAGAAAAAAAAAGAATTACAGTCATGGAAAGTCAAACTGCTGCAGACAACTTAAAACGCATTGTAAGTTTGTAGCTAATCACATGTAGCATATATAATTTACGCAAATCGAGAGCTAAGTCATCACTAATAAGGGGGACGAAAAATTTGGGTTACATCATGCTCTCAGTGAATAGAATCCAATAAATTTTTCTATTATATTTTCGCCTGAATCCAGAAACTAATGTTATATGATCTTTTTTTTTTTTTAACTTAGCTTAATGTGATATGATCTTTTTCTAAGCTTTAATCAATCAGCCAAAGATAATATTTAAAGTAAAGTAAAAAAATGTGAAACAAACAAAACTCACAGAAAATGCATCCTCTCAACGTAAGACCAAAGCAATCAGAGACTCACCACATCCAACTAAACAACCTGAGTTTTCATTCTCCACGCTGAGCCAAAGATGTAGAGCAGCTCTTCAACCGCTTGCCTCACAATTTCTGTAGCAGTAACTCTGAAATGTCTACCCTAACTGGTTACATATCAATCCCTACAGTCGGAGCCTGAGACTAACATCCGCCTACGAAACCAAGCAAGCGTCCTAGACTGCTCTACTCTCTTTATGCATCATGGAAACATTTTTTTCTTCTTCTGCAACTTCTGACACAGATCTGGCTTCTTCTTTTAAGTAACTAAAAAGAGGAAGAACGTTAAGCACTTGTTCCTGATCACTGCAAGAAAACTCATTATGTAGGTTTAAATATTTAGCTCGTACATGTTTAAGTGTCTTGGGTCGTACCGGTCCCTGTCTTTGTTCAATGCAACCACGGAAAAGCCAATCACGGAGATTGTACTTTCTCAAATATTTCTGGTCCTGTACTTGAATTAACTCGAAATAAAAATTGTGAAGTACAGTTTGGAGTAATTGGAATCAGTGGTGACGTTAATGGAGATCTTGCCTTTGTCTTGCGTAATGGAACGGAGTCACTAAGAAACTTCTCAAGTGTGGAGATATCCATGTTCTTATCATCAACTGGTTTAGGTCAATCAATTACGAACAGCACTCACTTGACTCAGCCACTCCTCGAGCCATCTATGTTCACGAAAAATTGTAACTTTAGCTGAAACACATAAAACTGTCAAGTTGGTGGAAGGTTACAGAAAATAGTATCCTAATTTCGACCTTGATGCTCATCACTGTTTATTAGTTAAAAGTATTCGATCCAAAGTCAGGCATCAAATATGCTGGCTCACACTCAATCAACAAAACAAAGAGAAAGAAAACTTAGAAACTCAAGAACATCCATTTCCATGTATAGCCAAACAGTCTTTCCTTTTGCAGAATAATCAAGTCAACAATGAAAGCCGAAAACTTCAAAGGTTGTTATAAATCGAAGAATCATGCAGGCATACACTTAAAAACTTCACTATATTCCTAATATTAGTTGCATAAAGTTTATAAGACAATCATCAAAGAACCAAAAGACATAAACTTTACCATGAGATTAGTACCTAGGCATCATGATGAGCAGTAGAAGGCAAAGCTGAAAGCCTTTCGCAGATACCCGCATAACCTTCAGCTAACTCATGTAAAATTTTCGATCCCATCTCTCAGAGCCTCGTGTTCAGCTTCATCTTCTGTTTTCTCCTTACACTGTTTCCTTCAGATTTACCATGGAAAATCTGGGTCCTTTCTCTTCTTCCAGCCTCTTCTGGACTCAATCGGGGCGATGGAGTTTCATCCTTGGGTGGTTGAACTCGCTTCTGCTGTAGCTTCGGAGGCTGAGGGAGATTTTATCTCTTGTTATCTCCGCATCAAGTAATACACTCTTCCCGCTTCTGAAAAAACTTGAGATGATGTCCGAGATGGTGATGCACATTATATAATCGTATTTCATTCTTTTATGAAGCTTAAAAACACCTTGAACCTTCTGCCACACCAGCAACCGTCTGATTCTTTTTTTTTTCGGAGACAACCTGAGTAGCTGAACTCCATTCCTTCGCCTCCAGGTCGACGTTGACGGCATCGCTTCAAAAATCCACCAGTCATTATCTATTATATGAGAGATCATATAAAAGGAAAAAAAGTTGTCTTTATAATATAGAGGAGATGGCGAGAAACTGTTATCAAATAGTAAATCTTGGAAGGACTGTAGAAAACATACTTATTGCTGTATTTGAAAAGGCAAGAAATAGGAACAGAGGGCATCATCTGAATGCAACGTTGAGACCTTACGGAGAGGTGATCGTCTTTCACTGTAACTTTTGTCGGCAGTTGTACAAAGGTTAGGCAAAGAGACGAAGAAGCCTATTTCAATCCTGGGCCTGAATGTATCTAAAATCCCAAAAGAAATTATAAAGAAGAAAAACGCATCGTATTAGTAAAGAGGATAAGTGTATTAATTCCCCCCAAGGAGAAAAGCACGCGGAGGAATAAGTAAAATATCAATGAGACGCGCGGTTTAAAAGCAAACGCGTGAGAGACACATACCATTCAGGTGTTGACATATGTCGACAAAGCGTCAACAGAGCTCCCATTTTGTTGAGCGACGTGAACGCCTAAGAAGACATATACTTTAACTTTATTATATAAAATAATAGATACAAAAGATGAGTATAATGAACTATGAGTATATATAATTTTAAGTATTTGATTACTATTTAATTTTTTAAATATGAGCATATATAATCTTAAGTAATTGATATAGTATTATAATTAATAAATTAACTTACAATGTAAAGCAGGGTAATATGGATGTATGCATAAATTTCAATAAATAAAAATTAATATAAAAATGTATTAATATTATTTTATGGTAAGATCAATAACGTTTGTTTACTTTTACAACTCTACATTAAAGTCTGATATTTTAAATATGTTAAACAATTTGATAATATAGTTACTAATTGATTCCTAAACATTAGTAGATCTATTACTTTACATAGTTTGTTAATCTATCTTTTTTTTCGAATAATAGTATTAGATGGTATTGTTATAATTTTATTTATTCCTACTATTATTTGTCTTTTTCTCCTTTTAACATTTTAGCTTTAATATTTTTTTTATTTTTTATGTCCCCATACTTTTATATTAATTTGCATAAAGTCCGTTCATTGTATTCACATTGTTAAACTCAGCCAATTCAATAAATTGTTTGGCTGTCTTTTTATATTTTATAGTGAAACAAAACTAAAATGAATGAGACAGCCATCTCAGAAAGATTATGACGTCTCGTCCATTCCATGCAGATGTGGAGCTAAAGATTAAACTCATTGCTTAGTGATGCAACAAATAACCTTACAATAAACCATAAGCCAAGTTTCATATGGTTTCAAATTATGTGATATTGAAAGGCTTACCTAAATTGATTCTATGAGTCGTTTAACCATGTTGTCCCATCCTCGAGACTCTTTTAGACCACTCTTTTCAAGTTTTCATACCATAAACATTTTTTTTGATCAACTCATACCATAAATTAAATCCTTTATTTATCTCATATTTTGTAACATTATTTGTAATCTGGCTGACTTTTCATTTTCGTATTTTATCTATGGTATTTTCATTTCATTATAGGATATTTATATACTTTTCATTTGAATGACAGTTTTCTCTATCTTCCCCTTGTTTCTGATTAAACGAATAGCATATTAGCTCTACATTGCCATCATCTTCAGACAGTTTCTATAACCAACAATAAGCTAGTTCTATATATTTCATTTCAAGGGTTTTTTTTTTATGTTAGCACATAATTAAACCCACTAAAACTAAATAAAGACGAAACATGCGGAAGATACATGATTTTAACGTGAAGAACATTCCCATGCTTTAGCAATTCTCTCACCTCAGCAAATTACCTCTTCCGTCTGATATGAATAACGTAAAGTTAAAACGAAGACTATTTGCAAAATTGACTCAAAACTTAAAATCAAAAATAAAATTAACCCATGTTTTTTTGGATTTTTTTTTGCCATATTCACCCTACAAGTTCATATTATTCACGAAAATGTCATTAGTTTTTTTTTCTTTCAAAAATGGTCATTTTAATCGCTCAACCTCATCATCTTCAAATATTTACAAGATTGACATTGCCATCAATACACCAACCACCATGAACAGCCAATTTTTGAAACTCTTAATGCACCTCAAATCGATTTACACTTCTTCTTTCTCAATTCTTATGAACTAAAAACAACATCTCTTTCACCTTCTCTCCATATTCATCCAAGAAAACCCAAGATTTTGATTCTAACATTTTTATGGTTCATAGAGCCACTGAAGCTTACGATTTTTGGTGGGTCACTTTTGTTTGAGATTCTGGGTGCTTGGAGAAGATTTTTGTGTGCTAAACAAGTTATCTCACTGGTTGAAACTATGAAATCAGTTTTTTTTTCCAGATCTGTTTGCCCAGATGACTTTCAAGTAAGTCTTCTGGCTGTAGAAGACTTACATGGAAGTCTTCTGGTCAATGCAGATGTTAGTTTTGCAGTTGACTTTTAAATGTGTTTTTAGAGACGACTTACACAGAAGTCGTCCATCTTTCTTTGTTAAAAAATATATCTTGAGACGACTTCCATGTAAGTCATCTAGGGTAAACTGGTTAGTTTTGCATTTTGACCGGATTGTGTCAGAAATTAGACTTTTCCTGGATGACTTACACATAAGTCGTCTAGTAGAAAATTAAGAAAATCAATATTTTGTTAAACCTAGACGACTTTCATGTAAGTTGTTTTAGATTAGTTTTGCAATTGAAAAATAAAACTTAAAATTTATTTTTTTCTAGACGACTTACACGGACTCCGAGGTTCTCGTCAAACATTTCTTATCTTGGACAACTTCCGTATAAGTCGTCGGTCGGACGACTTCCGTGTAAGTTGTCTAGAAAAAATTAAATTTTTAAGTTTTATTATTCAATTGCAAAACTAACCTGAAACGACTTACATGAAATCATCTAGGTATAACAAAATATTGTGTAAGTCGTCCCGGAAAAGTTAATTTCTGACACAATCCGGTCAAATGCAAAACTAACCCGTTTAGCCTAGACGACTTACATGGAAGTCGTCTCGATATTTTTTTTTAACTAACAAAGATGGACGACTTCAATGTAAGTCATCTAGGTTAAAAATCAATTGCAAAACTAACCTAAATGGACGACTTTCTGGAAGTCTACCGGACGACTTCCGTGGAAGTCGTCTACGTCAATGTTTAATAAAAACTTTTTTAACATTTTCTTGTTAATTCATGTATATTAGTCAATATTGGGGCTACTGAATAAAATTTGTAACTTAATTGGTGATAATTATGAGGTTATCAACATTCATGTTTATTAAATTTTCTAGCTAACGAGAGAAAACTTCATAAGAAGTCATCTAGAAGACTTTCCGAGAAGTCTTCTACGTTAATTATTGTAAAACTTATATTTTCAAGAGTGGTAAGTATTAAGATATATTTTTTAACTATCAAAAACGTTAAGTAACTTCAAGAATATCAAGTTTTGTGGTTTAGTATCTTCTATGTTAGTTTTTGAATTTGTGTAAAGTTTGATCTTTTGTGAATTTGACTAAGTCTTTTTGATTAGGTAGAGTAGTAAAAATGTTTCTTGGTATGAGTATATATTCTTGATGTGTTGTATCTACATCCCACATACCAATTTTTAATGATCAGCTCAATGAAAGACCTTATGCTCATGTACAATGATTTACAACATTTGATTTCACTTCATATAATATCTTTTCAAATTTACAAAAGAATTCACAACTAAAAATTACACATACAAATAAAAAAATAGACCATAAACAAAACTATTATAGATCATTCATCCACAAAGACAAGTTTGGACTCCACTTGACATGGGAGAAGACTCTTCTGGAAGTTCCAGAAGACTTTCAAAAGATTTCCACGAAGTTTTCTAGTGCATTAAATGTTAGAAGTCTTCCGAGAAGATCTTCCCTGGAAGTCTGTCTCAGATCTGAAAAACCTGAATATCCAAAAGCATTCAAATGGTTTCAATATATAAAATAAGGTAAGAGCTTAAAACAACCAAAAGAGTTTTCAAAATGTAAGAGCTTAACAAGAGGTTACCAACTAAAAAAAATATGATTTATAGATCTACTTTTTAAGGAGTGGAAGATGAGGACCATGTAATAAAAAAACCTACAAAACTAGATGAATTAGTTAGAATGACATGAGACAAAAATAGTGATAAGTTGATATAAAGTTTGGTGTTTTCAAAAAATGATAATCTGTGACAAAGGTAAGACCTTTAAGCAACCATAGGTTACCAAGTGAAGAAAAATCATACATAGAAACTTATCAAAACACTCAGATTTGTAATCACAGAGTAGACATGGGAGAAGACTCCGCCAGAATTCTTCCAGAAGACTTACAGAAAATCTTCTAGTGCATTAAATGTTAAAAGACTTCTAGGAAGTCTTCTAGAAGATTTACAAGGAAGTCGTCCAAGGAAGTTTTCCAAGTCCGTCTCAGATCTAAAAAACATGCATATCCAAAAGCATTAAAATGGCTTCAAAACATAGAAAAACTTCAAAAATAAGGTTAGAGCTTAAAACAACCAAAAGAGTTTTCAAAAGGTAAGAGTTTTAAGCAACAATAGGTTAATATAATTTATAGATCTACCTTTAAAGGAGTGGATGGTGAGAACCATGTAATAAAAAACCTGCAAAAACAAAATAAATCAGTGAGAAGACATGAAATAACAATAAATTGATATAAAGTTTAGTGCTTTTAAGTTGAAAGAGATTAGAGAGAGGTTGAAGAGTTTTAGAATGAGGAACATTACATTTTTGTTGCAGCCATTTGAGAGGAAGAGAGAGAATGTGTAAATTTTCTTTATATAGGGAGACAAAAATTCCAATAAATTTAAATATTTTCTATTCAGAAGACTTTCAAGTAAGTCTTTTAGAAAACTTACTTGAAAGTCTACTTGAAAGTCTTCTAGAAATTAGCAGGAAACTAAAATATTTTTAGCGGGAGCAAGAAGACTTTCAGAGAAGTCTTCTAACTGATAATACTAATCGTCAGACGACTTTCCTTTGAGTCGTCTAGACCCTAAATATAACCCCTAAACTAAATTAACTAACTAAATCACATTCAAAGTGTTATATTATATACAAAAGTAAACACATATAGGTAAAATTTAATTTTTCAAAAAAACATTTAAGCTTTTTAAAATCTAACGCTAGGAATACATACAATACTACAACATATGTTTGTCAAAACCTAAACCAACGAATATCATGATTCACTACTTTCACTCATCTACGTTGAAAACAACTTAGTTTTATTATATTTTAATTTATATCACTTAAAACTATTTATAATTACATGATTTTAAACTTTCACTAATCAAAATATTTTTTACAAAATTTATAAATTATTTTTAAGATCAACTATACTAGACGACTTTCCTGGACGTCGTCTAGACGACTTACATTATCTCAGAAGACTCAGAAGACTTTCCGAGACTATATTCGTAAAAATAAATTCTGGTTTTTTATTTGGTCACAAGGGACTGGCTGTAATTTCACAAGATTTTTAGGTTAGTTTTGCATTTGATTCAAATGTGGGTATACTTTTGTATTCAAACTCAAGTTTTGAGTCATATTTGGTAAAAATCCATAAAAATAATTCATATTTAAAGTCTTTTTTTCCTTGTCTTTGAGAGATTTTGTAACATATAGTAACTTCTTTTTGTTGATTTGTATCCTCGCTTACGATTACGCTTAAACGAATATCAGTTACAAATAGCAACAAAATATGATCATATCACGACGATCTAATAGCAGTCGAACAGTTCAAGCATCCCCTCCCATAGAATGCGACAATTCCCTTCTATGGTAAACTTCCATACCTAAACTTCTCATGGGTTTGATAATTTTTTTCAGAAAACAATGAAAAACCAGATAAATATATTACCTTTCCACTGAATTTCTCCCCTGAATGTGCCTGCAGTTGCTTAATAGCAGCTTCTCATGTTCCTATCAGAAGAGTAGAGTCAAGATTCTAAAAATCTCTAATCATATCCTTATGTTTATAAATACGAGAGTGTGAGTAACAGTGTTGCATGGAATTCTAACTTATCTTTGTCCCTGCCCATGAAACTGTTTCAAGGCAAGCCCATCGTTGACTTTTCTAGAAGCTAAGTCATTATCAAACACAAGCTTTTCCAAAGAAACAAAAACGTGAATGCTACTCACCTGCTTGATGGCTGGGAGAATTAGGCGGACTCTTAGAGTTAAATTGACCTAAATCTGATTGAGAATGCCAGAGTCGTAACAGGAAGGCCCAATAAAAAAAATGTCGTCTTAAAGACTAATCATTATCCAGGTACATATGGAAACTAAGGGTTTCCTATAACTTCAACTGTAAATCCAATGTTAAGGCCTCAGATGGAGAACATTCTTCCAAGTTGGTCGTTACATGAGCATCATTCTTCAAATCAAAGACGGATAACTCTAAAAAAATTGAATGTCCATAATAATTAGAAAAAGTATAAAGTCCATGGCTCAAATTTAGATAGGCATACAGTGAAAAGTGATGGGGAATTCAAACCATAATGAAATATCCTATCTACTCTATGTACTAAAAAGGTAAAACAGAACACAGGAAACCTTTTTTTTGAATATAACTATATTGAATCTTAATGAGTACAATTCTGGTTGTAGAAAGATGAGTTCATACCTGTTCATCAATAAGAAAGAGATCTAGACCAATTAGAAAGCCAACGTTTGCTGTGTTTCTAGCTTACCAAAATGAATTGATAGAAACCGAAGCTCAAACTGCCCCAAACCAGAAACAACGTCACTGAAGAAGAAAGTTGTGCGGGCCTTGCTAGATTATTTCACCGTGTGGGTTGCCATTAATAGCTCTACAATTTTGATTTATGTGACTATGGTGAAGGGGAGAAGGACGAAAGTGATGAGGGATATATAAGGTGAAGAGGTGGTAGAATGAAAACCTACTCATGATGTTAAATATTTGGAATAAATATTTGAGCTTTATGAGGTTTACATGTTGAACGTATAGGTTCACGCTGAGAATGGGAAGCTGTAGTGACGAAGGTGTTGAAAGTTGAAACGATGAAATTAGGTTTCAGACAGAGAATGGTCCAATGAAGGATTCCTGTTATTCGCCTGATATGATTTCGTAAATGATCTTTAGAGCATGTTTATTGGTAAAACACAGTTAAGGATTCTTAATGAATTTTTAACTATTAAAATTAAGATAAAAACTTTGTTAAGAGATACTTAATTATAGTAGTTTAATGATAGTTTCTTAGTTAAGGTTCTTAACAATAAAAAAAATATTAAACTATGTTTTATCTATCAACAGACCAAATGCTTTATCCTATTCAACAGAGCAAAGAACAATGTTTTATCTAATTCAAAAGATCAAAGATAGAGCTTTTACCTGTATGAACAATTGTGGGGGTTTTGTCTGACGAACATCATTGATGCCTCTTGATCAATCCATCTCGAGACACAGAGACAGAAAAAAAAACATAACGCATTAGAGGATTTAACTTTTTAACGTTAACTATGAAGGAGCACAATCTAATAAGACATGCATAATTGATTAACACATCTTTACCTTTCCATTGACCTGGGCAGAGACAATCACCGTGTTCCTTCATCTCCGAGAGCCACCAGGAGAGAGATGTCACCGTTTTCCTTCGACTCCGACAGCCACCAGGAGAGAGATGTCGCCGATTTCCTTCGTCTCCGAGAGCCATCAGGAGAGAATCCATCGCCGATTGCCTTCATCTCCGAGAGCCGCAAGGAGAGATATGTCCCTGTTTTCCTTCCTCGACGAGAGTCACCGATAGAGAGGACACCGATTTTCTTCCTCGACAACGGCATTTCGTTGAGGAGAGCCACCGAGGGAGAGAGGATTCGCCTTTTCGCCGAGGAGAGGAGAGGAGAGAAGATACCTAAGCAACGCGGCACCGCTCCTTTCTTTAATTGCTGGCTGACACGTGGTGCGTAAGAGACGGCTCTTCGCGACCTTAATTAAGAGACGTGTCTTACTTAATTGCCTTTTTTCTTTTTCTTTTTTTTTTTAAAAATCCTAAATAACCTAAGAAACTCAATTAAGAGCCACCAATAAACATGCCCTTAATGGGCTGACGTGTTTATTTACAATGGCCGATCAAATGTGACTTGGCAAAAAATGTTGTTTCGCATTGGTTTATTTTTTGTTCTTACGTGAACAGGCTAAACGATGATCTTATTCTCTTTTTAGTGTGTGACTGGTTTCTCCGATATCATCCACAAATGCAATTTTTGCAGTTGGTAGCATTTTACAACGATCACATAACACATTATAAATCGCCTCAAACCAGTCAAACCTCATAAATACAAAAGTTGGTTCCCGCCAGCATTTACGGTTGTGGGAGGATAACTAAATATAAAAAAAAAATATTTTTATTTTTTATTTTATTAATTTAAATTTTAAAATTAAATATTAAAATAATAGATATTTTTAATTTAAAACCACCAACAGTATAATTTTTATTTTATAAAAACTTTAAACCAAAACAATTCAATACAATTATTAAACATTAATATATATACACATATATAAATATACATATATACATATATAAAAACTGAAAAGTACGTACATATATAAATGAAACAAAATAATTCATTTAAAAGTTCTAACATAAATCTTCAAAATAAATTTTACGGAAATTATAACTTTCATTTAAAAAAGTAATTAAAAAATATTGTTATTTATTATATTATATTAATATTTACTATATTTTATCATAAAGCTATATTTTTGATATTTTTATAACGTTAAAATATTTTAATATTGATAATTTATTATTAAACCGCTGCAATATCTCATAATAAACTAGTCACAAATATCCTTCAAAACGTTACAATTTTTAACCACTGTACCAGTCATACAAATCGCTTAATAACGCTAGAACTACAATCACTCATATCAATAAACTCCCGCAACCGTAATCGCAACCACTGCGGTTCAACCGTTATCGCAACCACTGTGCCTGTTTTCGATCAACAAATTTCATCAAAAAAAAAAAACAAATAAGAAAAATTAATATTTTCCATAAAAATTCCCACATGTCACGAATGAACAATTGAACCAGAGGGAAAATAAATTTTCGTACATCATATTCTGTGCATTTCTACTTTTAACCAAAAAACCTGAAAATAAAAAACAGTAAAATCTGTTATTTCTGTATTTGCCAAGAAAAAAAAATCCTAGTAAGATATATAATAATCTAAATATTGGCAAATAAAGAAATGAAATCATAAGGATATGCGGAAATCCAACTTAAATTGAAATTTCTGATATATTAAAGAATAAAAAAGGAAAAGAAAGATTGAAAGAAATGTATTAACCTTTTTGATAAATTGGAATATCCAATAAATTAAATATCTCTCAAACTAATCTCGTCCATAAGAATCTATAACTCATACACATAACCGAGAGGGTACTTGCTGTGGAGAAATCTACTCATTGTTTTTCACTTGTCTTGGGGTAAAAAAGTAAGGTTGAAGTGTTTACACAACATAACAAAGGTGTTTAAGAGACTGCAGAGAGATACCAAAAAAAAAAAAAAAAAAAAAAAAAGACTAACTCAGAAACTTTTCTCTCGAGGCGAAACCCTATTTTCATATCAATCTTCGGCGAATCCGATTCGTCGGAGACGTTGCCGGCTACTCTTCCGATCTACACCACGGCGAGTCCAATTAGCTTCATCATTAACTATTCCTCTCTCTGTCATGGCTTCCCAAAGTCGAATTCATCAAATCTTGTTGTTCACTCCCACAAGGAATCGACGGAGGAGCCGCAAGGAGAAATCAACATCGCACATGCTTCTTCTCCTCCAGCAGCACCAGCCGTAAGTGTTAAAGCTTCTGAGGGATTGAAAAAAGCAGTGACTGTGGATGCTACTTCGTTCCACCACTCTTCTCGGCTTGGAGCTTGGGCTAAGCCAATCAAATTCATATCTCCTAACGCGACTGTTAGATTGGGTGGAGAAGAAGCAGTTAAGGTACCATCCCAGGAGCTTTGGCCGTCTTTGATGGGAAGCAGTACTCGAATGATAGGAAAGGAGGCTAACGATTCTGTACCACCTACGTTTGTAGCAAATGATCCTCAGAAACAGCCTGACCGGAAGGAGGATAATCTTCGCTTTCCTTGGGCTGCCAAGATGAATCCAGCATTGCGGAATCTGTATAGAGCTACAGAACCAGAATATTTAGAAGACGGCACACCAAAGGTAACTGTTCCCTCACACGTTCTGCTCCAAGGTTTGGAAAATCAGAGCGAGTACATTTTGGGTCAGTTCTATAGATGCTCGCCTCCGCCAGGTGGTATGATCTATGCAGTTTTTAATAAGCTATGGGGTAGAAGCTGCAGAATCACAATTAAGAAGTTGGGTGATTCAAGTTATCTTTTTCATATCCCCGATGAAGCATCAAGAAAATGGGTTCTTCAAAGAGGTCTTTGGCATATCGATGACTGTTTGATGTTTGTTGCACCGTGGACTCCGGAAGCGACTTTGGCTATTCCTGAGATCAAAACTATCCCTGTTTGGGTGACTTTAAAGAAAATACCCAACATTCTTTACTCAATTCCAGGAATTAGTCACATAGCTTCTGGATTAGGAGCTCCAATGGCGACGCACAAGCCTCGTTTGGACCCCATTCACATGGGAGAAGCAAAAATTCTTGTTGAGGTAGAGTTGAGTAAAGCTTTCCCAAAAAGGATTGCTGCAAGTGATAAAACAGGTTTTATTTCAATGGTGGATGTAGAGTATGCGTGGTTACCCACTAATTGTAGTAGGTGCGGGCAGTTAGGACACAAGGAGAAACGTTGCTTGCAAGACAACAGTGAAGTACATAAGGGCATTGAGAAAGGGTCTCCTGCTCCTATTTCTGATGTTAATGAAGGTAAAAATGGCTTTGAGGAAGGGTCTCCGGCTCCTATTTCTGATCAGGTTGACGTAATAAAAGCGTCTACTCAAGTTCATACCATTGATTCTAGTGTTGAGGATCTCCGTACCCCATCAGCTTCAGCCATCATCGATAAGATGCTCACCACTTCATCACAACCATTTGAGGTATCAACTGCTAACACTTCTGTTCCTATTGAGTCTTCTTTTCCATCAAGCATGGATGATGATCTTCTTTCGCTAGCTACAATTTCTATACTTGAGAATATGTGTGCATCTCCAACCATTATTTGCATCAATGATTCTATGGAGTCTCCCACTTTGGTGTCTGCCCAAAAGACATCATCCACCAACAATCCTATTGCTAAAGAAACCTCTACGGTTCAAACGGATGTTAGTATGACAGCCGAACCTGACTTTGGTTCAAACAAGTATGCTTTATTGGTCAATGTGGAGGAAGAAGAAGATTCTTTAGATTCAGACAGAGAGATGGATCCGGTGGATCTTACGACACCTTTAGGAAAAAGAATCCTTCATGAAAGACCTGTTAGACCTTCAGCAAAGGCTAGGGAGATGCATGGGCAAAATATAAGTCGTGCACGGGGGAATAGAGGACGTGGAAGCCGCGGTGGACACGGTTAAGGCCTCGATTGGTACAGCAGATAAAGAAGCAGTAGCAGTATGCTGTAGAACCAGTATGCTGCAGAAGCTGTATGCTCTCATTAAAATTTTTAATAAAGTGATTGGTAGAGCAGTAGCAGTATACAATTTTAAAATTATCATAAAAGTTAGTATATAATATATTTATTTTAAAATAATATATATTAAATTATAATATATATTAATAATATATGTTTTATTAAAAATAATGAATCTTATTTAATTATAAAATTAAATTAAATTTTAAATATAAAATATTATTATTTAAAAAATAAATTTAAATATTATTTTAAAATACAAATTTAATTTTGGATATAAAAATAATTTTGATATTATTATATTAAATAAACTTATTATATATATAATTTATATATAAATTATCATTATATATCTATTGATAGAGCAATAAATGATTCATATAATATTATCAGAAAAAATAATATATGACATATAATTTATTTTTTATAAATAATATAGATATGTTTAATTTCTAATATATAATATATAGATATATATTATTTTATTTTATTTATTAAAAATAATGAATGATATGTGTAATTATATAAGTTATATTATATTTATTGTTCTTTTTAAAAAGTTAAAATAATTAATGACAACTTTATTTTTTAAAATGTAAATTTATTTTTTTATTATGAACATAATTTTTATATTATTAAATAAAATATATTAATTATATATAATTATTTTAAATTTTTTATATATTCTAAATGCAAATGCTCTACCAAAAGCTCCATATGAGAGCATTGAGTAAAGAGCATTTGGAGAGCATTAGCATTTTGAAAATGCTCTTGTAAATGCTTTTGTGATAAATGTTGATTGGATAATGACGAGCATAATGCTTATGCTAATGCTCTGCCAATCATACCCTAAGTGGTATCGGCTCCAAATGCTTAAGTCAATCATATTGAGAGATTTGATTGCTTTATGGTTCATTATATGTTCCCTTTATTTTTTAAAAGTTTTAAAAAAAAAAAACTGTATGACGTTAGTCATAGCTTGTAGTGTTTCGTTTAATAAGATTAAATTTAAAAAAAAAAAAAAAAAATGTTGTAAACAGTCTTTTGTTTTTTTTTTTTTTTTTTTTCTGAACTGTAAATTGTCTTTTGCTGTCAAGATTTTTAGAGAAAATGGTTAGATAGATCCAATAACATAGTTTTCTTTCCTCTTTCTTTTGTCAATATATTATGTGAAATCCAGATTCTCTGTCTATTGTTTTTTTTTTTTAAAGGATTCTGCCTATCTAGGATATCATAACCGTGTTCTCATTTGTATGTATGTAGTTGAAACGTGATGGACAAGGCAGACAGCTCAAGACAAGTTTCAAAATGGGAAACTCTGGACAGGGACATACTTTCCGTTATCTTCCGCAAGCTAAACGTAGAGGACCTTACCATGGGAGCGTCAGGCGTCTGCATCTCCTGGTTCCTTGCCTCCCACCATAAAAGTCTATGGAACACTATCGACCTTGATAAGTTCCGAGAAGCAGATAAAGACCTAAGACTTTTTGAACTAAGACTTAGGATTGTTTTTACGGAAAACTATAAGAGTTCTGACATTAGTGAAACAAGCAAAAGTCTCAGGAATATCACCAAGTTTAGCCGCAATGTCCCGGTGAATTTGGTCTTTGGCTGCTGTTCCTCTTTAGATGACGAAAGTCTCGTGTTCGCTGCTGCCAGGTAAATCTCATTCTTAAAACTGAATTATAAAAACTGGTTTGTGTTTGAGTGTGTCTCATTTTCTTTTGTTTCATGATAGCATGCCAAACATAGAGAAACTTGTTTTACCGCGCTGGTGCTACCTATCCAACAATTCATTTGGGTTTGCGTTCAGTCAATGGAAGAATCTTAAGACATTGATTGTCGCTCATGATGACCCTCTCCTAGAGACTTTTGAGTTTCAAGTAGTGGGAGAGAACTGTAGTAACCTCACAAACTTAAAATATTTAGGTTTTCTGGGAAAAAAGATTGCTGAGCAAATCGTGAGTCACCTCAAGAACATCAAGAGGTTGAGTTTGCAATACGCTTATGTCAGCAGACCAGGAGTTTTATTGCTAACTACAGGCCTCCAGAACCTTGCGATCCTTAATATTTCACATTGTAAAGAGTTCGATGATGAAACGGTAACTATGGACCATATTGTACAAGCCGCCACTCAGAAGCGTGTCAAATTTATACTTTGTTCAGACAATTGTACCGGTTGCAGAAATGAGCGATGGTTTGAGGGGTTCGCGTCGTATGGTTCTGAGAGTTGGCGAAATGATGAGATAAAGGAACTTGAGTTCTGACTTTAAAATATATATATATATATATATATATATATATATCGATGGGGAGCGTAATTCTCTCATTTTCTCCTCTTCGGCATCTATTCTCCCAGTCAACTGCATCATGCGAGACAGGTTGATCTCCTATCTGACATTATCTGTTTATTGAAGTCTATTTCGGTTCTCTTCAGTTGACGGTGTAATGTTTTTGTTTTTATTCGCTTTATTTCTATATATGTAATATGCTGTTGAACAACAACTATACATCTTCCAAAAAATGGTATAAATTCTAACATTTGTACCAAAAAATGTTTTTAGAAGTTCTTTATCAAATTGTCTTTCTGTTTAATAGTAAACATTACCTTTACATATATAGCTCTTATTACTCTATACATTCAAATAAGGACTACCTCAGCCTTGGTACAATTTGATAATGTTTAATTTTATCCAAAATGTTAATGGTTTCGTATGAGAACTTATTGTTGCTTTTATCCACAATTTTCTTTTTCTTTTGGTCCTTAGAAATCTATTATTGTTTTATAACTTTTCTTTTGTTGTTGCTGCATTGAGATGGTCGAATAAAAATTCAGAGATGGACACTCTAGAAAGTTTCTCCTTTCTTCAATGTGATATTTGTAGTTTTTTTTCCTGGTTATTACAATTGGATGGTGGTGAGATAAAAAAAGACACTTGATGGTCAAACTCTTTAACTGAGTATCGAAAAGATCCAAAGATATCATACATATAGTGAAAAAAAAATCTAGACTTTTTATATATCTTTAGATGATTCTATTATTTAGGATTTAGGTTAAACATTTGTTCTACGTAAGTGTATGTATTCCAACCTTTATCATTACTAGGTGAACCCCTGCGTATATACACGCGGGTTTTTTTCAATAAATATGCATTAACATAGTTTCTTCTTTATTTCTTTTGTCAAGATTATTAGAGAAAATGGTTAGATAGATCCAATAACATAGTTTTCTTTCCTCTTTCTTTTGTCAAGATATTATGTGAATTTAAGATTCTCTGTCTATTGTTAAAAAGAAAAAGATTCTGCCTATCTAGGATATCATAACCGTGTTCTCATTTGTATGAATGTAGTTGAAACGTGATGGACAAGGCAGACAGCTAAAGACAAGTTTCAAAATTGAAACTCTGGACAGGGACATACTTTCCGTTATCTTCCGCAAGCTAAACGTAGAGGACCTTACCATGGGAGCTTCACGTGTATGCATCTCTTGGTTCCTTGCATCCTACAATAAAAGTCTACTAGATTTTGGGGGCGCGGGTTTTGATTTTTTTTAAAAAATTATTTATTGACAATTTTAAACATAAGTTTATTTGGATATATTTCGGTTCTTACAAACTCCGGATCGAGAATGATCCGAATCGAACTCCCTCCAGAAATTTATAATAGTTGAATACTTATATTTAAAACCCTAAAAACAAGAAAAAAGATTTTTATTCTTTATATTTTTGCATATACAGGTTGACTGAGAAATTAAAATATATGCATAAATCCAAAGAAAATTATTTCTTTATATTTTCTGCAGAAATACAAATAAAATTATGCTTTATAATTTGTACATAAAAATTATTTCGAAGTTTTATAATTTGTGCAGTTTGTTTCGAAAATTTTATAACTTGTGCAGTTTGTTTTCTATGGTATTGTACTAATCATATATTAACAACTTGATTTTTGTTAATTTATTTCAAAAATTTAAAAAATTTCATTTTATAAATTAGTTTTTATTAATCAGTATTAATTATTTTATTTTTTGAACATTGGATCGTCTAACTAATTATAAGTGACTAAAAAAAATATAAGACTGTATTTACAAAATATTTTTTTATTTAATATGTATAATAATTCAGTTTGGGGTTTTAATTTTTATCACTGAAAAGAATAACCATAAAATGCTACACAAAATTTTTCTTTTTTTCTTTATTAAAAAAACAAAATATATTATTTTTACTTTGTTTTATATAAAAAGTTATTACAAAATTTCTCTTTAAATTCTAATTACTAGATCACTAACCCAATTTGGCCCATATTAAAATTGTTCTCAGTGTCCATTAGACCACCTAATTACTCCGGGAAAAGTTTTGTTATGTAAGGTGGTAATAAAAAATTCAACAATATTTTTCGCTCTCTCGTCTACTCTCTCTGTCGATGTTTCTCTGTCTCTTAACCCTTCTTCTTCTTCATTTTGAGATTTCTCGAAAAACCTAAATCAAATACAGAATCTCAACATCTTCTATTTGCATGTTCATCAAAACCCCTCAATCTATTTTATAATTCCATCGATCTATTGTATTAAAGGTTAGATTTTTAGATATTTTATTTGTTCAGATTTCATCGTAAACGTTTAGGTTTTTTTATTAATTCTAGAGATAAAATTATTTCAATATTTCTTAGATCTGCCATTTTCTATATTTAATTGTTAGTGAATAGTGCTAGTATATAAAGGCTGAACCTTTCTTGTTTTTATTTACAGTCAGTTTCTGTTTCTTGATGATCTTTATGTTTTGTTTTAATCGTTGTATATTGATAGTTGTCGATATAAATCATGCAGAACGAATCAACTGGAGATCCGATCAAGGTCTGAAATATCCTGAAGATCTTGTTACGTTTTCAGCCTCGTATGATTCTCAACCTAAGCAATCAACTTGTTACTTGCACAGTTAAACGTAAATGACACAAGCAACTTTAACGAGTTCCCGGCCTCTAACCGGTACGTCTCGTGGGAGAACTCTTGCTCCCAAACTCCACTAGATCAATAAAGAGTACGATAACCAATCACTTATAGAACTATGATGGTTTAAGACACCAAGAAGACACAACTAGTCTCAAGGCCTTTAAGCTAGAATAATATGAGCTCAAACAATGTTCTCTATGCTTATACTAGTGTCTCTGTCTCTCTTGCGTAGCTTGACTCTCTCTGAAGCTTGATCTCTTGTGGCTGAAGAAGAAGAACCGTCGTCTGCAGTTGACCTAACGCATATGTTATGTATTAGCCTTTAACCTAATGGGCTTTGTCGACTAAGCCCATAGATTGTCCGCTCTAACTTGTGCAAGCCTGGCCCAACATCAAACAAGTCGGACGGGCTTTGACCAAACCTCACAAATCTCCACCTGTTTGTCTAAGCCCATAACCCTTGCTTCTCTGCCGATGCTTCCTGGTCTCTCTCTGTCTTCTAACTTGTGAAGAACCAGAGAAAGTCACTGCCTTCTCTCTTCATCTCATCTTCAATGAGTCTCTGTCGAACACCATCTATGTTCACTCTTCATAACCGTAGGTAACTCTGACCTTCTTCCTTGACTTCTTTCTCTTGAAAACAGTTTGGTTCTTGAGGTAACTGATCGATCTGTCCATCAATCTTGATGCATGTTCTTCCTGTCGAGCTCCAATAATGACTCTGGAACTCCACCTCAACCAATGATGGTTGATGATACTAAAGCTTCGGTCTTTCATCTCTGTACTTGAGGTGACAATGTCCACCCAAGTTGACTCAAAACTTTACCTTGACGAAGGTGGTCGCGAGACCAAACCGACGTCCCTTACTCCTTCTGAGCTTGTTCAACTGAAACCTCCGACTCAGACACTTCATGACGATTCCTCTAAGGTATAAGTCACACAAGCTTCTACTAGCTGTGGTAGCAACTTTCTGCTTCTTGATCAAGTGTTGATGACTGTTGTCTCATACCCTTTAACCTCAGGATTACAACCAGTCGTAACAACTTGTTCAACCAGATTCTGCCTTGCGAATTTTCCTCTCCCATTGACAAGAATCTTCAAGCTAAGTGTAACTGTGAATCGCCTTTTTCCTTTGATTAAGCTTCTTAACAGTGACTAACTTGTCTCTGTTTGCTTCTTTGGTGAAAGATGCTCCACCTTGAACACGTGAGTGTTGCACGAGTTCATCCCCTTCCGCCAGGTAGTCCTTTTTCAAACACTCTGAGTAACTCATCCTCTAACCTTGACACATACTGACCTTCTGTTCTGTGACGTGTCTTGTGAGGTATTCTTGTCTACTCTGGAGTTACCTGTCGTGGCCGTTCCTGCCTCAGTGAAGTTTCACAAGCTCGCAGCATAGCTGGAACTTCTGACTAGGTACGGTCTTAGTTAGAAAATCTGCTGGATTAACTGAGGTGTGGATCTTATTTAGGCTGTAGTTCCATCTGCAATCAAGTCCCTGATGAAGTGAAACTTATTATCAATGTGCTTTGTTCTTTCGTGATGAACTGGGTTCCTTGCTAGAGATATAGCACTCTGTGAATCACAATGCAAGTGAAAACTCTGTGAATCACAGTACCTTGCCTCCTTCCCTCTAGAGATAAAATTATTTCAATATTTCTTAGATCTGCCATTTTCTATATTTAATTGTTAGTGAATAGTGCTAGTATATAAAGGTTGAACCTTTCTTGTTTTTATTTACAGTCAGTTTCTGTTTCTTGATGATCTTTATGTTTTGTTTTAATCGTTGTATATTGATAGTTGTCGATATAAATCATGCAGAACGAATCAACTGGAGATACGATCAAGGTCTGAAATATCCTGAAGATCTTGTTACGTTTTCAGCCTCGTATGATTCTTCACCTAAGCAATCAACTTGTTACTTGCACAGTTAAACGTAAATGACACAAGCAACTTTAACGAGTTCCCGGCCTCTAACCGGTACGTCTCGTGGGAGAACTCTTGCTCCCTAACTCCACTAGATCAATAAAGAGTACAATAACCAATCACTTATAGAAATGTGATGGTTTAAGACAACAAGAAGACACAACTAGTCTCAAAGCCTTTAAGCTAGAACAATATGAGCTCAAACAATGTTCTCTATGCTTATACAAGTGTCTCTGTCTCTCTTGCGTAGCTTGACTCTCTCTGAAGCTTGATCTCTTGTGGCTGAAGAAGAAGAACCGTCGTCTGCAGTTGACCTAACGCATATGTTATGTATTAGCCTTTAATCTAATGGGCTTTGTCGACTAAGCCCATAGATTTTCCGCTCTAACTTGTGCAAGCCTGGCCCAACATCAAACAAGTCGGATGGGCTTTGACCAAACCTCACAAATCTCCACCTGTTTGTCTAAGCCCATAACCCTTGCTTCTCTGCCGATGCTTCCTGGTCTCTCTCTGTCTTCTAACTTGTGAAGAACCAGAGAAAATCACTGCCTTTTCTCTTCATCTCATCTTCAATGAGTCTCTGTCAAACACCATCTATGTTCACTCTTCTGAACCTTAGGTAACTCTGACCTTCTTCCTTGGCTTCTTTCTCTTGAAATCAGTTTTGTTCTTGAGGTAACTGATCGATCTGTCCATCAATCTTGATGCATGTTCTTCCTGTCGAGCTCCAATAATGACTCTGGAACTCCACCTCAACCAATGATGGTTGATGATACTAAAGCTTCGGTCTTTCATCTCTGTACTTGAAGTGACCATGTCCACCCAAGTTGACTCGAAACTTTACCTTGACGAAGGTGGTCGCGAGACCAAACCGACGTCCCTTACTCCTTTTGAGCATGTTCAACTGAAACCTCCGACTCAGACACTTCATGACGATTCCTCTAAGGTATAACTCACACAAGCTTCTACTAGCTGTGGTAGCGACTTCCTGCTTCTTGATCAAGTGTTGATGACTGTTGTCTCATACCCTTTAACCTCAGGATTACAACCAGTCGTAACGACTTGTTCAACCAGATTCTGCCTTGCGCATTTTCCTCTGCCATTGACAAGAATCTTCAAGCTAAGTCTAACCTTGAATCGCCTTTTTCCTTTGATTATGCCTTCTTAACAGTAACTAACTTGTCTCTGTATGCTTCTTTGGTGAAAGATGCTCCACCTTGAACATGTGAGTGTTGCACGAGTTCATCCCCTTCCGCCAGGTAGTCCTTTTTCAAACACTCTGAGTAACTCATCCTCTAACCTTGACACATACTGACCCTCTGTTCTGTGACGTGTCTTGTGGGGTATTCTTGTCTACTCTGGAGTTACCTGGCGTGGCCGTTCCTGTCTCAGTGAAGGTTCACAAGCTCGCAGCATAGCTGGAACTTCTGACTAGGTACGGTCTTACTTAGAAAATCTGCTGGATTAACTGAGGTGTGGTTCTTATTTAGGACTGTAGTTGCATCTGCAATCAAGTCCCGGATGAAGTGAAACTTATTATCAATGTGCTTTGTCCTTTCGTGATGAACTGGGTTCCTTGCTAGAGATATAGCACTCTGTGAATCACAATGCAAGTGAAAACTGTCTTGCTTGAACCCCAACTCTGCACACAAACCCTTTAACCACAAACCCTCCTTTGTTGCCTCATGTATCGCCATATACTCTGCTTCCGTGGTGGAAAGAGCAACCACAGACTGCAGACAAGATTTCCATGAAACTGTGTTTCCTCCAACCTTGAAGATATACCCTGTAACTGATCTTCTTCTGTCCTTGTCAGTTGCATAGTCTGAATCTGAGTAACCTTCAACAATAAACCTTGTATGCTTCTTGAATGTTAGGTTGATCTTAGATGCTTCCTTCAGATACTTTAACACCCATTTAACTGCCTCCCAATGTTTTCTGCTGGGTTTACTCATTGAGAATGCCAGAGTCGTAACAGGAATGCCCAATAAAAACAAAATGTCGTCTTAAAGACTAATCATTATCCAGGTACATATGGAAACTAAGGGTTTCCTATACCTTCAACTGGAAATCCAATGTTAAGGCCTCAGATGGAGAACATTCTTACAAGTTGGTCGTTACATGAGCATCATTCTTCAAATCAAAGACAGATAACTCTAAAAAAATTGAATGTCCATAATAATTAGAAAAAGTATAAAGTCCATGGCTCAAATTTAGATAGGCATACAGTGAAAAGTGATGGGGAATTCAAACCATAATGAAATATCCTATCTACTCTATGTACTAAAAAGGTAAAACAGAACACAGGAAACCTTTCTAGTGCTAAGTTGTAGTGAACACGTACTCCGCTTTGTGCCATCCATCAGATCCGTTGTTGTGTTTGCTTTTTCTAAAATCATTTGTCTGGGAGACTGAACGAACTTCTACAACACAGGGAAGCATAGGACTAAACATACAAAGAAAAAAACCTTTACAGTCATGATAAGTACGTCTGTCATCCTTAGCTCTGATAAAGACATCAAAACGCTGCAGCAAATGGGTTTTACGTTCCCATCGAAAGCTTCATATGAAGGAATCAAACATGTAATTTCATATGAGAGAACGTAAAATAAGAAAAGACAAACCAAGATCATATCTTATTGGGCTATACGGGTTTAGAAGATGAACCCTTGGATGACGTAACCCTGTCGTTGATTAGTCTCAGTCAGCTATATTGAATCTTTTTTTTTTTAATATAACTATATTGAATCTTAATGAGTACAATTCTGGTTGCAGAAAGATGAGTTCATACCTGTTCATCAATAAGAAAGAGATCTAGACCAATTAGAAAGCCAACGTTTGCTGTGTTTCTAGCTTACCAAAATGAATTGATAGAAACCGAAGCTGAAACTGCCCCAAACCAGAAACAACGTCACTGAAGAAGAAAGTTGTGCGGGCCTTGCTAGATTATTTCACCGTGTGGGTTGCCATTAATAGCTCTACAATTTTGATTTATGTGACTATGGTGAAGGGGAGAAGGACGAAAGTGATGAGGGATATATAAGGTGAAGAGGTGGTAGAATCAAAACCTACTCATGATGTTAAATATTTGGAATAAATATTTGAGCTTTATGAGGTTTACATGTTGAACGTATAGGTTCACGCTGAGAATGGGAAGCTGTAGTGACGAAGGTGTTGAAAGTTGAAACGATGAAATTAGGTTTCAGACAGAGAATGGTCCAATGAAGGATTCCTGTTATTTGCCTGATATGATTTCGTAAATGATCTTTAGAGCATGTTTATTGGTAAACCCCAGTTAAGGGTTCTTAATGAATTTTTGACTATTAAAATTAAGATAAAAACTTTGTTAAGAGATACTTAATTATAGTAGTTTAATGATAGTTTCTTAGTTAAGGTTCTTAACAATAAAAAAAATATTAAACTATGTTTTATCTATCAGCAGACCAAATGCTTTATCCTATTCAACAGAGCAAAGAACAATGTTTTATCTAATTCAAAAGATCAAAGATAGAGCTTTTACCTGTATGAACAATTGCGGGGGTTTTGTCTGACGAACATCATTGATGCCTCTTGATCAATTCATCTCGAGACACATAGACAGAAAAAAAAAACATAACGCATCAGAGGATTTAACTTTTTAACATTAACTATGAAGGAGCACAATCTAATAAGACATGCATAATTGATTAACACATCTTTAGATTTCCATTGACCTGTGCAGAGACAATCACCGTGTTCCTTCATCTCCGAGAGCCACCATGAGAGAGATGTCACCGTTTTCCTTCAACTCCGACAGCCACCAGGAGAGAGATGTCGCCGATTTCCTTCGTCTCCGAGAGCCATCAGGAGAGAATCCATCGCCGATTGCCTTCGTCTCCGAGAGCCGCAAGGAGAGATATGTCGCTGTTTTCCTTCCTCGACGAGAGTCAACGATAGAGAGGACACCGATTTTCTTCCTCGACAACGGCATTTCGTTGAGGAGAGCCACCGAGGGAGACAGGATTCGCCTTTTCGCCGAGGAGAGGAGAGGAGAGAAGATACCGAAGCAACGCGGCACCGCTCCTTTCTCCAATTGCTGGCTGACACGTGGTGCGTAAGAGATGGCTCTTCGCGACCTT
Organism: Brassica juncea; assembly: GCA_018703725.1. NCBI lineage: Eukaryota > Viridiplantae > Streptophyta > Magnoliopsida > Brassicales > Brassicaceae > Brassica > Brassica juncea. The sequence continues at coordinate 48,374,404 of CM031942.1, read as the reverse complement.
AATTAAGAGACGTGTCTTACTTAATTGCCTTTTTTCTTTTTCTTTTTTTTTAAATCCTAAATAACCTAAGAAACTCAATTAAGAGCCACCAATAAACATGCCCTTAATGGGCTGACGTGTTTATTTACAATGGCCGATCAAATGTGACTCGGCAAAAAATGTTGTTTCACATTGGTTTTTTTTTTGTTCTTACGTGAACAGGCTAAACGATGATCTTATTCTCTTTTTTGTGTGTGACTGGTTTCTCCGATATCATCTACAAATACAATTTTTGCAGTTGGTAGCGTTTTACAACGATCACATAAAACATTATAAATCGCCTCGAACCAGTCAAACCTCATAAATACAAAAGTTGGTTCCCACCAGCAGTTACGGTTGTGGGAGGATAACTAAATATAAAAAAAATATTTTTAATTTTTATTTTATTAATTTAAATTTTAAAATTAAATATTAAAATAATAGATATTTTTAATTTAAAACCACCAACAGTATAATTTTTATTTTATAAAAACTTTAAACCAAAACAATTAAATATAATTTTTAAACATTAATATATATACACATATATAAATATACATATATACATATATAAAAACTGAAAAGTACATACATATATAAATGAAACAAAATAATTCATTTAAAAGTTCTAACATAAATCTTCAAAATAAATTTTACGGAAATTTTAACTTTCATTTAAAAAAGTAATCAAAAATATTGTTTTTTATTATATTAATATTTACTATATTTTATCATAAAGGTATATTTTTGATATTTTTATAACGTTAAAATATTTTAATATTGATTAATTATTATTAAACCGCTGCAATATCTCATAATAAACTAGTCACAAATATCCTTCAAAACGTTAGTAATCGCAACCACTGCGGTTCAAACAGTCAGTTCCTTGGTATAGGATAGATTGTGCCTGTTTTCGATCAACAAATTTCATCAAAAAAAAAAACAAATAAGAAAAATTAATTTTTTCCATAAAAATTTCCACCTGTCACGAATGAACAATTGAACCAGAGGGAAAATAAATTTTCGTACATCATTTTCTGTGCATTTCTACTTTTAACCAAAAACCCTGAAAACGAAAAACAGTAAAATCTGTTATTTCTGTATTTGCCAAGAAGAAAAATCCTAGTAAGATATATAATAATCTAAATATTGGCAAATAAAGAAATAAAATCATAAGGATATGCGGAAATCCAACTTAAATAGAATTTTCTGATATATTAAAGAATAAAAAGGGAAAAGAAAGATTGAAAGAAATGTATTAACCTTTTTAATAAATTGGAATATCCAATAAATTAAATATCTCTCAAACTAATCTCGTCCATAAGAATCTATAACTCATACACATAACCGAGAGGGTACTTGCTGTGGAGAAATCTACTCATTGTTTTTCACTTGTCTTGGGGTAAAAAAGTAAGGTTGAAGTGTTTACATAACATAACAAAGGTGTTTAACAGACTGCAGAGAGATACCAATATGTTGTAAACAGTCTTTTGTTTTTTTTTGTTTTTTCTGAACTGTAAATTGTCTTTTGCTGTCAAGATTTTTAGAGAAAATGGTTAGATAGATCCAATAACATAGTTTGCTTTCCTCTTTCTTTTGTCAATATATTATGTGAAATCCAGATTCTCTGTCTATTGTTTTTTTTTAAAAAAAAAGGATTCTGCCTATCTAGGATATCATAACCGTGTTCTCATTTGTATGTATGTAGTTGAAACGTGATGGACAAGGCAGACAGCTCAAGACAAGTTTCAAAATGGGAAACTCTGGACAGGGACATACTTTCCGTTATCTTCCGCAAGCTAAACGTAGAGGACCTTACCATGGGAGCGTCAGGCGTCTGCATCTCCTGGTTCCTTGCCTCCCACCATAAAAGTCTATGGAACACTATCGACCTTGATAAGTTCCGAGAAGCAGATAAAGACCTAAGACTTTTTGAACTAAGACTTAGGATTGTTTTTACGGAAAACTACAAGAGTTCTGACATTAGTGAAACAAGCAAAAGTCTCAGGAATATCACCAAGTTTAGCCGCAATGTCCCGGTGAATTTGGTCTTTGGCTGCTGTTCCTCTTTAGATGACGAAAGTCTCGTGTTCGCTGCTGCCAGGTAAATCTCATTCTTAAAACTGAATTATAAAAACTGGTTTGTGTTTGAGTGTGTCTCATTTTCTTTTGTTTCATGATAGCATGCCAAACATAGAGAAACTTGTTTTACCGCGCTGGTGCTACCTATCCAACAATTCATTTGGGTTTGCGTTCAGTCAATGGAAGAATCTTAAGACATTGATTGTCGCTCATGATGACCCTCTCCTAGAGACTTTTGAGTTTCAAGTAGTGGGAGAGAACTGTAGTAACCTCACAAACTTAAAATATTTAGGTTTTCTGGGAAAAAAGATTGCTGAGCAAATCGTGAGTCACCTCAAGAACATCAAGAGGTTGAGTTTGCAATACGCTTATGTCAGCAGACCAGGAGTTTTATTGCTAACTACAGGCCTCCAGAACCTTGCGATCCTTAATATTTCACATTGTAAAGAGTTCGATGATGAAACGGTAACTATGGACCATATTGTACAAGCCGCCACTCAGAAGCGTGTCAAATTTATACTTTGTTCAGACAATTGTACCGGTTGCAGAAATGAGCGATGGTTTGAGGGGTTCGGGTCGTATGGTTCTGAGAGTTGGCGAAATGATGAGATAAAGGAACTTGAAATCTGACTTTAAAATATATATATATATATATATATCGATGGGGAGCGTAATTCTCTCATTTTCTCCTCTTCGGCATCTATTCTCCCAGTCAACTGCATCATGCGAGACAGGTTGATCTCCTATCTGACATTATCTGTTTATTGAAGTCTATTTCGGTTCTCTTCAGTTGACGGTGTAATGTTTTTGTTTTTATTCGCTTTATTTCTATATATGTAATATGCTGTTGAACAACAACTATACATCTTCCAAAAAATGGTATAAATTCTAACATTTGTACCAAAAAATGTTTTTAGAAGTTCTTTATCAAATTGTCTTTCTGTTTAATAGTAAACATTACCTTTACATATATAGCTCTTATTACTCTATACATTCAAATAAGGACTACCTCAGCCTTGGTACAATTTGATAATGTTTAATTTTATCCAAAATGTTAATGGTTTCGTATGAGAACTTATTGTTGCTTTTATCCACAATTTTCTTTTTCTTTTGGTCCTTAGAAATCTATTATTGTTTTATAACTTTTCTTTTGTTGTTGCTGCATTGAGATGGTCGAATAAAAATTCAGAGATGGACACTCTAGAAAGTTTCTCCTTTCTTCAATGTGATATTTGTAGTTACAATTTGATGGTGGTGAGATAAAAAAGACACTTGATGGTCAAACTCTTTAACTGAGTATCGAAAAGATCCAAAGATATCATACATATAGTGAAAAAAAAAAATCTAGACTTTTTATATATCTTTAGATGATTCTATTATTTAGGATTTTGGTTAAACATTTGTTCTACATAAGTGTATGTATTCCAACCTTTAACATTACTAGGTGAACCCCCGCGTATATGCACCCGGGTTTTTTTTCAATAAATATTCATTAACATAGTTTTCTTTCTTCTTTCTTTTGTCAAGATTATTAGAGAAAATGGTTAGATAGATCCAATAACATAGGTTTCTTTCATCTTTCTTTTGTCAAGATATTATATGAATTTAAGATTCTCTGTCTATTGTTAAAAAGAAAAAGATTCTGCCTATCTAGGATATCATAACCGTGTTCTCATTTGTATGAATGTAGTTGAAACGTGATGGACAAGGCAGACAGCTCAAGACAAGTTTCAAAATGGGAAACTCTGGACAGGGACATACTTTCCGTTATCTTCCGCAAGCTAAACGTAGAGGACCTTACCATGGGAGCTTCACGTGTATGCATCTCTTGGTTCCTTGCATCCTACAATAAAAGTCTACTAGATTTTAGGGGTGCGGGTTTTGATTTTTTTTTTAATTATTTATTGACAATTTTAAACATAAGTTTATTTGGATATATTTCGGTTCTTACAAACTCCGGATCGAGAATGATCCGAATCGAACTCCCTCCAGAAATTTATAATAGTTGAATACTTAAATTTAAAACCCTAAAAACACGAAAAAAGAATTTTATTCTTTATATTTCTGCATATAGAGGTTGAGTGAGAAATTAAAATATATGCATAAATCCAAAGAAAAATTTTTCTTTATATTTTCTGCAGAAATACAAAGAAAATTATGCTTTATAATTTGTACATAAAAATTATTTCGAAATTTTATAATTTGTGCAGTTTGTTTCGAAAATTTTATAACTTGTGCAGTTTGTTTTCTATTGTATTGTACTAATCATATATTAACAACTTGCTTTTTGTTAATTTATTTCAAAAAATTTGAAAATTTTCATTTTATAAATTAGTATTAATTATTTTATTTTTTGAATATTGGATCGTCTAACTAATTATATGTGACTAAAAAAATATAAGACTGTATTTACAAAATATTTTTTTATTTAATATATAATATAATTCAGTTTGGGGTTTTAATTTTTATCACTGAAAAGAATAACCATAAAATGCTACACAAAATTTTTCTTTTTTTCTTTATTATAAAAACAAAATATATTATTTTTAACTTTGTTTTATATAAAAAGTTAAAATGTCTATGATTTACAAAATTGGTCTTTAAATTCTAATTACTAGATCACTAACCCAATTTGGCCCATATTAAAATTGTCCTCAGTGTCCATTAGACCACCTAATTACTCCGGGAAAAGTTTTGTTATGTAAGGTGGTAATAAAAAATTCAACAATATTTTTCGCTCTCTCGTATACTTTCTCTGTCGATGTTTCTCTGTCTCTTAACCCTTCTTCTTCTTCATGTTGAGATTTCTCGAAAAACCTAAATCAAATACATAATCTCAACATCTTCGATTTGCATGTTCATCAAAACCCCTCAATCTATTTTATAATTCCATCGATCTATTGTATTAAAGGTTAGATTTTTAGATATTTTATTTGTTCAGATTTCATCGTAAACGTTTAGGTTTTTTTATTAATTCTAGAGATAAAATTATTTCAATATTTCTTTGTTCAAACAAGTCGGATGGGCTTTGACCAAACCTCACAAATCTCCACCTGTTTGTCTAAGCCCATAACCCTTGCTTCTCTGCCGATGCTTCCTGGTCTCTCTCTGTCTTTTAACTTGTGAAGAACCAGAGAAAATCACTGCCTTCTCTCTTCATCTCATCTTCAATGAGTCTCTGTCAAACACCATCTATGTTCACTCTTCTGAACCTTAGGTAACTCTGACCTTCTTCCTTGACTTCTTTCTCTTGAAATCAGTTTGGTTCTTGAGGTAACTGATCGATCTGTCCATCAATCTTGATGCATGTTCTTCCTATCGAGCTCCAATAATGACTCTGGAACTCCACCTCAACCAATGATGGTTGATGATACTAATGCTTCGGTCTTTCATCTCTGTACTTGAGGTGACCATGTCCACCCAAGTTGACTCGAAACTTTACCTTGACGAAGGTGGTCGCGAGACCAAACCGACGTCCCTTACTCCTTCTGAGCCTGTTCAACTGAAACCTCCGACTCAGACACTTCATGACGATTCCTCTAAGGTATAACTCACACAAGCTTCTACTAGCTGTGGTAGCGACTTCCTGCTTCTTGATCAAGTGTTGATGACTGTTGTCTCATACCCTTTAACCTCAGGATTACAACCAGTCGTAACAACTTGTTCAACCAGATTCTGCCTTGCGCATTTTCCTCTGCCATTGACAAGAATCTTCAATCTAAGTCTAACCTTGAATCGCCTTTTTCCTTTGATTAAGCCTTCTTAACAGTGACTAACTTGTCTCTGTTTGCTTCTTTGGTGAAAGATGCTCCACCTTGAACACGTGAGTGTTGCACGAGTTCATCCCCTTCCGCCAGGTAGTCCTTTTTCAAACACTCTGAGTAACTCATCCTCTAACCTTGACACATACTGACCCTCTGTTCTGTGACGTGTCTTGTGAGGTATTCTTTTCTACTCTGGAGTTACCTGGCGTGGCCGTTCCTGTCTCAGTGAAGGTTCACAGGCTCGCAGCATAGCTAGAATTTCTGACTACGTACGGTCTTAGTTAGAAAATCTGCTGGATTAACTGAGGTGTGGATCTTATTTAGGACTGTAGTTCCATCTGCAATCAAGTCCCTGATGAAGTGAAACTTATTATCAATGTGCTTTATCCTTTCGTGATGAACTGGGTTCCTTGCTAGAGATATAGCACTCTGTGAATCACAATGCAAGTGAAAATTGTCTTGCTTGAACCCCAACTCTGCACACAAACCCTTTAAAAACAAACCCTCCTTTGTTGCCTCATGTATCGCCATATACTCTGCTTCCGTGGTGGAAAGAGCAACCACAGACTACAAACAAGATTTCCATGAAACTGTGTTTCCTCCAACCTTGAAGATATACCCTGTAACTGATCTTCTTTTGTCCTTGTCAGTTGCATAGTCTGAATCTGAGTAACCTTCAACAATGAACCTTGTATGCTTCTTGAATGTTAGGTTGATCTTAGATGCTCCCTTCAGATACTTTAACACCCATTTAACTGCCTCCCAATGTTTTCTGCTGGGTTTACTCATGAACCTGTTGATAAACCCCACTGCGAAGCCTAGGTTCGGTCTTGAGCTGACCATTGCATACATTAAGCTCCCCACAGCACTCGCATATGGAATGTTTTCCATGTATGATGCTTCGAGCTTCCATTCTTTCTCAGTCAAACTTCTCAGATCAAAGTGTGCAGCTGTCGGCGTAACCACTGAACGTGCTTCCAGTATCCCAAATGTTTTCAGTACCTTCTCAATGTAGATACCTTGTGACAATGTTCAGTGTGCCTTTCTCTCTGTCCCTTCGAATATCCATTCCTAGGATTCTCGAAGCCTGTCCCATATCCATCATTTCGAATTCCCCATTCAGCCTATCTTTGAGTTCCCTGATCACCTTCTTGTTCCCTGATGCAATAAGCATATCATCAACATAAAGAAATAAGTAGATAGCTTTATCAGTTTGTGCATCCCTGACATACACACATGGATCCTTGGTGCTCCTGTCAAACAACTAATCTTTCATGAAGCTATCAAACCGCTGATTCCACCTCCTTGGAGATTGCTTTAACCCATAAAGTGACTTTCTCAATAGACAAACCTTGTTTTCATCTCCTGGCTGTACAAACCCTTCTGGCTGAGTCATTAAGATTCTTTCCTCAAGAGTTCCATGTAGGAAAGCAGTCTTAACATCCATCTGTTCCAATTCGAAATCCAAGTCTACAACTACTGATAGCATGAACCTGATGGAGACGTGTTTCACCACTGGAGAGAAGATCTCATTGTAGTCAATTCTCTCAGTCTGTGAATACCCTTTTGCTACCAGTCTTCCTTTGTACCTCTCATCCTCAATCCCTGGTATACCTGGTTTGATCTTGAAGATCCACTTGCACCCAACCAGCTTCGCGTTGTCTGGTTGTCAATCAAATCCCAGGTCCTATTCTTCTTATGAGAATCCATCTCTTCCTGTGCAGCCTGTTTCCACAACTTTATTTTTCTGCTCCTCATTGCCTCAGCATATGATCTTGGTTCATCAACTTCCAAGTCCTCAGCAGTATTTAAAGCGTAGGCCACAAAATTACCATCCTCATACCTTGATGGAGGTCTCGTGTTCGTCCTCCTTTCTCTGTCCCGAGCAAGAACATAATCATCTAATGATTGAGGTGTGTCGTTCTCTACCTGTTCATCAGCTTCCTCGGTTGAACACGTTTCGCTTTCCGAGCTTTTTGATGATGAAGACTCTTCCTTATCACTCTCCTGATCTGACGTGACATCCTTTTCCAACTCATTAGCAGTTATGGTTGGACCTTAAATCAGATCGTCGCTGAACGACACTCTTTTCTTAGGCTTCTTTCTTGTCTGAACTTTCTCCTCTTCTGCAACTGACTCAACCTGTTCAACTCCTTTGTTCAACGTATCCTTGTAGGTTTCACTCTCATTGAACACCACGTCCCTGCTTGTTCTGCACCTACCTTCCTCAGATATCCAGACCCTGTATCCCTTTGTACCAAATGGGTACCCCACGAATACACCCTTCACAGCTCTGGGTTCAGTCTTTCCCTCGATGACATGAACAAACGCTGAACACCCAAACCGTCTTAGATGCTTCAAATCCGGTTTTTCACCTGTCCAAACCTGTTCAGGTAACTTGGAGTTAATTGTTTGATTTGGGGACCGGTTGATCAGGTAGACAGCCGTTGATGCAGCTTCAGCCCATAAACTTTGCTCCAACCCTGTCTCAGCAAGCATACACCTGACCTTGTCCATTATAGTTCGATTCATCCTCTCTGACATTCCATTCTGCTGAGGAGTGTAGGTACACGTCCTATGTCTTTTGATGCCTGCATCCTTGCAGAAACCATCGAACTCCCTGTTGCAAAATTCCAGCCCATTATCTGTCCTCAAACACTTGATTTTTCTTTCTGTTTGAGTTTCCACAGCAGCCTTCCATTCCTTGAATGTCGCAAATGCATCACTCTTGTTCTTTAGAAAGTATAGCCATACCTTCTTAGAGTAATCATCAATGAAGGTTATGAAGTACTTACAACCTCCCAAACTGTCTGGGATTGATGGTGAACCCCACATGTCTGAATGCACATAGTCTAGGATTCCTTTTGTAACATGCTTTGCGACTGGGAAGCTTTATTTATGAGACTTCCCCATCACACACTCCTCGCAAAACTTCAACTCATCAACCTCTTTCTCAGGCACGTATCCCTCCTTGGCTAGAACCTTCATACTCTTCAGATTCATGTGACCAAGTCTTGAGTGCCACAGACTTGTCCAATCACATTTTTCGTTGGACGAGTTTGCCTCGCCTTTCAACACTGACCCTTGCAGATAGTACAACCCTTGATGATATTTTCCAGAAATGACCCTTTTATCATCCTTGTAGAAGTGAACCATTAAGTCCTTCCCTTCATACCTGCAACCCGAAGTCTCCAGCATTCCATATGAGATCAAATTCCGGATCATTCCTAGCATGTATCTTACACCCTTGAGAATCACAACTGAGCCATCTGGATTCCTTATCCTTATCTTTCCAATTTCCTGGATATTGCTGTGAGTATTGTTAGCCATCAGTACCTTGCCTCCTTCGAACTCTTCCAGATCGAACAGAAACTCCTTTGTTGGAGTTATGTGAAAAGAACAACCAGAATCCATGACCCACTCTTCCTGCGTCTCATGAGTGCTCACGGTCAACACCAGAGGCTGTTTCGGTTCCTCTGCAATGTTGGCTGAGTTCTCTGGTTTGTTGTACTTCCGATCAGGACACTCCCTTTTCCAATGTCCCTCCTTTCCACAAATAAAGCAGCCCTTATTTCCCTTAGGCCGAGACTTTGACCTACCAAATCTGCTCATCGATCTCCCCTTTCCATTCTTTCCACTGCCACTGCCACTGCCACGGTTTGACCTGCTATCTGATCTGCCCCTGTCAACATACAGTCCTTCCCCTGAGGACCTAGAACCCCTGCCGCTCTCAATCAGCTCACGTTCCTTTGACCTTGCAGCTCCAGTAACCTCGCTGAGACTCAGAGTCTCTCTGCCATACTTCAGAGTCTCATTCAACTGATCATACCGGTGCGATAGTGAACTCAGTAGCAAGATGGCTTGTACCTCCCCAGACACCTCTACTTGTAGATTGTTGAGGTCTGCCACCAGTTTCAGAAAGTCATCAACATTCTCGTCGATGCTCTTGGAATCAGACATCTTGAATGTATAGAACCTTAGCTGAAGGTAGATTCTATTCGGCAAAGATGTCTCCATGTACAGCTTGTTCAACGTAGACAACATTGATGCAGCTGTCTTGCAGTGTGTAATCTTACGTAGGACTTTGTTACCCACGTTCAACACTATCAAGTCCTTTGCCTTCTCAGACTTCTGGAACTTGACTGGATCAATACCCGGAACTGTCTCTGCAATTCTTGCAATCCCCTTATGCGGATCTTTCATAGCTTTCTCCATCTCCTCCTGTGCGGTTGGTGGATCCTTTAGCAGCTCCTCATCATCCAGAATACTCTTCAAACCCAATACCCCGAAGTATGCCAACATCCTGACCTTCCACAACGAAAAATCCCCAGTACCATCAAACCTGTCCACCTCAATCCGTGACTTGGACAAGCTGACCATCCTCTTCGCTTTGGTCAATCACACGCCTTAACCCAAAGCTCTGATACCACTTGTTACGTTTTCAGCCTCGTATGATTCTCAACCTAAGCAATCAACTTGTTACTTGCACAGTTAAACGTAAATGACACAAGCAACTATAACGAGTTCCCGGCCTCTAACCGGTACATCTCGTGGGAGAACTCTTGCTCCCAAACTCCACTAGATCAATAAAGAGTACAATAACCAATCACTTATAGAACTGTGATGGTTTAAGACACCAAGAAGACACAACTAGTCTCAAAGCCTTTAAGCTAAAACAATATGAGCTCAAACAATGTTCTCTATGCTTATACTAGTGTCTCTGTCTCTCTTGTGTAGCTTGACTCTCTCTGAAGCTTGATCTCTTGTGGCTGAAGAAGAAGAACCGTCGTCTGCAGTTGACCTAATGCACATGTTATGTATTAGCCTTTAACCTAATGGGATTTGTCGACTAAGCGCATAGATTGTCCACTCTAACTTGTGCAAGCCCGGCCCAACATCAAACAAGTCGGATGGGCTTTGACCAAACATCACAGATCTGTTTTGGTAAAACTCACCTCCTAACATACCTGCTTCATTGGAGAAGATGAAGAAGATTACAGATAGTCGGAGTCGACCTGAAAAGATAAGTTGATTGTTAAAAGAGTCATTACTTTTATGTGGCTTCATATATATTAACTTAAAATAGATCATATTGTGGTGATGTCAGTTGAATCTAAGTTTATTTTCGTGTTGTTTTGAAAATTAAAATGTCATTTTCTGACCATTATTAGCTAATTTTACACACCAACACGTGTTCGGTTTCTTCGCAGGATCTCGAGAAGAAGAGCTTGTGGAGAAGGAAGCCATGACAATATGTTGCAAGCACAAGGAAACATGTGAATCTCGAAGTTTAGAAAACTTACTTGAAAGTCTTCTAGAAATTAGCAGGAAACTAAAATATTTGTAGTGGGAAACTAAAATATTTTTCGCGGGAGCTAGAAGACTTTCAGAGAAGTCTTCTAACTGATAATACTAATCGTCAGACGACTTTCCTGTAAGTCGTCTAGACCATAAATATAACCCCTAAACTAAATTAACTAACTAAATACTTCATAAAACTAAATTAACTAACTAAATACTTCATAAAGCCAAATTCAAAGTGTTTATTATATACAAAAATAAACACATATAGGTAAAATTTAATTTTCAAAAAAAAAAATAGTTAAGCTTTCCAACATCTAACGCTAGGAATACATACAATACTACAACATATGTTTGTCAAAACCTAAACCAAAGAATATCATGATTCACTACTTTCACTCATCTACTGTTGAAAACAATTCAATTTTATTATATCTTAATTTATATCACTTAAAACTATTTATAATTACAAGATTTTAAACTTTCACTAATCAAAATATTTTTTACAAAATTTATAAATTATTTTTAAGATCAACTATACTAGAAGACTTCCCTGGACGTCGTCTAGACGACTTACAGTATCTCAGAAGACTCAGAAGACTTCCCGAGACTATATTCATAAAAATAAATTCTGGTTTTTTGTTTGGTCACAAGGAACTGGTTGTAATTTCACAAGACTTTTAGGTCAGTTTTGTATTCGATTCAAATATGGGTATACTTTTGTATTCAAACTCAAGTTTTGAGTCATATTTGGTAAAAATCCATAAAAATAATTCATATTTAAAGTTTTTTTTCCTTGTCTTTTAAAGATCTTGTAACATATAGTAACTTCTTTTTGTTGATTTGTATCCTCGCTTACGATTACGCTTAAACAAATATCAGTTAAAAATAGCAACAAAATATGATCATATCACGACGATCTAATAGCAGTCGAACTGTTCAAGCATCCCCTCCCATAGAATGCGACAATTCCCTTCTATGGTAAACTTCCATACCTAAACTTCTCATGGGTTTGATTGTTTTTTTCAGAAAACAATGAAAAACCAGATAAATATATTACCTTTCCACTGAATTTCTCCCCTGAATGTGCCTACAGTTGCTTAATAGAAGCTTCTCATGTTCCTAGATCAGAAGAGTAGAGTCAAGATTAGTTTGTGGAGAACATAAAAATCTCTAATCATATCCTTATGTTTATAAATACGGGAGTGTGAGTAACAGTGTTGCATGGAATTCTAACTTATCTTTGTCCCTGCCCATGAAACTGTTTCAAGGCAAGCCCATTGTTGACTTTTCTAGAAGCTAAGTCATTATCAAACACAAGCTTTTCCAAAGAAACAAAACGTGAATGCTACTCACCTGCTTGATGGCTGGGAGAATTAGGCGGACTCTTAGAGTTAAATTGACCTAAATCTGATTGAGAATGCCAGAGTCGTAACAGGAAGGCCCAATAAAAAAAATGTCGTCTTAAAGACTAATCATTATCCCGGTACATATGGAAACTAAGGGTTTCCTATGCCTTCAACTGTAAATCCAATGTTAAGGCCTCAGATGGAGAACATTCTTCCAAGTTGGTCGTTACATGAGCATCATTCTTCAAATCAAAGACGGATAACCCTAAAAAAATTGAATGTCCATAATAATTAGAAAATGTATAAAGTCCATGGCTCAAATTTAGATAGGCATACAGTGAAAAGTGATGGGGAATTCAAACCATAATGAAATATCCTATCTACTATATGTACTAAAAAGGTAAAACAGAACACAGGAAACCTTTCTAGTGCTAAGTTGTAGTGAACACGTACTCCGCTTTGTGCCATCCATCAGATCCGTTGTTGTGTTTGCTTTTTCTAAAATCATTTGTCTGGGAGACTGAACGAACTTCTACAACACAGGGAAGCATAGGACTAAACATACAAAGAAAAAAGCCTTTACAGTCATGATAAGTACGTCTGTCATCCTTAGCAGGGCCTGCCTAGAGGGCAAGCCACCCAAGCCGTGGATTAGGGTATCCAAATTAGTAGGGCATATTTTTTTAAAAAAAATTCTTAGTAGTATCTATAATCAAAGGGAAATTTTGTAGAATTTTCTATTAAAATATTACTTATTAGGCATTTTGGTTAGAATAAAATTTGTTAAAACTTTCAACAATATTTATAAATTGGTTAAAAATTAAATATATTAATACATTTCTAGTTTCCTTTTAGGATTGAATATATAATAAACTATCAACAGAAGATAGCTTAACTATTGATTAATTTAAACTCTAATTTCCCTTGAATTCAGATTTGAACATTTCCAAAAGTATAAAAAAACTTGTATATTTATTTTAATTTAAGAAAGCTAAAGATGCAAGTGAAGATATTTTAAGGGCATTATGTTTGAATCTGGAAGTTTTTTAAAGGAATTGTACGTATTCATTTATAATTGATAATGATTTGTTTAAGGAACTAAAGTTTCTTTGAGAATCAATGCCCGAGAAATTTCGAAAACCTATTGAAGTACTCGATTTTTTTGAAAAAATGTAAGATTGTCATCAATGTACATAAATGGCTAATCGCATATTGTTGTTGACTATTCTGGTGTAGTCGCCACGGCTGAAAGAAGTTTTTCGAAGTTGATGTTGATAAAGATTTATTTGTGGTCTACCATGTTACAAGAAAGATTATAATGGATTGTATATGTTATCAATTGAAACGGTTATGGTTAAAAGATTTGACTATATGAGTCTAATGGATTTAGTTTGTAGAAAAAATATAAGAAGAACTATATTTCAACGATAGGTGTACATTATATTCAGTGTTTTGAAAACCGGACCGGACCGGCCGGTCGAACCGGTCCGACCGTGACTCGCTGAAGAAGCCGGTTCCGGTTCAGTTTAAAACCCGGATTTGAGAAAAACCGGTAAAACCGGTTAAAACCCGGTAAAACTGGTGACCCGGGTCAACTTTAAAACCCGGTTCTAAAAAATTAACATATAAATAATGTTTTTTCAATTGCTTTTAAAATTTAATATTTCATAACTAATGTTTAATTATCATTATTTAAAATATTTTTTATTTTATTCAATTTTCTTAAGAAAAATATGAAAAATCTCTTTTTGGGTCTCATAACTATTCTGATTTTCCCATATTCATAAAGATTGAGATTTTACTTGTAAAAATAAATAAATATGGTAATTTTTAATTGTAAATCATTTAATTTTATCAATTTCAATTTACATAGTATTCATTTGTTCACTTTATATATAGCTAGATTTATGTTTACTGTTTATTTTTCATTTAATAAAAAAAAAATAGAGAAATATGTTATATGTAGAAGTAATTTTTAGATTCATATAGTGTAAATATATTATTATTTACATTTAATTTTTTTAAAATATAAAACCCGGTTCGACCGGTTGAACCGGTTCAACCAGTTAACCAGTAGCTGCACCGAGTCGGTATCCGGTCCGGTTTTCAAAACATTGATTATATTACTTTTTTATAAGTAGAACTATAGAATTTTTTTAATGAAAATTTAAGCTGTTTTTGCACTGTTTTGCGATAATGAAATATGTACAAGGGCATAGTTTTAAATTTTGATTGGGGCAGTACAAAAGGTTAGTCCGGCACTGATCCTTAGCTCTGATAAAGGTATCAAAACGCTGCAGCAAATGGGTTTTACGTTCCCATCGAAAGCTTCATATGAAGGAATCAAACATGTAATTTCATATGAGAGAACGTAAAATAAGAAAAGACAAACTAAGATGCATATCTTATTGGGCTATACGGTTTTAGAAGATGAACCCTTGGATGACGCAACCCTGTCGTTGATTAGTCTCAGTCAGCTATATTGAATCTTTTTTTTTTTGAATATAACTATATTGAATCTTAATGAGTACAATTCTGGTTGTAGAAAGATGAGTTCATACCTGTTCATCAATAAGAAAGAGATCTAGACCAATTAGAAAGCCAACGTTTGCTGTGTTTCTAGCTTACCAAAATGAATTGATAGAAACCGAAGCTCAAACTGCCCCAAACCAGAAACAACGTCACTGAAGAAGAAAGTTGTGCGGGCCTTGCTAGATTATTTCACCGTGTTGGTTGCCATTAATAGCTCTACAATTTTGATTTATGTGACTATGGTGAAGGGGAGAAGGACGAAAGTGATGAGGGATATATAAGGTGAAGAGGTGGTAGAATGAAAACCTACTCATGATGTTAAATATTTGGAATAAATATTTGAGCTTTATGAGGTTTACATGTTGAACGTATAGGTTCACGCTGAGAATGGGAAGCTGTAGTGACGAAGGTGTTGAAAGTTGAAACGATGAAATTAGGTTTCAGACAGAGAATGGTCCAACGAAGGATTCCTGTTATTTGCCTGATATGATTTCGTAAATGATCTTTAGAGCATGTTTATTTGTAAAACTCAGTTAATGGTTCTTATTTCTTAATGAATTTTTAACTATTAAAATTAAGATAAAAACTTTGTTAAGAGATACTTAATTATAGTAGTTTAATGTTAGGGCATCATTATTGGTGGGACTAAAAATAAGTCTCTTAACATATTTTATTAGTTTTTTTAGATTAAGAAACAAACTTAAGATACATTACTAAATGTGTAGATTATTGGTAGAGACTTTTATTGTATCTTAGATAATAAAACTTGAGATGGAAGAAAGAGCTTGAGATGGAACTTGTATTTAGATAAATATTTTGAATCGTTTAGTAGACACAACAATAGCCCGTGACACATTGATACAACAGAGTACACTACACAAGACATGTGATGATAATGAGTAGTCCCATTACCTTATTATTACAAGGCATGTGATGATTTATACACATCATCAAGCAGTCTTCTTCACCTGAAACAAGCACATGTAGATTAAATGACATATTAAGACAAGAACATGAAAACAACCATAGAATGAGAACAAGTAACCAGAGAAACAAACATGAAGAATAAGACAAGAGAAGAAGCACATTTATATTAAGACAGGAGAACATTATACATAACGAGAACAATTACAAGAACTAGAAACAGAGATCAAAGCATTAACAAGAACTCGAGAAACATTAAACAAGAACAAGAACCCGACAAAGATTCATCACAGAAGCTAATTCAAAAAGTTACAGAAGCTAAATCAATGCATTTCATAGAGTAACAGAAGCTAAATCACAGAAGCTAGATGTATTTCAAAGAGTAACAGAAACAATAATGAAATAGTAAAAGAATCACAAGTAAAAGAATCAGCAGTCAGAAACCAATTCATCACAGTACCTAAATCACAGTACCTTTCCTCAAGTCTCTTTCCACAGAACAAATCAAAAGGGATTTGATCCATCCATCTCACAACTAAGACAGAAACAAGTAAAAGAATGAACAGCCAGAAACCAAATCATAATTGATAAACTAGCACCAAAGAATTCACAACTGATCGAACACAACAAACTAATCAATCTAGATACAGAACCGAACACAAAAAAAAAAAATCAATCTAGAGACAGAAAAAGCAAAATCTGAGACATGCATGATTGAAAAACAAGAAATAGAAGCTTGACCTTTGGATTGAGGAGAGGATGGAAACGTGAGGGCCTTCTGAAGAGAGAGAGAGAGAGCACAACGGAGAGGGTGAGAGCCACAGAGACAAACATCGCCGTTTCATCGAGGATCAATGGAGTGAGAGAGAATCGTCGTTTTCGTTGCCATGGAGAGAGAGAGAGCTTTCGAGAGAGAGAGAGAGAAGAGACGAAACGAAGAAGAAAGAAACTTCTCCTCTGTCCTCTCAAACGCCTACACGTGTTAATAAGAGTCGAGACTTTTTGTCCCTAATTAAGACACGTCCTTGTTTAATTATGTGTTTTTTCTGTTTTTTTTTAAAACCAAAATTAGCTTAAGAAACGGACTAAGAGGCCCCGATAAAGATGCCCTTAGTTTCTTAGTTAAGGTTCTTAACAATAAAAAAAATATTAAACTATGTTTTATCTATCAACAGACCAAATGCCTTATCCTATTCAACAGAGCAATGTTTTATCTAATTCAAAAGATCAAAGATAGAGCTTTTACCTGTATGAACAATTGCGGGGGTTTTGTCTGACGAACATCATTGATGCCTCTTGATCAATCCATCTCGAGACACATAGACAGAAAAAAAAACAAAACGCATCAGAGGATTTAACTTCTTAACATTAACTATGAAGGAGCACAATCTAATAAGATATGCATAATTGATTAACACATCTTTACCTTTCCATTGACCTGCGCAGAGACAATCACCGTGTTCCTTCATCTCCGAGAGCCACCAGGAGAGAGATGTCACCGTTTTCCTTCGACTCCGTCAGCCAGAAGGAGAGAGATGTCGCCGATTTCCTTCGTCTCTGAGAGCCATCAGGAGAGAATCCATCGCCGATTGCCTTCGTCTCCGAGAGCTGCAAGGAGAGATATGTTGCCGTTTTCCTTCCTCGACGAGAGTCACCGATAGAGAGGACACCGATTTTCTTCCTCGACAACGGCGTTTCGTTGAGGAGAGCCACCAAGGGAGAGAGGATTTGTCTTTTCGCCGAGGAAAGGAGAGAAGAGAAGATACCGAAGCAACGCGGCACCGCTCCTTTCTCCAATTGCTGGCTGACACGTGGTGCGTAAGAGGCGGCTCTTCTCGACCTTAATTAAGAGACGTGTCTTACTTAATTGCCTTTTTTTTTTTTTTAAATCCTAAATAACCTAAGAAACTCAATTAAGAGCCACCAATAAACATGCCCTTAATGGGCTGACGTGTTTATTTACAATGGCCGATCAAATGTGACTTGGCAAAAAATGTTGTTTCGCATTGGTTTATTTTTTGTTCTTACGTGAACAGGCTAAACGATGATCGTATTCTCTTTTTAGTGTGTCACTGGTTTCTCCGATATCATCCACAAACGCAATTTTTGTAGGTGGTAGCGTTTTACAACGATCACATAAAACATTATAAATCGCTTCGAACCAGTCAAGCCTCATAAATACAAAAGTTGGTTTCTGCCAGCATTTACGGTTGCGGGAAGATAACTAAATATAAAAAAATATATATATTTTTTATTTTTTTAAATTTAAATTTTAAAATTAAATATTAAAATAATAGATATTTTTAATTTAAAACCACTAACAGTATAATTTTTATTTTATAAAAACTTTAAACCAAAACAATTCAATATAATTTTTAAACATTAATATATATACACATATATAAATATACATATATACATATATAAAAACTGAAAAGTAGATACATATATAAATGAAACAAAATAATTCATTTAAAACTTCTAACATAAATCTTCAAAATAAATTTTAGGGAAATTATAACTTTCATTTAAAAAAAGTAATTAAAAATATTGTTATTTATTATATTATATTAATATTTACTATATTTTATCATAAAGTTATATTTTTGATATTTTTATAACATTAAAATGTTTTAATATTGATAATTTATTATTAAACCGCTCCAATATCTCATAATAAACTAGTCACAAATATCCTTCAAAACGTTACAATTTTTAACCACTGTACCAGTCATACAAATCGCTTAATAACGCTAGAACTACAATCACTCATATCCATATACTCCCGCAACCGTAATCGCAACCACTGCGATTCAACCAGTCAGTCCCTTGGTATAGGATTGATTGTGCCTGTTTTCAATCAACAAATTTCATCAAAAAAAACAAATAAGAAAAATTAATATTTTCCATAAAAATTTCCACCTGTCACGAATGAACAATTGAACCAGAGGGGAAATAAATTTTCGTACATCATTTTCTGTGTATTTCTACTTTTAACCAAAAAACCTGAAAACGAAAACACTACAAGAAAACTCAACATTAGCGATGAAGATTAACGAGGAAAACAAAACCTCGTAAAATAACGTCGTCTTTACGAGTTACTTACGAGGAAAATAAAAAGCAACGTCATTTTGTCGTAAACTAACGAGGAAATCATTTCCTCGTAAAAAAGACGTAAGGTAACGTGGTTCTTACGAGGAAAATAATATTCCTCGTAAATTCCACGTAAATTTAGCGTGTCCTTTACGAGGAAAACATTTGCGTGTAAATAACGGCGAAATTTCGAGTCTACCAACTTTGTAGGTGTAACATGTTTTTTTTCGGCTACCTAACAAAATTTCGTGGTTATTTCGTAGTAAAATCTCAACTACCAGATTCGAAAATTTCCTACAAATATGAACCTTTGAAGATCATTTTAAACACACCAAGAAGAAAAAAAAAACGTGAAAGAAAAAAAATGTCGGGCTCCGGGAATATTTTCGAGTTGCGGAGGTGGATGTATATGCATAGATTCTAACGGGAGAGTGACGAAAGAATACCTTGCGGGGCTGGAGACATTTATGCATCAGGCAGATTCCACACCGCTGGCCCAAGAAAGCGGTAAGATGTTCTGTCCCTGTCGGAAATGCAACAATTCGAAATTGGCAAATCGTGAAAATGTTTGGAAGCATTTAATAAATAGAGGTTTCACACCAAATTACTATATCTGGTTTCAACATGGAGAAGGTTATAATTATGATGAGAATCATGAAGCTAGAAGTAGTAATAGCAATTTTCAGGAAGAACAACCTGTTGATCATCATCATTTGCATAATGAACATAGTTACCATCAAGAAGACCAGATGGTAGATTTGGATAGGGTTCATGATATGGTAGCTGATGCATTCGTAGCTCATGATGAAGACGAAGAACCTAATATAGATGCAAAAAAGTTTTATGAATTGTTAGATGCTGCGAATCAGCCATTTTACAGTGGTTGTAGAGAAGGTCTCTCTAAATTGTCGTTGGCAGCTAGAATGATGAATATTAAAACTGATCACAATCTACCTGAAAGTTGCATGAATGAATGGGCAGACTTGTTTAAAGAGTATTTGCCGGAAGACAATGTGTCTGCTGATTCTTATTATGAGATTCAGAAACTGGTTTATAGTCTTGGCTTGCCTTCGGAGATAATAGATGTTTGCATTGACAATTGCATGATCTACTGGGGAGATGATGAGAAGTTAGAAGAATGTCGATTCTGCAAGAAGCCACGATTCAAGCCGCAAGGACGGGGACGTAATAGGGTACCGTACCAAAGGATGTGGTACCTACCAATTACAGACAGATTGAAAAGATTGTACCAATCAGAGCAGACTGCTGGGAAGATGAGATGGCATGCCGAGCACACTCAGACGGATGGTGAGATGACTCATCCATCAGATGCAAGAGCCTGGAAACATTTCAACAAAGTACATCCAGAATTCGCTAGCAATAGCCGGAATGTGTATCTCAGATTACGCACATATGGATTTAGTCCATTCGGAATGTCAGGGAGACAATATTCATTGTGGCCAATCTTTCTTACGCCATACAACCTGCCACCGGAGATGTGCATGCAACGTGAGTTGCTATTCTTGACCATATTAATACCTAGTCCGAACCATCCAAAAAGGTCTCTGGATGTTTTCCTACAACCACTGATAAAAGAGTTGAAGGATTTGTGGTCAACAGGGAAGAGGACGTATGACTGCTCAACGAAGACGAATTTTACGATGCGAGCGATGCTTTTGTGGACCATAAGTGACTTTCCTGCCTATGGGATGTTGTCTGGATGGACTACACATGGGAGATTAGCTTGTCCATATTGTAATGGAACGACAGATGCGTTTCAACTGAAGAATGGTAGGAAGACAAGTTGGTTCGATTGTCACCGTCGATTTTCTTCCCATTGGTCATCCGTACCGAAGAAACAAGAAATTGTTTAGGCACAAAAGAGTTGTGAGAGACACTCATCCTCCATATTTAACTTGACAACAAATTGAAGCGCAACTCGATTACTATGGAGCTCTTGAAACATTTCTCCGTGCTAGTAATTGGCATGTCCCCGGTAATATGCCTGATTTTTACGGTGTTCAGCACAATTGGCACAAGAAGAGTATATTTCGGGAGTTGCCATATTGGAAGGATCTTCTTTTGCGCCACAACCTCGATGTGATGCATATATAGAAGAATTTCTTTGAGAACATCATGAATACAATATTGAATGTCCCAGGGAAGACAAAAGACAACATAAAATCGAGGATGGACTTGCCGGATATTTGCTCAAGAAGTGAGTTACATATAAAAAGCAATGGACAAGTTCCCGTTCCGATATTCAGATTGTCTTCAGAAAAAAAGTCGGTGTTGTTCAACTGGGTGGCATCAGAAGTGAAGTTCCTCGATGGGTATGTTTCAAATCTCTCTAGATGTGTTGAAAAGGGTCAAAAGTTCTCTGGGATGAAGAGTCATGATTGTCATGTATTTATGCAACGACTACTTCCCTTTGCATTTGCGGAGCTACTTTCAACAAACGTACATGAAGCACTTGCAGGTAATAAATTATAACCCAGTAATTTTATAATGGTTTAGTTTGCAATAATATATGACTAATGTGTTTATTTTGTTTTGGAATTAGGAGAACATTCCTATCTTATTGTGCAACTTGGAGAAAATATTTCCTCCGGGATTTTTTGATGTCATGGAGCATCTAGCTATCCACCTCCCATATGAGGCATTGCTTCGTGGACCTGTACATTACGGATGGATGTATCAGTATGAGCGAGCCATGAAATATTTGAAGGGAAAAGCCAAAAACCTCGCCAAAGTTGAAGGTTCTATAATTGCTGGAAGTTTGACGGAAGAAACTTTTCACTTTACATCGTACTACTTTGGGTCAAAAGTACGTACCCGGAAAAGAGCTCCTAGAAGATATGATGATGGTGGTGTCGCGCCAACATATGCAGTTGCTGGTGTTCCAGACATCTTTAGCCAGATTGGGCGACTCGGTGGGAAATCAAAAGAGGTTTGGTGGTCGAGTGAAGAAGACGCCCATAGTGCACACACCTATATTCTACTCAATTGCGAGGATCCATTGATGCGTTATTTTGAAAGGTACATATATATGGACACTTCTAAACACACATAATAAATATAAATTATATAATTGTGAAATTAAGATTAATTGATATAAAATGTGATTTTACAGCTTATTTGTTTCTCAAGTCGAAGAAACATTCCCAGATATATCCACAAGTGACGTAGGCAAAAGGAAAGATCAACACTTTATTAAGTGGTTGAAGAATCAGGTATTAATTTTTACAGCTCGATCAAATTATATTTTCATACATTATATGTACTAATATTTCAACGTTGTCTTTTTTTTTAAGGTTGATTATGACGACGATCAGATTATCCTAAGTGGTTACACGAAGTAATTCAATCTCCACATGTAAATGTCACCACATCACAAATGTATTTCACACAAGGCTATACTTTTCACACATATGAGTATGGTAGACAGCGCGCGACCAGTAACTATGGAATATGTGTGAAAGGGAAAACAGATTTCTACGGGATCTTGACGGAGATTATTGAAGTCGAATTCCCAGGGATATTGAAGCTGAAATGCGTCCTCTTCAAATGTGAATGGTTCGACCCTGTCGTCAACAGAGGTGTTCGGTTTAACAAATTTGGTGTAGTTGATGTCAATGGTGGACGAAGGTACAACAAATTTGAGTCTTTCATCTTAGCTTCACAAGCAGACCAAGTTAGCTTCCTTCCATACCCTCGGATGAGAGAATCAGGAATAAATTGGTTATCCGTGATCAAAGTTACACCTCGTAGACTAATCATAAGTGGAGAAGAACCACCATTGCAATAAGAACAGATAAATGTAGTCGAGGAACCTGAAGCTGCCACAGACGACGTACTTCTCATTGATTCGCATAATCATGAGTACGAAGATCTTACCGACGATGCGACGGACGAAGGTGTTGAAGACGAGTTTAATGAAAATGATGATGTTTCTAGTGATGACGAGAATGTCGATGTATCCGATTGATGTATTAGTATTGATGTATTTCTTTTAAGTGTATGATTGATTTTCAGACTTAAGGAATTGTGGTTTTCGAATTTTGGAATGGAATAAAAAGATTGAGGTTAAAGGGAAGATGGTTGGGGTTTGAAATATATGAAGTAGAAGATAAGGAAGATGGGGTTTGGGGTTTAGGTTTTGGATTTTAGGGATTTAAACATAAACCTCGTTATTTCCACGTAATATAACGTGGTCTTTACGATGAAAGTGAGAATTAAAAATACGGGCCTCGCGATTTCCACGTAAGCACAAATCGTCGTAAAGACCACGTTAGCTTACGTGGAAATAACGAGAAACATTTAATTATTAAAAAAAAAGAAACACGTTAATTCCACGTAAGCACAAGTCGTCGTAAAGACCTCGTTAGCTTACGTGGAAATAACGAGAAACATTAAATTATTAAAAAAAAGAAACACGTTAATTCTACGTAAGCACAAATCGTCGTAAAGACCACGTTAGCTTACGTGGAAATAACGAGGTTTATGTTTAAATACTTAAAATCCAATACCCTAAACCCTAAATCCTATCTTCCTTATCTTATCTTTTACTTCATATATTCCAAACCCCAAATTCTAAACCAAAATCCTAAACCCTAAGCCCTATCTTCCTTAGAGATTGATGGGTTGTATAGGTTATAAGAAGTAGAGGTTGAAGTTATAAAATTATAAGAAGAAGGGGTTTGGGGTTTTGGGGTGTAAGGATTAAGAACAAATCCTCGTTATTTCCTCGTGGGAATAAGCACGGGCCTCGCGATTTTTCACGTGAGTTCACGTGGAACTAACGAGGAATTGGGGAAACGAAGAGACTTCCCTAGTAACTCACGAGGAATTAACGAGGAAAACTACATCTATATATACCAAGACCATTTTGTCACAATTCATAATTCAAAAAAAAATTAAAAAGAAGAAAGATTCTTAAAAAAAAGAGCAGAAAGGTCTGGAATCACGAGTGCGAAGAAACGGTCTCTTCCCACTTGTGATTCCATTATCTTTCTTCTCTTTCTTTGAAGAATTCTTTAAAAATAGAAGAAATATCTAGAATCACGAGTGGGAAGACACGGGCTCTTCCCACTTACGATTCCAGCAATTACATAAATCTTAAAATTATAATTTGGGGTTTAGGGTTTTGGATTTTAGGGATTTAAGAAAGATCCTCGTTAGTTCCTCGTTACTGAGAAACACGGGACTCGCGATTTCCTCGTAAAGGAAAACACGGGCCTCACGATTTCCTCGTAAAGGAAAACACGGACCTCGCGATTTCCTTGTAAAGGAAAACATGGGCCTCGGGATTTCCTCGTTAATTTACGTGGTTTTTACGTGGTAATGTATCCTATATATATACCCACGAACTCTCTCACTTTCTCATTTCCTCTCCACTTCCTCTCTAAAAACATGGTAAGTCCTCTCTCGTTCCTTTGATTAGTTTAGGGTAGTTTAGGTGGTTAGTGTAGGGAATTTAGATAGGTTTATGGATTTTAGGTTAAGTAGTGTTGATTAGGTGATTAATTAGGAATTTAGTCTATAAAAATTTGAAGTTTGAGTGCTAATTTTGAACTTTTTTTTAATAGGTACGAAAGAACAAACTTACTGCCCACTACAGACAGATGTTCGGTGCGCCGGGTAGTCGTTTACACCCCGGTTCTTCTTCTACAGCACCTAGTTCTTCGGGTCCGGATAAGCATCCCAGAGACTCAGTCTTCCCAGAGAGTCTCTCCTTCTGGTGTACAATCGGTTGCACCACCGGCTCCTCATGATCATCATGTCCCAGAGGTGCCACCTCCTGTGCCACCTCAAGTGCCTCCACCGATGGCTGCGGAGATGCCGGCGGAGGATCCGGCTCCCATTCATCCCGATCTGATGGTGCCGCCGAGTGTTCCTTACTCGCAGTACACTGTCGAGGACATTCTCGCTCAGCCGGGCAGAGAAGGTTTACCGGTCATAGACCCCGACCGACCGGACGGAACTTTGTGGTATGTTACATTTTTTAGATTCTTTTAAATTATTTAATAACATTAATATCTAATTTATACTTTAAATTTGTTTTTTTTTAGGTTTGGGGTTGACGGATGTCTCGCATCAGATGTAACCGACACGATGAAGGGTTACTTCTCCATGCCACATCCGAACTGGAAGAAGACGCCCGTCTACATCAGAAAGACGTGGTTCAAGATTTTCGCTGTAAGTTACTATTAATTTTTATATATATACTATTATTTTTAATTTATATTTCAAATTTTTTTAATACTAATTATTAACTTATTTTTTTCTGTTACAGCAAAAGTATCATTGGTCCTTGGGGGTCAATGAGAAGGTGAGGAAAACGTTCAACAGTAAGGTGAAAGCTCGCCTGTTGGACACGGTCTCCAACTGGAAGGGGGAGTGGATCGTGAAGGGATATGAGCGTGGTAAACCCGCTGAGCTCACCACGGAGGTGTGGGATGGTCTCATCCGTTATTGGGAAACTCCTGACGCCATAAGAATCGCCCAGGCTTGCTCTGCCTCCCGTAACACGGTAGATGAGCACGGTCACGGGCCGATGCTTCACTCTACGGGCCAAAAACCCCACGCCGCTATCCGTTTGGAGATGGTACGTAATTAAATATTGAATTTAATTAATTTGTTTTATATAATATATTTATATATACTAACTCTCTAAAATGTTTTGTAGGCCAAAGAGACGGGACAGCTCCCGACTCTTATGGAACTTTACGAGAAGACCCACAAGAACAAGTCGGGTCGATTCGTAGATCCTAGGTCCGAGCAAATCTTCAATGAAGTTGCTGACCGGGTTCAAGAGCGTCAGACCCAGCTGACACAGCAGTCTTCCGACAGACTACCCGTCACCTTATCCACTGTTGAAGTGGATAGGATTTACGAGGAAGTAAATTTTAAAAGATTATAATTTTTAAATTATTCATTTAATTTAAATTTAAATTTTTACTAACAATAATTTTTTTTGGTTTTTAAGGTTGTCCCTAAGAAAAAGGGACGTACGTTGGGGATTGGTTCCGTCAACGATGTTACGAGAGCGACATCGTCTTATGGTCAGAGACGGGAAGACGAGGTCACTGAGCTGCGTAACGAGTTGGCCTCGACAAAACTGCGTTCACAGCTCGACAGGGTGTAGTTGAGGGCTTCTTGGACGTCATAGCGGCCACAAATCTGGAATGGGAGTCCTTGTTGAGGAACTTGCGACGCCAAAATCCAATTCCAGGCGAGTCGACAAGCGAGGCCCATAACGATGCGGATGTAGAGAGGAGGAGTGATGAGTTCTACCGGGCGATGAACGAGCCATAGTTTTTTTCCCTTTTTATTCGTTGTAAATATGAATTCTAATTATTTATGAATAAATATATTTTTCTTTTTATTGTTTGTGTATTTTTTTAATTCAAATTTTATAATTATAATTATAAATTATGAATATTTTTCTAATTTTTTTTTTAAATTCTGTATATAAAAATCGAATTAAATTCCTCGTTAATTCACGAGGAAATAACTTGGTACGCTTTACGTGGTCTTTACGAGGATTTATTTTCGACTACATTACGTGTCTTTCACGTGGAAAGTTTACGTGGAAATGACGAGGAAAGTTAACGTGGAATTTACGAGGAAATGTTTTCGTGATTTTTACGTGTAATTAACGTGAAAAAGTTTACGTGATATTTACGAGGAAACGTTTCGTGGTCTTTACGAGGAAACTTAGCGAGTTCCTTACGTGGAAAGGTTACGTGATCTTTACGACGAAATATTGTACTTGGTCTTTACGACGAAATGTTTTCCTCGCTAGTTGACGTGGAATTGGCGAGGAAATACGCGTTACGACGAACGATTAACGACCAAACCATTTTCCTCGCTTTTTTCTCGTAATACCTCATTAACGACGAATTTACGAGGAATTCAGCCGTCGTTAATCTTGTGTTTTCTTGTAGTGAAAACAGTAAAATCTGTTATTTCTATATTTGCCAAGAAGAAAAATCCTAGTAAGATATATAATAATCTAAATATTGGCAAATAAAGAAATGAAATCATAAGGATATGCGGAAATCCAACTTAAATAGAATTTTCTAATATATTAAAGAATAAAAAGGGAAAAGAAAGATTGAAAGAAATGTATTAACCTTTTTGATAAATTGGAATATCCAATAAATTAAATATCTCTCAAACTAATCTCGTCCATAAGAATCTATAACTCATACACATAACCGAGAGGGTACTTGCTATGGAGAAATCTACTCATTGTTTTTCACTTGTCTTGGGGTAAAAAAGTAAGGTTGAAGTGTTTACATAACATAACAAAGGTGTTTAACAGACTGCAGAGAGATACCAATATGTTGTAAACAGTCTTTTGTTTTTTTTTTGTTTTTTCTGAACTGTAAATTGTCTCTTGCTGTCAAGATTTTAGAGAAAATGGTTAGATAGATCCAATAACATAGTTTTCTTTCCTCTTTCTTTTGTCAATATATTATGTGAAATCCAGATTCTCTGTCTATTGTTTAAAAAAAAAAAAAGATTCTGCCTATCTAGGATATCATAACCGTGTTCTCATTTGTATGTATGTAGTTGAAACGTGATGGACAAGGCAGACAGCTCAAGACAAGTTTCAAAATGGGAAACTCTGGACAGGGACATACTTTCCGTTATCTTCCGCAAGCTAAACGTAGAGGACCTTACCATGGGAGCGTCAGGCGTTTGCATCTCCTGGTTCTTTGCCTCCCACCATAAAAGTCTATGGAACACTATCGACCTTGATAAGTTCCGAGAAGCAGATAAAGACCTAAGACTTAAAGAACTAAGACTTAGGATTGTTTTTACGGAAAGCTACAAGAGTTCTGTCACTTTTGAAACAAGCAAAAGTCTCAGGAATATCACCAAGTTTAGCCGCAATGTCCCGGTGAATTTGGTCTTTGGCTGCTGTTCCTCTTTAGATGACGAAAGTCTCGTGTTCGCTGCTACCAGGTAAATCTCATTCTTAAAACTGAATTATAAGAACTGGTTTGTGTTTGAGTGTGTCTCATTTTCTTTTGTTTCATGATAGCATGCCAAACATAGAGAAACTTGTTTTACCGCGCTGGTGCTACCTATCCAACAATTAATTTGGGTTTGCGTTCAGTCAATGGAAGAATCTTAAGACATTGATTGTCGCTCATGATGACCCTCTCCTAGAGACTTTTGAGTTTCAAGTAGTGGGAGAGAACTGTAGTAACCTCACAAACTTAAAATATTTAGGTTTTCTGGGAAAAAAGATTGCTGAGCAAATCGTGAGTCACCTCAAGAACATCAAGAGGTTGAGTTTGCAATACGCTTATGTCAGCAGACCAGGAGTTTTATTGCTAACTACAGGCCTCCAGAACCTTGCGATCCTTAATATTTCACATTGTAAAGAGTTCGATGATGAAACGGTAACTATGGACCATATTGTACAAGCCGCCACTCAGAAGCGTGTCAAATTTATACTTTGTTCAGACAATTGTACCGGTTGCAGAAATGAGCGATGGTTTGAGGGGTTCGGGTCGTATGGTTCTGAGAGTTGGCGAAATGATGAGATAAAGGAACTTGAAATCTGACTTTAAAAAATATATATATATATATATATATATCGATGGGGAGCGTAATTCTCTCATTTTCTCCTCTTCGGCATCTATTCTCCCAGTCAACTGCATCATGCGAGACAGGTTGATCTCCTATCTGACATTATCTGTTTATTGAAGTCTATTTCGGTTCTCTTCAGTTGACGGTGTAATGTTTTTGTTTTTATTCGCTGTGGGAACCGAAATTCACACCGTCAATTTCTGATAAATATGATTGCGGAGGAAAGCCAAGTAAACCCGACTTTCCTTGAAGATCCGGATTCTCTGCGTTGCCACACAAGATCGAGAAAGTTCAATAGATAAAAATAAGAGTTGAAATATTTGCCCGAAGGCGTTTTATTAGAGAAACGAGTACAAAGATTCTCCGAAAGACAAAGAGATTTGCGATTTAAAGAAAAAAGATAGAGTCGCAGGCAGCCAAACGTCCTAAGCCTTGCTCCGCTAGTCTAACCACTTAAACCCTAGTTCTTCTAAGCCAGCAGGATGCTCTAAGTCTAATTCTCGGATTTTCAGGATGCTCTTCTCCTCTGCTCTTGCTCTCCTTATATACCCACTCCTAGGTCGGTTTGCTTTAGGATGATGGGCCTCGCCTTTGGGCCCAAGTTTATCTCTTCCGGAAATGTTCCATTTTCGTCGGTCTTCGTAATCATCCCCGAGTTTTCCGCTATCTTTTGATGACTTGATGTTTATCCGACGTTTCGGGAAATCGGATAAACCGTCATAGCCTGATTGGGCCTGAATTCTGAAAAATCGTAAGTAAGTCCGTGGACTTGTCTTAAGTCGTTAAACGTTTTATACGATTTCTCGGAAAGATGATCTTTCTCGGAGAATAAACCGTATAGCTTAAAGGATCGATGTTCAAGTTAATCGATCTTTGTTTTATACGATATCTTCTACGAGAAATCCAACCCCTCCAGTTTCCATCGTAAAACATTGAGGATGGTTCCAACCGAATCGAAGGATGTTTATTCCGTAGCCTTGATTGTACCAAACTCACGAGGACTGATCCGAACAAGCCAAGATGGGATTGGACCGAGCACAATGGGACCGAGACCAGGACGAGGGCCGTGGACCGGCGCCAGACCAGGGTGCCGCCGGCGCCAGGCCGGGGTGCCGCCGGCGCCAGGCCGGGGTGCCGCCGGCGCCAGGCCGGGGTGCCGCCGGTGCCAGGCCAGCCCGCGTCCCGCGTGCCGCCGGCGCCAGGCCGGGGTGCCGCCAGCGCCAGGCCGGCCCGCGTGCCGTGTGCCGCCGGCGCCAGGCCGGCCCGCGTGCCGTGTGCCGCCGGCGCCAGGCCGGCCCGCGTGACGGGTGCCGCCGGCGCCAGGCCGGCCCGCGTCCCGCGTGCCACCGCCCGCGTGACGGGTGCCACCGGCGCCAGGCCGGGGTGCCGCCGGCGCCAGGCCGGCCCGCGTCCCGCGTGCCGCCGGCGCCAGGCCGTCTTGCCGTCCGTGAGCTTTCCGTTGCTCGATCTTTCCCCCGCTAGTCGTTCGTACGGGAAATCTTCGAGTTTGGAAGGATCCTTGGCCGTAGATTTCGAGATAACCGTTTTTGACCCCAACAGTTAGCCCCCCAGCTCGTAAGATCGGATAAGATTTTGCGGACGAGTGATTTGAATTTTTTGAAAATCGAAATTTTCGGCTAAGGATTTTTCCGCAGGAAACCTGTGTCTTCACCTCCCTTCTTCTTATAAATAGCCAACCTTCCCTTCTCATTCTTCACATCTTTTCAAATTCTCTCTTCTTCTCTCTCAAGAAAGAAAATGTCTTCATCCCGAGTTGAAAAGAGTGATTCTGATGTTGAGATGGGCGAGGCCGGCCAAGCTCCGTCGGTTCCGGCCAGTCAAGCTCCCATTGTTCTGGCCGTTCAAGAGGCTACTCCGTCCCTGACTGATGGGTTTGATTCTTTCAAGGCTAAGCTATCCCGGCGTAGTGCTGCGAAAGGCTCAAAGCGGGCGAGGACTGAGACGCCCGATGTTCCTTCCGCGGCTCCAACTCCTTTGCCTGCTCCTTCGGTTCCCAGCCCCGAAGTCCCATCCGATGCCCTCCCGTCTACAGAAGGGGTTATTGTTCCTGAACAGACTCTTGATGTTCAGATCCATCCATCGGGTTCTTCGACTGCTCCGGTCGTGATCTCCGGAAGAGAGGACGTGATAGAATCTGCACCTCTTCCCCCGGCGAAGAGGGAACTAGTCTTGGGACTGCCAGCGGCTGGTGCCGCACCGTTGCCCAAGGGAAGGTCAAGGGCTGGCGAAAAAGAAGCGGGGTGCAAAGAGCGAGGAAAGCGAACTCTCAGCGCCGTTGGCGCGTCATCGTTCCAAGGTTCGATTTCAATTTGTCCGCAATTCTTGCACCGTTCTTTTTTACGATGATACTTACTCCTTCCTTTTTGTGGGCAGTTTGTGTCGCTGATTGACGGAATGCTTGGCGAGTGCGGGTCGGAAGTCATTCGTCTATCGAAGGAACTGGAGTCGTTGCAGGAGGCGCTGAAGCGTACTAAGGCCGCATTGCAGACTGTCGAGGACACCCATGCTGCCCAGACGTCCCAGCTTGAGGTTCGTATCAGCGATCTTGAGCGCGATCCTGGGGAAGACCGCGAGTTCGTTACTCAAGGTGAAGAAAGAGAAGAGGAGTAAATCCTCAGAAGTCCGCCGTCTTCAGGAGAAGGTTTAGGCTCACGAGGAGATGAGCGCCCGTAGATCCTCGGAGCTTGCCGATGCCAGCGACGACTTCTATGGTCGTCTGACGAGGATGGCCATCCTGTTTGAGTCCTTGATAGCCATCCGCAAGACGGACTTGGCTTTAGCGGGGATCGAGGGGAGTTTGAATGAGCTCGAGTTGCTTCGAGGTAATGAGGCCCCGTCTTTGGACTTGGAGGAAGCCAGATTATCGTCCTGTAAAGGAGAGTGGGCGGCCACCGAGGGAGATTTCGATTCGATCTTCGCCGGCCTGCAAGCCGAATGCACCCTAGCTCCGACCTCCGAAAACTCAGAAGATCAGGAGCGCGCGGGAGAAGATTGCGAGGTTGGCGCGGACGAGGCGGGTAGTGGCGATGCGACTGAGGGAGGCGATGGCGAGGCTGTCCCTGTCGCGAGTGAGGATGAAGATGACGCTCCTGGGAGCGTCTAGGTCTATCAATCCCTTCTGGGATTTCGTTTTTTATGTGTTTCGGCCGTTTAAGAGGCCATGATGTATTTACCGGGACTGGCCGTTGGTGGCTTCGAATCCCTGCCCCTTTTTTGGGGTTTTGTTTGAATTTCGGCAGTCTCAATCTATGAAACGTTTTTGATTATTTATGAACTTCAGTTTTTCGAAGTATGAGAAAGAGGGTGTGAGTTGTCGTCTCATTCCTAGTTCCCCGATGATCACCGTACCTATCGTCTGCATAAAGCGAGATTTTCCGCGGTTTACCGATTTACGCAAAAAACTCGTGAAACGAATAGGCATAAGTGAAGAGACAAATTTTTGGATCTCGTACACCATACTATGTCTGTGAGATGTCAAGATCCAGCGTGGCTGGGTTTAGGGCAAGACCTAGGTTTACTCTCGGACTGAGGCTTTGCGATGACAAATCGGCATTCGTTTTGCCTGTTTGCGATTTTAACCTGACTCGTACCGTTTAAAATCCGCGAATAGTTGTCGGCTTATATGATTTGTTTGGGCGTGAGTCGAGCTACTTCCTTTACGAAGAGCTAGACCAAAATTTTGGATTTCTTGTATAGCGCGCTATGTTTATCCTTGTCGGATGTAAGAGAGCCTACCCCTTGAAGGGCGGCTATTTGTCTGTTTAGGACGTTAGAGTTCGTTTGTTGTGATCAGCAACAACGAAATGATACCGTTTTGAGGTGCGTTTGTATGTTCAGAGACGAAGATTTCGTCTGCAATGTTTTGCGGAAAAGAATGTCCTTCAAGCGTTAGCGACGTCTCGCAGTGCTGAAGGTTGATTTTTCCTTATGCCGCATCTCGTGTTGAAACGCTTGCGGACTTTGGGGATGTCTATTGCGAATGTTCGCAGCCAGAAAACTGTTGTTTCCGTTTTGGACGCGGGACCGAGGGGTCGCGTAAGTTTGACCCAGGGAGAAGCGTCTACATTCACAGTGCTTCGTGAAGTGTTGGCCATCCGGGATTTTTTTTTGGATGTGATAATCGCTTAGCGGATACTAGATCCGTTGTTGTGGCCGTTTCGGCTGATTTTGAAAAAGTCGTGAAAAAGTTTCGAAAATTTTAGAGTCTTCGAAATTTGTGGGAGTATACGAGTATACGTACCCACTCCCCCTTTTTTTTTAAATTGGGGGGATAGCTGAATCCGCCGATTGGCGAGATGCCTACGTACCCTTGTCTAGGGATTAAGCCATCTCGTAGTTCTTTTGTACCACGTTTTATCGTTTAGTGGTAGTATTTTTTGAGGTGCATCGCATTCCAAGTTCTCGGGATTTTGACGTCCTGCATGTTTGCGATTTCGGTATGTGCCTGGTCGGACTACTTTTATGACTTTGTACGGTCCTTCCCAGTTTGCTACCCAGTTTTCCTGCGTTTCGTTCAGCAGTGTTTTGGAAGACTTTGCGTAAGACTAAATCGCCTTCTTTGAACCTGCGATGGCGCACGTTTGAGTTGTAGTACCTTGCGGAAGCGTGCTGGTAATTCTGGATTCGAATGAGTGCCTGGTCGCGGCGCTCATTGATGAGATCGAGATTATCCAGCATCATAGCGTCGTTTAAATCCTCTCTTTCGGGGAGGAATCTTCTCCGTACGCCGGGGAATTCTACTTCCGCGGGGATCATACATTCCGTTCCGTAAACGAGGGCGAATGGGGTTTCACCCGTAGCCCGTCTTGGGGTTGTACGATGCGACCAAAGAACTCCTTCGAGCTCCTCTGCCCATCGCCCCTTCTTGGCGTCTAGGCGTTTCTTGAGTCCGTCAAGGATGGTTTTGTTGATGGTTTCTGCCTGTCCGTTGCATTGCGGATATCTGGGAGTTGACTTTGTAAGTCGTATTTTCTATTTTTAGCAGAATGCTTCGAATCGAGTAGAGATAAACTGAGATCCATTATCTGTTACGATTTCGTACGGGACCCCATGTCTAGTTATGATATGTTTCCAGACGAAGTTCTCGACTTGTGTGTCTTTGATACTTGCGTAGGATTCTGCTTCTACCCATTTAGAAAAGAAATCCGTAAGGACTAGGAGGAAGCGCTTTTGTTTTGATGGGTGCATAGGTCCGACGATGTCCATGGACCATCGCATGAAAGGATAGGGGGATGAGATTGAGGAGAGGATCTCCGCGGGTTGATGGATTGTTGGAGCATGCCTTTGGCATTTCTCGCACTTCCGGGCAAATTTCTCGCAGTCTTTCACCATGGTCGGCCAATAATAACCGTGGCGTTTGATTTTGACCGTGAGAGATCTTCCACCAGAATGGTTTCCACATGATCCAGAATGGACCTCCTCCATGATTTTTCTCGCCCTTTCCCCTTCTGCGCATGTGATGAGAGGACCAGAGAAACACCACTTATAAATTTCTCCCTCTATCGTGACGTACCGTGCCGCTTGGGTTTTCACTTTACGAGCCGCCCATTTTTCGGCGGGTAAGATTCCATTCACGATATAGGCTCGGATTGGTTCTATCCAAGGGCTGTCGCAGCCATACTCGGTTGGGTTCACATCCGCTTCCGGTTGATCCTCGACTTCTTCCATATTTTCAATCTCGTCCCGGATTAGATTGACGACCACTGGTGGTCCGATGCTTGGATGCTCGATGAATTCGACCGGGATTACTCTTTGGAGCCCTGGATCTGAGCTCGAGGCGAGGGCAGCCAAGGCGTCGGCCTGGACGTTTTCCGAGCGAGGAATTCTGGTCAGGGCGAACTGGTCGAAATTTCGAGCCAGTTCTTGGACGAGTTTTAGATATGCGTCCATCCTTTCGTCTCTTGCCTCATATTCTCCGCTGTATTAATTGGCGACTAACTGAGAATCGCAGTAAGCGTGAATATTACGGATTTTTAACCCATGGGCCAACCGCAAGCCTGCGATGAGTGCTTCGTATTCTGCCTCATTGTTTGAAGCATGGAAAGCCAATCGGAAAGACTGTTCTAGGATTTCCCCGTTAGGAGAGGTGAGTCGTATTCCGATTCCGGATCCTTGTTTGGATGAAGATCCGTCGACGTGGAGAACCCAAGTTGAGTTTGGTTCCTCGTTAGTCATGCTTCTAGTGGGTAACTCTACCAAGAAATCCGCAAGTACTTGGGACTTTGCACATGTCCTTGGGCGATATTCGACGTCGTATTCACTCAGTTCGATGCCCATTTTGCGAGCCTACCGGAATTACTCGGACTATGCAGGATTATCCGCAGCGGGAACGTGGTGAGAACCACTATAGTATGAGACTGGAAATATGGTCTTAGTTTTCTTGCCGAAGTTATGACGGCGAATGCTAATTTTTCCACTAGCGGGTATCGAGTTTCCGCATCCAGTAACGTCTTGCTTACGTAAAAGATTGGCTTTTGTTCGCCGCGTTCTTCTCGTATCAAGACGCCACTGACTGCTGTTGCGGAAACTGCGATATAGAGGAAAAGAGGTTCACCTTCCACCGGTTTTGCGAGGACTGGTGGAGTGGCCAGGTAATGTTTCAACTGTTGGAAAGCTTTTTCACATTGCTCGGACCATTCGAACTTCTTGTTTCCCTTCAATGTTTTGTAAAACGGTAGGCACTTATCCGTGGAGCGCGAGATGAAACGGTTCAAAGCCGCGACCCTTCCGGTTAGCCTCTGGACTTCTCGCTTGGTTCTCGGGGAGGCCATCTCTATCAGTGCGTCGATTTGTTTAGGGTTGGCCTCGATTCCGCGATACGTTACGAGGTATTCGAGGAATTTTCCCGATGCCACCGCGAATCTACATTTCGCCGGGTTGAGTTTCATGTTATGCTGGTTGAGTCGTGCAAAACATTCCTCTAGGTGGGCTATATGATCGTGTTCGTCAAGAGACTTTACGAGCATATCATCGATGTATACTTCCATAGTTTTTCCGAGTTGCTCGGCAAACATTTTGTTGACGAGTCGCTGATATGTTGCACCCGCGTTTTTAAGACCGAAAGGCATTACCTTGTAGCAATACGTTCCGCGGTCTGTGATGAATGCAGTTTTTTCGCGGTCGTCGGGATTCATCATAATCTGATAGTATCCAGGAAAAAGCGTCCATGAATGACAGAAGCTTGTTTCCCGCGGTTGCTTCGACCAGTCGGTCGATGTGTG
The DNA here is from genome assembly GCA_018703725.1 of Brassica juncea. Taxonomy (NCBI): domain Eukaryota; kingdom Viridiplantae; phylum Streptophyta; class Magnoliopsida; order Brassicales; family Brassicaceae; genus Brassica; species Brassica juncea. The sequence continues at coordinate 48,338,491 of CM031942.1, read as the reverse complement.
GGAGCCGAAAGCAATCCTTTGGACAGGCTTTATTCAGATCCGTGAAATCGACACAGACTCGCCACTTGCCGTTCTTCTTTTTTACCACGACAGGGTTGGCAAGCCAGTCCGGATACCTGACTTCTGTTATCGACCCTACTTTGAGGAGTCTTTCGACTTCCTCGTTGACTGCGGTGGCACGCTCAGGTCCCAGCTTTCGTCTCTTTTGCTTTACGGGTTTGTGAGTCGGGTCGATGTTAGGTTCGTGACATGTTACGCTAATGTCAATTCCGGGCATGTCCTCCGCTGCCCAAGCGAACGTACTGAAGTTCTTTTTGAGGCATGCGATGAGCTCTGCCTTTATCGGTTCGCGGAGGTTGGCTCCGATTTCGACGCACCATTCCGGGAAGGAATCGTCGAGGCAGATTGAGACCACCGGTTCGCAGGTTGGTTCACGCTTCCCTTCCAGGGCCTCAGCTCTTTGGGACTGCCAGGAATTTTCCGGCGAATCGTGAATCGTTTGCTTTTTCCGAGAGGTCTCGATTTTGGAATTTTTCCGTTTTAGTTCGGTAGCGAGGTAGACTTGTGCTGCTCCGTGACTACCATGTATTGTTTCGACCCCGAAAGGCGTTGGGAACTTGATGCATAGGTGGAATGTTGATGGGATCGCTCTCATGGAGTTTAGCCAGGGAGTTCCAACTATCGCATTGTAGGATGTTGGACCATCGATCACCAGGAATTCTGTGTTTTTGGCGACGCTCCCGGCTTTGACTAGGAGGTTAGTCGAGCCGAGGGTCATAATTTCTCCCGAGAGTCCGAATACTGGGCTGGGGTCATCTGTAAGGATGCTTAGATCGACGCCCATCCTCTCGAGGGTGCTTTTGTAGATAATATTAGCCGAGCATCCGGTGTCGACTAATACCCTTGCTACGTCAATATCCTGGATCGTGAGTTCTATTACGAGGAGATCGTTGTGAGGTTTGACCGTACGGGCCGTTGCTCGATCCTCGAAAGATACGATGTTGCGGGCTGACGAAGAAGTCATATTGAACTTCGATCGATCGGTGGTTTTCGAGTTAGAGAATCCGTCCCACACTCCTTCTAGCGCCAAACTGTGGGAACCGAAATTCACACCGTCAATTTCTGATAAATATGATTGCGGAGGAAAGCCAAGTAAACCCGACTTTCCTTGAAGGTCGGATTCTCTGCGTTGCCACACAAGATCGAGAAAGTTCAATAGATAAAAATAGGAGTTGAAATATTTTCCCGAAGGCGTTTTATTAGAGAAACGAGTACAAAGATTCTCCGAAAGACAAAGAGATTTGCGATTTAAAGAAAAAAGATAGAGTCGCAGGCAGCCAAACTGTCCTAAGCCTTGCTCCGTTAGTCTAACCACCTAAACCCTAGTTCTTCTAAGCCAGCAGGATGCTCTAAGTCTAATTCTCGGATTTTCAGGATGCTCTTCTCCTCTGCTCGTGCTCTCCTTATATACCCACTCCTAGGTCGGTTTGCTTTAGGATGATGGGCCTCGCCTTTGGGCCCAAGCTTATCTCTTCCGGAAATGTTCCATTTCCGTCGGTCTTCGTAATCATCCCCGAGTTTTCCGCTATCTTCCGATGACTTGATCTTTATCCGACGTTTCGGGAAATCGGATAAACCGTCATAGCCTGATTGGGCCTGAATTCTGAAAAATCGTAAGTAAGTCCGTGGACTTGTCTTAAGTCGTTAAACGTTTTATACGATTTCTCGGAAAGATGATCTTTCTCGTAGAATAAACCGTATAGCTTAAAGGATCGATGTTCAAGTTAATCGATCTTTGTTTTATACGATATCTTCTACGAGAAATCCAACCCCTCTTTGTTTCCATCGTAAAACATTGAGGATGGTTCCAACCGAATCGAAGGATGTTTATTCCGTAGCCTTGATTGTACCAAACTCACGAGGACTGATCCGAACAAGCCAAGATGGGATTGGACCGAGCACAATGGGACCGAGACCAAGACGAGGGCCGTGGACCGGCGCCAGACCAGGGTGCCGCCGGCGCCAGGCCGGCCCGCGTGACGGGTGCCGCTGGCGCCAGGCCGGGGTGCCGCCGGCGCCAGGCCGGCCCGCGTCCCGAGTGCCGCCGCCGGCGCCAGGCCGGCCCGCATGACGGGTGCCGCCGGCGCCAGGCCGGGTGCCGCCGGCGCCAGGCCGGGGTGGCCGCCGGCGCCAGGTCGGCCCGCGTGACGGGTGCCGCCGGCGCCAGCCGGCCCGGGACGGGTGCCGCGGCGCCAGCCGGGCGCCAGGCAGTCTTGCCGTCCGTGAGCTTTCCTTTGCTCGATCTTTCCCCCGCTAGTCGTTCGTACGGGAAATCTTCGAGTTTGGAAGGATCATTTTGATGAGCCCTGGGGCAAAAAAAAATTTGTTTCGAAAATTTTATAACTTGTGCAGTTTGTTTCGAAAATTTTATAACTTGTGCAGTTTGTTTCGAAAATTTTATAACTTGTGCAGTTTGTTTTCTATGGTATTGTACTAATCATATATTAACAACTTGCTTTTTGTTAATTTATTTCAAAAATTTTAAAAATTTCATTTTATAAATTAGTTTTTATTAATTAGTATTAATTATTTTACTTTTTGAATATTGGATCGTCTAACTAATTATATGTGACTAAAAAAATATAAGACTGTATTTACAAAATATTTTTTTATTTAATCTATAATATAATTCAGTTTGGGGTTTTAATTTTGATCACTGAAAAGAATAACCATAAAATGCTACACAAATTTTTTCTTTTTTTCTTTATTAAAAAAACAAAATATATTATTTTTTACTTTGTTTTATATAAAAAGTTATTACAAAATTGCTCTTTAAATTCTAATTACTAGATCACTAACCCAATTTGGCCCATATTAAAATTGTCCTCAGTGTCCATTAGACCACCTAATTACTCCGGGAAAAGTTTTGTTATGTAAGGTGGTAATAAAAAATTCAACAATATTTTTCGCTCTCTCGTCTACTTTCTCTGTCGATGTTTCTCTGTCTCTTAACCCTTCTTCTTCTTCATGTTGAGATTTCTCGAAAAACCTAAATCAAATACAGAATCTCAACATCTTCTATTTGCATGTTCATCAAAACCCCTCAATCTATTTTATAATTCCATCGATCTATTGTATTAAAGGTTAGATTTTTAGATATTTTATTTGTTCAGATTTCATCGTAAACGTTTAGGTTTTTTTATTAATTCTAGAGATAAAATTATTTCAATATTTCTTAGATCTGCCATTTTCTATATTTAATTGTTAGTGAATAGTGCTAGTATATAAAGGTTGAACCTTTCTTGTTTTTATTTACAGTTCAGTTTCTGTTTCTTGATGATCTTTATGTTTTGTTTTAATCGTTGTATATTGATAGTGGTCGATATAAATCATGCAGAACGAATCAACTGGAGATCCGATCAAGGTCTGAAATATCCCGAAGAAGATCTTGTTACGTTTTCAGCCTCGTATGATTCTCAACCTAAGCAATCAACTTGTTACTTGCACAGTTAAACGTAAATGACACAAGCAACTTTAACGAGTTCCCGGCCTCTAACCGGTATGTCTCGTGGGAGAACTCTTGCTCCCAAACTCCACTAGATCAATAAAGAGTACGATAACCAATCACTTATAGAACTATGATTGTTTAAGACACCAAGAAGACACAACTAGTCTCAAGGCCTTTAAGCTAGAATAATATGAGCTCAAACAATGTTCTCTATGCTTATACTAGTGTCTCTGTCTCTCTTGCGTAGCTTGACTCTCTCTGAAGCTTGATCTCTTGTGGCTGAAGAAGAAGAACCGTCGTCTGCAGTTGACCTAACGCATATGTTATGTATTAGCCTTTAACCTAATGGGCTTTGTCGACTAAGCCCATAGATTGTCCGCTCTAACTTGTGCAAGCCTGGCCCAACATCAAACAAGTCGGACGGGCTTTGACCAAACCTCACAAATCTCCACCTGTTTGTCTAAGCCCATAACCCTTGCTTCTCTGCCGATGCTTCCTGGTCTCTCTCTGTCTTCTAACTTGTGAAGAACCAGAGAAAGTCACTGCCTTCTCTCTTCATCTCATCTTCAATGAGTCTCTGTCGAACACCATCTATGTTCACTCTTCATAACCGTAGGTAACTCTGACCTTCTTCCTTGACTTCTTTCTCTTGAAAACAGTTTGGTTCTTGAGGTAACTGATCGATCTGTCCATCAATCTTGATGCATGTTCTTCCTGTCGAGCTCCAATAATGACTCTGGAACTCCACCTCAACCAATGATGGTTGATGATACTAAAGCTTCGGTCTTTCATCTCTGTACTTGAGGTGACCATGTCCACCCAAGTTGACTCAAAACTTTACCTTGACGAAGGTGGTCGCGAGACCAAACCGACGTCCCTTACTCCTTCTGAGCTTGTTCAACTGAAACCTCCGACTCAGACACTTCATGACGATTCCTCTAAGGTATAACTCACACAAGCTTCTACTAGCTGTGGTAGCGACTTTCTGCTTCTTGATCAAGTGTTGATGACTGTTGTCTCATACCCTTTAACCTCAGGATTACAACCAGTCGTAACAACTTGTTCAACCAGATTCTGCCTTGCGAATTTTCCTCTCCCATTGACAAGAATCTTCAAGCTAAGTGTAACTGTGAATCGCCTTTTTCCTTTGATTAAGCCTTCTTAACAGTGACTAAATTGTCTCTGTTTGCTTCTTTGGTGAAAGATGCTCCACCTTGAACACGTGAGTGTTGCACGAGTTCATCCCCTTCCGCCAGGTAGTCCTTTTTCAAACACTCTGAGTAACTCATCCTCTATCCTTGACACATACTGACCCTCTGTTCTGTGACGTGTCTTGTGAGGTATTCTTGTCTACTCTGGAGTTACCTGGCGTGGCCGTTCCTGCCTCAGTGAAGGTTCACAAGCTCGCAGCATAGCTGGAACTTCTGACTATGTACGGTCTTAGTTAGAAAATCTGCTGGATTAACTGAGGTGTGGATCTTATTTAGGCTGTAGTTCCATCTGCAATCAAGTCTCTGATGAAGTGAAACTTATTATCATTGTGCTTTGTTCTTTCGTGATGAACTGGGTTCCTTGCTAGAGATATAGCCCTCTGTGAATCACAATGCAAGTGAAAACTCTGTGAATAACAGTACCTTGCCTCCTTCCCCCTAGAGATAAAATTATTTCAATATTTCTTAGATCTGCCATTTTCTATATTTAATTGTTAGTGAATAGTGCTAGTATATAAAGGTTGAACCTTTCTTGTTTTTATTTACAGTCAGTTTCTGTTTCTTGATGATCTTTATGTTTTGTTTTAATCGTTGTATATTGATAGTTGTCGATATAAATCATGCAGAACGAATCAACTGGAGATACGATCAAGGTCTGAAATATCCTGAAGATCTTGTTACGTTTTCAGCCTCGTATGATTCTCCACCTAAGCAATCAACTTGTTACTTGCACAGTTAAACGTAAATGACACAAGCAACTTTAACGAGTTCCCGGCCTCTAACCGGTACGTCTCGTGGGAGAACTCTTGCTCCCAAACTCCACTAGATCAATAAAGAGTACAATAACCAATCGCTTATAGAAATGTGATGGTTTAAGACAACAAGAAGACACAACTAGTCTCAAAGCCTTTAAGCTAGAACAATATGAGCTTAAACAATGTTCTCTATGCTTATACTAGTGTCTCTGTCTCTCTTGCGTAGCTTGACTCTCTCTGAAGCTTGATCTCTTGTGGCTGAATAAGAAGAACCGTCGTCTGCAGTTGACCTAACGCATATGTTATGTATTAGCCTTTAACCTAATGGGCTTTGTCGACTAAGCCCATAGATTTTGCGCTCTAACTTGTGCAAGCCTGGCCCAACATCAAACAAGTCGGATGGGCTTTGACCAAACCTCACAAATCTCCACCTGTTTGTCTAAGCCCATAACCCTTGCATCTCTGCCGATGCTTCCTGGTCTCTCTCTGTCTTCTAACTTGTGAAGAACCAGAGAAAATCACTGCCTTCTCTCTTCATCTCATCTTCAATGAGTCTCTGTCGAACACCATCTATGTTCACTCTTCTGAACCTTAGGTAACTCTGACCTTCTTCCTTGGTTTCTTTCTCTTGAAATCAGTTTTGTTCTTGAGGTAACTGATCGATCTGTCCATCAATCTTGATGCATGTTCTTCCTGTCGAGCTCCAATAATGACTTTGGAACTCCACCTCAACCAATGATGGTTGATGATACTAAAGCTTCGGTCTTTCATCTCTGTACTTGAAGTGACCATGTCCACCCAAGTTGACTCGAAACTTTACCTTGACGAAGGTGGTCGCGAGACCAAACCGACGTCCCTTACTCCTTTTGAGCATGTTCAACTGAAACCTCCGACTCAGACACTTCATGACGATTCCTCTAAGGTATAACTCACACAAGCTTCTACTAGCTGTGGTAGCGACTTCCTGCTTCTTGATCAAGTGTGTATGACTGTTGTCTCATACCCTTTAACCTCAGGATTACAACCAGTCGTAACGACTTGTTCAACCAGATTCTGCCTTGCGCATCTTCCTCTGCCATTGATAAGAATCTTCAAGCTAAGTCTAACCTTGAATCGCCTTTTTCCTTTTATTATGCCTTCTTAACAGTAACTAACTTGTCTCTGTATGCTTCTTTGGTGAAAGATGCTCCACCTTGAACACGTGAGTGTTGCACGAGTTCATCCCCTTCCGCCAGGTAGTCCTTTTTCAAACACTCTGAGTAACTCATCCTCTAACCTTGACACATACTGACCCTCTGTTCTGTGACGTGTCTTGTGAGGTATTCTTGTCTACTCTGGAGTTACCTGGCGTGGCCGTTCCTGTCTCAGTGAAGGTTCACAAGCTTGCAGCATAGCTTGGAACTTCTGACTAGGTACGGTCTTACTTAGAAAATCTGCTGGATTAACTGAGGTGTGGATCTTATTTAGGACTGTAGTTGCATCTGCAATCAAGTCCCGGATGAAGTGAAACTTATTATCAATGTGCTTTGTCCTTTCGTGATGAACTGGGTTCCTTGCTAGAGATATAGCACTCTGTGAATCACAATGCAAGTAAAAACTGTCTTGCTTGAACCCCAACTCTGCACACAAACCCTTTAACCACAAACCCTCCTTTGTTGCCTCATGTATCGCTATATACTCTGCTTCCGTGGTGGAAAGAGCAACCACAGACTGCAGACAAGATTTCCAAGAAACTATGTTTCCTCCAACCTTGAAGATATACCCTGTAACTGATCTTCTTCTGTCCTTGTCAGTTGCATAGTCTGAATCTGAGTAACCTTCAACAATAAACCTTGTATGCTTCTTGAATGTTAGGTTGATCTTAGATGCTCCCTTCAGATACTTTAACACCCATTTAACTGCCTCCCAATGTTTTCTGCTGGGTTTACTCATTGAGAATGCCAGAGTCGTAACAGGAATGCCCAATAAAAAAAATGTCGTCTTAAAGACTAATCATTATCCAGGTACATATGGAAACTAAGGGTTTCCTATACCTTCAACTGTAAATCCAATGTTAAGGCCTCAGATGGAGAACATTCTTACAAGTTGGTCGTTACATGAGCATCATTCTTCAAATCAAAGACAGATAACTCTAAAAAAATTGAATGTCCATAATAATTAGAAAAGGTATAAAGTCCGTGGCTCAAATTTAGATAGGCATACAGTGAAAAGTGATGGGGAATTCAAACCATAATGAAATATCCTATCTACTCTATGTACTAAAAAGGTAAAACAGAACACAGGAAACCTTTCTAGTGCTAAGTTGTAGTGAACACGTACTCCGCTTTGTGCCATCCATCAGATCCGTTGTTGTGTTTGCTTTTTCTAAAATCATTTGTCTGGGAGACTGAACGAACTTCTACAACACAGGGAAGCATAGGACTAAACATACAAAGAAAAAAACCTTTACAGTCATGATAAGTACGTCTGTCATCCTTAGCTCTGATAAAGACATCAAAACGCTGCAGCAAATGGGTTTTACGTTCCCATCGAAAGCTTCATATGAAGGAATCAAACATGTAATTTCATATGAGAGAACGTAAAATAAGAAAAGACAAACCAAGATCATATCTTATTGGGCTATACGGGTTTAGAAGATGAACCCTTGGATGACGTAACCCTGTCGTTGATTAGTCTCAGTCAGCTATATTGAATCTTTTTTTTTTGAATATAACTATATTGAATCTTAATGAGTACAATTCTGGTTGTAGAAAGATGAGTTCATACCTGTTCATCAATAAGAAAGAGATCTAGACCAATTAGAAAGCCAACGTTTGCTGTGTTTCTAGCTTACCAAAATGAATTGATAGAAACCGAAGCTGAAACTGCCCCAAACCAGAAACAACGTCACTGAAGAAGAAAGTTGTGCGGGCCTTGCTAGATTATTTCACCGTGTGGGTTGCCATTAATAGCTCTACAATTTTGATTTATGTGACTATGGTGAAGGGGAGAAGGACGAAAGTGATGAGGGATATATAAGGTGAAGAGGTGGTAGAATCAAAACCTACTCATGATGTTAAATATTTGGAATAAATATTTGAGCTTTATGAGGTTTACATGTTGAACGTATAGGTTCACGCTGAGAATGGGAAGCTGTAGTGACGAAGGTGTTGAAAGTTGAAACGATGAAATTAGGTTTCAGACAGAGAATGGTCCAATGAAGGATTCCTGTTATTTGCCTGATATGATTTCGTAAATGATCTTTAGAGCATGTTTATTGGTAAAACCCAGTTAAGGGTTCTTAATGAATTTTTAACTATTAAAATTAAGATAAAAACTTTGTTAAGAGATACTTAATTATAGTAGTTTAATGATAGTTTCTTAGTTAAGGTTCTTAACAATAAAAAAAATATTAAACTATGTTTTATCTATCAGCAGACCAAATGCTTTATCCTATTCAACAGAGCAAAGAACAATGTTTTATCTAATTCAAAAGATCAAAGATAGAGCTTTTACCTGTATGAACAATTGCGGGGGTTTTGTCTGACGAACATCATTGATGCCTCTTGATCAATCCATCTCGAGACACATAGACAGAAAAAAAAAACATAACGCATCAGAGGATTTAACTTTTTAACATTAACTATGAAGGAGCATAATCTAATAAGACATGCATAATTGATTAACACATCTTTAGATTTCCATTGACCTGTGCAGAGACAATCACCGTGTTCCTTCATCTCCGAGAGCCACCAGGAGAGAGATGTCACCGTTTTCCTTCGACTCCGACAGCCACCAGGAGAGAGATGTCGCCGATTTCCTTCGTCTCCGAGAGCCATCAGGAGAGAATCCATCGCCGATTGCCTTCGTCTCCGAGAGCCGCAAGGAGAGATATGTCGCTGTTTTCCTTCCTCGACGAGAGTCACCGATAGAGAGGACACCGATTTTCTTCCTCGACAACGGCATTTCGTTGAGGAGAGCCACCGAGGGAGAGAGGATTCGCCTTTTCGCCGAGGAGAGGAGAGACGAGAAGATACCGAAGCAACGCGGCACCGCTCCTTTCTCCAATTGCTGGCTGACACGTGGTGCGTAAGAGACGGCTCTTCGCGACCTTAATTAAGAGACGTGTCTTACTTAATTGCCTTTTTTCTTTTTCTTTTTTTAAATCCTAAATAACCTAAGAAACTCAATTAAGAGCCACCAATAAACATGCCCTTAATGGGCTGACGTGTTTATTTACAATGGCCGATCAAATGTGACTTGGCAAAAAATGTTGTTTCGCATTGTTTTTTTTTTGTTCTTACGTGAACAGGCTAAACGATGATCTTATTCTCTTTTTAGTGTGTGACTGGTTTCTCCGATATCATCCATAAATACAATTTTTGCAGTTAGTAGCGTTTTACAACGATCACATAAAACATTATAAATCGCCTCGAACCAGTCAAACCTCATAAATACAAAAGTTGGTTCCCACCAGCAGTTACGGTTGTGGGAGGATAACTAAATATAAAAAAAAATATTTTTAATTTTTATTTTATTAATTTAAATTTTAAAATTAAATATTAAAATAATAGATATTTTTAATTTAAAACCACCAACAGTATAATTTTTATTTTATAAAAACTTTAAACCAAAACAATTCAATATAATTTTTAAACATTAATATATATACACATATATAAATATACATATATACATATATAAAAACTGAAAAGTACATACATATATAAATGAAACAAAATAATTCATTTAAAAGTTCTAACATAAATCTTCAAAATAAATTTTACGGAAATTATAACTTTCATTTAAAAAAGTAATTAAAAAATATTGTTATTTATTATATTATAATAATATTTACTATACTTTATCATAAAGGTATATTTTTGATATTTTTATAACGTTAAAATATTTTAATATTGATTAATTATTATTAAACCGCTGCATAATAAACTAGTCACAAATATCTTTCAAAACGTTACAATTTTTAACCACTGTACCAGTTATACAAATCGCTTAATAACGCTAGAACAACAATCACTCATATCCATAAACTCTCGCAATTGTAATCGCAACCACTGCAGTTCAACCAGTCAGTTCCTTGGTATAGGATAGATTGTGCCTGTTTTCGATCAACAAATTTCATCAAAAAAAAAACAAATAAGAAAAATTAATTTTTTCCATAAAAATTTCCACCTGTCACGAATGAACAATTGAACCAGAGGGAAAATAAATTTTCGTACATCATTTTCTGTGCATTTCTACTTTTAACTAAAAAACCTGAAAACGAAAAACAGTAAAATCTGTTATTTCTGTATTTGCCAAGAAGAAAAATCCTAGTAAGATATATAATAATCTAAATATTGGCAAATAAAGAAATAAAATCATAAGGATATGCGGAAATCCAACTTAAATAGAATTTTCTGATATATTAAAGAATAAAAAGGGAAAAGAAAGATTGAAAGAAATGTATTAACCTTTTTAATAAATTGGAATATCCAATAAATTAAATATCTCTCAAACTAATCTCGTCCATAAGAATCTATAACTCATACACATAACCGAGAGGGTACTTGCTGTGGAGAAATCTACTCATTGTTTTTCACTTGTCTTGGGGTAAAAAAGTAAGGTTGAAGTGTTTACATAACATAACAAAGGTGTTTAACAGACTGCAGAGAGATACCAATATGTTGTAAACAGTCTTTTGTTTTTGTTTTTTGTTTTTTCTGAACTGTAAATTGTCTTTTGCTGTCAAGATTTTTAGAGAAAATGGTTAGATAGATCCAATAACATAGTTTTCTTTCCTCTTTCTTTTGTCAATATATTATGTGAAATCCAGATTCTCTGTCTATTGTTATTTTTTTTAAAAAGGATTCCGCCTATCTAGGATATCATAACCGTGTTCTCATTTGTATGTATGTAGTTGAAACGTGATGGACAAGGCAGACAGCTCAAGACAAGTTTCAAAATGGGAAACTCTGGACAGGGACATACTTTCCGTTATCTTCCGCAAGCTAAACGTAGAGGACCTTACCATGGGAGCGTCAGGCGTCTGCATCTCCTGGTTCCTTGCCTCCCACCATAAAAGTCTATGGAACACTATCGACCTTGATAAGTTCCGAGAAGCAGATAAAGACCTAAGACTTTTTGAACTAAGACTTAGGATTGTTTTTACGGAAAACTACAAGAGTTCTGACATTAGTGAAACAAGCAAAAGTCTCAGGAATATCACCAAGTTTAGCCGCAATGTCCCGGTGAATTTGGTCTTTGGCTGCTGTTCCTCTTTAGATGACGAAAGTCTCGTGTTCGCTGCTGCCAGGTAAATCTCATTCTTAAAACTGAATTATAAAAACTGGTTTGTGTTTGAGTGTGTCTCATTTTCTTTTGTTTCATGATAGCATGCCAAACATAGAGAAACTTGTTTTACCGCGCTGGTGCTACCTATCCAACAATTCATTTGGGTTTGCGTTCAGTCAATGGAAGAATCTTAAGACATTGATTGTCGCTCATGATGACCCTCTCCTAGAGACTTTTGAGTTTCAAGTAGTGGGAGAGAACTGTAGTAACCTCACAAACTTAAAATATTTAGGTTTTCTGGGAAAAAAGATTGCTGAGCAAATCGTGAGTCACCTCAAGAACATCAAGAGGTTGAGTTTGCAATACGCTTATGTCAGCAGACCAGGAGTTTTATTGCTAACTACAGGCCTCCAGAACCTTGCGATCCTTAATATTTCACATTGTAAAGAGTTCGATGATGAAACGGTAACTATGGACCATATTGTACAAGCCGCCACTCAGAAGCGTGTCAAATTTATACTTTGTTCAGACAATTGTACCGGTTGCAGAAATGAGCGATGGTTTGAGGGGTTCGCGTCGTATGGTTCTGAGAGTTGGCGAAATGATGAGATAAAGGAACTTGAGTTCTGACTTTAAAATATATATATATATATATATATATATCGATGGGGAGCGTAATTCTCTCATTTTCTCCTCTTCGGCATCTATTCTCCCAGTCAACTGCATCATGCGAGACAGGTTGATCTCCTATCTGACATTATCTGTTTATTGAAGTCTATTTCGGTTCTCTTCAGTTGACGGTGTAATGTTTTTGTTTTTATTCGCTTTATTTCTATATATGTAATATGCTGTTGAACAACAACTATACATCTTCCAAAAAATGGTATAAATTCTAACATTTGTACCAAAAAATGTTTTTAGAAGTTCTTTATCAAATTGTCTTTCTGTTTAATAGTAAACATTACCTTTACATATATAGCTCTTATTACTCTATACATTCAAATAAGGACTACCTCAGCCTTGGTACAATTTGATAATGTTTAATTTTATCCAAAATGTTAATGGTTTCGTATGAGAACTTATTGTTGCTTTTATCCACAATTTTCTTTTTCTTTTGGTCCTTAGAAATCTATTATTGTTTTATAACTTTTCTTTTGTTGTTGCTGCATTGAGATGGTCGAATAAAAATTCAGAGATGGACACTCTAGAAAGTTTCTCCTTTCTTCAATGTGATATTTGTAGTTTTTTTTCCTGGTTATTACAATTGGATGGTGGTTAGATAAAAAAAGACACTTGATGGTCAAACTCTTTAACTGAGTATCGAAAAGATCCAAAGATATCATACATATAGTGAAAAAAAAATCTAGACTTTTTATATATCTTTAGATGATTCTATTATTTAGGATTTAGGTTAAACATTTGTTCTACGTAAGTGTATGTATTCCAACCTTTATCATTACTAGGTGAACCCCTGCGTATATACACGCGGGTTTTTTTCAATAAATATGCATTAACATAGTTTCTTCTTTATTTCTTTTGTCAAGATTATTAGAGAAAATGGTTAGATAGATCCAATAACATAGTTTTCTTTCCTCTTTCTTTTGTCAAGATATTATGTGAATTTAAGATTCTCTGTCTATTGTTAAAAAGAAAAAGATTCTGCCTATCTAGGATATCATAACCGTGTTCTCATTTGTATGAATGTAGTTGAAACGTGATGGACAAGGCAGACAGCTAAAGACAAGTTTCAAAATTGAAACTCTGGACAGGGACATACTTTCCGTTATCTTCCGCAAGCTAAACGTAGAGGACCTTACCATGGGAGCTTCACGTGTATGCATCTCTTGGTTCCTTGCATCCTACAATAAAAGTCTACTAGATTTTGGGGGCGCGGGTTTTGATTTTTTTTAAAAAATTATTTATTGACAATTTTAAACATAAGTTTATTTGGATATATTTCGGTTCTTACAAACTCCGGATCGAGAATGATCCGAATCGAACTCCCTCCAGAAATTTATAATAGTTGAATACTTAAATTTAAAACCCTAAAAACAAGAAAAAAGATTTTTATTCTTTATATTTTTGCATATACAGGTTGAGTGAGAAATTAAAATATATGCATAAATCCAAAGAAAATTATTTCTTTATATTTTCTGCAGAAATACAAATAAAATTATGCTTTATAATTTGTACATAAAAATTATTTCGAAGTTTTATAATTTGTGCAGTTTGTTTCGAAAATTTTATAACTTGTGCAGTTTGTTTTCTATGGTATTGTACTAATCATATATTAACAACTTGATTTTTGTTAATTTATTTCAAAAATTTAAAAAATTTCATTTTATAAATTAGTTTTTATTAATCAGTATTAATTATTTTATTTTTTGAACATTGGATCGTCTAACTAATTATAAGTGACTAAAAAAAATATAAGACTGTATTTACAAAATATTTTTTTATTTAATATATATAATAATTCAGTTTGGGGTTTTAATTTTTATCACTGAAAAGAATAACCATAAAATGCTACACAAAATTTTTCTTTTTTTCTTTATTAAAAAAACAAAATATATTATTTTTACTTTGTTTTATATAAAAAGTTATTACAAAATTTCTCTTTAAATTCTAATTACTAGATCACTAACCCAATTTGGCCCATATTAAAATTGTTCTCAGTGTCCATTAGACCACCTAATTACTCCGGGAAAAGTTTTGTTATGTAAGGTGGTAATAAAAAATTCAACAATATTTTTCGCTCTCTCGTCTACTCTCTCTGTCGATGTTTCTCTGTCTCTTAACCCTTCTTCTTCTTCATGTTGAGATTTCTCGAAAAACCTAAATCAAATACAGAATCTCAACATCTTCTATTTGCATGTTCATCAAAACCCCTCAATCTATTTTATAATTCCATCGATCTATTGTATTAAAGGTTAGATTTTTAGATATTTTATTTGTTCAGATTTCATCGTAAACGTTTAGGTTTTTTTATTAATTCTAGAGATAAAATTATTTCAATATTTCTTAGATCTGCCATTTTCTATATTTAATTGTTAGTGAATAGTGCTAGTATATAAAGGCTGAACCTTTCTTGTTTTTATTTACAGTCAGTTTCTGTTTCTTGATGATCTTTATGTTTTGTTTTAATCGTTGTATATTGATAGTTGTCGATATAAATCATGCAGAACGAATCAACTGGAGATCCGATCAAGGTCTGAAATATCCTGAAGATCTTGTTACGTTTTCAGCCTCGTATGATTCTCAACCTAAGCAATCAACTTGTTACTTGCACAGTTAAACGTAAATGACACAAGCAACTTTAACGAGTTCCCGGCCTCTAACCGGTACGTCTCGTGGGAGAACTCTTGCTCCCAAACTCCACTAGATCAATAAAGAGTACGATAACCAATCACTTATAGAACTATGATGGTTTAAGACACCAAGAAGACACAACTAGTCTCAAGGCCTTTAAGCTAGAATAATATGAGCTCAAACAATGTTCTCTATGCTTATACTAGTGTCTCTGTCTCTCTTGCGTAGCTTGACTCTCTCTGAAGCTTGATCTCTTGTGGCTGAAGAAGAAGAACCGTCGTCTGCAGTTGACCTAACGCATATGTTATGTATTAGCCTTTAACCTAATGGGCTTTGTCGACTAAGCCCATAGATTTTCCGCTCTAACTTGTGCAAGCCTGGCCCAACATCAAACAAGTCGGACGGGCTTTGACCAAACCTCACAAATCTCCACCTGTTTGTCTAAGCCCATAACCCTTGCTTCTCTGCCGATGCTTCCTGGTCTCTCTCTGTCTTCTAACTTGTGAAGAACCAGAGAAAGTCACTGCCTTCTCTCTTCATCTCATCTTCAATGAGTCTCTGTCGAACACCATCTATGTTCACTCTTCATAACCGTAGGTAACTCTGACCTTCTTCCTTGACTTCTTTCTCTTGAAAACAGTTTGGTTCTTGAGGTAACTGATCGATCTGTCCATCAATCTTGATGCATGTTCTTCCTGTCGAGCTCCAATAATGACTCTGGAACTCCACCTCAACCAATGATGGTTGATGATACTAAAGCTTCGGTCTTTCATCTCTGTAGTTGAGGTGACAATGTCCACCCAAGTTGACTCAAAACTTTACCTTGACGAAGGTGGTCGCGAGACCAAACCGACGTCCCTTACTCCTTCTGAGCTTGTTCAACTGAAACCTCCGACTCAGACACTTCATGACGATTCCTCTAAGGTATAAGTCACACAAGCTTCTACTAGCTGTGGTAGCAACTTTCTGCTTCTTGATCAAGTGTTGATGACTGTTGTCTCATACCCTTTAACCTCAGGATTACAACCAGTCGTAACAACTTGTTCAACCAGATTCTGCCTTGCGAATTTTCCTCTCCCATTGACAAGAATCTTCAAGCTAAGTGTAACTGTGAATCGCCTTTTTCCTTTGATTAAGCTTCTTAACAGTGACTAACTTGTCTCTGTTTGCTTCTTTGGTGAAAGATGCTCCACCTTGAACACGTGAGTGTTGCACGAGTTCATCCCCTTCCGCCAGGTAGTCCTTTTTCAAACACTCTGAGTAACTCATCCTCTAACCTTGACACATACTGACCTTCTGTTCTGTGACGTGTCTTGTGAGGTATTCTTGTCTACTCTGGAGTTACCTGGCGTGGCCGTTCCTGCCTCAGTGAAGTTTCACAAGCTCGCAGCATAGCTGGAACTTCTGACTAGGTACGGTCTTAGTTAGAAAATCTGCTGGATTAACTGAGGTGTGGATCTTATTTAGGCTGTAGTTCCATCTGCAATCAAGTCCCTGATGAAGTGAAACTTATTATCAATGTGCTTTGTTCTTTCGTGATGAACTGGGTTCCTTGCTAGAGATATAGCACTCTGTGAATCACAATGCAAGTGAAAACTCTGTGAATCACAGTACCTTGCCTCCTTCCCTCTAGAGATAAAATTATTTCAATATTTCTTAGATCTGCCATTTTCTATATTTAATTGTTAGTGAATAGTGCTAGTATATAAAGGTTGAACCTTTCTTGTTTTTATTTACAGTCAGTTTCTGTTTCTTGATGATCTTTATGTTTTGTTTTAATCGTTGTATATTGATAGTTGTCGATATAAATCATGCAGAACGAATCAACTGGAGATACGATCAAGGTCTGAAATATCCTGAAGATCTTGTTACGTTTTCAGCCTCGTATGATTCTTCACCTAAGCAATCAACTTGTTACTTGCACAGTTAAACGTAAATGACACAAGCAACTTTAATGAGTTCCCGGCCTCTAACCGGTACGTCTCGTGGGAGAACTCTTGCTCCCTAACTCCACTAGATCAATAAAGAGTACAATAACCAATCACTTATAGAAATGTGATGGTTTAAGACAACAAGAAGACACAACTAGTCTCAAAGCCTTTAAGCTAGAACAATATGAGCTCAAACAATGTTCTCTATGCTTATACAAGTGTCTCTGTCTCTCTTGCGTAGCTTGACTCTCTCTGAAGCTTGATCTCTTGTGGCTGAAGAAGAAGAACCGTCGTCTGCAGTTGACCTAACGCATATGTTATGTATTAGCCTTTAATCTAATGGGCTTTGTCGACTAAGCCCATAGATTTTCCGCTCTAACTTGTGCAAGCCTGGCCCAACATCAAACAAGTCGGATGGGCTTTGACCAAACCTCACAAATCTCCACCTGTTTGTCTAAGCCCATAACCCTTGCTTCTCTGCCGATGCTTCCTGGTCTCTCTCTGTCTTCTAACTTGTGAAGAACCAGAGAAAATCACTGTCTTTTCTCTTCATCTCATCTTCAATGAGTCTCTGTCGAACACCATCTATGTTCACTCTTCTGAACCTTAGGTAACTCTGACCTTCTTCCTTGGCTTCTTTCTCTTGAAATCAGTTTTGTTCTTGAGGTAACTGATCGATCTGTCCATCAATCTTGATGCATGTTCTTCCTGTCGAGCTCCAATAATGACTCTGGAACTCCACCTCAACCAATGATGGTTGATGATACTAAAGCTTCGGTCTTTCATCTCTGTACTTGAAGTGACCATGTCCACCCAAGTTGACTCGAAACTTTACCTTGACGAAGGTGGTCGCGAGACCAAACCGACGTCCCTTACTCCTTTTGAGCATGTTCAACTGAAACCTCCGACTCAGACACTTCATGACGATTCCTCTAAGGTATAACTCACACAAGCTTCTACTAGCTGTGGTAGCGACTTCCTGCTTCTTGATCAAGTGTTGATGACTGTTGTCTCATACCCTTTAACCTCAGGATTACAACCAGTCGTAACGACTTGTTCAACCAGATTCTGCCTTGCACATTTTCCTCTGCCATTGACAAGAATCTTCAAGCTAAGTCTAACCTTGAATCGCCTTTTTCCTTTGATTATGCCTTCTTAACAGTAACTAACTTGTCTCTGTATGCTTCTTTGGTGAAAGATGCTCCACCTTGAACACGTGAGTGTTGCACGAGTTCATCCCCTTCCGCCAGGTAGTCCTTTTTCAAACACTCTGAGTAACTCATCCTCTAACCTTGACACATACTGACCCTCTGTTCTGTGACGTGTCTTGTGGGGTATTCTTGTCTACTCTGGAGTTACCTGGCGTGGCCGTTCCTGTCTCAGTGAAGGTTCACAAGCTCGCAGCATAGCTGGAACTTCTGACTAGGTACGGTCTTACTTAGAAAATCTGCTGGATTAACTGAGGTGTGGATCTTATTTAGGACTGTAGTTGCATCTGCAATCAAGTCCCGGATGAAGTGAAACTTATTATCAATGTGCTTTGTCCTTTCGTGATGAACTGGGTTCCTTGCTAGAGATATAGCACTTTGTGAATCACAATGCAAGTGAAAACTGTCTTGCTTGAACCCCAACTCTGCACACAAACCCTTTAACCACAAACCCTCCTTTGTTGCCTCATGTATCGCCATATACTCTGCTTCCGTGGTGGAAAGAGCAACCACAGACTGCAGACAAGATTTCCATGAAACTGTGTTTCCTCCAACCTTGAAGATATACCCTGTAACTGATCTTCTTCTGTCCTTGTCAGTTGCATAGTCTGAATCTGAGTAACCTTCAACAATAAACCTTGTATGCTTCTTGAATGTTAGGTTGATCTTAGATGCTTCCTTCAGATACTTTAACACCCATTTAACTGCCTCCCAATGTTTTCTGCTGGGTTTACTCATTGAGAATGCCAGAGTCGTAACAGGAATGCCCAATAAAAACAAAATGTCGTCTTAAAGACTAATCATTATCCAGGTACATATGGAAACTAAGGGTTTCCTATACCTTCAACTGGAAATCCAATGTTAAGGCCTCAGATGGAGAACATTCTTACAAGTTGGTCGTTACATGAGCATCATTCTTCAAATCAAAGACAGATAACTCTAAAAAAATTGAATGTCCATAATAATTAGAAAAAGTATAAAGTCCATGGCTCAAATTTAGATAGGCATACAGTGAAAAGTGATGGGGAATTCAAACCATAATGAAATATCCTATCTACTCTATGTACTAAAAAGGTAAAACAGAACACAGGAAACCTTTCTAGTGCTAAGTTGTAGTGAACACGTACTCCGCTTTGTGCCATCCATCAGATCCGTTGTTGTGTTTGCTTTTTCTAAAATCATTTGTCTGGGAGACTGAACGAACTTCTACAACACAGGGAAGCATAGGACTAAACATACAAAGAAAAAAACCTTTACAGTCATGATAAGTACGTCTGTCATCCTTAGCTCTGATAAAGACATCAAAACGCTGCAGCAAATGGGTTTTACGTTCCCATCGAAAGCTTCATATGAAGGAATCAAACATGTAATTTCATATGAGAGAACGTAAAATAAGAAAAGACAAACCAAGATCATATCTTATTGGGCTATACGGGTTTAGAAGATGAACCCTTGGATGACGTAACCCTGTCGTTGATTAGTCTCAGTCAGCTATATTGAATCTTTTTTTTTTTAATATAACTATATTGAATCTTAATGAGTACAATTCTGGTTGCAGAAAGATGAGTTCATACCTGTTCATCAATAAGAAAGAGATCTAGACCAATTAGAAAGCCAACGTTTGCTGTGTTTCTAGCTTACCAAAATGAATTGATAGAAACCGAAGCTGAAACTGCCCCAAACCAGAAACAACGTCACTGAAGAAGAAAGTTGTGCGGGCCTTGCTAGATTATTTCACCGTGTGGGTTGCCATTAATAGCTCTACAATTTTGATTTATGTGACTATGGTGAAGGGGAGAAGGACGAAAGTGATGAGGGATATATAAGGTGAAGAGGTGGTAGAATCAAAACCTACTCATGATGTTAAATATTTGGAATAAATATTTGAGCTTTATGAGGTTTACATGTTGAACGTATAGGTTCACGCTGAGAATGGGAAGCTGTAGTGACGAAGGTGTTGAAAGTTGAAACGATGAAATTAGGTTTCAGACAGAGAATGGTCCAATGAAGGATTCCTGTTATTTGCCTGATATGATTTCGTAAATGATCTTTAGAGCATGTTTATTGGTAAACCCCAGTTAAGGGTTCTTAATGAATTTTTGACTATTAAAATTAAGATAAAAACTTTGTTAAGAGATACTTAATTATAGTAGTTTAATGATAGTTTCTTAGTTAAGGTTCTTAACAATAAAAAAAATATTAAACTATGTTTTATCTATCAGCAGACCAAATGCTTTATCCTATTCAACAGAGCAAAGAACAATGTTTTATCTAATTCAAAAGATCAAAGATAGAGCTTTTACCTGTATGAACAATTGCGGGGGGTTTGTCTGACGAACATCATTGATGCCTCTTGATCAATTCATCTCGAGACACATAGACAGAAAAAAAACATAACGCATCAGAGGATTTAACTTTTTAACATTAACTATGAAGGAGCACAATCTAATAAGACATGCATAATTGATTAACACATCTTTAGATTTCCATTGACCTGTGCAGAGACAATCACCGTGTTCCTTCATCTCCGAGAGCCACCATGAGAGAGATGTCACCGTTTTCCTTCAACTCCAACAGCCACCAGGAGAGAGATGTCGCCGATTTCCTTCGTCTCCGAGAGCCATCAGGAGAGAATCCATCGCCGATTGCCTTCGTCTCCGAGAGCCGCAAGGAGAGATATGTCGCTGTTTTCCTTCCTCGACGAGAGTCAACGATAGAGAGGACACCGATTTTCTTCCTCGACAACGGCATTTCGTTGAGGAGAGCCACCGAGGGAGACAGGATTCGCCTTTTCGCCGAGGAGAGGAGAGGAGAGAAGATACCGAAGCAACGCGGCACCGCTCCTTTCTCCAATTGCTGGCTGACACGTGGTGCGTAAGAGATGGCTCTTCGCGACCTTAATTAAGAGACGTGTCTTACTTAATTGCCTTTTTTCTTTTTCTTCTTTTTTTTAAATCCTAAATAACCTAAGAAACTCAATTAAGAGCCACCAATAAACATGCCCTTAATGGGCTGACGTGTTTATTTACAATGGCCGATCAAATGTGACTCGGCAAAAAAATGTTGTTTCGCATTGGTTTTTTTTTTTGTTCTTACGTGAACAGGCTAAACGATGATCTTATTCTCTTTTTTGTGTGTGACTGGTTTCTCCGATATCATCTACAAATACAATTTTTGCAGTTGGTAGCGTTTTACAACGATCACATAAAACATTATAAATCGCCTCGAACCAGTCAAACCTCATAAATACAAAAGTTGGTTCCCACCAGCAGTTACGGTTGTGGGAGGATAACTAAATATAAAAAAAATATTTTTAATTTTTATTTTATTAATTTAAATTTTAAAATTAAATATTAAAATAATAGATATTTTTAATTTAAAACCACCAACAGTATAATTTTTATTTTATAAAAACTTTAAACCAAAACAATTCAATATAATTTTTAAACATTAATATATATACACATATATAAATATACATATATACATATATAAAAACTGAAAAGTACATACATATATAAATGAAACAAAATAATTCATTTAAAAGTTCTAACATAAATCTTCAAAATAAATTTTACGGAAATTTTAACTTTCATTTAAAAAAGTAATCAAAAATATTGTTTTTTATTATATTAATATTTACTATATTTTATCATAAAGGTATATTTTTGATATTTTTATAACGTTAAAATATTTTAATATTGATTAATTATTATTAAACCGCTGCAATATCTCATAATAAACTAGTCACAAATATCCTTCAAAACGTTAGTAATCGCAACCACTGCGGTTCAAACAGTCAGTTCCTTGGTATAGGATAGATTGTGCCTGTTTTCGATCAACAAATTTCATCAAAAAAAAAAAAACAAATAAGAAAAATTAATTTTTTCCATAAAAATTTCCACCTGTCACGAATGAACAATTGAACCAGAGGGAAAATAAATTTTCGTACATCATTTTCTGTGCATTTCTACTTTTAACCAAAAACCCTGAAAACGAAAAACAGTAAAATCTGTTATTTCTGTATTTGCCAAGAAGAAAAATCCTAGTAAGATATATAATAATCTAAATATTGGCAAATAAAGAAATAAAATCATAAGGATATGCGGAAATCCAACTTAAATAGAATTTTCTGATATATTAAAGAATAAAAAGGGAAAAGAAAGATTGAAAGAAAAGTATTAACCTTTTTAATAAATTGGAATATCCAATAAATTAAATATCTCTCAAACTAATCTCGTCCATAAGAATCTATAACTCATACACATAACCGAGAGGGTACTTGCTGTGGAGAAATCTACTCATTGTTTTTCACTTGTCTTGGGGTAAAAAAGTAAGGTTGAAGTGTTTACATAACATAACAAAGGTGTTTAACAGACTGCAGAGAGATACCAATATGTTGTAAACAGTCTTTTGTTTTTTTTTGTTTTTTCTGAACTGTAAATTGTCTTTTGCTGTCAAGATTTT
This sequence comes from Brassica juncea, assembly GCA_018703725.1. NCBI lineage: Eukaryota > Viridiplantae > Streptophyta > Magnoliopsida > Brassicales > Brassicaceae > Brassica > Brassica juncea. The sequence continues at coordinate 48,315,829 of CM031942.1, read as the reverse complement.
TAGAGAAAATGGTTAGATAGATCCAATAACATAGTTTTCTTTCCTCTTTCTTTTGTCAATATATTATGTGAAATCCAGATTCTCTGTCTATTGTTTTTTTTTTTTAAAAAGGATTCTGCCTATCTAGGATATCATAACCGTGTTCTCATTTGTATGTATGTAGTTGAAACGTGATGGACAAGGCAGACAGCTCAAGACAAGTTTCAAAATGGGAAACTCTGGACAGGGACATACTTTCCGTTATCTTCCGCAAGCTAAACGTAGAGGACCTTACCATGGGAGCGTCAGGCGTCTGCATCTCCTGGTTCCTTGCCTCCCACCATAAAAGTCTATGGAACACTATCGACCTTGATAAGTTCCGAGAAGCAGATAAAGACCTAAGACTTTTTGAACTAAGACTTAGGATTGTTTTTACGGAAAACTACAAGAGTTCTGACATTAGTGAAACAAGCAAAAGTCTCAGGAATATCACCAAGTTTAGCCGCAATGTCCCGGTGAATTTGGTCTTTGGCTGCTGTTCCTCTTTAGATGACGAAAGTCTCGTGTTCGCTGCTGCCAGGTAAATCTCATTCTTAAAACTGAATTATAAAAACTGGTTTGTGTTTGAGTGTGTCTCATTTTCTTTTGTTTCATGATAGCATGCCAAACATAGAGAAACTTGTTTTACCGCGCTGGTGCTACCTATCCAACAATTCATTTGGGTTTGCGTTCAGTCAATGGAAGAATCTTAAGACATTGATTGTCGCTCATGATGACCCTCTCCTAGAGACTTTTGAGTTTCAAGTAGTGGGAGAGAACTGTAGTAACCTCACAAACTTAAAATATTTAGGTTTTCTGGGAAAAAAGATTGCTGAGCAAATCGTGAGTCACCTCAAGAACATCAAGAGGTTGAGTTTGCAATACGCTTATGTCAGCAGACCAGGAGTTTTATTGCTAACTACAGGCCTCCAGAACCTTGCGATCCTTAATATTTCACATTGTAAAGAGTTCGATGATGAAACGGTAACTATGGACCATATTGTACAAGCCGCCACTCAGAAGCGTGTCAAATTTATACTTTGTTCAGACAATTGTACCGGTTGCAGAAATGAGCGATGGTTTGAGGGGTTCGCGTCGTATGGTTCTGAGAGTTGGCGAAATGATGAGATAAAGGAACTTGAGTTCTGACTTTAAAATATATATATATATATATATATATATCGATGGGGAGCGTAATTCTCTCATTTTCTCCTCTTCGGCATCTATTCTCCCAGTCAACTGCATCATGCGAGACAGGTTGATCTCCTATCTGACATTATCTGTTTATTGAAGTCTATTTCGGTTCTCTTCAGTTGACGGTGTAATGTTTTTGTTTTTATTCGCTTTATTTCTATATATGTAATATGCTGTTGAACAACAACTATACATCTTCCAAAAAATGGTATAAATTCTAACATTTGTACCAAAAAATGTTTTTAGAAGTTCTTTATCAAATTGTCTTTCTGTTTAATAGTAAACATTACCTTTACATATATAGCTCTTATTACTCTATACATTCAAATAAGGACTACCTCAGCCTTGGTACAATTTGATAATGTTTAATTTTATCCAAAATGTTAATGGTTTCGTATGAGAACTTATTGTTGCTTTTATCCACAATTTTCTTTTTCTTTTGGTCCTTAGAAATCTATTATTGTTTTATAACTTTTCTTTTGTTGTTGCTTCATTGAGATGGTCGAATAAAAATTCAGAGATGGACACTCTAGAAAGTTTCTCCTTTCTATTGGTGGTTCTGAGGCTCTCCTTGCCAGGCAGAAGAGGTTCCGTTTGACTTTAGCTCATCGGTGTGATAGCTTTCCTGCCCCGTGCAGTGGTTCCATCTGAATTTAGGCTCTGCAAACCTAAGATCTGTGACGTGACGAACAAGATTTTTGAAAAAGAAGATCAAAAGATTCCCCTGTGTAGGGTGTGGTTGTCGTGATCTATCGCTCTGATGAGTGTCTCGTATGGATACCGAGGAAGAGGAGAAATCTCTAAGGAAAGTAGACGTCGACAAAAGAAGGATGATGATATCATTCCTATTCCGGAATTCGATTACTCTGACCTGATTGAGAAATATAAACTAACGCTGGTGGGTCGTATGTTCCATATTGATGGAAGAAGTGTCGACGCTTTGATCAAGCACATGCCTAAGAGACATATATGGGGCGTCGAAGGTAAAGTTAGGGGAACAAACTTGGGGAATAACAAATTCCAGTTTGATTTCAACAGTGAGCAAGATCTCCAAAAAGTACTGCAGAGACGCCCGTGTCATTTTAACAAGTGGAGCTTTTCTTTGGAAAGATGGATCCCAACAATCCAAGAAGACTTTCTGAACTCTATGCTATTTTGGGTGGCGGTCTCTGGTGTCCCTATCCATTATAAAAAAGACGAAACCTACCGAAACATTGGTAATGCTCTAGGATTGGTGGACCTGGTGGATGTAGATGGCGGAAGAGTACGGGTTTCGGTTAATGCTGATGAACCTCTTAAGTTTGAGTGCCGAGCAGGATATGCTAACGGAGATGTTATCAGAGTTACTCTGGTCTACGAAGACCTGCATAGATACTGCTTCACATGTAAACGCATCTCGCATGAGGAGGGAACCTGTCCAGAGCTCACTGATGAACAAAGAGAGAAGAACAGGCTAGTAAGGATAGAGCAAAAGGAACGTGCGGAAAGAGAGACAAGAGAAGCCTTCTCCTTTCCATCTCGCTTCGGAACTGAACGCGGGCGTGGCTCTGATCGATCTTACCTAAGGAACGACTTAAGGGAGGAAATTTCTGAGAGAAGGGATCACAGAAGTAAGAACGTATGGAATAGACTTGATACACGCAATGATTCATACTATCCCCGAGATCGGGAGAGGTACCACCCGTACCAGAAACAAGGATCGCTGATACTAAAGGATAAAGAAGAGGCTCGTGAAAGAAGTGGAACAAACTCAGGACTCTCAAACTGGAACCATGACAGAAGTCATAACAGAGAGCGTGTCTCTGAGACTCAGAGTGGTAGCCGTTTCAGCTCGCATAGGCGAAGCACACCAGACTCCCAACGCACGATATCAGCACAAATTGAGGCACCGAGGGGAAGAAGAAACGATCGAAAAAGCAGGATCTCACCCCATCGGTCTCAGAAGGAATGGCGACCACTCAAAGAAAGCCAGGCTGGGGATAGCAGGAAGGCTTACACTGCAGCAGACCCTGAAGCTACTGAAACAGAGGAAGATCAACGGAGTAAACTAAAAGGGAAAGCGATAGCTACTACACCTTCTCCGGAAAAATCAAGAGCTGCTGTAAGTAGGGGAAAGCTGGTGATTCGTGAGCAAGGGATGGAAAGGGTGAGAGACCAGATTCAACAGAGAACCGATGTGGTTGCTGATCCCCACTCTGGTGGGCATCCCCTGCAGCCACGTGATAAGACTCCAGCTATAGAAACCACTGGGAATCATCCCGAAAAATCAGTAACAGGAGCAGACCCCACCAAAACCCGTACAGCAGTAGAAGTAGAACCTATGGATGATGAGGCCTTCGAGAATATGCTTGAGCAGTACCAAGCACCCGAAGGTGAAGAGGAAGTAGACTTGGATACTGTTGATGATCTCATGGAGGAGGAACTAGAATTAGAGCGACAGAGAATAGAAAAGGAGGAGAACCAGAAGAAGTCACTTATGGCACGCCTTGGGGAGCAAGACCGACAGCAACCTCAATCAGTGACACAAGAACTAGGAGTGAGGAGAATGGGGAGCAGTGAGAGAGAAGATAATGAGAGGAGGAAGACTTTTGCTGCACCCTCCCAAGGTCTACCGTCGGGACAGCAAATCGAAAAGAGGACTAGAGTGTCTCAAGACGAATCAGGACCTACATCTGGGAAGCAGTTGGATGGCGCGGTAAAAAGGAAAAAGAGCTCTCGAAGCCCGGAAGTCAAAGGAGCCGCTGCATCAAAGAAACTTGCTGGCCTTGGAAGGTCCTCCCCAAAAACAAAAACTGCAAGACAACTTCGACTCTCGGTCTCGAAGACTTCGACTCAAATCCCTCGCCATGAGGTGTACCCATCTGCCTTAAAAGGCGGAAAACCCAGTGTATCCGGTTCGGTGGTGTCCCAGAAACCATCCAGTAAGCGTATATGAATACCATCGCATGGAACTGTCAAGGGGCCGGCGCCTACTTGACTAAGCAACACTTGAGGGAGTTGCTTCGCTGCTTTAATCCTAGTTTTCTTTTTCTTTCAGAAACAAAAAATAATTTTTCTTTTATGCAAGACTTTCAGTTTGAGTTTGGTTATGATAATTTATACACCGTTGAGCCCTCGGGTAAAAGGGGTGGTTTGGCTTTGCTTTATATGAATGACTCTGCGATGAAAATTGTTTATTCCAGCGATCGTACGATTGATGTTGAAGCGCAGATAGAAGGTCATAAAGTGTATATCACTTTCGTTTATGGAGATCCGGTGGTGGAATACCGTGAAAATGTGTGGGAAAGACTTATAAGAACAAGCACTACAAGGACAGGAGCATGGATGATGATAGGAGACTTCAATGAAATCACAAGTAATGCTGAAAAAAAAGGGTGGAAGGAAAAGATCTGAGGCGTCTTTCATCCCATTCAAAACGATGCTGGCCAATTGCGGCATGATTGATTTTACCTTTAAAGGAAATGCGATGTCCTGGGCCGGGAGGAGAAAAAACGGACGAGTCCAATGCCGCTTGGACAGGGCGATAGGCATGAGGATTGGCATAACTTATTTTCCCACACTGATGTGGAGTATCTTTTGCGTTGGGGTTCGGATCATCGGCCGGTTTTGGCCAGAATTAAATCCAGACCGACAAGACCGAGAAGGAACTTTAGGTTCGATAAAAGATGGTTTGGAAAACAAGGCTTCTCGACAGCAGTAAAGGATGGCTGGGGACGTTTAGAGGATCAACAAGCGGAGAACATAGTGGAAAAGCTTTACCGATGCAGGAAAGCGATTTCAGTATGGAAGAGGAGCAACCCATCGAATAATGAATCGCTGATAGAAATGTTGAAAGCTAAAATAGATCAAGCACAGAGCGATGATGGAATGACGGCGGAAGAAGAACTAGAACTAAAATGGCGCTTATGTGAAGCCTACAGGGAAGAAGAGATCTATTGGAGACAGAAAAGTCGAGCCATCTGGCTAAGGGAAGGAGATCGAAACACAAAGTATTTCCATGCCAAGACAAAACAGCGCCGCGCTCGGAACAGAATCACTAAGATCAAAAACTCAATGGGAACATGGGTGGAGACGGAGGATGGTATCGAACAGGTGGCCGTGGAGTATTTTGGCAACCTCTTTGAATCAACAAATCCGACAGATTCTGAAGGGAGTATCCGGTGTATTACCGAGACAGTAACTGACGAGATGAATGCTGCACTAATAGCACCAGTCACTGACACTGAAATCAGAGATGCAGTCTTCACGATCAACCCCGATAAGGCCCCTGGACCTGACGGGATGACGAGCCTATTCTATCAAAAGTTCTGGAACTTGATTGGAAAAGATGTCACTCGTATGGTGCGCGGTTTCTTTGAAACGGGAGAGATCGATAAAGGGATAAACCAGACTAACATCTGTCTTATCCCCAAGACGTCGAGACCGGTATCAATGTCTGAATTCCGGCCAATTAGCCTCTGTAATGTGAGCTATAAGATCATATCTAAAGTGCTTTCTAACCGTTTAAAGAAGATCCTGCCTAGTATAATCTCAGAGACACAATCGGCCTTTGTGGCTCGTCGCTTGATAACGGACAATATCTTAGTTGCGCAAGAAATGTTTCACGCTCTTAGGACAAACCAAAGCTGCCAATCCAAGTACGTAGCCATTAAAACTGACATGAGTAAAGCCTATGATCGGGTGGAATAGGAATTCCTTGGAGCTTCGATGGAAAAGATGGGTTTCGAACAGAAATGGATTCACTTGATAATGATCTGCGTCTCCTCTGTATCCTACCGGGTTCTGATCAATGGTGACGCTAAAGGCAGTATAGTTCCTTCCCGGGGACTCCGGCAGGGCGACCCACTTTCGCCGTTTTTATTTATTCTCTGCACTGAAGTTCTAATCTCTCAAATCAAAGATGCAGAAAGAACGAAGAAGATCACGGGGCTAAAGATCGCTCGATCTTGCCCGGCTGTGTCTCATTTACTCTTCGCTGATGATAGCCTGTTCTTCTGTAGAGCAGAGGAAAGTCAGTGCCAAGAGTTGATGAGAATTATCGACGTATATGGTTACGCCTCATGACAACAACTGAATAAAGAGAAATCTTCAGTTATGTTCGGTTCTAAGGTCATAACGTCCACAAAACAAAACCTGAAAAGGTTAACTGGAATAAGCAAAGAGGAAGGAATGGATACGTATCTAGGATTACCGGAGAAGATATGCGGCTCAAAAAGACAAGTTTTCTCATACGTCCAAGACAGACTAAATTCCAGAGTCAATACTTGGGAAGCTAAACATCTTTCGAAAGGTGGAAAGGAAGTACAAATCAAGTCTGTAGCACAAGCTGTTCCCACATATACGATGTCATGCTATCTATTACCGAGAGAGATTCATAAGAAACTCACGGGTGCTGTCTCGAGATTCTGGTGGAGTGCAAAAGCGGATAACAGAGGTCTGCATTGGGTGGACTGGGATACGATCTGTGTTCCACAGGAGAAAGGAGGGCTGGGTTTTAGAGACTCCTATGATTTTAATCTGGCACTGCTTGCCAAGCAGGTTTGGAGATTGCTAATATACCCTGACTCGCTCCTAGCTAGAGTCCTAAAAGGGAGATATTATAGACACTCAAACCCTTTACGGGTCGGCAAAGCTAACAATCCATCGTATGGATGGAGAAGTATCTGGACAGCTCGCTCGGTCCTTCAAGAGAACGTAGTACGCACCGTCGGAACGGGAGCGGAAACGAAGGCATGGGAGGATGTATGGATACCAGCGGAGATAGCGAGACCAGCGATTCCGAGGGATGCCTTTTTTGAACAGAACCTTCATGTTCACCATTTGATCGACTTCGATACAAAAACCTGGAATGAACAGGTGATTAGGGAGCTGGTTGCAGAAGAAGATGTGAATAGAATCCTCTTGATCAAACCAAGCAGGCTAGGCAGGCGTGATGGCTATGTCTGGAAGCACTCAAAATCAGGTTCGTACTCAGTGAAAACAGGGTATGAACTGATAAATGCTAAGAGGAAATCCCTGATAGAGGTTGGAGTGGAAGAACCAAGTGTTACGACCCTGAAAAAAGAGGTGTGGAAGCTTAAAACGTCAAGGAAAATAAAACATTTCCTATGGCAAGCGCTCTCTGGCTTCGTCACTGCGGCAAGTCGCCTCTGCGATCGACACTGTGCGAATGATCGAAGCTGCCTCCGCTGCGGAGCTGAAGAAGAAACAATCAATCATTTCCTGTTTGAGTGTCCCCCCGCTTTACAGTGTTGGGCCTTATCGGATATTCCGACTCCTCCGGGCTGTTTCCCGTGTAATGCTCTGTATACAAACTTTGATCATCTCCTCTGGAGAGCCAAGGAGCAAGGTATAAACAAGGAGACCATCGAGATCTTCCCATGGTTAGTGTGGTTCATATGGAAGAGCCGTAACAATTTCCTCTTTAATGGAGTGGATTCCCCACCCTTAGATACTCTCCAACTAGCGTTAGCAGAGGCGAGATCATGGCAAGTAGCACAGATTATACCCTCGGTGATCGAGGAAGAACAAGTAAGAGACCAGGAGAACTCGGGGACTCAATTATGTCACCAGGTGCGATCAGGGAACAGGTGCCAGGTTGACGCTTCCTGGGTACATGATGGGAGTGGAACGGGACTGGGGTTCGTGATGTGGGAAGGTGACAACAGAAGCATCATGGGACTGAAATACTGTAAGCAAACCGCGTCCCCATTACACACTGAAACGGAAGGGCTGCTCTGGGCAATGAAAACGATTCGCGAGAAAGGCTACCATTCGATGCACTTTGAAACAGACTGTGTACAACTTTGCAAGCTCATACAAAAGCTGGAAGATTGGCCGTCTATGGTACAAGAGATGGAAGAGATCAAAGTTGTGGCAGATTGTTTTGAAAAATTTTCAATTTCTTATGTAATGCGTGAGAATAACTCTCGGGCCGACTGCCTCGCAAAGGCAGCTCGTGCACGGCACCAGTACTTTGAATATGTGTGTGTGGAAACTCCTGTTTGGCTTGCTCATGTAGCTAGCCTCTTGGAGTAACTATTTCAATAATAAAACCTTGACGTCAAAAAAAAAAAGAAAGTTTCTCCTTTCTTCAATGTGATATTTGTAGTTTTTTTTTTCCTGGTTATTACAATTTGATGGTGGTGAGATAAAAAAAGACACTTGATGGTCAAACTCTTTAACTGAGTATCGAAAAGATCCAAAGATATCATACATATAGGGTATGAATGGTGACCAGGGATGACGGAGAATAATGTATTCCTCAACATTCCTAAAAAAATTCACCATTCACAAGGAATAAATTTTCTTTCTCATTCCCTCTCATTTCTTTTTTTGTAGAGAAATAAAGAACAAAAATATTCCTTGTAAAATTTGAGGAGGAACAACTATTCTTTTTCATTCCTGCAATTTTATTCCTCAACGTTCCTTTTCTATTCATTCCTTTTGTTACTAGAATGGTCACCAGTCGGTATATACACACGGGTTTTTTTCAATAAATATTCATTAACATAGTTTTCTTTCCTCTTTCTTTTGTCAAGATTATTAGAGAAAATGGTTAGATAGATCCATTAACATAGTTTTCTTTCCTCTTTCTTTTGTCAAGATATTATGTGAATTTAAGATTCTCTGTCTATTGTTAAAAAGAAAAAGATTCTGCCTATCTAGGATATCATAACCGTGTTCTCATTTGTATGAATGTAGTTGAAACGTGATGGACAAGGCAGACAGCTCAAGACAAGTTTCAAAATGGGAAACTCTGGACAGGGACATACTTTCCGATATCTTCCGCAAGCTAAACGTAGAGGACCTTACCATGGGAGCTTCACGTGTATGCATCTCTTGGTTCCTTGCATCCTACAATAAAAGTCTACTAGATTTTGGGGGCACGGGTTTTGATTTTTTTTTAAAAAAATTATTTATTGAGAATTTTAAACATAAGTTTATTTGGATATATTTCGGTTCTTACAAACTCCGGATCGAGAATGATCCGAATCGAACTCCCTCCAGAAATTTATAATAGTTGAATACTTAAATTTAAAACCCTAAAACACGAAAAAATATTTTTATTCTTTATATTTCTGCATATAGAGGTTGAGTGAGAAATTAAAATATATGCATAAATCCAAAGAAAATTATTTCTTTATATTTTCTGCAGAAATACAAAGAAAATTATGCTTTATAATTTGGACATAAAAATTATTTCGAAAATTTTATAACTTGTGCAGTTTGTTTTCTATGGTATTGTACTAATCATATATTAACAACTTGCTTTTTGTTAATTTATTTCAAAAAATTTGAAAATTTTCATTTTATAAATTAGTTTTTATTAATTAGTATTAGTTATTTTAGTTTTTGAATATTGGATCGTCTAACTAATTATATGTGACTAAAAAAATATAAGACTGTATTTAAAAAATATTTTTTATTTAATATATAGTATAATTCAGTTTGGGGTTTTAATTTTTATCACTGAAAAGAATAACCATAAAATGCTACAATTTTTTTCTTTTTTTCTTTATTAAAATATATATATATATATTATTTTTTACTTTGTTTTATATAAAAAGTTAAAATGTCTATGATTTACAAAATTGGTCTTTAAATTCTAATTACTAGATCACTAACCCAATTTGGCCCATATTAAAATTGTCCTCAGTGTCCATTAGACCACCTAATTACTCCGGGAAAAGTTTTGTTATGTAAGGTGTTAATAAAAAATTCAACAATATTTTTCGCTCTCTTGTCTACTTTCTCTGTCGATGTTTCTCTGTCTCTTAACCCTTCTTCTTCTTCATGTCGAGATTTCTCGAAAAACCTAAATCAAATACAGAATCTCAACATCTTTGATTTGCATGTTCATCAAAACCCCTCAATCTATTTTATAATTCCATCGATCTATTGTATTAAAGGTTAGATTTTTAGATATTTTAATTGTTCAGATTTCATCGTAAACGTTTAGGTTTTTTTATTAATTCTAGAGATAAAATTATTTCAATATTTCTTAGATCTGCCATTTTCTATATTTAATTGTTAGTGAATAGTGCTAGTATATAAAGGTTGAACCTTTCTTGTTTTTATTTACAGTCAGTTTCTGTTTCTTAATGATCTTTATGTTTTGTTTTAATCGTTGTATATTGATAGTTGTCGATATAAATCATGCAGAACGAATCAACTGGAGATACGATCAAGGTCTGAAATATCCTGAAGAAGATCTGTTTTGGTCAAACTCACCTCCATATATAAATGAAACAAAATAATTCATTTAAAAGTTTTAACATAAATCTTCAAAATAAATTTTACGGAAATTATAACTTTCATTTAAAAAAGTAATTAAAAATATTGTTATTTATTATATTATATTAATATTTACTATATTTTATCATAAGGTTATATTTTTGATATTTTTATAACGTTAAAATATTTTAATATTGATAATTTATTATTAAACCGCTCCAATATCTCATAATAAACTAGTCACAAATATCCTTCAAAACATTACAATTTTAAACCACTATATCAGTCATACAAATAGCTTAATAATGCTAGAACTACAATCACTAATATCCATAAACTCCCGCAACCGTAATCGCAACACTGCGGTTCAACCAGTCAGTTCCTTGGTATAGGATAGATTGTGCCTGTTTTCGATCAACAAATTTCATCAAAAAAAAAAAACAAATAAGAAAAATTAATATTTTCCATAAAAATTTCCACCTGTCACGAATGAACAATTGAACCAGAGGGAAAATAAAATTTCGTACATCATTTTCTGTGCATTTCTACTTTTAACCAAAAACCCTGAAAACGAAAAACAGTAAAATCTGTTATTTCTGTATTTGCCAAGAAGAAAAATCCTAGTAAGATATATAATAATCTAAATATTGGCAAATAAAGAAATGAAATCATAAGGATATGCGGAAATCCAACTTAAATAGAATTTTCTGATATATTAAAGAATAAAAAGGGAAAAGAAAGATTGAAAGAAATGTATTAACCTTTTTGATAAATTGGAATATCCAATAAATTAAATATCTCTCAAACTAATCTCGTCCATAAGAATCTATAACTCATACACATAACCGAGAGGGTACTTGCTGTGGAGAAATCTACTCATTGTTTTTCACTTGTCTTGGGGTAAAAAAGTAAGGTTGAAGTGTTTACATAACATAACAAAGGTGTTTAACAGACTGCAGAGAGATACCAATATGTTGTAAACAGTCTTTTGTTTTTTTTTGTTTTTTCTGAACTGTAAATTGTCTTTTGCTGTCAAGATTTTTAGAGAAAATGGTTAGATAGATCCAATAACATAGTTTTCTTTCCTCTTTCTTTTGTCAATATATTATGTGAAATCCAGATTCTCTGTCTATTGTTTTTTTTTTTTAAAGGATTCTGCCTATCTAGGATATCATAACCGTGTTCTCATTTGTATGTATGTAGTTGAAACGTGATGGACAAGGCAGACAGCTCAAGACAAGTTTCAAAATGGGAAACTCTGGACAGGGACATACTTTCCGTTATCTTCCGCAAGCTAAACGTAGAGGACCTTACCATGGGAGCGTCAGGCGTCTGCATCTCCTGGTTCCTTGCCTCCCACCATAAAAGTCTATGGAACACTATCGACCTTGATAAGTTCCGAGAAGCAGATAAAGACCTAAGACTTTTTGAACTAAGACTTAGGATTGTTTTTACGGAAAACTACAAGAGTTCTGACATTAGTGAAACAAGCAAAAGTCTCAGGAATATCACCAAGTTTAGCCGCAATGTCCCGGTGAATTTGGTCTTTGGCTGCTGTTCCTCTTTAGATGACGAAAGTCTCGTGTTCGCTGCTGCCAGGTAAATCTCATTCTTAAAACTGAATTATAAAAACTGGTTTGTGTTTGAGTGTGTCTCATTTTCTTTTGTTTCATGATAGCATGCCAAACATAGAGAAACTTGTTTTACCGCGCTGGTGCTACCTATCCAACAATTCATTTGGGTTTGCGTTCAGTCAATGGAAGAATCTTAAGACATTGATTGTCGCTCATGATGACCCTCTCCTAGAGACTTTTGAGTTTCAAGTAGTGGGAGAGAACTGTAGTAACCTCACAAACTTAAAATATTTAGGTTTTCTGGGAAAAAAGATTGCTGAGCAAATCGTGAGTCACCTCAAGAACATCAAGAGGTTGAGTTTGCAATACGCTTATGTCAGCAGACCAGGAGTTTTATTGCTAACTACAGGCCTCCAGAACCTTGCGATCCTTAATATTTCACATTGTAAAGAGTTCGATGATGAAACGGTAACTATGGACCATATTGTACAAGCCGCCACTCAGAAGCGTGTCAAATTTATACTTTGTTCAGACAATTGTACCGGTTGCAGAAATGAGCGATGGTTTGAGGGGTTCGCGTCGTATGGTTCTGAGAGTTGGCGAAATGATGAGATAAAGGAACTTGAGTTCTGACTTTAAAATATATATATATATATATATCGATGGGGAGCGTAATTCTCTCATTTTCTCCTCTTCGGCATCTATTCTCCCAGTCAACTGCATCATGCGAGACAGGTTGATCTCCTATCTGACATTATCTGTTTATTGAAGTCTATTTCGGTTCTCTTCAGTTGACGGTGTAATGTTTTTGTTTTTATTCGCTTTATTTCTATATATGTAATATGCTGTTGAACAACAACTATACATCTTCCAAAAAATGGTATAAATTCTAACATTTGTACCAAAAAATGTTTTTAGAAGTTCTTTATCAAATTGTCTTTCTGTTTAATAGTAAACATTACCTTTACATATATAGCTCTTATTACTCTATACATTCAAATAAGGACTACCTCAGCCTTGGTACAATTTGATAATGTTTAATTTTATCCAAAATGTTAATGGTTTCGTATGAGAACTTATTGTTGCTTTTATCCACAATTTTCTTTTTCTTTTGGTCCTTAGAAATCTATTATTGTTTTATAACTTTTCTTTTGTTGTTGCTGCATTGAGATGGTCGAATAAAAATTCAGAGATGGACACTCTAGAAAGTTTCTCCTTTCTTCAATGTGATATTTGTAGTTTGTTTTTCCTGGTTATTACAATTTGATGGTGGTGAGATAAAAAAAGACACTTGATGGTCAAACTCTTTAACTAAGTATCGAAAAGATCCAAAGATATCATACATATAGTGAAAAACAAAATCTAGATTTTTATATATCTTTAGATGATTCTATTATTTAGGATTTAGGTTAAACATTTGTTCTACATAAGTGTATGTTTTCCAACCTTTATCATTACTAGGTGAATCCCCGCGTATATACACGCGGGTTCTTTTCAATAAATATTCATTAACATAGTTTTCTTTCCTCTTTCTTTTGTCAAGATTATTAGAGAAAATGGTTAGATAGATCCAATAACATAGTTTTCTTTCCTCTTTCTTTTGTCAAGATATTATGTGAATTTAAGATTCTCTATCTACTGTTAAAAAGAAAAAGATTCTGCCTATCTAGGATATCATAACCGTGTTCTCATTTGTATGAATGTAATTGAAACATGATGGACAAGGCAGACAGCTCAAGACAAGTTTCAAAATGGGAAACTCTGGACAGGGACATACTTTCCGTTATCTTCCGCAAGCTAAACGTAGAGGACCTTACCATGGGAGCTTCACGTGTATGCATCTCTTGGTTCCTTGCATCCTACAATAAAAGTCTACTAGATTTTGGGGGCGCGGGTTTTGATTTTTTTTTAAATTATTTATTGAGAATTTTAAACATAAGTTAATTTGGATATATTTCAGTTCTTACAAACTCCGGATCGAGAATGATCCGAATCGAACTCCCTCCTGAAATTTATAATAGTTGAATACTTAAATTTAAAACCCTAAAAACACGAAAAAAGATTTTTATTCTTTATATTTCTGCATATAGAGGTTGAGTGAGAAATTAAAATATATGCATAAATCCAAAGAAAATTATTTTTTTATATTTTCTGCAGAAATACAAAGAAAGTTATGCTTTATAATTTGTACATAAAAATTATTTCGAAATTTTATAATTTGTGCAGTTTGTTTCGAAAATTTTATAACTTGTGTAGTTTGTTTTCTATGGTATTGTACTAATCATATATTAACAACTTGCTTTTTTTTAATTTATTTCAAAAAATTTGAAAATTTTCATTTTATAAATTAGTTTTTATTAATTATTATTAATTATTTTTTTTTTTGAATATTGGATCGTCTAACTAATATATGTGACTAAAAAATATAGACTGTATTTACAAAATATTTTTTTATTTAATATATAGTATAATTCAGTTTGGGGTTTGATTTTTATCACTGAAAAGAATAACCATAAAATGCTACACAAAATTTTTCTTTTTTTCTTTATTTAAAAAACAAAATATATTTTTTTTTACTTTGTTTTATATAAAAAGTTAAAATGTCTATGATTTACAAAATTGGTCTTTAAATTCTAATTACTAGATCACTAACCCAATTTGGCCCATATTAAAATTGTCCTCAGTGTCCATTAGACCACCTAATTACTCCGGGAAAAGTTTTTTTATGTAAGGTGTTAATAAAAAAGTCAACAATATTTTTCGCTCTCTCGTCTACTTTCTTTGTCGATGTTTCTCTGTCTCTTAACCCTTCTTCTTCTTCATGTCGGGATTTCTCGAAAAACCTAAATCAAATACAGAATCTCAACATCTTCGATTTGCATGTTCATCAAAACCCCTCAATCTATTTTATAATTCCATCGATCTATTGTATTAAAGGTTAGATTTTTAGATATTTTATTTGTTCAGATTTCATCGTAAACGTTTAGGTTTTTTATTATTCTAGAGATAAAATTATTTCAATATTTCTTAGATCTGCCATTTTCTATATTTAATTGTTAGTGAATAGTGCTAGTATATAAAGGTTGAACCTTTCTTGTTTTTATTTACAGTCAGTTTCTGTTTCTTGATGATCTTTATGTTTTGCGTTAATCGTTGTATATTGATAGTTGTTGATATAAATCATGTAGAACGAATCAACTGGAGATACGATCAAGGTCTGAAATATCCTGAAGAAGATCTGTTTTGGTCAAACTTACCTCCTAACATACCTGCTTCATTGGAGAAGATGAAGAAGATTACAGATAGTCGGAGTCGACCTGAAAAGATAAGTTGATTGTTAAAAGAGTCATTACTTTTATGTGGCTTCATATATATTAACTTAAAATAGATCATATTGTAGTGACGTCAGTTGAATCTAAGTTTAATTTCGTGTTGTTTTGCAAATTAAAATGTCATTTTCTGACCATTATTAGCTAATTTTACACAACAACACGTGTTCAGTTTCTTCGCAGGATCTCGAGAAGAAGAGCTTGTGGAGAAGGAAGCCATTACAATATGTTGCAAGCACAAGGAAACATGTGAATCTCGAGTTTCTTCCCTCATCAAACAGTCCAAGCGTTTCTCGGCAAAGGGACATGTTCGAGGACCTACAGCAAGTTCATAACCAAACACATCCTCTTCTTTACTCTCTACCGTTAGGGAGTGTGGGAGACTTTGATACCAAGCTCATTGCTTATAATCTGAGGTTTGATAGTTCAGTTTAGTATCTGGAATAAAAAATAATTATAGAAAGACCAACAAACAAACAAACAAAATGGTTTTACGAAGATTATTTTAGCATACTCTCTAACTTAAATTACTTTGGACTATAAAATAGAAAGAAAAAAAAAACTCATACTACCTCTATATATTAGTTTAGCGCTCGTGATGGATGAAGTTTGTTTACATTGTTGTTTCCAAATACTAATTAAGACTCTTGTTTCGTATGGTTTCAGGCAATGGACGTGACATGCCATTGATAATGTACAGAAGGTAATGAAAACCAAAAGGAGATTGGAAAGAAGGGAGAGAGGTTTTTTTTGGTGGTTTACCGTCGCCATTGTTTCTTTTGATTTGATACGTGAATGCATAGAAAAGAAGGAAGGGAGGTATCTATATATATATATATATATGCTAGTAGATTTCGAACGAAATATATGTTTTTAAATTAATTAATATCCTTTCCTTTTTCTATGATATCATATTTAAAGAGAATATAAGTTTTTAACGATAAGCATTACGTGTTTTACAAGATTTAAAAACAGAATGTGGTGATTGTGTTAGTTAATTGATATTCTTTATTGATATGGAGACTGCAAGAAATAGGAAAAAAAATCACAATATTGTTTTGTTTTCAAAAAGGAATATTTAGTTATGATATTCTGCAGTTAGTAGTTATTGCGTATAAGTAGGAATCGTTTTTGGAAAAGTTTGTTTCGATTTTGGATGGATTAAATCTTCTGATTATTTTTTATTTTGTTCTCTCGGATTAAATCTTTCATAAATTGGGTATGTTTTAAAAATGCTAAACCATAATTGGTTTAGATTAATATACACAGTGTTGATTTTCATATTCAACTAAGAAACAGAGAATGTTAAGAAATGGTTGATGTGAAGATACATTTATCTCATCTAAATTAAATTTCATGTTTTTCAAACTTATAATTTTACGTTTTGGTTTGTTATGGTTTAGGTAATTTATAAGACGAATGTTCACAAGTATCGCCGGTTTGCATTTTTAATAATATACGTTGTGATTATATGATCTGGGCCATCATGTGTAATAAGCCAAAAACATTGTATTTTATTCCAAACCACCACCCAATTATTAGGCTAGGGATCGTCAATTAAGAATCAATTATAGTAATTGGTATGTAGTGTGCTAAACTGACAGAGTTTGAATCAATGGCATATGTATGTAATTATTGAGGAAAATTCAGGGTTATTTCTTTTTTAATAGATTAGATAGAACACTGTCAAGCTTGAAAAGTTCCAAGAAGTTGATATAAAACTTAATGAACTGAGACTTAGGATTTATTTTAAGGAAATCTTCAAGCATGACATTAATGAAACACGCTGAACTCTCAGGAATATCACCAAGTTTAGCCGCGGTGTCCCGGAGAATTTGTTCTTTGGCTGTTGTTCCATTTTAGATGACGAAAGTATTATGTTAGCTGCTGCCAGGTAAATCTCACCTTAAAACTAAATCATAAAAAAGATTTGTGTTTGTAATGTGTCTCATTTTCTTTTGTTTCATGATAGCATGCCAAACATAGAGAAACTTGTTTTACCGCGCTGGTGCTACCTATCCAACAATTCGTTTGGGTTTGCGTTCAGTCAATGGAAGAAATCTAAAAACATTGGTTTAGCAAAAAAAAAAAAAAGAATCTAAAAACATTGATTATCGCTCATGATTACCCTCTCACCGAGAATTTTGAGTTTCAAGCAGTGGGAGAGAGCTGCAGCAACCTCACAAACTTTAAATATTTGGGTTATTTGGGAAAAGCGATTGCTGAGAAAATCGTGAGTTACCTCAAGAACATTAAGAGGTTGAGTTTGCAATGCTCTTATGTCAGCAGACCAGGATTTTTATGGCTGATTACAGGCCTCCAAAACCTGGTGATCCTTAATCTGCCACATTGCAAAGAGGTCGATGACGAGCTGGAGAGGGTAATTATTGACAATATTGACCAAGCCGCTACTCAGAATCGTGTCAAACTTGTATATTGTTCAAACAACAATTGTACTTATTGCAGAAACCATCAATGGTTTGATGTGTTATAGACGTATGGCCAGAGGCGGATGTATGTGAAGCAATGGGGTATTACATGACACCCCTTAAATTCCTATAAATATTATTTTGTTCTCAAAAATATAGAAAAATCAGTAGTTTACTGGAAAAGTTCTCCTCTTGACACCCTTTAACCACAATTCAAATCCCACCTCTGACACCTTTTAATTTTTTGACCCCTGTTAAATGGATTCCTGGATCCGCCACTGCGTATGGCGTTGAGACTTGGGGAGATGATGAGATAAAGGAACTTGAGTTCTGAAAAAAAGAAATTGATGAGACAAGTTGATGTTCTATCCGACATCATCTGCTTCTTGAAGTCTATTTCCGGTTCTCTTCAGTTAACTTGTATTCTTATCGTTTTTCTTTGCTTTATTTCTATGTAATAAATTGTTCAACAATAAGAATGTATCTTCAGAAAATGGTGTAAATTCTAACATTCATACCAAAAAAAATGTTTTCCAAAGTTCTTTATCAAATTATCTTTCTATTTCGTAGTCAACATTGCATTTACATATGTAGCTCTTAGTACTCTATACATTCAATAAAGACTACCTTCTTTAATTTTATACAAAATATTTGCTAACTAGATGATAACCCGCGTCCTGCGCGGAGTGAATATTTTAAAAAAATATTGTATTTAAATGTTATAAAGAATATATATTTTGTTATCAATAACATTCTTTACATTTGATTAGAGGTAGACATTTGAGCACCATTTGATTTGGTTCGGTCCGGATCATTGTGGTTTTGGTTCGGTTCAGATTTTCGTGGATTTGGTTCGTTTTTGGGTTCAGATAATCTATTTAAAAAAGTTTCAAAAAGTAAAGTTTATATATGTTTTAAATTTTCAAAGTCTAAAAATCAAAATAATATATCATATAAATTTGAATAATGTATGCCAAAATACTTAAACTTTACATAAAAATTGGTTTAGCTTAAATTTTTAGATAGGAAATCAAAAGATATTTTAAGTATTTTGGTATTTTAATTATCAACTAGTTATTTTAAACATGTACTTATAACTATTTGTATATATTTCCAAGTATTTTAGACAACTTAAAAACATCTTATATTTTGTGTATATTCTTTTAGATATTAAATTTAAAAATAATTAATATATTTAAGTTTATAAATCTGGTTCAGATATATTCAAATATCCAGAATATTTATTTCGGATCGGGTTCAGTTCCGGTTCTTTAGATACCAAAATTTTGATCCCATTCGGATATCTAACCAGTTTTGGTTAAAGTTATGTATTATTTTTTGGATCAGACTTGGTTCGTTTTTTAGATTTAAATTTTTTGCCCAATCCTATATTTTTATTGTAACAAAATTTTAAACGAAAATGATGATGATTCATATTGATTTTGGGTATGCAACAATTTTTAAACTAAAACACATTTTACTATGCATGTGACCCATTTAGTTAATCACTAAAAACTGTTCTATGCCAATTTGAGGAAAACAGTAGACTGAACTTAAAAAAACATTACCATTTCAGATTATCAATCGACACTTCCAAATATTCTATTTTGGTGTTGTGATGAATAGAAAGGGGTTAGGAAAACAAATTTGATACGCAATTCATGTCTCGTTAGGTGATTTCAATAGCTTATAAATAAATCTTCGTTGTATCGATCTCTTGTAAGATTTTTGAAAAATATTAATTAATAAAATCTTAGACTTGCTAGAGTAATCAATTGTTTCTCAATTAATATATAGGAGATTAGAGTAATCACATAAATCAAAAGAATACATCTTGCTTATTTACAATATTTTTATGGTAAATAGATCAAAATAATCATTTTGTTTATTTTATATGGTATATAATTAAATTTCAATGATGTTAACATAAATATATAGTATATTTGAACATAAAAATTTATTATTGAGAGTTCCTATTCATATGGTTTTATTAACATTTGTAAATTCTATGTAACAAAAAATTTAAACCATTGATCTCAGAATTTTTGATGTGATATTTTTCGATGAAAATTTCAAAATTAAATATTAAGGTCTCAATACTTTTTCAATGAAAATTCCAAAATTAACATATTTATGAATTTTAAATGGTACATATAAACTGTATTAAAACTGATATATATATATATATTATTTATTGTGAATGTCTATTACATAAAAATTCATATTAATACGATTTTATGATCATTTGTATCTTTTTATAATAAAAACAATTAAGACATTGATCACAACATTTTCAAAGTAATTTATAGCTGTTTTAAAAATTAAAAATATAACATGTAAGGAAAAATTTGATTTTTTTTATTATATGGTTAATATGATTATTTAATTTCTTTTAATAAAATAAAATAAAACAAAAATGAAAAATAATACACAAATTGTTATCAAATCTTTATTATATATAATCATTAATTGTCATAAATATGTAATCATATTAGGTAATTTCATAGCTTTTATGTAAGAAATGTATACATGCTTTTAATATTTTGGGTTAATATAATGTTGTCAAACACATTATATTATATAGTTAATGCTTTAATGTATCTAGCAAGACATATTAATTGAATTGAACCTCCTTTTTTCAACTAACTACTTAATTGATTGACACATAAGCATTGAACCTTTTTTTTAATTATTACAAAATTGAGATTACATCTTTTCAAATGTTCATCTATTAATATATAGGAGATAATTTCGTACGAGAACATATTGTTGCTTTTATCCATAATTTTCTTTGTTTCTGGTCCTTAGAAATCTCTTATTGTTTTATAACTTTTCTTTTGTTGTTGTTGCTGCACTGAGAAGGAGATATTAGATGGTCGAATAAAATTCAGAGAGGATCACTCTCTAGAAAGTTTCTCCTTTCTTCAATGTGATCTATGTAACTTTTTTTTCCTGGCTATTACAATTCGATAGTTGTCAGATAAAAAAAAAGTCACTTGATGGTCAATCTCTTTGACATAGGAGTATCGAAAAGATCCAAAGATATAATTGATATTATGAAAACATTTTCCAGATTTGTATAATATCTTTAGATGATTCTATTATTTAGGAATTAGGTTAAACATTAGTACAATACAAGTGTATGTACGTATCCCAACCTTTATCATCGTGAGTCGATTTCTCCACAAAGCTAAAATAAGTAGCAAGCCAAAAAGATGTTCTTTTTGTTGTAAGTAAGAAGAGAGCGGTTGTAATTACCGCCACATGGGTTCAATTCGTGCTGGGAATGACTAGTTTGTGTTTCCGGTAAAGAGTTGAGACCACTTTATTTTAAAAAAAAAGCAAGAAGAGAAAGAAAGAAGAATTGGTGTGTCTTATTTCATAAATATTGAGTTCTTTGTATAGGAATGCAATCCTCTTATATATTAAATGAGAAGTCACTTTAGTGATTTTTGCTTACGTGTCGATCACTGGTGAAGTTTCAATAAATTGTTATAATCTGATTGGTCGATGATTTTAAATTTTTATTTATTTTAATTAGATCTAAAAATTTATGGCAAGTCTAAAATCATTTAATAACACTTGCAGAAATAATTTAAAAATATTACAAATAACAACTTATGGTAACTTATTTTCGAAACTATAGAAAGACTAATAATGTTTGATTTATTATTTTTAATATTTATACACTATATAATATAATAAACGATTTTTTACATAAAAGTATATATAAGATTTTTAATATTTTAAATAATGGATTATATTCTTATATAACTATATAATAACTATTAAAATCTTATAAAATCCGCACATGCTTTATAAATAATTAATAATATGATTTAAAAAAAATTAGTTATCACCGATTACAAAATCAGTTTATCAGAATTCTGAAATTATTTATAAGATCATATAAATTATTAATAAAAATATAAATCTTCATCATACTATATAATAATTGAGAAGTGACTTTATGTGTTGATCATATATGTTTAAAATTATTATAAGAGGTCGCAAGTCACCTATACATGCTTATAAATTAATTTATAAAATCTTTTTTGAAATCTCATTTTATATTAAATGAGAAGTCACTTAATTGATTCTGAGTAGTGTCAATCATATAAAGACTTTAAGCTAATAATAATAATTTGATTTGATAATGGATTTTCTATTTTATTTTATGAGTGATAAAATCAGTTCTAGAAGCAATTTGTACCAGTATCCAAACAACCTTAATATATTGCACAAAATAATTTATGGTGATTAAATATGTGATATATATAAATAAATAAAATGCTTCATAAAATCATTTTAACAATAAAGTATTTATAAAGTATATAAAATATATTTCAAAAGCAATTTATAGAATTATATAAGTTTTATACTCCTATGTAATTGGATATGAATATGTAGAGAATGTGTAACAATTATATCGTTTTAACTTTTAAAAATATTGAAGACATAAAAATTTAGTTACAAATTATTAAAAAAATAAAAAGTATCAATATTATATATAATTTATTAAAAACTGAATCATGAATATTATATATAACCAATTTTACTAAAAAATTTAAATACAGAATATCAAAAAATATTTAAAATAGTCATATTTGTCCTTTTGAGAAACAACTATTATGTGAAAAATATTTAACAAAACATATTCAATTTTTGATGATATAAATATTTTTTTAATTTGAAAAATTACATTAAACATATTTTATAACAAAGCACTTAATCCCGCGAAATCGCGGGCATCCACCTAGTAGGAGGATTAAATTTTGAGTTAAAGTATAACTTGGAGAGCAAGTAAATTTTGGTAAACAATTAATTCTAATACTTTCTATAATTGACTTCACAATTCGTTACACTTCTTCTTGATGCTCATTATTCATAAATAATGAGTTCTTTATATAGGAATACAATAAGATAAAGTATAACTTGGAGATAAAGTATAACTTGGAGAGCAAGTAAAATTTGTTTAACAATTCAATCTAAATACTTTCTGTAATTGACATCACAATATCCGTAACACTTTTTATGCGTGTAAGTTGCTGACTCGTTAAAAACCTTACCAACAAAACCCGATGAGAAAAACTATGGTTAAGGGAAAAAGTGCAGCGAGCAATGACTTCCCCTGATGTGTAGAGATGTTAAGATCCTTGAGACAAAGTAATCCGATAAGATGAACCAACACCTTGAAAATATCAGGAGGTAGCACCTTGATAAATAAGTCGGCCAACTTGTCACTTGATCGAACCCACGAACATCACCATTCTTCTTTAGATCATGGGTGAAAAACAATTTTGGTAGAACGTGATTTATTATATCTCCTCTGATGTATCCATCTTTGAGTTGTGCAAGACTTGCAGCATTGTCCTCATACATAACTGTTATAGTTAATCTAAACATATACGGTTTAAGTTACATATATGGTTTATGTTAGATATATGGTTTGTGTTGAATATAATCTAAATAGATAGGGTTTAAGTTATACATGTATTGCTTGTATATATAAAACTTGCAAGATCTAATTGATTTTTGATTCCATGTCTACATCATGATTTGGAAATCATACATTCATTCCATACAAAATGTGACATGTACCATAATTTAGGGTTTACAGTTTATGTTTGCAGCCATGTATGGTTTGATTCTAAGGTTTAGATTTCAAGACGAAAGTAACATATAATAGTATGAAATGAGTTTAATAATGATTAGATGGCAATGACGAATAGGGAAAGGGAAATGGGCAATAATGATTAGATGTTGTCTAGACCACGCTTTAGCTAATGAAGAATGGCACACAGTCTTTCCATGTTCTTATATAGAATACTTAGGGTTGGTAGGGTCAGACCATCGTCCAGTTGTGGCTTATTTAGAAGACAAAGTTCCTAGGCGGAGAGGGCACTTCCGTTTTGATAAGAGATGGATTGGAAAGGAAGGTTTTATGGAATCAATTGCTATAGGCTGGTCAGAAAATGATGAAAGACGAGCTGAGGATATTGTTACAAAAATTAGCAATTGTCGGCATGAAATTGCTAAATTGCGGAAAAACAATCCACCATATGGGAAGGAAAAAATTAATGAACTCCAAAAAGCACTTGAAGAGTTACAAACAGATACTAATAGGTATCAGGAGGAAATTTTGGAGGTATCACGGAAATTGCAGGATGCGTACAAGGATGAAGAGGAGTACTGGTATCAGAAAAGTCGGAATATGTGGCACACATCTGGGGATTTTAATACAAAATTTTATCATGCTTCAACAAAGCAAAGGCGTGTTTGTAATAGAATTGTTGGGCTACATGATGAGCATGAAAATTGGATAATGGAGGATAAAGGTGTTGAGAAGGTGGCAGTGGACTATTTCGAGGATCTATTTAGTACCACTTCCCCATCAGAATTTGATAGTTTCCTGGAGGAGATCACACCGTGTATCACCTCTTAGGCGAATCAAAGGTTGTTGCGGATAGCGACTGAGGATGAGGTACGTCAGGCTCTATTTATTATGCATCCAGAGAAGGCTCCAAGACCAGATGGAATGACAGCTCTTTTTTCCAACACTCATGGCATATAATAAAGAAGGATTTGGTGGAGATGGTGAATAATTTTCTGGTTTCACGAGAAATGGATTCAAGGTTAAACATAACCAATATATGTATGATTCCAAAGACGGAAAGACCTACAAGGATGAAAGAACTTAGACCGATAAGTCTTTGTAATGTCGGGTACAAGATTATCTCGAAAGTGTTATTTCAGAGATTGAAAATTTGTCTCCCTACACTTATTTCGGAGACTCAATCGGCATTTGTGGCTGGAAGAATGATTTCGGACAATATTCTTATAGCCCAGAAAATGTTCCATGGGCTGAGAACCAACAAAGCATGCCAAGGAAAGTATATGGCAATCAAAAAGGACATGAGTAAAGCATATGATAGAGTGGAATGGGATTTTATCCAGGCCCTCATACAAAAAATGGGTTTTGATTCACACTGGATCAAGTTAATGATGGAATGTATTTCGTCAGTACAATATCAGGTTTTACTAAATGGTCATCCACGTGGTCTCATAATTCCACATAGGGGTTTACATCAAGGGGATTCGTTATCGCCTTATTTATTCATTATATGTACGGAGGCTTTAATTGCAAACATTAAAATGGCTGAGAGAGGGAAACAATTAACTGGAATAAAGGTTGCCAGAGCTTGTCCGTCGATTTCTCATTTGCTCTTTGCAGACGATAGTCTATTCTTTTGAAAGGCACAAAAAGAAGAGTGTCAATCCATTCCCAGGATTTTAAAGGAGTATGAGATTGTATCAGTTCAACAAATAAATTTTCAAAAATCTTCGATCCAATTTGGACATAAGATTGAGGAATCCAGTCGGCAGGAGTTAAGGGATATCTTGGGAATTCAGAATTTCGGAGGAATGGAATCCAATTTAGGTTTGCCAGAGAATCTCGGAGGGTCCAAGATACAAGTCTTTGGATTTATTCAAGAGCGCTTGAATAGTAGGGTCAATGGATGGACTTTTAAATTTTTTTACTAAAGGAGGAAAGGAAGTAATTATTAAATCAGTGATTACAGCCTTACCAAATCATGTGATGTCATGTTATCGTCTACCAAAAACAACCGCAAAGAAATTGACAAGTGCTATAGCACAATTCTGGTGGATTCCAAGTGGTAGTACAAAAGGTATGCACTGGAAATCATGGGACAAATTATGTTTAGATAAGGATGAAAGAGGTTTGGATTTTAAGGACCTAACTGATTTTAATACGGCAATGCTTGGTAAGCATCTATGGCGTCTTATTGAGAAACCAAACACCTTATTTCTGGAGTTTTTAAAGGTTGGTACTACAGAAATGCCTCACCCCTTGAACCGATTAGATCATATTCCCCATCATATGGCTGGTGGAGTATTGTTTCTGCTAGATCTCTGGTTAGCAAAGTACTAATTAAAAAGGTGGGATCAGGATCATCTATCTTTGTATGGAATGATCTCTGGCTACCAACCACTCGCCCGAGACCAGAAAATAAAAATCAACAAAATAGTTACCCAGATCTTACAGTTGACTCTCTCATTGATTCAACTACACGAACTTGGAATTTACAGGCAATTCGGACTGTAGTGGATCCAGAGAATGTAAAGATTATAGAAAGTATACCACTAAGCCAAACTTTTATGATGGATGGCATTTCACACAAAATGGGAAATACACGGTCAAATCAGGTTACCAAGTAGAAAGGGTCTACCCAGATAAGGAAAAACCACCAGTAGTGTTTGGACCCACGACTGACTTACTGAAAGCGTTCTGCTGGAAGGTACAGAGCCCACCAAAGATTAAGCATTTTCTATGGCAGCTGGTGTCAGGGTGCATATCAGTTAGAAAAAATCTGCAAGCGAGAGGGCTACAAGGGTATCTATGTTGTGCTAGATGTGGAGCCCGGAGGAATCGATAAACCATGTATTTTTTGAATGTCCTCCCGCGCGTCAAGTTTGGACACTATCACAGCTACCATCAAATCCATATATTTTCCCCACTGGATCTCTTTTCACAAATATAGATCACCTATTTTGGAGAGTTCAACCAAAGATGGACGATCATCAATTTGCATGGATTTTATGGTACATTTGGAAAGGAATGAATAACAAGGTTTTTAGTAATCTAGACATATATCCAAGGGAAACTCTCAAATTAGCGGAAACGGAGTCAACACTTTGGGCAGAAGCACAAGTATTGATCCCTCAGCGGGAAGCACAACAGGTAGAGATTTTAAACTTACCATCAATTCCAGGGGGGTGGTGTTTTACAGATGGTTCTTGGAAAGATAAGGAGTTTTTCTCAGGACAAGATTGGTATAGTATTCTAGAAGCTTTTGATGGTCTGATGGGGGCAAGGAATGTCCGGGCGAGTCTCTCCCCTCTTCTTTCGGAGATGGAGGCGCTAATGTGGGCAATGCAGTGTATGAGGAACCTACGTCAGTTTCGGGTCACGTTTGCAACAAATTGTTCTCAGTTGGTGAAGATGGTTTCGGACCAGAAGAACGGCCAGTTTTTGCAAGTTATTTGGAAGACATAAAGACCCTGCAAGAAAGTTTTCTCAGTTCAGATATTATTTATGTACCACGAGCGAAGAATTTGAAGACGGATAGACTAGCACGAAGTGCCAGGAATCAACCGTCTTTCATCGTTCACATGGATGCGGAGCTACCAGTGTGGTTTACAGAATCAGTATGAGTCTGTTTTTAAGCTGATGACAAAAAAAAAAGTTTAATAATATGATAATTGATCGATTGATAACCACATAAAATGTGATATTCAATTTTAATATTGTTTCCAAAATCATATTTATGATATTTTATCATCAATGAAATTCTCTCAGTCAAATATGTTCTCTCATACATACGATATGTTTAATAATCCAATAAAAGTTGTTTCCATGATATTAATTATAGTATAATATTGGATTCATTTAATAATGTTATACACAAATATTCTTTTAATATATTTGAATTTTAATATTAGATTCACCGGTTTAGATTGTATCTTCTCATTGAAGTTTCACCTACTAAAAACTATCTATATAATGAATTGAGATCTTTTCCTAACGACTCAGGCCTTCCAAACTTGTATCTGTATATTTTTTGGCTCTTCATTTGTTAAAATTGTTGTTTCTGTTGTTTTATAATTGTCATATTTACCAATATGTATTTACCAGTATTGTTATTTAGTATGGTCTTCATTATATCATTCACATACTAAGATGTTTGTTATCTCCTTTCTCACGCAGATAAATGTTAATGACATTAAGGGCCAAACAAGTGAGAAGGTAACTGAGCATGAAGTGAGTAGTCTTGTAGATCCAATATTTCTCTTCATTTCTTCAAATTGATGTTTCCACTATTTTATAATTGTCATATTTACCAACACATATTTACCGATATTTTTATTTCTGTCGTCTTTATTATATCATTTGTATAATAATATGTTTGTTATATCCTTTCTCATGCAGATGCATTAACAAGATTGAGGATCAAACAAGTGAGAAGACAATGAAACATGATGTGAGACTGTGAGTAATCTTGCAGATGAAATATTATCCGAGAAGTTGGACGGGAAAATTTTAGGAATTTGCAGCGAGATATTAAATTATATTTAACTCATTTGAAGTTGGATAAGTACCTAACTAAGGAGAATCAAGTTAATTTTTTTGGAATAGTAGACAATACGAGCTACAATGGTCTGATCCATCAATACTATTAAAACAGAAGCACAATTTTAGACCATACTTAATTCTAGGTAAAAAAAATTTTAAAAACTATATTCTATATACTTTTCCTAATTTATATTATTACTAACTAATAATCCTTAAATATAGTCTAACTAAGGTAAGAATAAATCTAATAAATATCTCAATCAACTTGCCTATATTTTAGCAACTATTTAACAATCAAATTACAAAAAGATCTTCGATACATAAAGGACCCGAGCATTACTTTTTTTTGGCAATCCCGAACATTACTTATATTATTTGGCAAATTAGATTGACTTTCAATCCATCTAATGAAATCTACCTATATAACGAACAATCAATACTATTAAAACCAAAGGGCCTTTTTTCAGGAACCCTTAGAGTTCAACAATATTTACAACCAAATGCCACTGCATTTATTTTTAGTGTATTGTTTTCATTTTTTTGTTATTTATTTTTATGGAAAATTTCTGCTTTTCTGTTAAGGGAATCGTTGATTTTGTAAAAATACACTATAATCCACTTATTTAGTTTATTTACCATTGTAATATGCTTAAACTAAATCATCCATAGTAAATATATGTTCGTGGTTTTGGCTTCACAGCTTAGTATGTCAAAGCTTTGTAACATTATTTACGAATCATAAAAACGTCTCATTCTATTTGTTAAACAATAGATGAACTAAAATTTGGAACATTAATATTCGTTCGTATCTTGAGTTTACATCAGCAAATACCTTTCATTGTTTTATCACAATTCCTTACTGAAATGATCATTCCTTCGTATAGAAACTTCGACAAACATCAAAAAACTGTTGATATCAGTAATGACTATTCAATCTTAATTTGTATGTATAATTTTTCAAGCTATATAAAAAAGATATCTCCGATGTTATCAAACAAACGCAACTAACATATCTTCCGACAAGATAACTCCAATGTTATCAAACAAACACAACTAACATATCTTCCAACGGAACTTGCATATCCATATTCAAACATGAAAAAAAAATCTTAATTAGTCTTATTTAAATTGTAAATCTTTTTAAACTAACCAAATTGTAACATATCACAACTGCATTGTGATATCATATCTAAAATTAACAACTAAAAACAGAGCATATATATATACATATATATATACATATATATATATATATAATTGTAACAGTATATCAATTTATACGAATATCCATAGAATATTATTAACTATTCTATGACTTTTTAGTTTTTACGATCTAATTTTATTATTTTTGATAGTCAGTATATAAGTAACACAGACCATCTCATCAAATTTAAGCACAAAAAAAAAACTGATTACCGTGATAAATTCTAATGGCTTCCGTTTTCAAACTCAGCAATTTATTTGATGTTAAGCCTTACAAATCTACATGGAGTGTAAGAGTAAAAGGGCTTCACAAGTAGATTCCATTCAGTCACCAGACTGATGCATCTCTTCAGATGGTTTTGTCAGACCAAAACGTAAGATTAATCCGCTTCCGAACGTATATCTAATATGTTTAATTTATGAACTGATTTTTTTTTTCATATTTAGGGTGTCAAAATCCAGGCCAGTAAAACCATCTGAAGAGAAGCATATTGAGTATTGGATTTCTAAGATCCGCTCTGCTAAGGTTTAAATGCAATGAGTGCATATATAGACGTACAGTCAATATGTTAGGGAAATGAAGATTTAATACTGAGGATTAGGAAAGTTGTATGTTTCTTTTTTGACAAAAAGTTATATGTTTCTATTAAAAAGAAGTTTATATGTAAAATATCAGATGGAGATTATGCTTCAAGAAATTCAGTCCTTGAGGAACAAGGTAATTCCATTACATCATTTTATATTCAGTTCATATAAATTAGTATGAGTCAGGAGTTTGGTTTAGAAAAACCAAAACAAAAAACGTTAAATTAACATTGCTCAACGGTTTTGTGTGTGTGTGAAGGAAGGAGTCCTCAAAGATGCCAACAAGTACCTCCTCGATAAGGTAACAATTCCACTATGAAGTTGTGTTGTAATTGCACATCTTATTAAGTTGTAGACCTATATTAGAATTATATTCAAAGAGAACTATTACAATATTTAAGGGAAAGTGTGTTTTCACTAGAATGTTTCTCAAAATCCATGAAAAATAAGTCTATATAGTAGATATTATAGTTTTTATCATTAAATTAATTAATGATGTGCAATTAATGATTTCCTTTTTCCTTAAATAAAAACTAAGAAATTATCTAATGTTATTAAAGTGTATATATATTGAAAATTAATTATTTTAATAATATATACATCATTTATACTTAATTTTTATATTATTAAAATAAAATAAACGATCATATTAAACATAATAAAAATATACATTTTTGTATATGTTATAATTTGAAATTTTAATAATGACTATAACTTACTAAAATTGTTAAAAGTCATCAAAAATTTGTGATCAGTTGTTTAAAATATAAATATATAAAATATAAAAGATCATAAAACATATGAAAGTCTCATTTAATAGATATTCAAAATAATCTCTATATATAATAAGTTTATACATATGAAAATACACAATCATTTTAATTTCAAAATTTGCATTGAACAAGAGTTGAGAACTTACAAATTTAATTTTGTAATTTTCAATGAATTTTTAAGAACGATTATAAATTATCAAAACTATTAGAAGTTCCATATTGAAAAATTTGTTGTCACCGGTTTACAATTTTTGCTAAAAAAAGATACAGATTTTCATAAAACCATATGATTAAGAAGTCTCCTTTAATAGATATACATATTACAATATGTTACATATCTATGTTAATATCATTTAAATTTAGTTAATTTCGTACAAATATATAAAAATGATGGTTTAAATGTATTTACCATACAATTATTGCAAATAAACAAAAGTGATTGCTTTGATGTGCTTATGCCAATTTAGTTATATATGGTTAATTCTTTTTAAATGATTTATTATATATTTATTATTTTGTTAATTTTATAATATGTAAAAAGTGAAATAAGTAATAATATGTAAAAAATATTTTATATACAATTATGCTCATCCGTGCGTTGGTAAAAAGTCCTAAATGTATTTACACCTCTCTACCCCTGCATTTATTTTAGCTTGTGTTTTTTAATTAGATTCTACATTTTCCGAATTCCTTTTATTTATAAGGCAGAAAATCCTTTTTATTTTTTAAAAACCACCCACGTTAAATTATCCGTACCTTCCTATCCAAACAAAATGTACCAAATCTCACTTGAACCTTCGATTGGTATAACACACTGATTTTCATTTCTTAGACAGTATATGTACCAAATCTTTGTACATTTATAATAATGTTCCATCGACACCCAAAGTTCAACGTTTATTGGATTCTGCCAATGAAAATTAAATACAAAAATTAAAAACCATACATTCTGTTAGTATCAGTGTATAGACCATTCATCACTTCCAATCAATGGTACATACAATTGCACCAGAAAACATACATGTTGCATTGTTCGAAGTCATGAACATCTACCCTTTTTAATTTTCCGATTTGTTTATATATATATATATATATATATATATATATATATATATATATATATATTTAAGCAGATAAACTAATCAAAACAATAAAATATACATAATAAATACAGATGCTTAGAATCCCCAACGGATTAACCAATGTGCAATGTAGTCGACTAAATTATAGAATTTGCAAAGCTTTTTCAAATAAATAACCAAAAAAATATAAACCACTAAATCAAAAGCTACAAATTTGGCAAATAAACTAGATTTTCGAAAGTTCCATACATAACAATATAGAATATACTAGAACATAAATACCAATCTTTTTCAAATCAATAACCATAAATATCTATACCATTATATAAAAAAGCTTAAATTTAAGTAAATAAACTAGATTTTCGAAAGTTGCTTAAATAACAATACCAAATATTGTATGATCAACTAATATATATACAACAATTAATGCTAAATAATCATATTTTCACGTTTGATGCCACAATATAATTTGACAGTAAGTACCTGCCTTTTAAAAAAATAGATAATATATTAATTTAATATTATTTACCACTGAAAAATTAATATAAAAAGTATTTTTATTTACCAAATATAAATATATTTTTAAAGATATTTCAGTTTCATGAAATACAAATTATTTGACTAATTTATCTACAAAATTAGGATTATTCCTATAAATAAAATAAATAATAATCATCATGAAATTAAATTTAAATTAAAAATAAATGATCGTTAATTTATATAGGTTTTTTTTGGTTCAACCATTACCGGATCACGGGTCAATAAATTTTTTTGGGTTTTAACCAAATTTATGGAGTTTTAAAATATAAATTTTATAATTTAATCCAAAATCTGAGTTGAATTATATGTAGATCACTCGATTTGTCTTTTTTATCGTGGATTCAGATTAAATATGAAAATATCTCAAAATATTAAAATTATAC
Organism: Brassica juncea; assembly: GCA_018703725.1. Lineage (NCBI taxonomy): Eukaryota > Viridiplantae > Streptophyta > Magnoliopsida > Brassicales > Brassicaceae > Brassica > Brassica juncea. The sequence goes on along the minus strand of CM031942.1, from coordinate 48,283,326 downwards.
CATAAACTAAATTTAACAAAATTTTGATCATACAATAAATCAATTTTGAGTATATGGGTCGGATTTAATCGGATCCGAGACCCAGACTTACGGGTAGATTTCACATTGGTTTTTTGAGTACTTACTCGAATATTATTAACAAAGTTAATATTTCAAAATGCTAATAAATGAAAAAATATCCTGATTTTATTTAAACATGATTACATATTTCACCATCAAAATCATTTCTATTAAAAATTAAATATATTATAATCTACACAATTATAATGCTTTCTTTGTAACATTTAAATATAGATAAATAATCAAAAATACAAATTTATATCAAATAAATTTGTTTTGTTTCGGAAATAAACCTGCACTTTGAAAGTGCGAATCAAATAGAATAGACAAATATGATGACAAACTAATTGGCATACGAACATATGAATTTACAATGAACCGAGCTTATGCCGGGTTACTTTTTAAATTGCTATTATTTTATACAATATATTTTGATTAAGATTTATATACGATTATAAAGAGACACATAAATATGATTACAAAAGACATACCCGCCCTTTCAAAGGGCGGGTCAAAATCTAGTTCTTATTATAAACACATTTGCGTAAAGGTTTTTTTGCGTAAAAGCTATGAAGAACTCCATCATCGATCCACAATTAAATAAAAGCTATATATCTATACTATAGTAATTTTTCATTTAGCTTTTATATGATCCCACCAACTTACGTTTGTAAAATTTGCGATTTTGTTGAGTACATTGAAATACCAACACAATTTTATTCAAAATTTTGTTTAACGTCATTTATCAAATAGTATATAATAGCAGATCTATTTACAAAGCATATACCCTAAATTAAATACATTTTTCTAAGGATAAAAGAATACGAAGAAAATTAGAAACTATATATTTATCAAAACCAGTATTATTTATTGTATATATCGATTTGGGTATTACACATGTACACTTTAAAATTCATGTGGGTTTCCTAAGACCTGTATAAGAAAATATATTAACATTTATCTTCGAAAAAAAATTAATACGACCTTTCTTTCTTCATTTATAATATATTTAAGATCTTAACTGTATTTTAAATTTAAATGTATCATCAAAGTGAAAATTTCATTAAGTCTAAAGATCACAAATTTAATAGTTTATTCAAGTTTCTCTTCAAGTTTATGTAATACTTAAAAGTATATGAAAATTTCTATCAAATTTTTTACAAATATTCTCATATTTTTCTAGGTCTTTTACTGGATCGACCCGTGTCAGATGACGGGTTAATGGTGAATTTTTAGATTTTCACCGTATATTATGGAGTATTTAATTAATGGGATTTTATTAAATTTGAACCAAATTATATACTGATCACCAGGTTTACTGATTCAACTGTAATTTCGAAACGGGTATGAAAACACTCAATAAAGCTAAAGACATTTATAATTTTTGTATAAATATGTAGATCAAAATTCAAAAATAATATATAACACCAACAAACATTTTTTTACCAAAAAATTAAATCCGCGCTTTGAAAGCACGGATCAAAATCTAGTATGTTTTAAAAATAAATGAAGAAAACTATCACCTAATAGGTGATATGAAAACACTCAATAAAGCTAAAGACATTTATAATTTTTGTATAAATATGTAGATCAAAATTCAAAAATAATATATAACACCAACAAACATTTTTTTACCAAAAAATTAAATCCGCGCTTTGAAAGCGCGGATCAAAATCTAGTATGTTTTTAAAATAAATGAAGAAAACTATCACCTAATAGGTGATATGTTACCATAAGTTGGTGTCATCCCCAAATTTTTTCAGCTTTACTTTAGTATAATTTTAAACAGTATTAAAGCTTACAGGCAATATATTGTAGAGATAAGATATGATTATTATTATTATTTTATATCTAGAATCTGCAAGCTTACTCTCTTAAATGAATAGTTATAATTAGATTAGTCCTAAAATTTGACGCGGCAAAGATGTCGTGTATTGATAGCTCTAAACTTGCTCACATCACTAATGGGAGATCACCTTACCTAAACCGTTCTTAGTTACCATATTTTCAATCTTGGTTCACTTAATAAATTGTTTAACTAACTAATAGTAAATGCTTTTCTAATTTTATATTTTGATTTAACCATATTAACCAATTCTATTTATTTGATTTTTTTTTGTTTAGGATTTATGGTTTAGGTTTTGAAGGTATGTAGGTTTTAAGGTTTGGGGTTTCAGGTTCTGTATAATTCAAAATATACCTCTAAAACATTATACATAATATTAATAATTATGCATGCGATATTTTTAATTATGAGATAGTTAATTATAATAATATGATTGTTTATGGTTTATTTTGAAGAAAGGTATGGTCTTCTTTAGGTTTTGGTTTTGTGTTTTATGTTTTTTTTAATTAGTGTATGTTTGGTTCTATCCATTTTATTTTGAATGATTTAAATGAGACATTCATAATTATATAAGTTCTATAACAATACTTCATAAATTTTCTGCTCCATGTTATTCTCTCTCAGTCTCTCTCATACGATATTAAAATCATCTAATAAAAGTTTGTCATACTATTCAAGTTAATATTTCTTACATAAACTTAAAATTTCTATATTTCTGTTCACCGATATAATACATTAAAGTTTTTTCCCAAAATAACTCTTTGCAAAAATATTGTATCATTTGTTTGACAAAAAAAAGTATAGTATATATCATTTAAGGAATGTTAACCTCAATATTTAACATGTTTGAATTGCGATATTTTTTTATCAGATTATTATATTTCTCATGAAAATTTTAACTCATAAAAATTCTTTATATAATTAATTGATATCCCTCCCTAATGATACATACCTTAAACTTGATACGTTAAGCTGTAAATTATTTTTCCTTTCGTTGTTATACCTTAATATCTTAATGATATTCAAATGCTTTGGGACATGACTGCATTAAACAAATATTTTTGCACATATGATTCCCAAGATTTATCAAATTATCCACAGTAACTGGATCTTGTGACCTTCAAATTTTAATGATTTTTTAAAATTGCTCTACGGGAGAGGAACAGAGATATATAGCAGCAAAACAATCATTTTTTTTTAATATATAGATCTAATTCTAATTTACAAAACCTGAAAATGAAAAACACATACCATTCATTCTCTTAATTTTCTTATGTTCCACTGTTCCGCCTTATACACAAATAAAATTTAACTAAGTCCTGTAAATAAATGTACTCTCAAATGGATTAAGTTTATAAAAAATCATAGCAGGATTCAATCAAATATATTATTTAACTTGTCTCCCTAAAAATTAATAAATTGAGTATCTTCTTTATGTCTACAAAACTGTCTTGTTTAAGTTCTGGAAAATAAAATTCTACAGAGAAAACAAGGAAAGTACAGCCATTCAAAATCTTAATCAAACATTTAGTTACTGTTGCTAAATGTTCGACCGGGAAAAAAAAAAAGAAATAGAAAAACAAGTCCAAATACGTCACTATTGTAACTTTTTCACATTATTGCATTCATTATTATCCATTGAGCGTTGATAGTCGCGTATCAAACGTATACTCACGGATCACACACACAATACAGATCTCATCTCTTAATTATTTTATAGAAACATGTACGCGTATACCAACGTACAAACAGGTGTTGAGAGAGTCTATCACCTAGGACAAAACACGACTCTGTAATTAGTGTTACTGCAAGTGAAAGTGCTGGTCGGGTCGTCTTGTGGATAGCTGTAGGCGTCCGGACACCTCTGTTTGAAAAACCTTGAGAAACCAGTGGGGCCACATGATCCTTGCCCGTTTGTACAACAGTACTCGTTTGTCTTGAACACCGTGCACGGGTTGTTGCAACCTCCTGGCGCTCTCAACTGGTTCGGACACTGCCCGTTTATGTCCGCGTTGCATAGTATCCGCTTGCAATTAGAGCTGGTTGGGCAAAGATACATAGTACGCCAATAAAAACAAAGAGCATATATCGTTATCATTTTAAAAGGGAAAATGACTATTTATTTTCTTCTTCTTTTTGGCGAGACTATTTTATTTTCTTAAAAATGACTATTTTAACATTTCATGACTATTTAGTTTTTTTTTTTCTCGGTTTTTTCATTTTTATAATTTATTTTAACATTTCATGATTATATAGTGTTTAATATTTTTCTGTTATTTTTAAGAGAATAGAAAGTTCTTTTAATTCTCACACATTTAGTGTTTAATCGTTAAAATAGTAAACAGTCAAAGTTATTGAACTTTTTGACAAAAAAAAATTTAAAACTTCACTCGTTAAAAAAAAAAAATTATTTGTTTCTTCTATCTAGTCGATCCTGACCTTTCTCCCCCTAGTCACGTAGATTTTTAAAAATTCGAGATCTTCTGACTACTTACGTGGGGATATTTAGGCTCAATTTTTCTACGGACAAAATTCAAGTATGCAATCTTCACAAAAGAGTATTAGTTACTTGATAAAACAAAGAAAGGATTGTGGTATTTTACCTAAACTCCATTGGGATGTTAAATCCATCGACAAGTGAGATATCATAGAAGTCTAAGTTGTTGAATTGGTTCAAGGCATACTCAGCCAACGTGTTCGGTGGCTGGCCCCAACCCGTGCATTGAAGTCCACCAGAACAATCACCGGTTTGGCATCGCCCACGGCCTGAAGAGTCAAACTTACAGTTGGTCCGACCCCAAATCCGTGCCATACGCGTGCCAGCAGCAACATCCAATGGCCACGACTGGCCAGGATCTAGACGCCTGCCACCACCTGGGCTGGCAGCGGCCCATACAGTGTAACCACATTGGTTTAGGATATCAAATCGGGCAGCCTTTGCTGTGGAGAGGAGGAAAAATATGGAGAAGATGAACGTAGAAAGGGAGGTTTTTGCCATTTGTTTTGGTTTTGCTACCTATGTGTGTGTGATCTTTTGTTAATATTTACCATGGTTTATATAGAGGTAGCCAGTGGTGGTCTATGGGGGTCAGCTACTCCCGTCAAGTTTCATAATTTGTTGTATTTAGTAAATATATATCATCAAACTAGGTGTTTTACTTATGCATAATTTCTTATCTTAGTTGATTTTTCTCCAGGTCCCTGCTCAAATTTTCTCTCCTTTTAGCTTCTTTTTAATTATCTTTTAATCTGCGTAATCATCTTTTGATTAAAAAAAGACTATTCAGTGTTCAAAATTTTCCTTTTTCTGTAAAAAGCATTTCAGAATCCACAATATTTTCAAATATAGTTTTAGTTCTACACTGCTACTGTAAAATTTAAAAGGACAATCCTCTTAATTTTTGAACAAACTTTATAGTTTTTGTTTCAAACGTAGCAACATAGTTTTTTTAACACAACGTAGCAGCATAGTTCACTCTTTCGATTATAAGAAAAATCCAATACCAAACGATGCAAAAGTACTGGTAATAACCTTTTTTCATAGGATAGAGGTGCCAGGTTCGTTGATCAAAAAAAAAAAGACTCAAAATTCATTTCTTTTGGGGTTAATATAAACTATCTGATTTAAAAATGAAAACTAAACCATTCTCAATTATAATATACTCAATAATTCAACTTATCCCTCTACAATTTAGTAAAGGAATATTTTACTTATAAATTTTTCTATTTTCTTTGTAAAAATGAATATTATTTCTTTCCCCTCATTTTTATTGGAAATAATAAAAATTTGAATGATTTTATCAAAAAAGATAGTTCGAGCTTTTGGAAGAAAAAGGTTTTAAGCAATGTTCTAAAATACGCTTTGTACGGACGCGTATTCACCGGATATACTATGCGGAGAGACACGTACCGAATTCATAGTTTTCTTTTGATTACATGGTTCTTCTCAACTCTATCATTTCCCACTTTATTTTCTAATAAACTTTGTTTTAGCTCAGACAAAGATCCACACATTATGACAGAAAGAAACAAGTAGACAAACTTTATCCTAAGTAATAATCTAAACTATACACGTGCTCTTCATTTTTCAAAACCATTTTTTTCCATTTAGAAAATGTATAAACAGATAGGTTAGAATAATCAACGTTATTTGTAAAACACATTAAATGTCTGATATCTATTAGGATTTGATATTTTCTTACGCTTATAAGATATAAAACCTTAAATTATAAGTTCTTATATATTTAGGTGATTAGTATAAATTTATATAAAAAGATCTTATATAGATATAATATTTTCATTTTTACATATTAGTTCTTATAAATAAATACCGTATCTGTTTCCCGTAAACATCTGTATATACGTATATACGCTATTTGGTGCTCTGCCGTTCGACTAGCATAACATATTTTAGAATGTTTTAAGTATTCATAAATAAATGAACAAACATACAAGTCTTCCTATTTCTGGCACATGGATTATCTTAAGATATAAAATTAAGATTTATTTATCTATCAACCGTAGATATCTTATATATATATATATATATATGTCTTCTATTATTAAAAATCTAATATTTTTATTGAAGTTATGAAAGTTTTGTCTATAATTTCTAGCAAATAAAAATAGGTAAATTATGTTAAGAATATAATAAATATCTAGCATAGTTTTATTATCCTGAAAGATATATTTAAGGTTTTAGATCAGGATATATTTATAGTTATTGAATGATATGTTAACATTTTATTGAAATTTTGTATACAATTTATATAAACTAACATTTTGGTATGGTTTAACAAGTTTCTTAATCTAAGATAGAGGCAAAAGCATAACCGTAATATGCAAGGTTTATGTATCGCCATCAGTTATCTAATAATTTATTAGTATGTGGAAGTCTCTTTAGTACAATAGTTTGGTTAAGAATTTATCAAAGTTTTTATGCCGTAAACTTTCTATTTCAGAGTCTTAGAAAAGATGATTTGTACAAATTAAAATATATTTTTTTTACAAAATATATCAACCATGTTGCAAATAGAAGCGTAAGACAGCTAATTTTTGAAAAACAGTTCAGAGTTGTGCATTTAGACGTGAACCTTCATAAAGTATATGTAATTATTGTTTGAAAATCATCTATATCATATTTTCATTATTTGAAATTGCATCATTAACCAGTATTAAAAATAATAATTAGTGTGCTTTTTTTTCTTTTATCAATTTTATAAAATACAAAATGATAGAGGGGGCGACTTGACTATGTTATTGAACGCAAAAGTCTTGTTTCTAGAGGATATTTATTATGAAGAGTTAGGAAATTCTTATTGGTCATTTCGATTGCCCCAGAAGTACTAACGTCTTTGCCAGATTGATGTGGACAGTTACTATTGAACTTGTATATCATTTGTACTTCTGTAGGTGGAAGTCATAATTCTTTCGGTCGTCTAAAATTATATCACATGGTTTATCTAAATGTGGGTCTAAATGTTGACTAATGATACAAGTAAAATGGTACCATCAATGAAAGTTTATAATTAAAACTGATTGTCAACAAAAATTGAGTATTTTTTGGTTATAGGAAAATTGTTTTGAAACATATTGATCATGCATGGCTTCTTTTTCTCATTTCTCTGAATTTGTTTTGGTTTGTATTGGGTTGGGTTGGCTAAAGTGATCTGCTGCCAATCAGACGTCGTTAAATAAAATTTTGTGGAATTAATAAGGAATTGAATAATATAGGTGTTAGGGTGATGAGATTCCTAAGATTTGGGGGGGGGGGGGGAGTTTGAGCGTGGGACTGAATAGCAGGGGAGTCCAGCGAAGTCAGCCTTCGTATTTAATAAGTAGAAAACATCATTGCCACTTGTGTCCACTGTTGTCCAAATTTTCTTTCATAGTACATTGTCTATGATAAATTTCCACTATAATCTTGATTCGTAAGTTGAAAACAATAGCGTTACGTCAATCATACAAATAGAAAACTGAAAATTACGAAAATTTATTGGAGAATAGACGATAACAAGAAATCACACAACCTTGTATTCATTTGCTTTTCATCTTGTTTGAATGTGTTTCTATGGAGGTATGAAATTATCTTTTTATGGTGTTCTTTTCACCTTTTCGTCGTGTCCGTCAAATTTACTGTAAAATACGTACGGAATTTACATGAAAAGTGAGAAAATTCATTTCTCAAGAGCTTTAGTGTCTACAGTTTTTATAATAAAAGTTTTTTTTTCTTATATTACAAGGTGAACTAGGTAGATTTATTTATATGTTTTTTTGACTAAATTTTTATTTAGATATTACAAATGATATTTACATGTACGATATGTAGTGACCACATCTTTGCATGTAAGAATGATCTAACTACTTTAAATTTTAGGCAGGATCTGGGATATAATAATTCCGATTTCAGAACAATGGAGTTTTTAGTGGATATTTGATTCTCTAATGATTTACCAACAACTCAAGATGGGGTTAATTTAAATATTATGAAATATGAACTGATGACTGTTTTTTTTCCATTAATAGGTACACGAATATTTTCGATAACTAACACTAAACGTGTCTGCAATTTCTTATTCATCAGAACATGTCCATGATATCATGCTCATCTGAATATTTGGTTGTGGTGCTGACTACATGATCCATGTTGGACAACAAAATGAAAATCACACTTTCAGTTATGTTTTAGAATATTGTGGGTTTTCTTTTCGATACTCATCACGAAATTAAAATGAAAAGGTTTTGAGTTTGAAATAAAAGACTTAACCCATATCAAAATTAGTTAAATCTAGATCAGCATAGGTGGAATCATGATGGGAAGAAGATATTAAAGATGAAGAGGTGGAACCCATATTAATTGGTTATGCTGAAATTGGCGTATGTGATGATGAGATCTGCGGAAGCAATGACGATTTTGATGTCTTCCAACAATTCTTAATCCAAAATGAAAGAAAAAGCCTAACAACATCGGTTAATAAGACCATGTACAATGGGGGTGTTAAAATTAGTTTTCATCAGTTGAAACTCCTGCAGTAAGGGTGTTGATAAATTTTGTTAATCTACGTAGCTTCAACATCCGTTGTAAAGTTTCAACATGTTGATAAAATTTTATGTGGGCCAATTATGCCACATGGCGCAAATTGATTGGACATAAATGTTATGCAAATTTATTTTGTTTTTATTTTCACCCAATAACACAAACTTATTTATTATATAATCTTTTTACTTTTAAATATAAAAATTATATCAAAATTCATAACTTTTTACGATTTATAAATAGAGACTACTTTCATTTCATTTGGATACAGAAAAAACGTCATTTTTCAATATTCTTTTATTCTTTAGTGTTTTAATTTTTTTTGTTAAATAGATCCTAATAATAACATTTTTTAAAATTCAAAACTCTTCTTATTAAAATTTACATTATTTTAGTTTTTAAGTTATTTAGAAACAAAAATATTATTAATATATTGGTATTATATTATAAAGATAAAAGTATGAATTAAAAATAATGGGAGTAGGGTGTTGAATTTTTTTAAACAAACCATTGTAGATGGTTAAGATGAAGTGGGTGTTGAATAAATGAGGTGGAAAAAAGAGAAGATGCTCTGGCAAGTTAGAAAGAGAAAATGAAGGTATTGATAATGAAATGGGTGTTGAAACCATTGTACATGGTCTAAGGACTTATGTAATGGTAATTTTATTTTAATATTGAAAAAATTACCTAGGTTAACTCTTATTTCTTAATTAATTACTAGATTAACTCTAAGTAATCTAGACATGGTTTTTAATAAGGTTAAAGACACAAAAACCCTTGTTATTGTCAGTTATTACCAGAATGCCAGTTTCTCTTTTTTTTTATTAACAAGTAAAACTGAAAAAAATCAAAGAACATATCTCTAACAATATCCTCGATGAATCCAAATTAAAACGTCTTTCTCTCTAAAACACTGCATTTAGGGTTCATGAGATTCTACGACAACGACCATCAATTTCTCGATCGAGGCTGCGCGAACAAAGAAAACCCTACCTCTGTCTCTATTTCAGTATATATCAATTGAGGTGAGAACAAACTTTTTTTTTGAGATCGACAATGAACCTCGTGATTCAACCCATCTTACAATACTACGGTTTCCTTTTTATTTGAATTATTGATTTTGTGTATTGTGTTATGCTATTTGGTATCATATTGGGACTATTTTTTTTGGCATACCAATCTTTTATTATAATAGTTTTCTTCAATTCAATGTAATCTCAGGGAAATTTTGAGTTTACCAAGAGAAGTTGTCAAACAGTTCTCTCAATACATGTTTTGTCAAATCCTTGTTAGGTTATATAGTTCAATAATTAAGTTTCTACTGATATATGTTTGGTCGAGTCTTAGCTTCAAAATTATTGGCTCTTTGAAGCTAAGTTTCGTAGTATTTGAACATATGAATCTGCTATTTTTTCTTCGTTTCAGTTTCTATTGTTCCTGTATATGCAGTCTATAAACTTCACACAAGTCCATAGAGATCAAGGGGACTCCACGATGATTCTAATTGATGTTTTGATTTGTTTTTGCCTCATATTTATACCAGTCTTTACATTTCTAGTCTCTATGGTAATGTAATCTCTTTTATAGCTCACTTTGTCGTTGGGTTGGTGTTAGACTTTTGATTGGGAACAGAGTCATAAGCAAGAAGTTACATGTGCCTGGGGAGCCCGTCCATCAGTCGAGGTGTGCTGAAGAGTTCAAACTATGGAAGAAGAACAATGAGTTCAAGGCTGCAGTCAAATCCATAGGAGAGACAACCTAAAAGTCCAAACCTGGTTTCCTGACCGAGGGTATGACCATTGGAGACTGTCACTCCAATCGTTACGATGTTGTCAACAATCTCAAGGGTGGCTACTAAGTTTCCATTTTTCCTGGGGTTTTTTGCATTTTTTAAAGGCAAAAACTGATTAAATATTGTATACGGATGTAATTCATTTGCCTCTTTCTTCTGAAATAAATGATTCCTATTAAACGTCTTTGGTTCATGCATTGTCTTTTATCACAAAAAACCCTTGCTACAGTGTGTTCTTACATAAAAAGGACACATTATTTTGCATTTGATGAGTCTAATTTCTTTGAGGGGAGGCGTTGGGTACTCTTTTCTTACATGTAGCTGAAGTAGTGAACACACTAACAAATGACGCAAAAATGGTTTCGGGTCTAAAATAGTTGGTTTCAATTTTTAAAAGAGTTAACTGGATTGTTACTGTAATTTAAACCCTCGACTAAAAATCAATCGTAAAACAAACCTTCAACTAAAATTTCTATGAAATAAACCCTCATCTTTATATCCTTTAATGTTTTCGCCCCTCCGTAACTTTTATCGTCAATTGTTGATGGAGAAACGTTAACATGGACGAAAAAAGTTACAAAGGGGCGAAAACATTAACGGAAATAAAGATGAGGGTTTATTTCACATGACTGTTAGTTGGGAATTTGTTTTACGATCTATCTTTAGTTGAGGGTTAAAATTACCTAAAATCATTTTTTGAGAAAATCCTATAAGTATTGATTATTTAGTAATTATTTCAATTTTTATAAATTTCAGGACCGACTCTATGTTAATACAAACTCATTTTTTTGTCAATGAGTCCTCGCACTCCTTTGGTAAATCTAGCTTGTAGCTTTTCTTGTTTCCCTGCTCTCTCTCTCACAAAAGAAATTGTTTTTGAGATTAGTATTTGGTTTGGATTTTGCAAGTCAAACCTCATCTTGTAAAGCTGGAGTGGAACGTTGACTACCTAATTCTCTTAAGTTGCCTGAGCTTCCCAAATCAATGGAGAACCTACTAATTTTAACATAAACACATACAGAAATAAGACCACACCTAATGTGTAGAACGGTGGCTAGCTCAGTGAGTGTTCTCTAACATATCTATAACTTAAATTAGGACAAGCTACTCTTTAGTTACCTTTTGTCTTTTCTAAGATTGGTTGGTGTGTTGGATGGAACTGCATGAGTGACTGATTTCAGTGATGTAGCCACTGAAAATGGTACTAAAGGCACAGTCTTTATCGGATCCTGAAGTTTAAACTCTAGTCTTAGGTTGTTCCTTTGTACGAATTGACTAATGCAAAATCCAAACCAAACACTAATCTCAAAATAAGTTCTTTTGTAAGAGAGCGAGCAGGAAAACAAGAATAGCTACGAACTAGATTTATCAAAGAAGTGTGAGGTCTCATTGACAAAGAAAAAGTGATGTATTAACAGTAGAGTCGGTCCTGAATTTTATGAAGCTTGAAATAATTACTAAATAATAATACTTATACGATTTTCTCAAAAATGATTTTTAGTAATTTAAACTCTCAACTAAAGATAGATCGTAAAACAAACTCCCAACTAAAATTTCTGTGAAATAAATCCTCATCTTTATTTCCGTTAATGTTTTTGCCCCTTTGCAACCTTTGTCGTCAATGTTAACGTTTCTCCGTCGGTCGACAATTGACGATAATGGTTACGGAGAGACGAAAACATTAACGAACATAAAGATGTGGGTTTATTTCACAGGATTTTTAGTTGAGGGTTTGTTTTACGATTAAACATAATCTTTTCCCTGGCGTTTCAATATGTACTTGCGGCAATTAACTTCCTTTTGCTAGGGTCATAATCGTCCTATCATGTCTAAATGGTAATTTAAATCTCCTTGCAAATAGATCATTTGCAGTTTCCTAATTTCGTACCATGCTAGATCTATTTAATGATATATTTCTAATTTCAATAGTAAATATTATTTTGTTATTTTATAAATAGAAAATGGAAGTAGAAACACCTTAGACTACTGCATGTGATTCATATGATGCGAAACTCGTCTGCTGCGGAGAGAATCTGTCCATCAAAGATGTCGTACATACAGAATCGTCCATCTATCCAAGTGTTTCAGTGAGAGCTTCATCATGGAATCATTATCAGTATAATTTTTCATCAGTATAATTTTTCATCAGTATTGCATATGTTGCAGGTAGTTGATCATCATATGTAATAGCGTTAGAGATTATATGATGATGTAATATGTTACCCAGTGTTAAAAAAAAAAATGAAAAAAACACTACAAGAAAACAATTATTTTACGAGGGCGAATTTCCTCGTTACTTCGTCGTTAAAAATGTCTTACGAGGAATTAACGAGGAAACCCGTTTGGTCGTAATACGTTTGTCGTTAAATCTATTTCCTCGCCAGTTCCTCGTTAATTAGCTAGTCAGATATTTCCTCGTAAAGACGAAGTAAAGTATTCCTCGTAAATACCACGTGACATTTCCACGTAAAGACGTCGCTTACTTTCCTCGTAAATACCACGTAAAGGTTTCATCGTAAATACCACGAAAATACCATGGAAACAGATCCTCGTAAAGTTCGAGTAAATACGAAGAAAAGTGTTCGACGTAAGAACCTCGTAAACTCCTCGACCAGCTTTCCTCGTTAATTCCACGTTGACTCTTCCTCGTTAATTCCACGTCAATGTTCCACGTAAAGAACTCGAAAATTAGCTTCGAATTTACATCGTTTCTTATTTTACAGATTTTAAAAATATAATTAATTAATAAAAATCAAATTATTTATTAAAAAATTATAAATTAAAAAAAAAAATCTAAAATAATATATTTTATAAATAAATATGTTATAAGTTTTGCATTCATAAAAAAGAAAAGAACAATTGAAAAAAAAAACTAAGAAGACTCGTGCATCGCCTGATAGAATTCATCGCTCCTCCTCTCGACATCCGCCTCGTTATGTGTGCCGGATGGCTCGCCTGGAATAGGGTTTCGTTGTCGCATGCTCCTCAACAATGCCTCCCATTCCGGATTTGTGGCGGCTATCACGTCCAAAAAGCCCTCCACTCTACCCATACGAGCTGTGAACGAAGTTTTCGTCGAGGCCAACTCAGTTTTTGTCGAGTCCAGCTCAGTTTTTGTCGAGTCCAACTCGGTACGTAGCTGAGAGAATTCGTCCTCCCGTCTCTGACCATAAGACGATAATGCTCTCGGAACATCGTTGACGGAACCAATCCCCATCGTACGCCCCTTTTTCTTCGGGGCAACCTTAAAAAAACAATATATATATATATATATATATAATTAAAATTTTAAATTTAAAGTAATAATTTAAAATTTTATTTTTAAAAAGTTACCTCCTCGTAAATCTGATCCACTTCAGGTACGGATAAAGTGACGGGCAATCCGTCGGGCGACTCCTGCGTCAGCTGGGTCTCACGCTCCGCAACCCGAGTTGCCACCTCGTTGTAGATTTGCTCGGACTTTCCATCTAGAAACTGGCCCGCCTTATTCCTGTGGGTCCGGTCATAAAGTTCGAGAAGAGTGGGCAAGCGTCCCAACTCTTTGGCCTACAAACATTGAAGAAAATTAGTTAATTTTTTTATTATATATATATATTAAAAATAATAAATTAAAATATTTAATTACGTATCATTTCCAAACGGATAGCAGCGTGGGGTTTTTGGCCCGTAGAGTGTAGCATTGCCTTATGACTGTTCTCATCAACCGAGTTACGGGAGTTAGAGCAAGCCTAGGCGACTTTGATGGAGTTCAGATCCTTCCAATAGGCGATGAGGCCATCCCAGACATCCGTGGTGAGCTCAGCGGGTTTGCCTTTCACATAACCCTTCACGATCCAGTCACCCTTCCAGTTGGAGACCGTGTCCAGCAACCGTGCTTTCACCTTCTCGTGAAACCCTTCCCGCACCTTCTCCGTGACCCCCAAAGACCAATTATATTTTTGCTGCCAAAAAAAATTAAATTAGTAAATAATTTATGATAATTTTAAAATTTTAAAATTTAAAAATTAAATTAGTAAATAATTTAATAACTTACAGCGTAAATTTTGAACCACGTCCTTCTGACGTGGATTGGAGTTAGTTTCCAGTTAGTATGTGGATACGCGAAGTAACCTTTCAGCGTGTCGGTTACGTCCGTTGCAAGTCGTCCGTCAAGCCCAAACCTGAAAAAACATTAAAAAATATAAAATATTTTAACCTAAAATTATTTTTAAAAGTCAAATAAAAATATAAAATATTTTAACTTACCACATAGTTCCGTCTGGTCGGTCGGGGTCTATGATCGGTAGGCCTTCTCTGCCTGGCATAGCGAGAATGTCCTCGACAGTGTACTGAGAGTAAGGGGCACTCGGCGGTACCTGCAAATCAGCATGAACTTCATGATTTGCGGGCATCTGAGGAGGCGGCACATGAGGAGCAGCTGGCATCGGAGGAGGAGCCATCGGAGGAGGCGAGACTCTATGTGAATACTGAGTCTCGGGGACAGTCTCCTGCTGACTCGAAGAAGAACCGGGACCTGAAACAGATGGCGGGTCTAACCGAGTACCCGGCGGACCGAACATCTGTGCGTAATGAAGAGTGCGCTGATGCTTGCGAATACTCTGAGAAAAAATTAAATTCAAAATTAAAATCAACACTTAAACTAAAATCTATAACTAATCTATATAAATAAATATTCCATAAACCTATCTAAATTCTCTAAACTAACCACCTAATCTAAATTCTCTAAACTAACCACCTAATCTATCCTATACAAAAGAGAGGAAAGAGAGAGGCTTACCATTATTGGAGATGTAGAGGAGAGGAAATGGAGAGAAATGAGGAGACCTCGCGGCTGCGCATATATATAGGATAAGGGTTCCTCGCTATTTCCTCGTAGGTTATCGAGGAAAGCCCGAGGCCCGTCTTTTTGTTCCTCGTAAAGCCCACGCTACCTCACGAGGAAAGCCAGAGGCCCGTCTTTTTCTTGGTGAGGAATTACCAAGGCCAATCTCCTAAACCCCTAAAATCTCAAACCCCAAACCCTATAATCCCATCTTTCATATCTTCTACTTCATATAATTTCAAACCATCTTTCCTATAACTTCAATCTCCTCTATTTCTAAATTTATTTTTTTCTGTTCAACATTTCGTTTTCCAAATCGAAAATACTTTAGAGACTACTTTTAAAATCTTTATTTAAAAATTTGTAAATTTAATTTTAATGATTTTTTTTATAAAAATATAAACCTTATTTTCAAATCTATACAACTTAAGAGATTGTGGTTTAAGGGAAGATGTATTTGGAATATATGGTTTAGGGTTTAGGGTTAGGGTTTCGGACTTTAGGGATTTGCACAATTCCTCGTTAAAGGCACGTTATGTACCGTGGAAATAACGACGAAACAAAAAAAAAATTAACGTAATATAGTAAAACACTTGGGAATTTGCACAATTCCTCATTTCCTCGCCATTTTCTCGCCAAGTGACGTGGCTTTAACGAGGAAAATTAAAAAAGTAAAACTTTCCTCGTTAATTCCACGTCACTTGGTGAGGAAATGGCGAGGAAATGTGGTGACGTGGAAATAACGAGGTTATGTTTTCCTATATATACATGGCTGTTTCCCTTTCTCATATCCCACACAATCACTCAAATCCCACACTATACTCATAAATTTGTGTTTCAAATTAGAAAGATTTGAAAAAAAAGAAGAAAAGAAGATATTGGAGTTACATATAGTATAGCCTTACGCGGGTTAGATTTGCGTAGGTCTTGCCATATGTGATTCCAGTATCTTTCTTCTCTTTTTTTTTTAGTACACTTGAAATAGATAAAAGTTAAGAGTTTAGGGGTTGATATTTAGGGATTTAGAATCAACGAGGAAATAAGGACGAATTTCCTCGTTAAAACCACGTAACACGGTTTCATCGTAAGGGCCTCGTCCACCTACGTGTTTTTAACGAGGAAATCTTCGTTTTACGAACACTTTCCTCGTCTAATCCACGTAACTAAATGAGGATATTACGAGGAAACGTGGAAATCTCTAAAACTGGAATCTCCAAACCCCAAACACTTTTTTTCTTATCTTCTACTTCATATCTCTTCTCTCCAATCCAAACCCTAAATTATAAAACCACAATTTCAATACTTATAATCTCAATCTTTTTTTTTAATAAAAATTATCTAAATAGTTCTAATGATTATATCGAAAAACAAATACATCAATCAGATACATCGTCATTCTCGTCATCACTAGAAACATCATCATTTTCATTAAACTCGTCATCAACAGCTTTGTCTGTGGCATCGTCCATAACATCTTCATATTCTTCATTATGCGGATCAATGAGAAGGATGTCATCAATTTGTTGTTGAGCTTGCTCGACGACATTTATCTGTTCTTCTTGCAATGGTGGTTCTTCCCCACCGATAATTCGTCCTCGAGGTGTAACTTTGATCACGGCTAACCAATTTATTCCGGATTCTCTCATTCGGGGGTATGGAAGAAAGCTAACTTGGTCTGCTTGTGAAGCTAAGATGAAAGGCTCGAATTTGTTGTACCTTCGTCCACCATTGACATCAACTACACCAAATTTGTTAAACCGGACACCTCTGTCCACGATAGGGTCAAACCATTCACATTTGAAAAGAACGCATTTCAGCTTCAATATTCCTGGGAATTCCACTTCAATAATATCCGTCAAGATACCGTAGAAATCTGTTTCGCCTTTCACACATATTCCATAGTTACTGGTCGCCCGCTGCCTACCATACTCATATGTGTGAAAAGTATAGCCTCGTGTGAAATACATCTGTGATGTGGTGACCTTTACACGTGGAGCTTGAATTACTTCATGTAACCACTTAGGATAATCTGGATCGTCTTCATAATCAACCTGCAAAATTAAGAGTTTCATATTATACATTGTATGAAAAATTCTGCAAAATTAAAAGTTAGAGTAATACCTGAGTCCGCAACCACTTAATAAAGTGTTGATCTTTTCTTTTGTCTACATCACTTGTAGATATACCTGGGAATTTTTCTTCGACTTGAGAAACAAACATGCTATAAAATCACAAATTTTATGGAAATTAATATACTTATATATATGTATTTAAAATTAAACTTATATATGTATTTAGAATTGTCAATATATGTTACCTTTCAAAATAACGCATCAAAGGATCATCGCAATTGAGTAGAATATAGATGTGTGCACTATGAGCGTCTTCTTCACTCGACCACCAAACCACTTTTAATTTTCCACCGAGTCGACCTATCTTGCTAAAGATGTCTGGAACACCAGCAACTGCATATGTTGGCGCGACACCACCATCATCGTATCTTCTTGGAGCTCTTTTTCGAGTACGTACTTTTGACGCAAAGTAATACGATGTGAAGTGAGAAGTTTCTTCCGTCAAACTTTCCGCAATTATAGAACCTTCAACTTTCGCAAGATTTTTTGCTTTTCCCTTCAAATATTTCATTGCTTATTCATACTGATACATCCATCCGTAATGTACAAGTCCACGAAGTAATGCCTCATATGGGAGGTGGACAGCTAGGTGTTCCATGACGTCAAAAAATCCAGGTGGAAATATCTTCTCCAAATTGCACAATCAGATGGGAATGTTCTCCTGCAGTTGTTCGACGACTTCTTCTTTAAGAGTGCGTGTGCTCAGATCCCTGAGAAATGCTCCAATGTCTTGTATATTCCAAATACAATCAAACACATTATTAGTCATATATAATAGCAAACTAAACCATTTTAAAATAACTGTGTTAATATATATATATATATATATATATATATATATATATATATATATATATATATATATATATATATATACATACCTGCAAGTGCTTCATGTACGTTTGTTGGAAGTAGCTCCGCAAATGCAAATGGAAGTAGTCGTTGCATAAAGACATGACAGTCATGACTCTTCATCCCGGAGAACTTTTGACCTTTTTCAACACATCTTGAGAGATTTGAAACATACCCATCGAGAAACTTCACTTCTGATGCAACCAAGTCGAACAACACCGACTTTTTTTTCTGAAGACAATCGAAATATGGGAACCGGAACTTGTCCATTGCTTTTTATATGTAACTCACTTCTTGCGCAAATGTCTAGCAAGTCCAACCTTGATTTTATGTTGTCTTTTGTCTTCCCTGGGACATTCAATATTGTATTCATGATGTTATCAAAGAAATTCTTCTCTATATGCATCACATCGAGGTTGTGGCGCAGAAGAAGATCCTTCCAATACGGCAACTCCCAAAATATACTCTTCTTGTGCCAGTTGTGATGAACACCATAAGAATCAGGCATATTACCGGGGACATGCCAATTACCACTACGCGGAGCTGTTTCCAATGCTCCATAGTAATCGAGTTGCGCTTCAATTTGTTCTCCAGTTAGATATGGAGGAGGTGTGTCTCTGACAACCCTTTTCTGCTTAAAAGTTTCTTGTTTCTTCGGTATGGGTGGCCAGCGGGAAGAAATCGACGGTGACAATCGAACCAACTTGTCTTCCTACCATTTTTAGTTGAAACGCATCTGTCGTTCCATTACAATATGGACAGGCTAATCTACCATGTGTTGTCCATCCAGACAACATCTCATAGGCAGGAAAGTCACTTATGGTCCACAAAAGTATCGCTCGCATCGTAAAATTCGTCTTCGTTGAGCAGTCATACGTCCTCACTCCCGTAAACCACAAATCCTTCAACTCTTTTATAAGTGGTTGCAGGAAAACATCCAGAGACCTTTTTGGATGGTTCGGACCAGGTATTAATATGGTCAAGAATATCAACTCCTGTAAATTGCACATCTCCGGTGGCAGGTTGTATGGCGTAAGAAAGACTGGCCACAATGAATATTGTCTCCCGTACATTCCGAATGGACTAAATCCATCTGTGCATAAACCGAGATACACATTCCGGCTATTGCTAGCGAATTCCGGATATACTTTGTTAAAATGTTTCCAGGCTCTTGCATCTGATGGATGAGTCATCTCACCATCCGTCAGAGTATGCTCGGCATGCCATCTCATCTTCCCAGCAGTCTGCTCTGATTGATACAATCTTTTCAATCTGTCTGTAATTGGTAGGTACCACATCCTTTGGTACGGTACCCTATTACGTCCCCGTCCTTGCGGCTTGAATCGTGGCTTCTTGCAGAATCGACATTCTTCTAACTTCTCATCAACTCCCCAGTAGATCATGCAGTTGTCGATACAAATGTCTATCATCTCCGAAGGCAACCCAAGACTATAGACCAGCTTCTGAATCTCATAGTAAGAATCAGCAGACTCATTGCCTTCCGGCAAATACTCTTTAAACAAGTCTGCCCATTCATTCATGCAACTTTCAGGTAGATTGTGATCAGTTTTTATATTCATCATTCTAGCAGCCAACGATAATTTAGAGAGACCTTCTCTACAACCACGGTAAAGTGGCTGATTTGCCGCATTCAACATTTCATAAAACTTTTTGGCATCTATGTTAGGTTCTTCATCTTCGTCATGAGCTACAAATGCATCAGCTACCATATCATGAACCCTATCACAATCTACCACTACCATCTACTCTTCCTGATGGTTATGTTCATTAAGCAAATGATGATCAACCGGTTCTTCCTGAAAGTTGCTATTACTACTACTAGCTTCATTCTGATCATAATTATAACCTTCTCCATGATTAAACCAGATATAGTAATTTGGCGTGAAACCTCTATTTATTAAATGCTTCCAAACATTTTCACGATTTCCTAATTTTGAATTATTGCATTTCTTACAAGGACAGAATATCTTACCGCTTTCTTGGGCGAGCGATGTAGAATCTGCTTGATGCATAAAAGTCTCCATCCCCGTAAGGTATTCTTTCGTCACTCTCCCGTTAGCATCTCTATGCATATACATCCACCTTCGGAACTCAAAAATATTCCCGGACCTGGACATAATTTTTTTTTTTATCTTTTTTTTTATTTGTTGGTTTGTCTAAAATGAGGTTCAAACGTCCATATTTATAGGAAATTTTCGAAACTGTTTGTTGAGATTAGCGAGGAATTAAGTACGAAAATATAAGTAGGTGAAACAAAAAAAAACGTGTTTCAATTAATTCGTGGTTAATTCCTCGTCCAACTTTAACCACGTAAAAACGAAGCTATATTTACGTCGACTTTACGAGGAAATCACTTTTCCTCGTAACGTCGACGTCATCCACGTAAAGCCGACGTCAATTTACGTGTTCTTTACGAGGAAAAGCTATCCACGTTATTTAACGAGGAAATAACGTGAGTTTCTTTTTTCTTCGTGAGTTCATCGTAATGGCCACGTTATTTAACGAGGAAATATTTTCCTTGTTAATTTTCCTCGTCAAAGCCCAGTTTTCTTGTAGTGAAAAGAGACTTAACTATGAACTGAAACGCAAAGATCTTGTTTCTAAATGTAGGATAAGGACATTTCTATTGATTATTTTGATTTCCTCTAAATAGTGATTTCTGCCTAAATTGATATGGGCGTTTACTATATTCATGTTGTAAATCATATGTATATTTATTAATTAATACTTTCTTCGTTTCTAAAAGATAAATGCTTTATTAGTTAATAGTGACAGATTATAAACTTCAAAAGAAGTTACTTGTTTTACAGAATTATTATAATTAGTTAAAAACTATAAGAAAAAATATAGAAAATATATTTGAAATTAAAATATAATATATTTTTAATATATAGTTTTATGTTTGATTAATTAGGGGTACAATTGTACTTTATCGAGTAAAATTTAAATGGTAAAATTGGTTAAGGTATAGATGAAATGTGGTATTAGGAAAGTGGTATTAGTGACAATTTCCCAAATATATAAGATATTTTGAATTTGTCCAAAATACTTGAAAATATATACATATGGTCAAAAGTAAATGATTAAAATAGCTAAACAATACTCAAAACACCAAAAATACTTAAAATTTCTATTAATTATCTATCCAAATATTTAATCCAAACTAGTTTAAATGTTAAGTTTAGGTATTTTCGCATACATTATTCAAATTTATATGTAATATATTATTTTATTTTTATATTTTGAGAAATGTGGGTATATATGAATTTAAATTTTATAAAAATAATTTAAACGAGTTATCCGAAACCCAACCGAACCCGAAAAGATCTGAACCGAATCCAAATCGAAATTTATAAATATATGAATGAAACTGAAATATTTAGTTTATAAATCCAAACCAAAAACGCGAAACATGAATAAATCCTATCCGAAAAAACTCGAATGGGTATCCGAACGCTTACTCCTAATGGTACAACAGCTGAGATTTCCATTAGGAGTGATGTATGAGTTGTGATTTGTCAATAACAAAGTAAAATGCCAATTATTTATTTTAATCATATAAATTATAGCCCTACTTCTTTAATTTTAGTATAAAGTTTGGCTTGTATTTAATTTCTCCCAAAAAATAACCACTTTGTTTTTTTTTTCAAATTCAGTTATGTCATACACACATGTTTATATTTTGATTTTTTTGGTTCTAATAATTTGGATGATAGAGAGCTATTGGAAAACCTTTTAATTTTGTATTTTTTGGATCTTAACATTATCTCTTATCTTATTTAGTTTTAAGAAAAGCATCATTTCTTTTTTTTTTATGTAGAAATGAGAACAAAAAATCCCTAATTATATGCATAATAATACATAATAATACAAAAATCCTTACTTAATCTCTAAGGGGGGTGTATTGAACCAAGGGTTTTAAAAGCTTTTAGGGTGTTTTAGTTTTAATGGGATTTATATGAGTTTTGAAGTTATCTGGGTGATTTTGATGAAATTTAAAAAATACAAATAAAATCTTTTAGGTGATTTGATAAGATATTTTGTATAGATTTTAAAGTTGTTTAGGTGATTTGAAACAAATAAATATTAGTTTTGGTCAATATATTTTTCTCTTCTTACGTGTGTCTTGTGTGTGGTTACTTTGTTCTTGCAGTCACCATGTTCTTACGTGTCCTGTGTGCCAACTTACTTTGTTCTTGCGGCGTACTACCTCCGGCGTTTTCTCTCTTCCCAAGCGTAAACAAAACCGTCACATTCCACCAAATCCTCGTCCTCATCATCACCTTCGTAGCCTATGCTTCGTTCCACGCCTCTCACAAACCTCCAAGCATCGTCAAGAGCGTCCTTGGACCTTCCGTTAACGAATCAAACTCTTCTCCTCCAATCGATAATGGATGGGATCCGTTCAATAGAAATGAAGGAACGCAGAGGCTCGGCGAGTTCGATCTAGCGTTCCTTTCTTCCTACCGGGCTCTTGTGGCCATACCGACGACAATCGCTGACAACGCTGGTCTAGACAGTGCTGATACTGCATGGTATCATAGCTTATTATGTTTCCCAACACATGGCACAACCACCAGACACATATGCAATTCTACAAGACAAATCAGATCACTCGAGAAACTAAATAAGAGGCTAAAGAAGAGCCCGGAGAGCAGCTATACTCCTTTATTTTCAGCTAATTAAGCAATAAGAAAGCTTCCAATGAACAAACTCTAGATAGTGTGATTTCATCTTCAGCCCATTCCTGCAATTCAATAAACAAAAATCATGAGAAGAATCACAAAAAGTTACTTTAGCATAAGTGCTTTTGATGAAAATACCTTATCAAGGATCCTACAATTGCATTGGTGTGGATAACCAACCACAGATCACAAAGTAAGATTAAATACAAAGAAAAAAACTACCAATCAGGAGAGAAGCTTCTTTTGCAAGTACCTTATTATGTGGAGGTTTACGTTTCTTCTTGAAGTGTCAAGTTCCCCTATGGGAACAGCACTACCATCAACAAGTTCCTGCGTAGACTTTGCTCTTCTACTATCAGCAGCTGAAATTACACTATCTTCTCGTCGTGATTGTTTTGGTTTTTCTCTGTTATGGCTTCCAATAAGATGCTTTAGACTGTTTCAGAGATATGTTGGGAAAGATAATCAAGATCTCACGTGCAGTATTTTGATTTGCTTCCCGTTAGAAATATAAGGATGAATAAAGTAAAAGAAGGCATAGGCCATTTCGACAAATCAACAATTAATAATAGCTAATGAAAAACGAAAACAGTAACTAAATAAAACAACATAATAAGCTATGATAGCATGTTGGGTTCATAGACAACTTTAAAAAGAAAAAAAAAACAGCTTAGAAGTAAAACAAAGTGAAATAAAATGATACTGCATCAAGATCACATATGTAAAGCATCTGCCCACATAGTTTCTGCTATATTAGCTCTCCAATTATTAGCATTCACTCTTTGTTGTTCCTGAGTACCATGAAAAACTTCATCATTGTTTTCTTCTTCGCCTCTTTCTTCATCATCACGTTGTTGAACAACAGTTTCTTCAGGAAATATATCTGAACGACATTCTTTAGGAAGATAGTTGTGTAAAACAACACATGCCAGTACTAACTCTGCTTGCGTCCTATATGGAAATGGTGGTGCACATTTGAAGATGAGAAATCTGGATTTGAAGATACCAAAAATCCTCTCTATTACATTTCGCAAAGATGAGTGGCGATGATTGAACAACTCATTTTGATTTGCAGGATCTTTTCCTTGTCCCCTAAATTCTTGGAGATGGTAGCGAGTACTTCGAAATGGAGCTAGAAAATTACGTCGATTAGCATATCCACAGTCGACCAAATAAAACTTTCCTGAAATTTACAACGTATACAAATATATTATGAAAAATACATAAAATAACATCACTGTTTTAATCGTAAAAAAGATGTACCTTCAGGAACTTTTAATTTGTTAGTGCTTCTTGTTAAAGCGTCTTGTAAAACTTTTGAATCATGAGCTGAGCCTTCCCATCCACTAAGAACATATATAAATTCCAAATCAAAATTACATGCTGCTAAAACATTTTGCGATAGTTGTCCTTTTCTGTTACGATAACTAGTCGTATCCTTTCCAGTTATCATCGCAAGAATATGTGTACCATCAATAGCTCCAACACAGTCCTAAAAATATTAAATTAATGTTAAAATTTAGTTATACTTGAAAATACAAAAGAGAGTTACATACCTTAAAGTAAGGATAAAATCGGGTACTATCTCTTATCTTTGGTGGAACCGCAGTATCGGGTTTTGCCATATAGGTTGGAGCAAGTGCGTTTAATACTCTGAGAATAGTATTAAAACTCGTACTTATTGAAAAACGTGACCTGTTGAATCTATCTTGCGCTTGAATATACCTTGAATTTTGACCAACAATAAACAAAAATGTTGCCAGCATTTCTTCGACTGAAACATGTCTTGTATCTTTTAATCCCATCCGTTCTCTAATAATAGAGCATAACTTCAGAAATACATCAGGATACATACGATATAAATGTCGAAAATGATCAGGATCTTCAACCAACGCCTGTTGTATGTATTCATGTCCAAGTCAGGTAATTGATCTCCTTATTGGGTATTGTATTTGCAAAGTTTGCAAAGCCAAATACCGGATCTTCGTAATGATTGACAAAACCAATAACAATATGTCAACATCTGTCTCAGAGTTTGCCATCTTCTTCCTTCTTTTTCTTGTTGATATCTCTTCGTTTTCATGTACAACACGATTCATTGAATCAACCTACACAAAAAAAATCATAAAATATATAACTGTAATCTAGAAAATATGATATTAAATTCACAAACTCACCAGCCGAGAAACTTTGACTAAAGTGATAGAGGAGAAAGAAATAAATTAGTTAAAGATACTTAATCCTCACAATAACCGCCAAAATTTACCGCCAAAATTTACCGCCAATATATCAGTTACACAAGCCATTCATGTGATTATCTGTTCGTAAATTATTAGATCAATCTCTTGGCTTTAGGCTACTATATGGCAAAAGAACAACTAAAAATATTGGAACAGAATCAAGCAGAACAAAATCAAAACATGAATAACAAACGTATATACATAAGCTTCTTCAAGATAAGAAAAAGCTCCGTAAGAAATATAACAAAAACTGTTTGAAGAAGCAATAAATAATATATTGGCATTTCTGAAACTGAAAATAATAGAACACAAATTCTCATAGTAGTTGTAAACTAGGAAAAAATCATAACAATTTATTATAAATAAAAACTCATACTTAAAGAAATTAAAAGCTCCAACCATCTCAACACTCTGATCTTCGTTAATGCATCCAGCTTCATGGTTTACGAAGATTTTGTTTAATCCAACCACACCGATCCGCTATAGACATCTTGATAAAGCCAGATTTCATGCCTAGACTGTGAACAAGAGTCATTGCCCCATAACGTAAATCATCATCCAAATCAGGAATTTGGTTGATAGCATCCCATACATTGTCAGCTTTTTCCTCAGCTTCTTTTTCTTCAGCTTCCTTTTCCCATCGTTTTTGTATCATGCCAAAGATCTGGCTACTGACTTCTGTCACCTCTTCCAAAGCCTTGTCTAAATGAGAATCAGTTCTAGCTTTCTTCCTGAGTGGAAGTTTCTCTCCTAAGCTTTTTTCTGCTGAAGAAGAAGCTCCATGTTCATATGCTTGTTGGTGTACTATTCCTTCTCCATCATTCATGATATGGACACCATCAATATCATTTGGCCTCTCACTGTCTTCAATTTGGGAGTTAAGTGCATCAACAGGATCACCTAATCCCATTGCATTCTTCCCAGTTGCCGTATTTTGTTCGAATATCATCCGTAACTCCTCAAAATCTTCGAATGAATTATCACGCAGATGTTCATTACCTGGATGAGCCTAATCAAAGAAAAAAGATTTATCGTTATATAAGAATCATACACAACACTTCTATATTCATAAATTTCAAGAGATCATTTATACCTTCAAATAGACATTCCAAACTTCATCATCTGCTGTGAATTTGTTCGTTTCAGAGTCCCATCCAAAACCAGAATTACAACGAAGAAAATCTGACAAATTTTGGTACCTAGTTTTCAAGATCTTCATTCTATTTTTATACTGGCTGTATGTTTTCTTAGATCCAAGTTGTTGGTGTAGAACTGATAGTATTCTTGTCTCCACCGTTAGCTTATTGAATTTACCGCTAGCATCACGGAAACCATGATTGATTGCATCCACCAGTGACCGTAGCAACAATCTGTGTTCAGGTACAGTCCATGAATGATACTGACCCTTACCTTTTACATCTTGTGGATCTCCCATTGTGTAGAGCTAACTAAGCATTAAATTTTACACGATGAGTTGTGAATCACAACTTGTGATACACTATCAAAACATAGTTAATAATGAATTATAATCTCAAAGTCATGTAAACAATATACAGAAAATCATTATAAAATTCATGAAACCAAACATGGATGTAAGAAAAAATTTAGTAAAATAAGAATACTCACTATGACAGAAGAGGAGATGATCTTTGAAGTTCTATAGCAATTTGGCAAGCCTCGGTTTTAGAATCTGAGATGACAAAGGCAATATTGATCATATATATAAGAAAATCTAGCAACCTAAACCCTAATAAGTAAACTAAACAAGAAGCCCATAATTAATTTCTTAATCAGAAAGCAGCCCATAAGAAATAAAAGAATATATATATATATATATATATGCAAGCTGTAAAGTATCTATAAAGAAAATTAAACTCGTGAGGTAATGGGGTAAGCTAAAGAATCCTAGATATGACACATGTTTCAACAGAGGAATCAGTGCAAACATAAACTCACAAGTTCAAGTTTTGATAGCATTAACAACCAAACATGATAATGGCCTAGGCTATCAGTAACTAGTTTCTCTGTAGGCTGATAGATAAAGGTATCTAAGGATTGAAGTATATTGGTGGTTCACAGTATGGCCTTTGTAATCCCACGAGCAGACAAAGGCATAACGAAATAGAAGAAGTTACAACACGTAGAAAAACAGATTTAAGTTAAAAAAAAAAAAAACTTCCTTTGAAGTAAACATAAGAGACAAACAGGAATACAGAGAGCAAAAGAATGGATGGGGAACCTGATAGAAGGAAGCTGGGTAATGATGTGATCATCAGAAACTTTGGCAGTTTCCCTGAGGAAGTGAGCCAAAGGCTGGCCTAGAGTATGTGGGAAGGCACGAGCTATGATATGGGTATCAGATGCCTCAGCCACAGTTGTTCCATCGCCAAACTCCATGCGTACAGTAGTTCCCTGTCAACGAACACCAAGCAGAGCAAGTTCAAAACAGTAATCCAGATGACAGCAGAACAAATCCGTCCTAAGTATCGGTATCTGAAGTCAACATACATGAATGTATTCATTGGAGTAATTGAAACACTCTGCCAGTCGCTTCAAGATACTCTTTAATGATGATCTTGGTTAAGGATCCATTGCAATCTCCAATTATTTCCCTGTTAGTACCATGTTTTGTAAATCTCAGATGTAAATGATATCCTATAACCATAAAGTTCATCAATTTATCCGAGAACCATAAAATTCAAACTAAATAACAAACTCACAAGACCTGGTTCTTGTCTGCGAGCTTCTTGAGAAGAAAGCAACTCAAAGCGATTCATTGCATGGCAGCTTGAACCGATCAACAATTCTACAACACGGTGGTGAAAGCTTTCGAGAAGTGATAAATCAAGCTAGATCCATGAACTCGCCCTCACTCTCTTCGTCTCGTTCTCCAGATGGCCGACTCAACTGAATCAAATTAGGTACTACGGCAAAGCGTCAGAGGTTTTTTTTACAAGGTAATGTTTTTTTTCAATTCTCTGAAAAACCATCTCGACACATGTTATTCTAGTGGGGTTGGTTTTAACTAAAAAGTGGCGTAACATCTTCTCAAATCCTTCTGACAAATTTTTTTCTCTGGATACTGTTTACCTTTGAATAACACTAGATTTGATTTGGTTTTTAAAAACTGTTAATTGAATAACAGGGGATTTCAAGTGATGTTTAATAACTTTGCACAAACTCCATATTGAATAACAGAGGATTTAAAAAAATATATCAAAATCACTACTTGAATAACAGGGGATTTTAATCAAATCTCACAATCTCCTAAAACTCTTGGTTCAATACACCCCCCTAAGTACATAAATAATAAAAAATAACTTAATAAGCATTTTGGTCAAATATTTTGTTCAAGGACAGTGGAGTTATACTACATGTTAAGTTTACAACTCAAACTTTTGACGTTGAAAATAGAGCACAAGTACTATAGATAATTACTTTTGAGCTTAACTTGATTCTGGCGCACACAACAAGTCATGAAACAATAATACTTTATATTCTGATTTTTCTTGTCATCAACTCAAACAGACTAAATTAAAACTCTGCTATATAATCTGGTAACTCCATATTTCTTGTAAGCTTTGTACGATGGTTGATTTCGAACACTGCGTGTAAAATTATATGTCCTTATGTTATGTGTTCAACAACATGAATAATCTTCAAGTGACTAAAACTCCCCTTCTGGATGTGTAAGTCTTCTAAATACTTTACAAAAGCGTGTAATTTTTTTGGTTCCGAAACCATTTTCACCAATTAAAAATAATTTATTGCAAATACCACATGTGTTTTCGTAATTTTTCATAATTTCCATTGTCCAATGAGAGCTTCCTCTCCTAGTACAGATGTGAGAGACTGGGTCTTGTATTTCTAGCGCCTATAAACCCATCGAACCCTCTAAGGTGCTATAACAACTCTGTATCGAGAATCTATCATTTTCCTTCCAGGAATCATCCCTGGAATACCATCGCCATGATATTTAAGCTAGACGCACTTGATCCACCACCTGTGGGGTTTGTGGAGCCGTGTATGACAATCTTGAATGTGCCTCTTTCCATAGAATAATTTATGTATATGCCAATTTTAGTGTATTTCTAGAATCAATGGTTAAAATGTTGGAAGCGATGTTGTTCTTTTTTTTTCTTTCCAAATGTACGAAACGATTCATGCGAAGTTATTAGTAAGTATATATGGCGGTCTTATCTCTTATTAAAAGTTGTTTCTTTTTTGCTTTTTAACTACGGAGTTCTCTGTGGAGATTCTTTTGGTCTAGTGATTTGATTAAGAATTCATCAATGCTTCCACAATAAAAGGTTTGAATTTTGAGTCTTAGTGAAAGCGAATTAAGGTTTGACTGATTTAAACGCAATGGTTGCGGTTGCGGGAGTTTGTGGATGCGGATGATTGCAGTTTCAAACGTTATTAAGCGTTTTGTATGATTACACAACATTTGAAATTGTTGCGTTTGCAGGATATTTGTGACTGGTTGATTATAACATTATAAAAAGATAAAAAACTATAATAAAATATTATAATTATCATATAATATGATTAATAAAAATATTATGCTTATTTATTTATTTTTTTTAATTAGTCGAAAGTTATAATTTTGATAAAATTTGTTTTTAAGATTTATATTAAAATTTTTAAAAGACTATTTTATTTCGTTTTATATAAGTGTATATCTTTATATATGTATATTAATTTTTAAAAAATCTAATGAATAGTTAGTTTAAAGTTTTTATAAAACAAATTATGATAATGTTTGTGAATTTAAATTAATATAAAAAATATGTATATATTTTATTTATAATATTTCCATTTTAAAATTTTAATATTAATTTTTTTAAAAAAAATTGAAAATAATTTTATATTTATTTATCTGCCCGCAACCACCCGCAATCGCAAATGCTAACTGGAACCAGCTTTTGATTTTAAGAGGTTCGGAGCGGTTCAAAACGATTTGTAACAGTTTGTATGATTGTTTCGACCGCTGTCAACCGTAACAACTTCAAAAACTGCGTTTATCAGATAGCGAGGAAACCAGTCAGACACTTAATAAAGAAAATGCTTAGAAGATATGTAACATGATACAAAGAATACCTTTAAACTTGTATTCCAAATGAAGGCTTCGGTGATACAATCAGCCATTATACTCAGAAATGAGGTAAATTTGTTTTCTTGTTGTATTATAACAGAGTCAATTCAAAGATATTAAATTCGATTCGAAAACCGATTCCACTTGCATTAATTTAAAGATGTCATCACTTCTTATATCCCTTTTTTTTTTTTTTTTCTGAACACCTATCACTTCTTTTATCAATATAGTAATTAAACGTTTTCGTGAAATGAAACGAGAACGAGGTCATAAACGGGAAGTGAAGAAATAAGAAACTTCTGGAAAAGGAACGCAACCCACATAGGCTCTTCCCGCACATACCTAGACTCGTACCTTCTTGTAGACCCCTCACTTTTTTTAATTCCCATCATACCCTTTTCTTTCTTAATCTTCCTTCTGGAACTTCCGATCTGTTGTCTCTCCATTTTTCTCATTCTTATCATTCCGTATTTGCCAGAACCTTCTAGAACTTCTAAAACACAAGAACACACACACTCTCTCACATTTGAGATCCGTACGGACTCCATCTCGATTGGGGCAATCTCGTTGTTGGTTGGTGAAAACCGAGGAGATTGCGTTGACAGAAATTTATTATCATTCGTCTTCAGCGTCATAATTTCGTCTGTAATTCGGATCTCATGATTCGAAGCTTCTTCAAGCAACCAAATTAAAAAGCTTTTGTCGTGTGTGGATCTGAAAACTCATGCAGAGGGAACAAGCCGGAGAGGTTGGCGGCGGTTGTAGCGCCGGAAATAGCGGAGGAAGCAGTGGCGGCGGCGGAGGCGGTGGTGGTGGAGGGGGAGATTCGCAGAGGTCAATACCGACGCCGTTCTTAACGAAAACGTACCAGCTTGTGGATGATCCGGTTTACGACGAGTTGATTTCGTGGAACGAAGACGGTTCATCATTCATCGTATGGAAACCAGCTGAGTTCGCGAGAGATCTTCTCCCCAAGTACTTCAAACACAACAACTTCTCCAGTTTTGTCCGTCAGCTCAACACTTACGTGAGTGTTTTCCCTTTTTTCCAACTAAATCTCAGTATCGGTTTAGTAATTGAGTCTGATTCGGTTAAGTACGGTTTATAGGGGTTTCGAAAAGTGGTTCCGGATCGTTGGGAGTTCTCTAACGATTGTTTCCGGAGAGGTGAGAAGATTCTGCTTCGCGATATTCAACGCCGGAAAATCTCAGCCGCTGTTCCGGTGTTAGCTCACGTTGTCTCACCGTCTAACTCTGGAGAAGAGCAGGTGATTTCTTCCAACTCGTCGCCTGCGGGTACAGGAGGAGGAGGAGGAGGATCGGTTGATGTGGCTCTGCAGAGGACGTTGACGAGCTGCACCACTGCGCCGGAGCTGATGGAGGAGAACGAGCGGTTGAGGAAGGAGAATGTTCAGTTGAGTCAAGAGCTGAAAAAGCTTAAAGGGTTGTATTCTAATATCTACAAGCTGATGTCGAATTTCACGTCGGGTCAAGCGGATTGTGCGAAACCGTTGGATCTAATGCCGGAGAGACAAGTGATGAGTGAAGCCATAGATACAGGGATTGGTCTGAAGCTAGGTGAGGATTTGACTCCGAGGTTGTTTGGGGTTTCTATTGGGGTGAAGCGAGCTAGAAGAGACGACGAGTTGGGTGCTGCTGTGGAGGAGGATGACGAGAGAGGAGAAGCGGGTAACCAAGAGGAAGAACAAGGCTCCGATGATAAGTCAGAGCCAATGGAGGAGAGTAACTCTGTTGACCACAATGGGCCGTGGCTTGAACTTGGAAAGTGTCGCAAAAAGGCAAAGCCATTGCGATGACTTGGAGCAATATTTGGTCATAAGAGCAAAGTCTCTGAACGTTTGGGGAAGGTGTTCCTGATGTTGCGTCTTGAATCTTCTTCTTGATGGAATGAATATTCAGGCTCGTTTGGCAGGCTCCACCTGGTGGAGGTGCTTGGCACGATATCAGATAAACACATGCAGAGTCGAAGTTGGATCTTCATAGTCTGCAGAAAAAAAGCACAAAGCAATGGTTTTCTTAAATTTATTGGCAATGTTCTTTTTTAGTTCTAGTTCTTTTATCTAATAGGCTCATGGTGTTTTTATTTGTTTCTCTCTACTTGTATGATGATGATTTTTGTATTCTAGATTAGAAGATAGTTTAAGTTCTTCTCTGTAATAGTCTCATGGTGTTCTATTTGGTATTTTACCTGATGACATAGGAAGCTCGTACTGGCGCTTCGTATTAACAAGTGTCTGTGCATCCTCCAAAAGCCGTTGCTCTGAACTCACTCCCGTATTTGTTTAACGTGCTTGCAGTCATTAGCAGCTGTATTAGCATTTCACTCTGCTACTATAATTGCATATAACCGGAAGGACGTCAAGTAGCTTAGATATTCTGTGGAAGAGACTTACCTCCAGAGAGTACAAGTAGAAGGATAAAGAACTCCTACCACAATGCATAGCAAAGGTACTAACTGCCATATAGATGAAATAGACCATAGAAGGATTGTATTATCCAGTATACAAGAAGTAGAACCGAATGCTAGTTTTTTTTTTTTATCATCGTTGTTGTCTAAAACTAATTGACTATAAAGCGTGAGTGTGAAGATACTAGAGCTCGAAACTTTGAACAGAAAACTTCAAAATAGAAATTGACACTACTAACTTTCAAAATAATAAGATCTTCTTCCATCAGTGGGATGTCTTACTTGAACAATGCACGTGTTGGACCTCCAAGTGTGAGGGAAGCATGTAGTTGTGGTGAGCGCAAAAGAAGTTAGAAGTCTTCTTACGTGTACACATATGTGAAGAGGGAGAAGTGCAACCAACTTAGATGGGCTGTTGCTTAAGTCATAGTAACTCAAACTACATAAATTGTCAAGGACTTATCCATTGCAAAATGATGTACGCATATTCAGCTTTTAGCATAGGTCCAGAAGTACTAGACTTCAAAATGTAGATAGTAGTCTAAAGTTTATCATCACAGTGATCACACCAAGCACTACCTGAAGTAAAAATACGAGAGACCTGAACAGTGATCATACCCAATAGTTTGCCTTGGGCACACTAGAGAGCTTAAATTACGATCTTCCTTCAGCTTGTTCTTTTCAGAATTGCGCTCTCTAGAAGAGAAGGTTCACCTGTGCACACAAAGTTCCCAAAAAGCCTAGAAAGGAGTAAAGCAGAGAAAGCGTAGAAGTTTGAAGATAACGAACCGAAGTTAATATTTCATAGCTATTTTTTTGAATATATGTTAAATTTACTCAAAAAAAAAAATACACTGTGTTTGAATCAAGTGCTACAAAGATTAAAAGACTTGAGTTTTTAAAAACATGCCCCATTGTTCGTTCGTGTATTAGCGTGTTCCAAGCCACACCCTTAAGCTTGCAGCATAAATGGTATCCCCAAGATGTCTGAAGGAGAGACATTTGTTTCAGATTTGCCTGTCGAACATTTTACAAATGCTGGAATGGTGATCAGAGTTGATCCATGCCTTCTATCATTCCTCTCACGCCAGATAGAGTGGATGGTAATTTGAAACACATAACGTGTAAGAAACGTTGTGATCATATCAGGTCTGTTATCGAGCACGAGCTCCATCAAATCTGCCCATATTGTTGTGAAACGAGTACGCAGCAGACTCCCCATTAATTGTGTCCTAACGGCAGCTGAGTAGAGCACGAGAAAAATAGATGATCGCGTGTTTCATGCTGGTTGCAGAAGATACAAGCTGAGCTTACTCCTGAGTTATTTCATAGCTTTTCATTCTTTTCCATTCCGTGTTCCAATAAAAGTCTATATAGATTGTAAAGTAGAAACCCTAGAATATTACACAGCTATTACCTTAGGGACACATTGGTCCTTGGATCAAGACTACACAGTCAGTTCTGAAGCGTGATTGGTTGAACTGCGTCGTATGGAGCATGACCACTTTTCTTGTCTCTGCTTTTTCATTCAGTAACCAAAATAGAGCTGGTTTGGTGTTCATGATGGGTTTTGTTCTTTCCTTAAGACCAGTTCGTTACTTATGAAGCTTGTTTTAACTTTCACAGCATTGTCTTTAACCTTAAAGCTTACATGATCACCATGTCAAATTAGAGTCTCTGTTTCAGAAGACGGTTTCGTTTTTGAAACCCAAACCTTCATTATAAAGTTAACAAGTTAATTTAAACTTTGTGTGGGTGAACTAGGGATGTAAAAGGGGCCAAACTTAAAATGGCCAGCACAGCTATTTATCAAGTAAGGAAAGAAAAGAAGCCTTTCACAAAAGCTGAAAAAAAAATAGTATTGGATGAATAGATGACTGCTTTTCTATTTGAAGAAATAAAACTACTCAACCCAAATAGTCTAAAACATTATCAGGCGGATCAATCCAGAGGCACTTTGAACGAGGAACAAGTTCTAGCCAGCTCAGTCTTCCCTTATGTGGACTGTACCTGATTTTATTAAAAGAGTAGGAGAGACAACGCATGCGGTTGTTACCAAACCTTAAGGTGCAGAGATTGTTCCTCATCCAGGGAAGATTAGTCCTCATCTGAGCGTAATAAGAACTGAAGAAGATTGTGAAGCCATCAAGCTCAGTACTAGACATGTTCTCCCATTGCAAAGAGCCTTGTTTAAACACCATTGGCTTCTCCTTGCGACAAGTAAACATGAGAAAGAGCTCTCCTTTATTCTCTGCCAAGAAAGTTTTTTTCCTCTCCCACCCACCTTGCAGTTGATGACAGTGATATACATCCTCATGACAAACCCATGTCCTGGAAGATGGGTGAAAGGAATACAAGTAGCCTCCACCCAAGGTAAAACAATAGAATCGATCATTGAGATAGACAAGCTGGCTCTTCATATAACAGATTAAAGCGGCAGGGAAGACACTAGTAATCCACTCAGTTGCTTCAGGATGGCAAGTGCTGATAGTGACATAATGCTGCACATTAAAGTTTAAGGCTACCACAACACAGTTATCAGATGTAGGAGGCGAAGAGAAGGCGATTTTCTGGAATGGTAGCGTAAACTTAGGCAAGCTTATGAGCTCCCGAGTAAACAGGTTGAAGAAAAACATGTCCTTTGAGGTAGGTGTGTGCATAAGTAACCAGCTGTGTGTTGAGTAGCGCACAGTTGATTCAGCTAGATCTGGCAGATTCAAAGTGTACAATTTCGACTGTACCTGATCGCGGAGCTCGAATAAACTGCTACGATTAGAGAAGCTCAGAAGCCAAGGATGCTTCTCCACTACCCGAACGGATAGTGCAGCTTCACACCATGATTTGCACGAAGCTGATGCAATAATGTTATCTTTTAACACAAGGCGAGACATTATTACTTCCAAAAGACTTGATGGAAGGTCAATGAAACTAGGCTTCAATGCTTCTTCGCTCTGACTTTTGGATCTACAGAACAACAAATGAACTTCAAATCAAGCAAAAGTTTGAGACGTCATCAAATTCGTCTCCACAGTTTGAGACTTATCAAATATGTTTCAAAATGTATTAATATCATAGAGAAGTTGAAGGTAAACAAAAGAAATTCATTATATACATTCAAAGAAACTTTCCCAAGAAAGATGAAAAAGTATGTCAAACTTGTTAAATACACAACTGAATATAGTCTGTAGAACTGGTTGAGAGTGACGAACCGGGTGATGGTGGTTGACGACGGAAGGGGACTCCATGGCCGGAGACCGCGGTGGTGTTTGACGGTAAAACGGTGGTCAACTGGGGTGCTGTGATTGCTGAAGATTTTCTAGGGTTTTGTTGTGGCTCACATATAGTTAGGCAATGAATGGAGACTATAGGTTTGATTGGCAGAGCATTAGCATAAGCATTATGTAGCCATTATCCAATCAACATTAATCATAAAAATATTTAGAAAAACATTTGTAAGATGTTAATGCTTTCCAAATGCTCCTTGTTCAATGCTCTCATATGGAGCTTTTGGTATAACATTTGCAGTTAAAATATATATTTTTTAAAAATAATTAATTTATTTTTATTTAATAATAGAAAAATTATGTTTATAATCAGAAAAATAGATTTATATTTTCAAAAGTAAAAGTTACGATAAAAAATTAATTTTTTAAAAGAAAAATATTTCAAATTTAAAATATGATATAATTTATATAATAATTATACATCTCATTCATTTTTTTAATAAAAATATAACATAATACATATTTATATATTATATATTATAAAAAATATCTATATTATTTAAAAATAAATAAATTATATGTCATATATTAATTTTTATGATAATATTATATATGAATCATTTACTGCTTTACCAATAAATAAAAAATGATAATTTATATATAAATTATATGTAATTAATTTATTTTCTTTGATAATAACAAAAAATATTTTATATCCAAAAATAAACTTATATTTTTAATAATTTATTTTCTTTGATAATATCAAAAAATATTTTATATCCAAAAATAAATTTATATTTTAAAATAAATTTTACAATTATTTTTTAAAATAAAAATATGTCAGATTAAATTTAATTTAATTTCTATAATTAAATAATATTCATTATTTAAATAAAATATATTATTAATATATATTATAATTTAATATATTTTATTTTAAAATAAATATATTGTGTACTAACTTTTATGATAATTTAAAAATTGTATACTGCTGCTACTCTACCAAACACTTTATTAAAAATTTTAATGAGAGTATACAGCTTCTGCAGCATACTACTTCTAAAACATACTGCTAGTACTTCTTCATCTGCTGTACCAATCGAGGCCTATATAGTGTTACAGTCATATTACCGAAATTGTACATGTGTTTAAAATTGAATTGGTGGTACGTTTTAAGTCAAATCTTTGGAATTCTTAGCAGAGAACCAGTGCGTGGTGCGGGTGTTGAATTTTAATTTGTTATAAATTGATATTTATTTTTATATTATATATTTTATATTTACTGGGGTAAGCCTGCGCTTCGCGCGGAAATTTGTTTCATTATATTTTGTTTTCAAGACTTTTCTAGGTTAAATGATTTTATTTATTATTATGTGTGGATTGTTATTATTGTAATTGTTTTATATGTATTTTATCATCATTTTTTTTGTAAAAGACTCAATGTTAATTTCCTTAAGAATGACTTAAATTTTTAATATTATTGTATTTTATGTTTATTACGTTGGTCTAGATATTTCAATATGTTTCTTTTAGTATGAATTATCTAATTTCATTTCTGTTTTCCTTTTCCGTTTATTTTACATTGTGTTCTTCATTAGAATATGCGAGAATTTATTATTTTCATGTCAGCGTTGAAATTATAGTTGAAAGTTTTTTAGTGCATAATATTTAAGTTTTCACACTTTTTGAATCTAATAACTTACATTTTTGTGTTCACAATACTTAGAAAACATATTGTTTTTATTTTACCATTCAAATTAATTTTATGAAAAACTCGTACATGCTTAATTTATTCTCAATTATATGTAAAATTAAGTTTAACTATTTTCTATAGTAAATTTCACCTACTTTTATTTTTCTTATTGTTTTTATATTTTTTATTAGTTACACACTTATTTTACTATTAAAATAATTCATAAAAATGTATCTGTTTTATTTTATTTTATTTTTCTAATTTGATATTGAAAGCAAGTAGAATATAATTTTTTAAAAAACTTCAATCTATTAGATTTAACACAGAAAACATAGAAATTTTATTTTGTATATTTATTTATTAAGTTTTGTTTTATTTTATAAAGTTTTATTAAAACTGATGATTTATATGATCCTAAAAAGGTAGGACTGATTATTTATTAAAAAAAAAATGGGTTTGCAACATAAAAACCAAATACTAATGGTTTCTAACTGGAAAGATAAATGTTTGTTTGAAGTTTATATATGCTATTATATTAAAAGTCCAAATAAACTATGTTATCCAAATAAATAACTATGATTTGGGGAATAAAATGATACTATTAGTTTTATAATATTATTTTAAGCATTGACCTAATTAAATGTTATTGATTTATTTCTATTTATTAATATTCTGGTCGTACTTAAAACGATTATCCTTTGAAGTTTTTAAAGCGATTTTTGTTTTGTTACACTGAATAATTAACCATGCCTTTGGATCTATGAAGCATATTTTACTTCTACAGTGTTAAGAATTAGGAGTTTTCCTGTAATCTTTTAATATAACATTTTTTATTTCAAAATAAAAATTTGATTTCTATTTCAACATTATTATTTTTATATTTTAACTTCAATAGTTATAAAAATCATAAACGTATTTTTGTAATATTATTTCTTTTTATTCGGTATAACTTCAATTTGATTTTATTTAAATTTTAATAAAGATAAAATTTGATTTGATAAAATTAGTTTTAATTATATTATTGTATTTAAAGATTCTTTATTTTAAATAAATATATATATATATATATATATGTTGTCATCTAATTTTTAATATACACACACACACACACACACACACACACACACACACACACACACACACACACACATATATATATATATATATATCCTAATAAATTTGAGACTTTGTTTGTTTTTGTTAAAATATGTTAAACTGAAATTTTGTTTTGTTAATTAAAATGATGAAGATGAATAGATAATTTAAATAAATGTATAAACATTTAACGATCAAATGTTTTTTTGGATTAGTGTTACTTAATTTATTTTATTTTTATTAATGTGAGATATATATATATATATATATATATATTATTTTAATAGTGATATATGAATTATTAATATATTTAACAGTTTACCATAAATAAATATTTATTTGGAAAATTGACATTCATGATGATATGTGAATTATTTTTATTACCATATTTAAAATTCCTACAAAAAATTTAATTTTTTATAAGTAAAGTTTACATCTCACAATTAATATGATGTCATGTCATTTTTTTCTAAAACCATGTCATATATTTTAAGTGTCATGTCATCTTTTTTTTAGCGAAAATGATTGTAGTGACGACATATGTACAAATCACTTCGCAAATAATTTTAGAGGATGCTCTTGCTTCGTATATATGTATCGAAAGATAATCGTACCAAATTTATATATTATCTTATCTCTCTGATATTTAAAAGAATGATAAGATAACCATTTTATATGTGTGAATTGTTTTATTATTTTAATTGTTAAATATTTTTTTCATTGGTTTTAATATATCTATTATATTTATTTCAATTTTTCAATTTTGGAGTTGTTCAATAATAAAATGAATAAAAATGTTTCAGTTGATTATAACTGTTCTGTTTAGTTGCATTGAAATGATACATGATCGAATATTTTTTTTTAAAAAAACAAATTTATCATACAATAGCTATATAAATAGTTGAGAAGTTTTTGGTAATAGTGTAAGAAAAATTTACATAAAATGAGAGCAATAACATATTTAGTTAAAGAAAATTAGCGACAATAAGATATCTACTATTCCATCAAAGAGTTCTTGGAAAATTCCCAATCGTTCCTAAGTTTTACCATATATTTAAGAATAATGCAAAACTTTTTATGAAGTTTGCAGTCATATAATAAACTGGATATACAATTTTTTGACCGAGTAATTTGTGAAAAACCTAAATTAAAATAAAAACTTTTAATAGAAGATGATGAAAAAATCTTTTTGCATCGTTTCCTATATGGGATGCTCGCATTGTGAAAATTCTTTTCACTGATAAGTGATAATTTTTCAGTATGAATATAGTTAAATGTGATTGAAAATTAAGAATTTGATGTCAACCTAAAAATCATATATTCCAAAACTCATCGGTTTAGAGTCCCTTTGTTAGTCGAGAAAAAAAAAGAGTTCATTTGTTAGCCAACTCATCTATACGATGGAAACAACAGGTCAAATTGGATCTGTCAAGTGGTACATAAAAGGAAACACAAAGACAAAGTATTAGCTTACTCACCACTTGTCTGTTCGTCACCGAAATTACAAATTTGAATAATTCTATCCTATCTCTAACGAACCTAATAATCTTATTCTTTACCTGATATATCACATTGTTTACCTTTTGATCAAATCAAACTCATGTTTCCCGTGTTGATCTCATCTATTCATATTTTCGTAATCATATTCATCATATTTTGCTATTTTCATCATTGGCTTCGCCTATCCCACCATCAATGAATAAAGCTTACAATAAAGTTGCAGAGGCTTATATATATAGACTTAAAATTTGAAGGAAAGGAGATACCTTTAGAGATCCTCCTTCTATGAACTCTATCAGGATAGAGGATTGAAATATGTGTCGATGTACATTTCCATTCTCTGAGGTTTTCCACTTGAAAGATATCTAATGTCCATATGACTACTATATCGTCATGTTTCACAGCTCAAAAAATCCGCACACATCTCCAAGGCATGTATACTCGACATTCCTGATGTCATCTACGGAAGCTCGATAAGCCTCAAATTTTTACGGTCTGTAGATACAAAATATGAAACTATTCAGAAAATTTTCCCAAACCTGAAGCGGGAAAAGACTGCAAAAGTATGTTAGGTACAGGACTGTCAAATAGGCCATACATTCTAGCAATTTAAAATCGTTAATCTGTTCATGTAGCCATACATCAGCGTAGCATGCACAACCTATTGAAGTTCATAAAGTAACAAAGAGTTAGATCTGTTTTGGATGCAGTTGACAGCATGATCAGCAAAGTAATGGATCATCTCATGGAAGTTCCTCCATCTACAGTCATGCTCATCTGTCCTTAAAAAGCTAAATTTTCATATCAAAGCAAATTTTCATATCAAAGTTTTCTATTAATCTACGTCTTGCATATATATTAGACGAACTAAGTGAACAATTCGGGAGTCGATTACTTCTTCTTTCCACTCTGGATCTTCACCTTCATCTGGGATTGAGAACGTGACAACAACCTAAAAATACAGAAAATGAACATATCATAATTTCTAAACTTTTTCTTGTACGCTGGTTTTTAACTAATCAAAAAGACAACTGAATTTTATCTCAGTATCGGTTTCCGCTTGGAGTATGTCTTCAAAGCTCAGAAGTGTATTTGTTGAGTTGCATCCTTCAGATTCTTCCAAGAAAGTTGTCGTTTTATTTGGTTCAAAAAATTTCTGAAGCAATGCAGGGATGGTTTTGAAAGCCAAAAGTTGCAGCGCCAGAGGGAACCCATAACACTCTATTGACTTCTGTTTCAAACTTATGCGCATGACCGAAAAGGATTTACCCATTTTAGAAGGAGAAGCAGGTTCAGGTGGTGTCAATCTAGACAAAGTGCTGACGAATGCCTCTCTCCCCCAAGGATATTGAAGAAATGATCCGGCGTCTTCCAGCATTTCGACGTAAGACGGCGTCAATCGAAGATGTTTGTGACCACAAACCAGTAGACCATCTACAAGCGCAATGAGAGCTAGTGGCATACGCTTCCACTGAGGTAGACTTGGCTGTTCAAGCATTACAAGAACTTCTGATACAGTCACATTTCGTTCTTAAGTTTCAAACATCTCCCTCCACATACGTCCAGCTGTGACATCGTCAGATGGTGTATTGTTTCCAACGTTTTCCACTTCAGGCTCACATTTCAAACCCGTGATGTCACAGAATTCACGCAGGGGAAATCGTAGTGGTTTATCTGCAAATAAGAACCATAGCTCATATCTGCGGAGCGTGACCAGTTGACGGCTGAGGAGAGAATGTACAAGTTTCGCAGAGTTTGAGCAGCGGGCAACAGGTAAGTGGAACAAAGCTCCGAACTGACTTCATAGCAGACAGTTCATTTCCGAGGTGCCTCTAAGCGACTTCACTAAGGATTCAATGATACTCGCCTTTGAATAGATGTTCAGGCGAGGTTTACTAGGATAGCAATTACATGCGAACAGTCTTTCCGGGAGAATCGACGGAGATGCCAAAGACGTCTGAATACACTCAGGTGCGGTGGATGATGTTTCCTCTTCGGCGTATTCTGTGCTGGATTCTGAAATCCAATGAGCAATAGAAACCATAACTGACTCACAGTTCTATATCAACATCTCTTCAACTTTTCCCTAAACATTGGACAAAGAAGTTAAAGACAGGAAATACATGCATAACGAGGCACATGTTTAAGATGTCGGCGACTTTCCCCGGGTTTTGCTGGTTTCGGACCGCCGGATTGACTACGAGTCACCCTCCTCGAGGGTGTTTGGCTACGCAATTGAGATACCATTAGAAATTGTTATAGGTACCGAAATTGTAATCGACAGAACCTCGATGAAGTCGCTCTCGAATCTGGGCCCGGTCGAGAGTAAAAGGTGTCTCGAATCTGGGCACAGTTTGCTTTGTTCTTATGTTTGCTTTTCGATTGTGGCTGGTTAGCTGAGAGGCAAGTTTTTTTGGTCAAAGTTAGACGAAGACCCAATTATTCCTGGGTTATATTTTTGTTTTAATTTTGGGTTTTCAAATAATAATAGAGAATGACACAATCGTAATAACGACATCGACGCATGCCCATAGTCGACATTTCGCATGTGCCGAAAAGCAAAGTTGTCCAATTCACCAATTCAAACTTAAAGTGCCCAACTTGCCAATTTCAAACTTAAAATTTGCCCAATTTGCCAATTTTTTCTAATATTAATTAGGGTTTAGAGTTTAATTAGGATCTGAGCTCTGATACCATGTTAGATTTGAGTTTATTATGGTCTTCCAACTTAATAAACCTTTTGGTAGTAAGTGGAGTGGTCCAAATCCCTTATATATTACTCAAGTCCCTTACATATTTTCGATGTGGGATATTCTCTCGAACACCCTGCCTCGATATAATAGTCTGCATAACTATTAATCTCGCAGAATCCGTTATACCCCCTCCGAGACAATGCTCTTTTTCTAGCAATCTCGGCGGAACTGAGCCTTCTATGGGCCATCAGCTAATGGGACGATTAGGCAACTGTCTGAGCCGGATTAATGGGTCAGGGTGTGGGCCAATTCTGATACCATGATAAGTTTCCTGGGCATCCAACCTAAAACCACTTGGGATTAGTGGATTGGTTATAACCCTTTATACATTAGTAATACCCCTCCTCGAGATGATGGCTCTTATCGGCCATAAATATCGGAACTTTAAAACAGTTATACTCGGTCGAGCGAGTTAATTACGACCTTTGTACCCTGTCGGGAAGGTTTAATATTAATTAAGGGTTTAATATTAATTAAGGGTTTATTGTTTAATTAAGGGTTTAGAGTATTTAGGATTGGGTTCTGATACCATATTAGATTCGAGTTTATTATGGACTTATAACTTAAAACCAATTGGTAGTAAATGTAGTGGCTCCAGTCCCTTATATATTTCTTAAGTCCCTTACATAATTTCGATGTGGGAACTTCTCTCCAACATACACCTCTCATGAAAAGATATGGGCGTATATCCTTGATAAAGGAGATGATGTTGATTTGGAGGAAGAGCATGGGTTGGATGTTTCTTTGAAAAAAAAGAACTGTAAAAGAGGTTAAGACAAAACTCTAGTACATCACAGAATCAGAAGAATGTTTACGGTGATTCAGGTGGGGATTTATGGGTTTATTTTTACAACTGAAGAAGGTTCTGTTTTGTTCATCAGAAAACAAAGATACATCACATCGATGAAGGCTGATAAAAAGTTATATATAAAAATTGGATTTTGGTTTGGTTTATTTAATTTTAAGCTGTTTGGTTCAGAATAAACCAATTAAAACTAATAAACCAATTAAAACCATCATTTATGGGTAATTAAATTTCGAGTTATTGATTCGGAGAGAAATAGGTATGGAATTTTCCATTTGTGGAGATTTAACATGAAGTCATAGTTTGGTAGAAATCTGATAGTAGATGATAGTTATCATAAGTAAAGATCGTCGATCCTTCTTATTTAGTTTTATGTAATCAGGTTGTTTTGATGATTTTTTATTAGTGTGAAATTCAAATATTTTTGTTAACTATTTATTTGTAAGATTCTAAGTGTTAAAATAAATACTCATAATTAATATAGATTTTAGAGCTAATTATTGTCATAAATTATGCAAGAATGATTTGATATAATTTGTCCAGTTGCTTTTTATTAATCGGATTGGGTTTTTTGAGTTTTGGGTGCTCCTTTCTAGACCATGTTCG
This sequence comes from Brassica juncea, assembly GCA_018703725.1. Taxonomy (NCBI): domain Eukaryota; kingdom Viridiplantae; phylum Streptophyta; class Magnoliopsida; order Brassicales; family Brassicaceae; genus Brassica; species Brassica juncea. Next base: position 48,238,642 of record CM031942.1, on the reverse strand, counting down.
GGTTCCCACATTGCAGGGTTGTTAATGGATTTCTCAAAGATTGAAACAATAACGCAACAACTAGATTTTGACTTTTTACTTTGTATTTTTATATCAATGTTACACGAAAGATTACATTTGTGCTTTATTATATATTTAGCATTCTAATGAAAATAATTTTGATTATGAAATATGTAATTAGGTTTTAGAATGATACGCAAATATAGACGACAAAGTTTTAAAAATATATAATTAAGTTTGACTAAAATCAGGGTATATATATTTTTTTTCATTTATGGCATTTTGAGTTACCATCATAATTAGTTAATATCCGTAGGCAAAAACTGACCCAGAATCAACCCAAACGTTATCATTAATACGTACTTTACTCGGGCTTTTACTTGGGTAACCCACTCCTCCCAGTCTGAAAATCGACTTCATCATCTCCCTTGATAACCGACAAAAGCTCCGACTATAAATCTCCAAGTCGAAGCAATCAAAAGGCACACAGCTGATGTCCCTCATCTTTTTACGGAATTCACCGTGATAATCACATCATAAAATGGCAAACAAAAACGTGAAATTAACTAGCTGATCTTTGTTGTCTCTTGAGATTCCTGCGAACATGGTTAGTCCTCTCACTTGCTGATCTTTCAATTTCAATTCATGATACTTTTTGGTTATCGATATATGAATCTCTTGGTGAAATTTCGTGAAAGTCTTATGATTCATATGAAAATATATTCTGATTTGATCTCTTAGGGCATCTTCAACCCTAACCCCACTCCATTTTCAACTCCAAAATGGAGTAATGGCTAGGGTTACTCCTTTTATGGAGTAATCTTACTCATTATTCCATTTTAGAGTTGAACTTTTTATATTTATGAAAATGGTCCTTTAAATCTTTAATGTTTTTATTTCTTACTTAAATAATATTTTTATGTTAAAAAATGATACAATAACATGAAAAAACAAGATAATCCATTATTTAATAATTTTAGATAAAATGCATAACATTATTAAAAAAACATAAATAACATAAAATAAAGATAACATAAAACAAATGATTTAATAATCCGGTAAATCGTTTCCGGATCCGCTAAGATCGGTAAAGTATTGCCCAAATTAAATAGAGGAGACTAAGAAAGAGCTTGTTGATCGTGTGAATCAGTATTTCTCTTTGATATTATTTGGACTTGCCGAGCTTGAATATACGCATAGACATTTGGATATTGTATGGAATTCAAATCATAAAACAAAACTTTGTTTTCTTCTTTCTGGCATGATTTTGTTTTTGAATCTCCATATGAGCGTGAACTCGATGCACCAATTGAACTTGAAAGAGAAACTCCACCTCCAGATATCGAAATTGTAGACGATGAAAATGTCCGATTTCAAAATTTCCTTGCTCGATTTTAGGAATATCAAAGATAAAAAGCTCATTTTTCCTTACGAAATACGTTTTAATCATTTGTAGGAAAAATATTCTAATGTTCATTAATGAACCAACTTATATTTTGTCTTTTATTTTATGTTTATGATTTCTATATTTTTTAATAAAAAGGTTTAATTCAAATAAATTATATTTTAAGAAATTTTTGTAAACATGAAATAGTTAGGGTTAATTGGTAAATTTTTAAAAGTATAATGTGTTGCACTTTAAAAAATATTATTTTGGAGTAAAAAATGGAATAATACATTGGAGATGCTCTTATACGAGTGTAAAACTAATTTGAAAGCTTGATTCTTAGGTTTTAAATCACATTTACTTAAAAGCAGTATATTGTTAATTTCGTGTTTTGATTAATCTAAACTAAGTTAACAGGTTCATCAAAACAATATCTATCTGCTTAACCCACCAGGTCACCAGCAGCAGCAGAGGTTCCAATACAATTCCTTGGCACATAATGTCTAGCTAACTAAATCAGAGTATTGTATTAATCAGATTACAAGTATCCAAAAGCCATTTTGACTATTTGCTAACTGGAAGCTCTGTGCACTACTTCTATGGTGTTTTCTAGGATGTTTCAGAAAAACGTTACCTTTAAAACCGCAGCGAATATCAATTCTTTTTCGTGATACTCAATCTTACCATTTCACCTACTTAAAGTGTTATACTGCAATGAAATTTGATATATGCTATCCTGTGTCACTAAATCGGATCAAGTAAAGTTCTGTGTATGAATATTCTTGACACTAATTCTTAGATGAATTTTGCGAGCTTGCATGAAAAAGTATTGGATTAAAAACAACGACATGGTTGGCGATTGCACGAGCCATGTCTACGCTCTCATCACCACCTAGACTCTTGGAATGGTTTTGAAGTATTGTTATTACTGCTTGAGTACCTTAGGATTATGATTTGACGTTTGGTGATGCTTTAAGCCACAAAAGAATAACATAAAGGTGATCTGGAAAAATAGCATAAAGGTGATCTGGAAAAATAACAGAAAGGTGCTCAAATTTTGGAAATTGCCTATAAAGAGTAGAGGTACACGATTTGGGAGATTCACATTCTCAACTTTAGTCTCTTTTATTTCAACATTTTGTGTGTGGCATTTGCTTTTTGATCAGTTACAAAAAAATAACAAATTTTGCTTTTTGTTAGCTTGAGGTTTAGTTTCTAATGTCACTTTGATCACAATGGAACAAACATACACTTCAGATATCCTTTATTTAACTTGAAGTCCAGAAAATTTCAAATAAAAAGCTCATAGGCAACATGTTACAAAACACGTTAATGAAAACAATGAGATAGAAATCATTTGTAGGCAGTTTTTTTTTTCATTTGTAGGCAGTTTGGTTTATCTTAATTTCCAGATTGTTAATGGTTACTCTACATTAAACTTATTTTTTGTTAAATTTCGATTGGTTCACTCTAACTTATTTTTAAGTAAATTATTTAATATGATAGGGTATGAATTCAAGTAAAATTCTGCTAGAAATGTAATAATACTTTATTAAATTATAACACTGTTAATCTATAAAAGTATATTCAAATAGCATAAACGAAATTTCCAACAAATATTTTGTTATAAAACAGTTCAACAAATGCTAAAATAACGTACAAAACATAATTAGTAAACACTAAAATTTAAATAAAATTTCATTATAAATTGAAAATCTAATATAAACTGAAACCAACATATATGATAAAACATCATTTGTTGTTACATAATATATACTAAGACATTAATGAAGATATTTATGTATTACTTTCAGATATAATTTTTGATAATTTTATCACATTACATTTGATTTTCAATTGATTTTGCTTGGAGGTGGGTTATTAATTTATTATTGTGAGAAATTAATTATTATAATGATATTAAAATATGATACTCTTAGAAATAAAAAAATATTAGTCATTCTTACTTTAGATTTTCTTCAACTATATCAACTGAAATAGAAATCAAATAGAAAATATAAATCATTACATTTTGCTTAATTTTCTAATATAATAATTTTGTGTTCTCTAACAAAAAAATGTTAGTGGTCTTTTCAACTCAAACCAACACAATGAAAAAATTTAGAATATAATCTTAGAATAAAATAGATTATATTCAATATAAAGTAAATTTTAAATGTTTTATTAAAATACACTTTTATTATAAAGTAGTTTAAGTGTAAATTTACCCGTCCGTAGGGCGGGCCAACCCCTAGTCACAACATATATGTAAGTTATAATTATACTTATAATAATATTAATACCTAAAACTAAAATTATAAATCAAATATATTAGTTATTTTGGGTATTTATAGTTAAAAATGGATGTTTTGGACACAAAATATCCAAATCAATAATTTTGGATTAAACCATATTTAGTAAGTATATTTTGAGGAAGTTTGTATAGTTTGGATATAAATATCCGGACCAAATCAAGTAGTTTGGTTATTTCAGTTAAAAATATCCGAACCCAAACCGGATATAACTGGTAACCTGTATTTTTTAGGATTTGTTTATCCAAAATGATGTACGATAAAATAAATAGACATTTTTAATTTTAAGATCTAAAAGAATTATTTATTTAGACCTGTGATAATTATATTGATCCATTTATTTCTGTTTAACTTTATTTAAAATATTCAGAAAAAATCCATAATTATTTTAAATTTTTTTGCAAAAATATAATTGAAATGTATTTTTTCTATAAATGTTTGACTTATTATCAAAAAAATGTGAAAATGTGTGGATTGTATTAAATTTTTAATATATATATATATAAAATTAAATATATTTATATAAACGGCTGGATATTTAGAGTAAAGCTTATGAGGTCATGCTGATCTTGTAATTGATTCAGCTATAGTAATTATTAAACTTTAGTTTTATGGTAGTTTTAGATTTATTTGTTCATTCTATGATAACTTTGATTTTTTATTTTATTTTTGTGTTGTATCCAAATGAAATTATGGGAAAAGATGCGATGGCGATGTGGAACTTATATAAAAACTATTATATTATTTTATATGGCTGGAAAGTGGGTTGGCCACCTTAATAATTGTTTTAATATTTTTGTTTGTGTTTTTGTATATTTTTTTAGTTTTTATTATACCGATAACATATATTAGATGATAAAAAAAATATATTAGATTAAAATTAGTCGTATATAATATATATAATTATATATCTCAAAATAATTTATTTATGTCAGTCCAAAACTATGAATTTATGTTTAGAGAAAAAAAGAATATGAATCTTAAAACTATTGAGTTAATATAACGAAAACGAAGTTGATAAGATATGTAACTATTTGCTCCCAAAAAACTATAAAGGTTTTTGTGGTCTGATAATTTAGTTATGGTTATCTATAAAGGAGAAATAGTTGAGAGAAGGGGTTACATCTGTTTTGTATGATTCATATGAAAAATAAATGAACTTACAGTTATACAAATTACTTTAGATTGAAATATAGGTCCATTACAAACTTAAATTAGTGGCAGTAAAAGAAAAGGAATGAAAATTAGTTATAGTTATTATATAGATTTAGTCGAACATGTACCAGTCAAAGAAAAAAAAAAGAACATGTACCGGTAATTTTTTGCACATGTTCCTAAATATAGGTGAGCGTCGGTGAGTTCCTAAGACATAGGATAAGGTTACAGTTTTTTTTTTTTTTTCTCAAATTGAAATTCATTCCATAGGAAAATACTAGTTGTAGTACAAGAGCTGGGGGAAAATCGAACATTCCCCAGAAACAAGAGCCCACAGGAGGCGGCAGCTAGAACCCACGCAGGGGTGACTTACATAAATATGACATAAAAACTTGATCTACAACTAAGCAAAGGAAAGCGATTAACAACTACACTAGGATATTAAGCAATCGACTCAGCAGATTTAAAAACTTAGCGGATGCCAATGAACGGGAATTATCGCTGCATACCAAAGATTGCCACCCGATAACCTCCACCTCTAGAACCCAATACACCGCGACCTATCGTTGCAGCACCAGCCTGTCACACGATAACGTCCAAGAACTTCAAGACTTCATAACCCGACAAGAAAGACCGTTACACGGTCCACACCACCTTCGGATACGGATGCGACGCACTCACTAGCGCCCACTTACCCTGAATAGAAGTCCTGCTAAAACCACACGAAACTGAAGCCTTGCCCATCGGAACTCTCCTGAGTCACTCACTCACGGCAAAAGATTATAAAAGGTTACAGTTTATCAAATTATAAAAGGTATAGGCACTTATTTTTTTTGCAAAGCAGATCTAGTGGCACAAATGTAATATTTTCGGAAGTTACAGGGGTAAAAATAAAAATGATTCTGTTTTAGAAGTAAAAATAAATTGGGTATTTCAAATTATTAGAAACTCAACCCAATAGTTGAGGACATTAAGTTTGATTGAGTTGTCTATCACTGTAGCCAACTTGTCGACAAACGTCGTCTGTTTAAGATGAAACAAGTTTTTTTTTTAATCAAAAAGATGAAACAAGTATATTATCTAAAAGCATTCCTATATTAGGAATCTGCTAGGCCTACAATTAATTAGAAATTGAAACGAAAAACGCTTGTTCGGAAACTCGCTAGGCGTAACGCGTGCGGCTGGCCAGCGCCTAGCGATTTTCTAAAAAATCAGAAATTAATTGGGGAATACTTGGGGATTTTTTTAGCGTTTTAATTCTCAATAATGTGTATATATATATATATATATATATATTACATTTGTGGATTCCAAACATTATTATAGATGAAGTTAATGGTTTGCCTTAATCATTTGGGCCTCTTTGACCCAATAGTTGTCATGTTTTATAGTTTTTCATTTATTTTATTTTGTAAATTACAAACAGATAAAAAGATGTCATCATCTTCTTCCTCCTTTGTTCGGTTCTGCAACTTAAGTTTGCATCCATGGTTTCTTATTTCACTATTTCTTTCGTTTTCACTTGTTTTTCTTGATTTATATACTGTAATTATATCAGATTTACAAATATAAACAATTTCCAGAGATCTTTTAGATTTCCGAAAACAGCATTACGCAGCCGCGTAATCTTATACCTCGTTCTCGACGGTCAAAACACGGGATAGCTTGGAATACATCCGAATTGGCCAAACTCGCCACGGTGACTACACGATTTTGCGGACGATTACTCGGCAACCGCTTTTTAGAACAAGGCGAAAAACTAATAAATCTTACATGCAAAGCTCTCAAAAATAGTCTAAAACGTTATTGGGCGGATCGATCCAAAGGCTCTGAGGAGGACACAGTTCTAACTCGTTGTTCCATTCCATAGACGGATTGTACCTGCTTTGGTCGAACGAGTAGGATACATGCCTGCGATTGTAACCAAACCTTGAGAAACAAACGTTGTTCCTCAGCCATGGGAGATTAGTTCTCAACTCAGAGTTATAAAAACTGACAAAGAATGTCAAGCCATCGAACTCACTAGGACTCATCTTTTTCCATCTAAAGAGGCTAGTTTATAGACAGTTGGATCCTCATTTAAGCTTGTTAACATGAGAAAGAGCTCTCCTTTCGTCTCGGCCAAAAAAAAATTCTTTCTTGTACCAATCTTGCGTCAGAGTAGGATCCACATTTGCAAGAGGATACGACTTCCACGTACGGGAAGATGGGTGAAAGGAAAACAAGCTCTCTATTCCCACGTTAAAGCAATAAAATCGATCATTGTGATAGACAATCTTGGTCTTCATATAAAACTGTTGATAGTTAGCAGGGGAGACACTAGAAATCCACCCAGTTGCTCCAGGATAGCAAGTGCTGATAGTGACTTGATGCTGCACGTTAAAGTTCAAAGCTACCACGACACAATTGTCCGATTTAGGAGGATAAGAGAATGCAATCTCATTATAAGGCAACTCAAACTTAGGCATGCTTATGAGCTCCCGAGAAAAAGGGTTGAAGAAGAAGAAGTCCTTTGTGATGGATCTATGCATAAGTAACCAGCCATCTCTAGAGAAACACACAGTTGACGATTTAGCTATCTCTGGTAGTTCTAGAGTGTACGACTTCCATTTCAATGGATCGACGAGTTTAAGGGAGTGGCCACGTTTAGACATGTAAAAAAGCCAAGGATGTTTTTCCACTACACGAACAAAGACTCCAGCATCAAGCCTTGACTTGCAAGCAGCAGATGTACGAATGTTATCTTTTAACACAAGACGAGACATTATTATTTCCATAAGACTTGATGGAAGATCAGCGAAACTCGGTTTCAGTGCCTCTTTGCTCTTAGTTTTTGATCTACAAAACAATAAAATTCAGATTATTATATAAAAGTTTGTGACTTTATCAAACTCCTCTCGAAGCGAAAGCTGTAATATTATAACGCCCCGACCCGCCCACGGCTAAAGGGTCACCCACGCCCGCTCTCTCGGTTCGTGGGCCCCATCCTGTTCCAGCGGTCGGTCCGTTAAATTTCCCAAGGTCCGAAATCATTGTTTTACTGACCCTGCAATCACCACATGACCTTTCCCCGTGCTTTGGCCTCACTCGCATGATATCGCGAATCACTTCCCGATAGGTCACCCATCCTTCCACTACTCCAGCTCAAGCACGCTTAACTCTGGATCTTTCAAGATGTGCTCCGGAAAAGGTAAGTCGACTTTGGTGACATAGGTAGCCAAATCAATCCTCTTAAGCCTTTCCATATATCACAACTCGGGATGTTACAATTCATCCCTTCTCAAAGAACGCAACGTCCTCGTTGCGCCCCACGACAGGTCTCAAGACGCCTCCCAGGTCAGAACTGAGACGGCTAACCAGCTATGATACCACTTATAACGCCCCGACCCGCCCACGGCTAATGGGTCACCCACGCCTGCTCTCTCGGCCCTTGGGCCCATATCCCATTCCAGCGGTCGGTCCATTAAAATTCCCAAGGCCCGAAATCATTGTTTTACTGACCTTGCAATCACCACATGACCTTTCCCCGTGCTTTGGCCTCACTCGCACGATATCGCAAATCACTTTCCGATAGGTCACCCATCCTTCCACTATTCCAGCTCAAGCACGCTTAACTCTGAAGTTCTTTCAGGATGTGCTCCGGAAAATATAAGTCGACTTTGGTGACATAGGTAGCCAAATCAATTCTCTTAAGCCTTTCCATATATCACAACTCAGGATGTTACAAATTTATACTATTAAAGCAGGATCCTATTTCAAAAATTTAGGATCTTGCCCCTGCATTTCAATATATTTACAAGTATCTCTCACTGACATTTAATTTAAACTAAAAATAGAATATTCTCAATAACTATGGTAATTAATACTTTCCATAGAATGATAATAATTTTAATTTTTATGCAGATTATACTTTCCATTTAATTTGAATATCATTTTTCAATCTATAATATTTTTTAAATATCGGATATGATATATACATGCAAATTAAAAAAATATTATTAGGTCATTTTTTACATAATAATGATATGCCAATTTTGAGTGTTCAAATTTTTTTAAACTTATCTTAAAATTAAGTTTTAGATCTAAACATAAATAAAAATACAAACTTATCATAGCTTATTAGTAACAAAAAAAAAGAAAATAATATTTTCATATCAATAATAAAGTTTCCTATTACCATTGTTTCATTTTGTTCAAATGACATAATACAAATCTCATTAAAGTCTAAATAATTATTATTTTTTTCATTTTTATATAATATTAAGAAGTATGAATTATTTAATAAACATTTCAAAAATATTATTCATTTTTTTGGTTTTCATCGGATCATCTCATATCGGATCTTAGGTTAGTACCGTATTTTTTAGATTTTTACCAGGTTTTCTAAGATTATAATTACATTTTTTTTATTAAATCGAACTGAATTATACACATATCACTGGATTTATCGGTTCAATGATAGGTTTGGGTTGGATATGAAAACACCACTTGAAAATCAAGTATTATAATAGAACAATTTTTTTTTAAAACACAAATAGAAAACTTTAAAATTATTTATTTTCTAATCAAAATTATAAATTCAATTAAATTTTATTAAAATAAGAAATAGACATAAACACTCTTACTCTTTTTGAATAACCCTCTGATTATACAAATATGTTGGTTACGTAGAAAAGATTTAAAAACTTAATCACGCTTCTCAAATCCAATAAAACTGCATTATATTTTGTAAGAACTGCTTGAGAGTATAACGAACCTTTTACTGGAGACGGTGGATGAAGACGGTGAGTGTGACGTCATGGCCGGAGATGGAGGTGGTGTTTGATTGGACAAAGCTGGTTGCATATATATTAATCTGTATAGAATCTAAAATATTAGGGTTTCTTGTGTGTTCTTAATATACGAACTAGACGTGCAGTCATTTATTTTAGATTTTTAATATAGTTTTATGCAATCAGGTTGTTTTTGATGATTTTTTACTATTTTAAAATTGAATATTTTTGTTAATTATTTATTTGTAAGAATCTAAAATATAGTGTTTCTTTTAAAAAAACAAAATCGTTAAAATTAGTATATAGTTAACGATACATATTGTCATAAATTATGCAAAAAAAAAATTGGGTTTGGGATTCACCTTTCTAGATCTTGTGCGGGTTATATTCGTTTAATAACATTTCTAATTAAGCTATATTTTATAATTCTGTTTAAGATTCATTTTAGATTCTAACTCATTTCAGATTTGCTTAATAATATTTCGAATTCAAGTATTTATTATATTAAAATAAAAATAAAAAATTGAATATTTGAATTAATTATTTAGGCTTTTTAATAACACAGGTTTTACTAAGGTAGAAACTAGTAAGGGACTACAACTCTCAAGTATTATGTTGAGTTTTTTGGTTTTATGTTGGTGATGAAAAATCAACTTATATTGAAGATTAAACCGGTCGGGATTGACAATTGAGTTGATGAATGCAGAAGGCACTGGTTTAATGTTGTTAGATCATTACTCATGGTTTACAGTTATTAAAACTGGCTATCATCTCTAACTAACTTTGCTTAGCATAAAAGTAGAACTCATGTGTTGTACTCGTGTATGGTCATCACTATCATGTAACCTTGAGTGTTTCTTACGATCAGAGTGATCAAGTCCAGAGACCTAACCATATCGGTGAACTCTCTGTAAATATGCTCTGTTCTTCTTCCTTTTTCTTATTCATCGATCTCTGTTTGTTCATAGTCTGAGTGATAATCTCTTGTTGCTAATCGAAATCCAGTTTCGTGAGAGTTATCGAGGATCAAAGAGAGTTTTGTGTTTGTGTGTAACGATTAATTTACGATTGAACAATAACAAGTGGTATTAGAGATGTTAAATTAATGGTTAATGCAAGGATTAATGCTGAATGTATGGATTAATTCAAACGATATAATGGAAAAGAATAGTTCTCTTTGTGGAAGAAACAAATGCTTGCTCATCTCTTAGTCAGATTGAAGGATGTGTTGGAGGAGAAAAAATCTATTGAGAAGTGATCGATGATTACGAAAGATGAAGATTTGTCCTCAGAGATAGAGAGAGAGAGCTAGAGAGGAGAGAGAGAGAGCAGATAGCGAGAGACTCTATAGCCAGAGAGCGAGACTGCAGCTATACTAGTCGCTGATCTCTCTCTCTCCTCTCGCTCTACAGCTCCCTCTCTCTATCTCTCTCCTCGATCTCCGCTCGCTCTATGCTTCTCGCGCTATCTCTCTCTCTCTCCTCCTCTCTCTCGCTCTCTCGCGCTATCCTTCTTCTCTCGCTCATCTCGTCTCGCTCTATCTCTCGCCTCATCTCTCTCTAGCTCTCTCTCTCTCGCTCCTGCTCTCTCTCTCCTCTCTCTCTCCTCTCTCTCTCTCTCGCTCTCTCTCTCTCTCATCTCCGTCTTCTATCATCTCCTCGCTCTCTCTCTGCTCTCTCGTCTCTCTCTCTCCGCTCTCTCTCTGCTCTCTCTCTATTCTACTTACTCCTACGGCTGCTCGCTCATCATCGCTCGTCTATCTTCGCTCTTCTCTCTCTCTCTCTCTCTCTCTCTCTCGCTCTCTCTCTCGCTCTCTCTCTCTCTCTCTCTCTCTCTCTCTCTCTCTCCTCTCTCTCTCTCTCTCTCTCTGCGGTCCGGGGCCGGGCGGGTGGGGTGACGGATTCTTAGAAAAAACTGGAGAAGAGGGTAGGGGTAAGAACTAGAATCGGAGATGACGCGGATAGGGATGGAGAGGGGTGGGTGGGGAAAGAGGTGGGGGGGCGGGAGCGAAAGGAAGGTAAGAAGTGCTTTCGGGGGGGGATAACGGTGGGGGAAGGGAGTAGAAGGGGGGGCCGGCGAGAGGAGGGGAAAAAGACTCCTCTCTCGTCTCTCTCTCTCTCTCTCTCTCTCTCTCTCTTCTCTCTCTCTCTCTCTCTTCCTCTCTCTCTTCTCTCCTCTCTACGTCTCTCCTCTCCCTCGTAGCCTCTCTCTCTTTCTCTCTCTCTCTCTCTCTCTCTGCTCATCTCTCTCTCCAGCTGGCCTTTCTCTCTCGTCTCTTTCGTCATTTCAAAGTATGCGTGTATGTCTGATCGATACATTCCGTGAAATAGCCTGCTCCTGGGCAAAGGGTGGCGTACTCGTTCGTTGTCGGGTCGGACTGGTGACGGTCTTGGGAACGTGGTAGCTGTAGTTCGCTGATGCGATCTTCTCTCCTTGTCTACTCCTGCCTGCGCCTGTATATGTGCTGAGCTCATTCTCTGCTGGGCTTGCTTCTCTGATTTGGACTATGACTATCAGTCTTGTTTTTACTGCTAGCTCTCGGTCGTCGCTATGACTATCGGGGTTTCTTCGGTGCTCTCATATAATTGTGAATCTACTGACCTTAGGCAGTCGTGCGGGGGAAATTTACAATTAGCTTGTGCTCACTCTCTGCTCATCTTCCTCTCTTGTCTCTTCTTCTGTCTCTCTCTACTCCCTTTCTGGGCGCTACATCTTCTCGCTGTGCTGGTCTCTTCTGACGTGCTCTCTCCTCTGCTGCCCCTCTGATTAGGGGTTCATCCTCAATGTTGGTGATCACGTATTACGGAAGATCAAGATGTGCACAAACACTGCATCAACATGGTCAGCATTTGAGAGGTTATATCTCTCCAAGCCTTTACCAAATCGGATTCACTTGCATCATAAACTCTATACATTCAAGATGAAAGAATCTCAAAGGATTGATGTGAAAACATAGATGATTTCTTAAAGATAGTATTGAACTTGTGAAGTGTGAATGTGCATGTCTCTAAGGAAGTTCATGCTATTCTTCTCATAAACTCACTTCCATATCAGTACAATTACTTAGAAAGAATCACTCACGTATGGAAGGGAAACTTTATCCCTGGAGGAAGTCACGAGTGATGTAAGACCTGATAAAAGAGAGATGATAAGTAATAGTGGTAGGACGAGTAAAATAAGTTTGAGATCTGGTTTAGGTTCTAGACTCACATGATGGTATTCTAGGAAAGAGGGGCATGTAATTAAGAAAGATTGTTATGCTCGTAAGAAGAAGTACGGTGATGATGAACCTGCTGAAGCTGTTGTTGTAATGGATCAAAAGGATGATAACGAAAACTGGCATAGAGATAAGTGGATTCTCAAATCAAGTTGTTCCTATGACTTCAAGAAGAGACTGGTTTGATCAATATCATGAACTTTCTTCAAGAAAAGTTCTGTTAAGAGATGATAATGTGGTGGCAATTCAAGGAAACATGAATACCTATGGAGAAATTCTTAAGTTGCTCACAAATTTGACTAGAAAATGTTGTAGGTGAACAGCTCTGATACCAATTGTAATTGCGGGTGAGACTAGAAAATAAAGGGAATAAAGTAAAAGACACAAGTTTCTCTTTTTGAATTCACTAGAACAACAAAGAAAATACACCAATCTTTTTTTTTTGTTCAAACATACACCAATCTTTTTATTACAAGAATTCTTTAGGATAACCTAATCCTAAACTAAAACTCACCTTAGAGCCTAGACCTTGATTTATCAGAATCACCTAACCCCTAGTTAAACTCTCCTGAATGTAAACTTCAATCTTCCAACACTCTGAAGTACTTCACCAACTACGTCAGCACCTAGCGCAAAGCAGTGACACCAAAAACTTGATCACACAATCACCAAACAAAGATCTCTCAGTTTTTTTTTGTAGAAAAAACTTTTTTCATAGATGCACATCCTCCTTGTATACATAACTTAAATTTGCTCTTCATTCTTCCAAAGGAAACTTACATATTTCTTTTTCTTTAATGGAAAACTTATTCTTCAAATAAACTCCCTTTTGTTTAATAGAAAACGTCTATATGTCTTATACTTTCTTTTTTGCAAGCTTAACAAGTCTATGCACATTACAATATACAAACTCTAACACAGCTCATGTTCATGAGACACGCATGTACTACCTCCCGTAATATTTGGCGAACTGATACAAAACACTTCATAAATATACATCTTCAGTATGCTGGGAGAAGAACTGGAGATTTGGTCTTATCCGAAGACTCGTTGTAATCTCCTCGACCTGATCAGGATGATTAAATATAGAGTGGGTCCATTGATGTTTCTCACGGTTTTTGATTTTGAGTTTGAGGGAGACATTCAAGGGTTCATTGGAGAGTAAATATATGAGAATGTGCAACTGTCCTTGTGATGGTAATGTTGGATAGTTAGGAATTGGTCGTTTTGATTCACCAGAAGTGAAGTCGAGTCAATATGATCGAACATATTCAGTGCAACTTGTGTAAAGGATTTTTAATAAAACAACCAGATTATGTTATTTCTCTAGTTACTTGTGTACCATATGTGCTCAATGTTTTTAACTTGTTATCACCACAAAATGGAAATAAATGTTTGGCATTGAAGATGTCTAACTTGTTCAAATGATACGAAAGATGCAGCCGATTTGCATTGGCATTGATACGTTCATGTGCAGATTTTGCATATGAATTAAACCAAGGTAAGTTTCAGATGGTGAGGTTTTCTTTGATCACATAGCCTGAGTCTATAATCCTGCCACCTAGATCTGGGAATGTCTCGCATCCAGGAAGAGAAGTTACTTCGCCTGTCCTACGGACTTGAACTGGATACTTAAGAAGATGACTTGTCATCTCTGTGACTTCCTCTGCTGCATACTGTATCCAGTTGAGCTCACTCAAGTTCCTTACTCGTCTCACACATTCCATGTTCTCTGGCTCTTCGAAACTTTTCTCTAGAAACCCTAAATGTTCCGCCCACAAAGACATTCTGTATCCAAAGATCTGCAAGAAATGGGAGGAAATGACAAAGATAACTTGCAGAGCATGATTTGTATTTTAGTTATTAGAATACAAAATCAGACTGAAAATTTTATTACCTGACCGCGAGGACGAGAACCTTTCTTAGCCCATGAATGGTGTGGTTGATATCCTCCCATGGCGATTTCAGTATCTCTAGATCCTTCCAAGGATCTCTGGTTGATATTCGCAGAACCAATCAACACAAACTCATCGTCCACTATCATACCTTTGGAATGAACATATATCATGAATCTTCTACTCTTCAAAGCTTGCGCCTGGATTATGTTGTTGTTTAAGTGAGAAAAAAAATGTCACTAGAGCGAAGATTTCAACAAGTCATCTTTATATATATACCTGTGGGGCATTTACCTTTGCTTTATTGTTAACGTTTCCATCAGCAACCTCTCTGGTTCCAAGACAGAAGAAGTTCAAATAGTCTTGTGGCTCATACTGACCATCAAGTTCAGCTTCCACAAGTGCCTCGTAGATAGTTTGATACATCATTTGCATGGTTTTATACTGTAGAGATGATGAAAAGATTCCAGTGTAAAGGATGCGAGATTGTTATTCAAGTCAGGTAATGTTTAGCAAACTAAGTATTTACCTGATAGTGTAAAATGCTCTGCACAACTATATTCGTTGGATTACCTTCTGGCCACATTGGAATGACAATATAAGCAGCAAAATTTTCTCTTGCTTTGATTTTATTAGCAATCTTAAGCGCAATTTCCATAGGGATTAGATTATTAGCACCTGCATTTCAAGAAACTCCTTGTTATACTATTAGTGCAAACGTTAACTGAATTACCTTCAAAGCTAAAATTTTTCTTACCAATGTTTTTATGTGAATCCCAGTTAAAGGATGATCCAAAAAAATATTGGTTCTCAATGTAAATGAAATGCTGAGCAGATCTTATAGCCTTAACATAAGCCGTGTGTATGCTCATGTCTATGAGTACATTCTTCCCACATTGAAGATTCTGTTCACATCTTAATAATCATCAGAGAATAGCTACATTGGTGGTGACTGAAGATGACAAGTTTAAAAATGTTCAGAGTTGTGCTTACTCTTGCACTAGCTTCCATTGAGTCCTTTGGGAACCCTTTGACTGAGGTAGAATCAATGGAACGAAAAAACTAAATATATAATAAAATCACTATAAGTTAATAATATGGGGATTTATGAAAATGTAGAGTTACTAGTTTACAATTTCTTGAGATGTATACTTTTTGAAGTATATCTTATATATGGGTGTCAAAATGGATAAAATTTAATAGGTCAATCCAACCCAATCCAAACCATGTATATTAATGGATAGATTTATTGGGTAGTAATGGATTAATGGATAAAATGGGTTAATGGACTTATTGGATTGTGTTAAAATGGTTTGGAGATTGAAATGGATAATGAGTTATCTATAACCAAACCATTTAAAAGATATGACCAACATAAACTTAAAGAAAAAAATATATAAATAAAAATACTTAAACCAAAATTCTAAACAAATTTTACTATACCAAATTTTATTTATTTTCATATATTTAAATTAATTTTAATAAGCTAAATTTAACCTAATTTCTCATATATACTTAAACACTAATTTCTCAAATAAAACTTTTCCACCAAATTTAAAATTGAATTTTTCTACAAAAACCAAAAACCGTGTTTCCCATCAAAATTGCAAAATCGAGTTTTTCCTCCAAAATCATAAAATTGTGTTTTCCTACCAAAACCACAAAATTATGTTTTCTTACCACAGTTAAAAACCACAAAATCGAGTTTTTCGTAAAATCAAATTTTTACGCTTAAACCGTAAAATCAAATTTTCCCGCCAAAACCGCAAAATCGAGTTTTCCTCTCCAAAACCACAATATTTTGTTTTCCGCCGAAACCGTAAAATCGAGTTTCCTCGCCAAAACTGCAAAATCGAATTTTTCCGTCAAAACCGCAAAATCAAATTTTTCCGCCTAAATTACAAGATCAAGTTTTCCCGCAAAAACCGCCAAATTATATTTTCCCACCAAAACCGTAAAATCGAGTTTTCCACCAAAACAGTAAATTCAAGTTTTCCCACCAAAACCGTAAAATCAAGTTTTGCGCCAAAACCGCAAAATTATATTTTTCCGCCAAAACCTCAAAATTGAGCTTTTCCGCCAGATTCGCAAAATCGAGTTTTCTCGCCAAAAAAGCAAAATCGAGTTTTCCCGCCAAAAAAAGTAAAATCATGTTTTTTCCGCCAAAACTACAAAATTATGTTTTTCCACCAAATGCAAAATCTTATTTTCCATTAAAATTGAAAAAAAATTATTTCAACCAAAACCATAAAATTGAGTTTTCCGCCAAAACTGTAAAATTTGAGTTTTTCGCCAAAACTACAAAATCGTGATATCTCGTCAAAACAGTAAAATCTTATTTTCTCGTTAAAACTGTAAAACTTAAATTTTCCTGCCAAAACTACCCAATCATATTTTCCTGTTGAAACTTTAAATTGTGTTTTTATTCAAAGACGTTAAATATAGCTTTCTCACTAAAATTACCAAATTATTATGTCCCACAAATAGTAAAATTATAATTTTCATCAAACCATAAAATCGTATTTTCCTAAAGTCTAAACAATAATTTTATTTTTAGCTCCAAAAATAATTTTTACTTAATAACCATTTGAACTTTAATATTATTATTCATGGGTTAATCATTAAAACCATTAACTCATTAACTTTAATGAGTTATGGATTGATCCAATCCATTTATCAAATGGGTTTTGGATTAATCCATTACCCACATAAGCTTAAAAAGAAGGATTTGTTTTACTGTTTATATTAATTAAGTTTTATGTCATTATTTGATTATTTGGTGTATATAAGATATGTATCTTAAATGTAGATTTATTATAGATGTAATATGACAAAATAACATCAAAATATTTTGAAGTGCTTGTAAAAATAAATGTGAATTTAACTGTGTAAAAAAAAAGAAACGAATACAATGTCTTATTTATATTTATATAAATTTTATATGTATTACTTTTTTTTGACGCGAATATATTACTTATTAATTATGTTAAAATTGGACCATATATTTGTATAAATTTTTTATTAAAGTATTTTAATTGTATTATATTTGCACTTGACTATATAGGAACTAGTGAAATTTATAAATTTATAAAATCTTAATTTATAGAGTTATTACTAAAATTAGTTCCTGTAAGATTAATCATTTTGTCACCAAAGTCTCATTATATATCCCATTACCTGAACATTCCAAGACTCTGGATCGTTATCACTAACAAAAGAAGCTTCTGATAGTCCCATGATATTTGGAATTCTGTCAATGTTAAGCAAAGCATCCACTACAAGAAAACATCGCTATTCTGAGGGACATACCGAGGGAAAATGAGTTCGTCGAAATTTTCTGAGAAAATACCGAGGAAACCAAAAAATGGGGTTTCCTCGGAATTCCCTCGGAAATTTCCGAGGAAATTCCGAGGAAGACACATATCCTCGGTATATTCCGAGGGATTACCGAGGAAACGAGGACCGTCGGAAAAAACCGAGGGGGATTTTAAAAATTCCGACGACTTTTTGTAGCCGTTAGAGAGCCGTTGGGGGATTCCGAGGAAATTCCGAGGAAGTGTCTGTTTTCCTCGGAATTTCCTCAGTTTCTCGGCAGGATTTCATCTATAAATACAGCCACCCCTCTTCATCATTCATTCACTCCATTTCTTCTTCTTCCCTCCTACTATCACGAATTTGGTTTCAGAAAAACATGTCTTCTTCAAATTATTTTCGTTCTTGGATCGATTGACCTCATTTGGATCCGGACACGAGATTGCTTACGGAAGAATACCAACGAGGTATAACCGAATTCATGGGGTTAGTTCGCCGACAACCGGAAGCAGAAACAGGTAAGTTAAGATGTCCTTGCTCTAATTGTAAAAATAGAAAGGTTATTAAAGAGTGGGATGTTTGGACTCATCTATATTTGAGTGGGTTTACACAAAGTTACAAAATTTGGTATCATCATGGGAAAACTAATTATGAACTTGGTAGTACTAGCGAACCTCAGCCTGCGGTAAGATTAGAAGAACCAATTAGAACGGATGTAGATTATGGTGTAGGTACTGAGCAGATGGTAAATGATCATTTTAGAGGGGAAGATTTACCCAATGCTGAAGCGCAGAGATTTTATGATATGTTGGATGCTGGAAAGCAACCATTGTACGAAGGTTGCAGAGATGGTCATTCAGCTTTATCATCTGCTACAAGACTGATGGGCATTAAAACAGATTATAACTTGGCTGAAGACTGTATGGATGCGATAGCTGATTTTGTTAAAGGTATTCTACCTGAGGATAATGTAGCTCCAGGTTCATACTATGAGGTTCAGAAACTCGTAGCTGGTGTTGGTTTATCTTATCAGGTAATAGATGTATGCAGCGATAACTGCATGATTTATTGGAGGGCGGATGACCAGCGGATTAGATGCAAATTTTGTGGGAAGCCTCGTTATAAAGATACGAGTGGAAGAGTTCCAGTGCCATATAAAAGGATGTGGTATTTGCCTTTGACGGAAAGGTTGCAGAGGTTGTATCTTTCGGAACACACAGCGCAACGAATGAGATGGCATGCGGAGCACTCAACAGATGGTGAGATTAGACATCCTTCAGATGCAAAAGCGTGGAAGCATTTCCAATCAAAGTATCCCGACTTTGCGTATGAGAGAAGAAATGTCTACCTTGGATTATGTACTAATGGTTTCAGCCCGTATGGGAAGAGTGGAAGACAATATTCTCTATGGCCAGTCATTGTTACACCATACAACTTACCCCCAAACTTGTGCTTGCGACGAGAGTTTTTGTTTCTCTCCATTCTCGTTCCCGGACCAGAGCATCCTAAGCGATCGCTTGATGTGTTTCTTCAGCCACTAATATATGAGTTGCAACAACTATGGGCTGAAGGTGCTGAAACATACAATATTTCGTGTAAAGAGAACTTTCAAATGCGGGCAGTACTAATGTGGACAATAAGTGATTTTCCAGCATATGGTATGTTATCTGGATGGACAACGCATGGGAGGCTATCATGTCCATATTGTCAAAATGACACAGATGCTTTCCAACTAAAGAACGGAAGAAAAACGTGTTGGTTTGACTGTCACAGACGATTCCTACCACCTGATCATCCATACCGTCGGAGTAAGACTTTGTTTAGGAAGAACAAGCAGGTGTTTGATGGTCCACCTTAGGAAGTTAGTGGGAAAGGCTTGAAGACACAACTAAGAGATTTTGGTGCAGCAAGGACGCCAGACGTCGGTGGACATGAGCAATTTCCGGTAGATACTGTTGGAGAACTACATAACTGGCACAAAAAAAGTATTTTTTGGGATCTGCCATACTGGGAGGATCATCTGCTAAGGCATAATTTAGATGTCATGCATATTGAGAAGAACTTTTTTGACAATCTCATGAACACGATCCTTAACGTTCAAGGTAAAACAAAGGATAATTTGAAGTCAAGACTGGATTTACTCGATATATGTGCTCGTTCAGAAATTCATGTTGATGGGAATGGTAGGGCTCCTTTTCCCATATACCGACTTGATGCAGAGGGAAAAAATGCGTTCTTTGATTGGATTTCAAACGATGTGGAGTTTCCAGACGGTTACGCATCTAATTTGCGTAACTGTATCGACAGAAAGGAAGGAAAGTTTATTGGCTTGAAAAGTCACGATTGCCATGTGTTGATGGAGCGCCTCCTTCCGTTTGCCTTCAAAGAACTATTACCACGAAATGTTCATGAAGCAATTGCAGGGATAAGTGCTTTCTTCCGCGATTGATGCAGCAGATCAGTGACTCTTGAAGGTATTGAAAATCTGAAGACTAACATAGCCGTGATTCAGTGCAACCTTGAGAAGATATTTCCTCCCTCATTTTTTGATGTTATGGAGCATCTTGTTATTCACCTGGCAAGAGAATTGGAACTTGGTGGTCCTATGCAGTATAGATGGATGTATCTATATGAGCGGTATATGTTCCATTTGAAGAAGATGGTGAAAAATTTAAGTAGGGTGGAAGGTTCTATAGTCGCACAGATGATCAATGAAGAAATTTCAAACTTTGCCGAGTACTACTTTCCAGCAGAAGTTCAGACCAAAAACAGAAGACCTGCTCGGCATGATGATAGAGGCCAACGGGCAACATATCATGTTAAGGTTCCAGATATTTTCACAGATCTTGGACGACTTATCGGAAAACCAAAGGACCGTCGACTTACTGAGCAGGAGCGAAGTCATTTGCAAACATATTTGCTCACCAACTGCGAAGATGTTCTTCAATATGAGAGGTAAGTTTATTATCTTATAAATTTTAATTTTAAAAAATTAACATTTATATCTTAATTAATTACATTGTTGTCATCACATGTACATGATTTTCATGGCAGAAAAGCGGTTGGAATATAGATACGCCACATAGGAGGAACTAGAAGAAATGAAGCAGAGAGAATTTGCTGGATGGATGTTTACTTATGTGAGTGCCTTAAACAAATTAAAATATCATTTATCACATATTTATACAAATTAAAATATCATTTATCACATATTTATACTAATTCATTATATATGTGCTATTAATAGGTGTGCTGGTTTAGCCAGAGGTGAAACATTTGACGATTGGATACGCGAAATGGTGGTTGGACCAAACTATGTTGTGAAGTCATATCCGAGATTTTGTACTCGAGGATATGCATTCACAACTGAAAAGAGGAGACGTTCGCGTACGACCTATGATGCTGGCATTTGTTCTGCATCAGGAGATGATGTATACTACGGACACATACATGAGATTATGGAAATCAAGTATTTGGGCATGCTTGGATTGCGCTGTACTGTTTTCTATTGTGATTGGCACGACAACACTCCAGATCGAGGTGTGAGAACAGATGCATTTGGTGTTACATCAGTACATTCGAGGCGAAAGCTGCAATATTATGATCCTTTCATTCTTGCTTCTCAGGCCGATCAGGTAAGTAAATGTTAATTATTCAAAATGATTGATCATAATTTATACATTTACTAATAATTTTTTAAATGTTACAGGTTTGTTATATCAAGTACCCCCGGGTAAGGAACAGAGATGATCCATGGGTTACTGTTACAAGACTCAACCCGAGAGGCCGAGTTCAGGGAAGTTCTGAGCTGGAAGATCCACTACAACCAATCACATCCGGCAACTTAATTGCAGCAGAAGATGTTGCTGAAGGTGGCCTTGTAGTCGATTTAACCGACTTCGCAGAGGAAGCCGTCGTTCACGCAGAGGATGAACCAGTTATTGGAGAGTTTCACCAAGATCCAGATTCAGATTCATGTGGTGATGATGACTCGGAAACAGACTAGTTTTCGGTGTATATAACCTTCACTAAGTGTCTTAACCAGATTATGAAGTCAAACTTTGGTGTTTTAGACGATAACAAACACTTTTACGATTGCATGAATGAAAACCACACAACATAAGAGAAACACTTATACACTTAATTAAACGTTAAAGGAAATACTTACAATTATTTTTGAAATTTTGCTATTTCATGGTTTATGATCATCTATACGAAGAATCCTCAATGGTATGCATTACATTTGTATAAGAAATGAAATACGGCAAAAAAATCGAGGTTTTGAAACCCAAAACCCTGTTTCCTCGGAATTCCCTCGGAATATTCCGAGGGATTTCTGAGGAAAGTCATAATTTTCAGTATTCCTCGGAATATTCCGAGGGCATTCCGAGGAAACAGGGTTTTGGTTTTAAAACCCCTGGTTCCTCGGAATTTCCTCAGAAAATTCCGAGGAACTAGGGATTTTAAACCGAAAACAACGTTTTGCGGATTGAATAACACGTATATAACCTTCATTAAGTGTCTTAACCAGATTATGAAGTCAAACTTTGGTGTTTTAGACGATAACAAACACTTTTACGATTGCATGAATGAAAACCACACAACATAAGATAAACACTTATACACTTTAATAAACGTTAAAGGGAATACTTACAATTATTTTTGAAATTTTGTTATTTCATGGTTTATGATCATCTATGTAATGGTATGCATTACATTTGTATAAGAAATGAAATACGGCAAAAAAAATCAAGGTTTTGAAACCCCAAACCCTTTTTCCTCGGAAATCCCTCGGAATTTCCTCGGAATATTCTGAGGAAATTCCGAGGAAAGTATGGGTTTTCGTTTAAAACCCCTAGTTCCTCGGAATTTCCTCAGAAAATTCTGAGGAAATTCCGAGGAAGATACTTTAATGATTCCGACGGAATACCGACGAACCCGTGTCCGTCGGAATCATTAAATATATGACAACCCTTCTTCTTCTTCTTCTCCGCCGCCGCATATCAACTCTCTCAATTCTCTCATCTCTCTCAATTCTCTCCGATCTCTCTCATTCATCCGCCGGCGAATCTTCTCCCCAAGCCCACATCTCTTCTCCACTTCTAAAATCATGTAAGAATCTATGAAAACCTTGTATTTTTCAATTTTTTAGGGTTTGTGAGATTAGATTTTCAGATTTTAGGTTGTTTGATGGATAGTTTAGGATTGAATGGATAGTTTAAGTTAGGATTGTTGTTTTAATTGTTGTTTTAGTTTTTTTTTTGAATTATTTTTTGTTTTGGTTGAAATTCAAAACATTTTTTGTGTGTTTTAAAACGTTTTTTGATTTTAACAACGTTTTTTCAAGTTTCCAGTAATAAACGATGGATAATAAAACGTTTTTAAAAAGGTAAAAATATTATAAACCAGGGCGAGAGGGAGAAACGAGGGAAAGGGGGAGACAATAGAGAATAAAGCAGGGAGAAGAACAATATAAAAAGTGGAGAAGGGGGATAGAATAAAATATTTTTTTTAATTATTAAACTATTTTTATATATTAGAACTATTTTTTATATAAAACTATTTTTTATATAGTAAAACTATTTAAATTATTAAACTATTATTTTATTAATAAAATTTATGTTGATATATTAAAATTATTTTTTATAGATTAAACTTTTTTAAATTATTAACTATTTTTTCTAATTGTAAAATATTTTTATATATTAAAATTATTTTTTATATATTTATTAAACTATCTTTTTATATATTAAAACTAATTTTTTTTAATTTAGTTTTTTTGGTTATGATAATGTTTTTTGTATATAAAATCTATTTTTTGTATTATACAATTTTTTAATATATATATACAGGTCTTATGATGATGATCAGAGCCGGTCTCGACAGCGTCGTGGTCGTGGTGGTTCGGGAAGCCACTCCATTCAGGGTTCCGCATCGTCGCCCCACAGCTCCTACCATACATCTCCCTCTCCATTTCCCTCTCCTGCTCCTCCCACTGCCGTTGCTGCACCCGCTCCTGCTCTTGCTCCTGCTCCTGAGGGTCCTCCGGGAGTGATGAGAGTTGCGGAGTTTGTTCGACAGCCCGGTCGTGACCATCTTCCCTATCTCACTCCGTATCCACGTGGACGGGGTCAAACATGGTAATTAAAACTATTTTTTTCATTAAAATTTGATTCCTTTTTAATAATTTGTTCTTTTTATTAGGTTCAACCGATCCTCGAACGGGATCAGCGCATGGATCAACCGTATGATGTACTCGGCCCTCGACAAGGGACATCCGACTTTCACCGACTTCCCTACCGACAAGCAGCATCGGTGGTTTCAACAGTTTGCGGTAAGTATTCTAATTTTTTACTTATATTTTTAATCTTTAATATAAATTTTCTACTAATTGTGTTTTATTTTCAGCAAGAATTCAACTGGAATGCCGATGATACGTTGTATATCTATCACCACTTCGTCCATAAAATTATGGACAACTATGGGAAGCAGATCCACGAGTGGAAGAAGAAGTGGGAAATAAACAAGGTTTGTTTTTATTTATTAAACAATTTTTTAATTTATTAAAATATTTTTTAATTTATTTAACAATTTTTTTTAATTAAAAGGTCCCAAAGTCGATGAACCCCACGGTCTGGTTGGAGTTGGGTGTGCATTGGAGTAAGGATCAGACGAAATCAACTTCTTCCACCAACTCCACCAACCGCAGGAGCGACCGTAAAGGGAAGGGCGTCTTCAGTCATAACTTAGGTGCTCAATCTATTGCCACTCTGGGGGATCGCATGGTAAGCTAGTCGCTTTTTCTTCTATTATTTAAGTTTTTAAATTTTATTTTTTGTGCATTTCTTCTAATTACTAATGTTTGTTTAATTTATGTTTTTTCAAGGCGGAAGAAAATGAGGGCGAGCCGGTTGATGATCTCGCCCTAATGAAGAGGGCGTATACCAACAAGAAGACCGGCCAGATTGATGATGGTGTTGTGAGGGATGTGGTCACCCTCATCGACACTCAGGTGGAAGACGAGGTGTCTCAGCTTCAAACCGAGGATGACGATTCGACGGGTTCGACCTACTTGCCTCGGGTTCGGATCAACGAAATCGTTGAAGAGGTAAGTTTTTTTTTAAAGTTCAATTCAGATTTTCTATTATTTAAAGTTTTTTCATCTTTTCTATTATTTAAATTTGACACTTTTCTATTTCAGTCGGTTCCAAAGAAGAAGGGACGTTTGTTCGGTTTGGGTCGTCGGTCCCGGTCAGTTCCGTCTTCTGCTGCACCACCGCCCTTTGTTGATCCAGAAGCACTTATGGGTCAGTTGCAGGACAAGTATGATCGCATATCTGCGTTGGAGACCCAGATGGCGACTCAACAGGCGAGCTTTGAGGCACAGAGGAAGCTGAACGAGCAAATGATGGAGATGATGAGGAGGTTGCACCCGAACGAGGTGTTCCCGAGCATGCCAGACCCGAACACCCAAAACCCGTAGTTTTTTTTTTCAAAAACTCGGAATGTTTTATTTTTATTTGTACTACTTTGAATTTTATATAATATGTTTTCTATTTAAATTTAAATTTTATATTTTCGAATTTAAATTTCAAAAAATTTAATTTTTTTTTAAAAAATTATTTTTTTCAAAAAATTTAATTTTTTTTTAAAAAAATTATTTTTTTCAAAAAATTTAATTTTTTAAAATTAATTTTTTTGGATTTTCCGAGGAAGGTTTCCCTCGGAATATTCCGACGACCGTAGTCGTCGGAATATACCAAGGAAGCTTGCCCTTGGAAATTTCCGAGGACGTGTTCCCTCGGTATATTCCGACGACTATAATCGTCGGAATATTCCGAGGGAAACATTCCTCGGAATTTTCCGAGGGCTAGCCTCCTCGGTATTATTCGTCGGAACTTCCGAGGATTTGTCCCTCGGAAGTGTCCTCGGTATATACCGAGTGAGAATTTCCTCGGTATTTTCCGACGACATTTCCGAGGAACAGTTGTCTTCAAAGTTTTCTCAGAATTTTGTTTCTTCGGAATTCCGTCAGAAAATTCTGAGGAAATTCCGAGGGAAATTGAAATTCCGAGGAGTTTTTTCCGAGGACTTATTTCTTCGGTATGTCGTCGGAATACAGTTATTCCGACGACATATCGACGATTTTGGCCTTCAGTATGAGCCTGTTTTCTTGTAGTGATCCTCAGAAGAAGATCTGTGTATCGAAATCCTGTGCCGTTTCTCTGAAGCCTTTAGCCAGCGCTGTTCAAAATTAGCAAGCACGTCATACGCTGCTGGACCATCAATCTTGCTGTGCTTATCATGCCACGGTTGTCTTGGTCCATCATCCTCAGTAGACTTATAGGGAAAAAGATCATTTACACTGATCAAGAATAGTAGTAAAACTGAAACAAAACAAGAATTGTCTCGAATGGTTACCCCAAAACATTGGTTATAGAAATCATCTTTATGGACAGTCTTTAATGTCCTAAAGAGAGGATGCTTAGGAGTATCAAAACGTCCTTTGCACACGTCTAGCCCTCCAACAAATGCTACGATCTTTCTTCGCCCCTGAGCTGCATCCGCATCTACAATCACAGTTTTTTGATGATGTGTGTAGACAGTTTCAACTTCCTGATAATCACAATGAGGTTCAGATCACTAAACTATACATACAAGAGTTGAAGCAGTGATGCAGTAATTATTGAGCATCTCACAGTTTTTTTTACGAAGCTGTGAAGACCTTTCCCACAAGATCTAGGACAAATAATAACTTGCACCGACGAGTGCTTGAAAAAATGGCGAGTCTCCTCGTCGTTTGTCTTCATAAATCCGTGCTGCATACCACAAACATCAGTTTGGTTAAAACAACACAAGGATTTTTGCTTCATATATAATACAGACATCGAGTGAGGTTCGACTAGTTCGGTAAATTGTAGAACACGTTATCTTATATATAACCCTTTTGCTCTGTCCAGATGTCAATGTATTATTACTTTACAGAAAATAGGAAATTGATTGTCAACGACACTAACTATATATCTAGACAAAAGTAATGTAATAAAAACATTACGTAACTATATGGATCACATGAAAACATTCATGAACTAATAAGTGTTATGTTGTTAATACCATTAACATAATTATGATATCTATAAAAGCGTGTTGGACTTGGAATTCAGTAATTCCCGAGGATGTTTTGACATGTTCTCATGTATTTTCAGATGAAGAAAAGATAGAATGCTAAGAGAAACAGAAAATAGAGTTAGGCACTTACTGTTCTGTGCCCCAGAAAGTTCGTTGAAGTTAGATCATCCCACACCAATAGCAACACTCTAACACCTTCTTGAGATCTTTCTTTAAGCAAATCCCCTAGTGTACCATCGGTTGGACTATTATTGCGACGAACCAGCCTAACCGGATGGTAAACTGACCAACCTGTGATATAAATCAAGTTCTCTGCCTGTCTAATAGCATCAGCCATATCCTCCCAGCACTTTCCATGTATATACTTCATCCCACCATCGAGATCTACACTCGGAAGTGTCCCGTCCTCCACATGAGTATCCTGATACAGAGTGACCCTGCCTCCTCTCCTCAAGGGGAAGTATGTACCGGGAACTCCTTCACACTCATTACCATAACCAATTCCCATTTGGTAAAGTCTCATACTTTCCACTGGAGTGTATTGAATAGCCAAACTCAATACAGAACCTTCTTCACATGGCTTCCCAAGTATTGGAAACAACCCTTCGATCCTATTCTCTGAACACAACTCCACTGTTGGGATTTCAACAGCTCCTATTAACTTTGCTCCAAAACGGTCACTGTCTTTCACCACAAACTTAACCACCGCAGCATGGTGAGCCACCGGTACATAGAAATGCTGCATCCACAGAGGATTCTCATCGTTGTCAATCACAAAAGTTTTGCCAATCTTTGCACCTGCAATAGAAACAACCACAAAAGGATCACTTGTACGGTTCTTGTACATCCGGAAACGATCCATGTTAGGAAGATTTTTAGCTTCCTTCACCCAAATGTCTAAGTTACCATGTAACAACACTACCCTCAAAGAACCGTGCCTTGACCCTTCCATTGACATTACTCTCGGTATAAACCGAATGATGCGTCAAAAAAAAAAGCGAAAAAAGAACTAATTAAGAAAAAGATCAAATCTCGAGTCAAACCCACAAAACAATGAAAAAGTTCATTGGTACCTTTGTGATACAGATTCAGAACAATCTATGAGGTATAAGTAGACGAATCAAGCAGTGAGTTTGTATTTGAGGTTTGTGTTGTCAGCCATACGTTGTTGACCTTTCAAATTTTAGCCAGACTGATAGACACACTTCAAAACCGTGGTCCAGCCTTTCAGTAAAACATTTCTTAATAATATGGACGATACAGTGAATGGAATTATCAGAAGAAACAAACGATCGAGACTTAGAAATTCGTTGACTTGGCCAGATACCTGGAGTTTACGTGGAGGTCAAGAAAACTGAAAAAGAACGATAAACTACTTAGAACGTTCAAAAGGACATGCATTGGCATAACCTGTTAGAATATTTGATGAATAAAAAATTAAGTAAAAAAAAAATGAGAGACAAAGGGAGTCTTTTTTTTTTCTGTCATGAACTTGCAAACACACTCAAGTCTGCGAACCAAACCGGTAACTCTGCATCCATGTGAACGACGAAAGACGATTGCTTCCTGGCACTGCGTGCTAGACTATCCGCCTTTAAATTTTGCGTCCGTGGTATATGGATGATCTCCGAGTGGTTGAAACTCCCTCTCAGTATCTTGATGTCTTCCAAATAATTTGCAAATGCCGACCATTCTTCTGATTCTGAAACCATCTTCACCAATTGAGAACAGTCCGTTGCGAAAGTGACATGAAACTGATGTAAATTCCTCATACACTCCATTGCCCAGAGAAGTGCCTCTATTTCTGCATGTAGTGGAGTAAGACTGGCTCTCACATTTCGTGCCCCCATTAACCCATCAAAACCTTCCAAAGTACTGTACCAGGCATGACCCGTGAATTGCTCTTTGTCCTTCCAAGAACCATCCGTAAAACACCAGCGTCCCGGGATATTTGGTAGGACTATGTTCTCTAAATCCCTCGATTGTGTAACCGTTTGAGCAATTGTTTCTTGCGCCTCCGCCCAAACCCGTGATTCGGTTTCAGCTAACTTGAGAGTGTCCCTAGGATCAACATCTAAATTACTAAAAACCTTATTGTTTCGAGCTTTCCATAGATACCATAATATCCAGGCAAACTGATGGTCATCCATAAGTGGTAAGACTCTCCAGTACAAATGATCCATATTAACAAAAAGAGATGACGTTGGAAATATTTCTGGATTCGACGGAATCTTAGAAAGGGCCCACACTTGAATCGCTGGAGGACATTCACAAAATACATGATTTATTGATTCTTCACTTGCTCCACATCTTGCACATTGGATATCCCCTTGCATCCCTCTTGCACATAAATATTTCTTTACCGATATGCAACCCGACACTATTTGCCATAGAAAATGTTTTAGTTTTGGGGGGCATCGTATCTTCCATGCTTGAGCCTTTAAATGATTAACAGATGGTCCATATTCTAATTTATGTTCTCTGTCCGGGTACACCTGTTCTACCTGATAACCTGATTTAACCGTATATTTCCCATTTTCTGTGAAGTGCCATCCATCTTTATCATTCATATGAGTTCTGCTTAATGGGATACTTTCTATGATCTTCGCATCCTGCGGGTCTACCAGATCCCGTATTACTTGTGTATTCCATGTTCGTGTGGCTGTATTAATGAGAGAATCCACCGTAAGATCCGGGTAAAGATTTTGTTGATTACTGTTTGCTGGTCTCGGGCGAGTGGATGGGATCCAGGGTTCATTCCATACTGAGATAGAAGACTCTGAGTCCACCCTTTTGATTAGTCCTTTGCTAACCAGCAGATACAATACTTCTCCATCCATAGGATGGGGAGTATGAACGAATTGGTTCCAGGGGTGAAGCACTCCTGAAATACCAGCCTTTAAAAACTCTAGAAAACAACGTATTTGGCTTTTCAATCAAGCGCCAAAATTGTTTTCCTAGCATGACTGTATTAAAATCTGTAAGATCTTTGAATCCTAGTCCACCGTCATCCTTATGTTGACAAACCTTATCCCATGATTTCCAATGCATACCTTTAGTAGCTCCTCCTGGACTCCACCAAAATTGAGCGACTGCACTAGTTAACTTTTTTGTAGTAGCCTTTGGTAGTCGATAACACGACATTACATGATTCGGGAGAGCTGTAACCACTGATTTTATGATCACTTCTTTTCCACCTTTGGAAAAAAACTTAAAGGTCCAGCCATTAATTTGGTTATGTAGACGTTCCTGAACAAAACTAAAAACCTGAATCTTAGAGCCTCCCAAACTCTCTGGCAGGCCTAAATATGATCCCATCCCGCCTATATTTTGAATCCCTAAGATATCCCTGATTTCCTGTCGAGTTGATTCCTCAATTTTGTGTCCAAACTGAATTGATGACTTTTGGAAATTTATTTTCTGGCCAGACACTAACTCATATTCCTTTAGAATCCTGAGAATAGTGTGACACTCCTCTTGGTATGCTTTGCAGAAAAATAAACTATCATCCGCAAAAAGAAGATGTGAAATTGCTGGACAAGCTCTTGCCACCTTCATTCCTGTCAGAAAACCCTCCCTTTCCGCCTTCTTGATATTTGCGATCAAAGCCTCAGTACACATGATAAATAAATAAGGAGAGAGTGGGTCGCCCTGACGCAGACCTCTATTTGGGATGATGAGTCCTCGTGGATGTCCATTTAGTAGTACTCTATATTGGACCGAAGATATGCATTCCATCATAAGTTGAATCCATTGAGGGTCAAAACCCATTTTGTGAAGTAAAGCCTTAATAAAACCCCATTCCACCATATCATAAGCTTTCCTCATATCTGTCTTAATAGCCATAAATTTATTCTGACAAAATTTATTGGTTCGCAACCCATGGAACATTTCATGGGCTATGAGGATATTATCTGAAATATGTCGACCCGCTACAAAGGCTGATTGTGTTTCCGATATGAGATGTGGGAGACACCTCTTCAACCTTTGACATAAAACCTTGGAAATAATCTTGTACCCGACATTAAAAGACTTATCGGCCTTAGTTCAGTCATTCTTGTAGGTCTTTCCGTTTTTGGAATGAGACAAATATTTGTGATATTTAATCTTGCATCCATCTTTCCTGTGGTCAAAAAACTATTTACCAGTTCCACCAGATCATTCTTAATGATAGGCCATGAATGCTGAACGAAAAGAGCAGCCATTCCATCCGGTCCCGGTGCTTTTTCAGGATGCATCATAAACAAAGCTCTTTTAACTTCATCCTCCGTTGCAATCTTGATCAAACTTTGGTTCATATGAGGTGTAATACTAGGTACTATCTCATCCAGAAAACCATCAAAATCCGCAGGAGAAGTAGTACTAAATAAATCATCAAATTAATCCACTGTCACTTTTTCAACTCCTTGATCCTCTGTTATCCATCGCCCATCCTCGTCATGCAAACCTACAATTCTATTACGAGCACGACGTTGCTTTGTCAAAGCATGGTAGAATTTAGTATTTAAATCCCCTGCTGTGTTCCACATATTCCGACTTTTCTGATGCCAATAGTCCTCTTCGTCTTTATAGGCTTCTTGAAGTTTCCTCGATACTTCCACTATTTCTTCTTGAGTCCTAGTATCATCTGTTTGGACCTCCTCCAAAGCTTTTTGAAGCTCCCCTATTTTCTCTTTACCATATGGGGGATTGTTCTTTCGCCATCTTGCAATTTCATGACGACAATTACTTATTTTCGAAACAAAATCCCTGGTACTACCCTCTCGCAGATCTGTCCAGCCCCTTACAATTGAGGAGTCATTAGTTAGGTTGTCGCAAGTGTCTTTACCTTTGGTTTCTATTTCTACCAACAATTATAAAAATTATCAATTATTTTTTTTTTGTATTTAAATCTGAAACTAAAAAAATGAAGAAATGGTTGTAGAAGTAAAAACTAGAGCTTGATCCGCACTATCACACGGATGCCTTTTAAAATTTTTAAAGTAAATATTATTTTTTACAAAATAATGGTATATATTGTTGAAATTTATATGTATTAAATAATTGTCTAAATACTCATTTCTAAACACATTAATTTCATTGTTTATATTTAATAATTTTATTTGGTTTTCTTGAACCGTCAACTGAATCACTCATATTCTTTTCATATATTTATCGTATTAGATTTGCATTGGCTTATTATATATATGAAATATGTATATAATAATATTTTGACATACTAATTTATATTATATTTATATATTATATAAATGAACTATTTATATTTTACAGTTTAAATGGACTATTTATAAATGGACCATTTATTTTTTACTATTTATATTGACATTCTTCATATTTATATTTTGACTAGATGATAGCCCGCACCATGTGCGGATTAATATATAAATACTCAACAAATTATGATTTAATATGATTTAATATGATTTTATTTAAATTATTCAATTTGATATTTATATTGACCATCAATGTATTAAGTTCTATTTTTAATGGAATGTAAAATTTGGATAAAAACCTTCTCTCTAATAATAACTATATTATCATTAGGCAACTTGGAGTTGAAATTAAACATTTATTGTAGTTGTGGATTGTAATAATTTTAACGGTATTAAAAGCATTATAATTAGTTACATTCATAAAACATTAACAAAATAACAATGGCCAATAAACATCATATATTATTAACAATTTAGACCTTATTAACTTTGAGAATTGTTTTATAAAACATTACCTCTGCATTCCCTTAGATTATATTTATATTATGTTTATTATTTGTTAATTTATTTTTATGTTATTTAATATTTTCATTATAGTTTTATGTTTCTTTGTATTTTTGATGTTCTTTAATAAGTTTTATTTTGTGGTTTATTGGTTCTGTATTATTTTGGTTATAAATATATTATTGTGATAATTTTAATGATTTTACAGATCAAAAAATAATTAGACGTTCATCATGTATAAATGCAAATTAATTTATATTAGTTAGTAATCTGATTATTTATATCCAAAATATAGAAAATATTTAACATAAGTATACATTTATATTTTACGAAATAGTATATATTTTCAATGATCTTTTAACTAATTTTTCATCTATGAGATTAAATAGAATATAAAATTAAACGCTTAATAAAACTATTCTATCTCACAAATATTTAATTCTAATTTAGTGAAATATCTTTATTTTGCGATGATATCCTTCAGAGGTCTAACAATTCACAATCTGACCAACAACTTCTACAATACCTAATATTAGAATAAGGAACTGATAATCAAATAGAACATAAGTTAATAGGATACACCAATTGAAAAAATACTACAATATAAAAGTTCATCGACTAGGGCTCCTTTTTCTTACTGGAATCTAAGTTTTTCTTTTGAATTTTGAAGTAATTTTTTCCAACTCTTTCGAGAAATCATAACAAAAAGTTATTTTCATGGTTTTAAACAGTAGTTGATTCATTATATATTATGTGGTATAGTTAATGATGGTAAAGTTATTCATAACAAAAAAAATCCATTTTGAGTTAATTTAGATTGAAAATTATCAAAAATATTTATCAAAAAGACATAAACACGCTTGTAAAATAATTGATTAACATCAAATCGTTCTATGTTATTTAATATTTTTATTTTAGTTTTCATGTTTCTTTATTATTTTAACATTTTAATATGTTTTATTTTGTAGGATAATTTACTATTTGAATTTACATATATTACTGAGATAAAGTTTGTGATTTTTATGATAAAAATAATTATTTAATGTCTGTCATGTATAAATACTTTAGTTAGGAATATAATTGTTTAATATTAAAATATATAAATATTTAACATAATTGTTAAATTTACATTTTACGACATATATGTATATATATTCTTTGATTAACTAATTTATTTCTTATTACATTAAGATAGAGCTTAAAAATTGTATTATTAAAACTAACACCTCACCTTAAAATTAGGGAAAATTAATAACATAAATTGAATATAAGATAAACCTAACTACGATGTTATCTTTAAAATTTGCTAACATTTATTTATTAACTATTTTAAATTTCATGATAAATATAAATATAAATTATTTAATATAGGGTTTTAAACATTAGTATTATTACTAAAATTTATAAGACATCTTAAAATTATGGAGAAGATGACACATAAGCAAAATCACTTCATAAATAATAGTATAGATTATGGTTTTTGAAATGAGTATGTTTTTACATTTGTAAGAGCGTAAAAGTGTATAAATGGTTATTTTGATCATGGTTTTTGACCCGTATATTTTGATCATGGTTTTAACCCGGGTATTTTATCTGTGGTTAAATAGGAGTGTTTTTTTTAAATAGTAGCATAACATGCAAAATTATAAGGACAAATATCGTATGCTAAATCAATGCTACATTAAATCAGTTAAAGAATTTTATTTATAAATAAGCTAAATTATAGAAAATATTTATATTTTCCTCCCAAAAAAAAAAGAAATGAGCATGATTTTTAATAGCTGATTCAGTTTTAAATTATAGAGAATATTTTTTAAAAATATGTGTGCTCAAAATAATAGTTTGTTAAGAATAGAAATAATTTTTATCGGATATATAAGAACACTTAACAATAAGAAAATATAAATAAAAACACATAAATTGATACTTTGCATTAAACTTGGTAAATAATTATAGTGGTGCATGTAATATATTAATATTAGTGATTAAGGAAAAGAAAAAGCAAAAGCAAAAAAGGAAAAACAAGAGTAACATGGGTTGAGCGGCGGGGGGTTAGTGAGACAAATGTATCTTATATATATTTTTTTTTTTGGCTCAACTTCAACTTTCATTATCCAACTCCAAATTTGTTACAAACGATTTAGACCTCAAGAGATTTAACCGCAAGACAATGGAGGCGATCTAGTATCACCCAGGAACACATCTATGGATCCTACGCTACCTAATCAAACTCCATTGTACTCTTGTAACCACAATGAGAACTTAAACCACCTAAATTCTACCACTATAAAAACAAGATTACAAAACTATCTCTAAACCACCAAGAAAATCAAAAAGAGTGAGACTCAAGTGAAGCTTGGAGCAGTTGATGCCTTAAGATTGGAATGTTGTTCGTGATCAACCGCCTTAACACCTATTGGTGCAAATCTGATGCGGTCATCAAATCAGTAGCTGAACCAGAGGTCGAGCCAACACCCTACTCAACCAGCCAAGGCGCCAAGCAGGACATACGTTCACTACAAATGCCATATCTCTTCAACCCGAAGGAGTTTTGCTACGAAACCAATTTTACCGGTTTCTACACTCAAGAAGAATTCCAACTCAATTGGAACCAGCCCAAAATATTCCCGGACCAGAGAGATATCAATTTTACAAACCGGAGGTTCTCCAGGCCATCCATCCGCGAGTACCAACCTTTAGAAGAAGATTTAAGCCCAACCAAGAGCCGGCCCGAGCCAAAAACAATTCTACAAGTCAAGAGGATTTTATCAGCTTTCCATAAAGCCCAAGATCACGAGAAATGGTCAAGGAAATTGGAAGATATGATCAATTTCCCAAAACCGGCTAAACCAGTCCTGCACTTGCCTGATTTGGAGTTTCACCGGTTCAATCAGCTTCAAACCAAACATTGGCGACCAGGAGAGTTTATACATGATCAGAAAAATCCAGAGTACATATCAAACCATCCAGAAGATCATTCCACCATTTCACCCTACACCAGAAAGCATTGGATCAGGAGGATCTATTTATGGCCACACTTGCCTTATTTGGAGTCTCAAGGATTTAAACTCCAACAGCTCTTTTCCCATTCATTTCTGGACGTGATCAGCTCCTTCCAAGCAGTAAAGAATATTCCCAGGAAGCTCAGTTATCCCTTGAAACCGTCCAGGTTCAAGATTAATCAATCTCCACTCTTCAAGCCAAAATCCCAACAATCTCTCCAACGGCTAGTTTCTGATTTTTGTTTTTCATTTGATTTGTTTCCTTTATTTTTCTCTTATGGACGTTGGCATTAGGTGTTTCAGAGCATTATATAAGCTCTCTTAGGATCTCATTTGTAAAGTACCTTTCAATCTCTAAGAAATAATATTCAGTTTAGCTTTTATCAAAGAGTTTCTTTGCATAAAAATCTGTTCTTTAGTTTCTAAGTGTGAGATACATTTGAAGACTATAGAGCTCGTGGTTCATAGGTTCTTTGTGTGATTCAGGAGCCTTGAGGCACAGATTGAGAGAGTCAATCAGCACCCACGGATTGAGAGAGTCAATCATCATCTATCCAACACCATCTCTCCACCCATCCATCTTCTACCTTCAATCCATCCACCATTCCATCCTTTATCTCTTTTAGTTTTTGTTCTTATTTTCAATTATCCATAAACTCATTTTTCTTCCTTTGTTTTCAGGTTAGATTGGATTCAAAAGGTTAGCAAGTCGGCCATCTCTTCCATCTTCCCATCCGATCTCCATCTTTATCGATAAGATCGACCCAACATCCATCTACCCCATCGACCAGCTTCCCAGCCTGTATCATTTGGTATCAGAGCTTTAAAATCTCCTGACCCAGGTTATATCAATCCTTTCTATCATCTCTATATTTTCATTTTTGCTTTGTTTTCATTTTATAAAACCAAAAATCCATAAAAATTGTTATTTGCTTCAAGTTTTAATTTCTGCATTTTTGTGTTCTTGATAAAAAGAAAAAGAAAGAGAAGGAGTTAAGTGGTTTTGATCCACGAAATTCTTTTGAAATATCAGTCTAGTTGTTTGCATTCATTCCCCCAGCTCCCATTGCCATATTTAAATTTTTACATTTAGTTCATTTCTTAGCTTCCCTTTTTGGTTTATTTGCACTTTAAAAAAAAAAAGAGCATATAATCATTTTCGAATTTGCTTACCATATTTTCATATTGCATACATTGAGTTTGTATAAATCTTATATTGCATCCAAAAAAAAAATTGCATTTCATATTTTTCCATTTCGGTTTGTTTACATTCCTTATTAAAAATTCAAAAAAAAAAAAAACAATTTGCTTCGTTATTGCATTTTCTTCTTAACATCATTGTCCATATTTTCTTGCATATTTTCATATCACTCTGATTTATTTCGTGCATATCATTTTTGCATTAAAAAAAATCATTAGGTTTGTTTGCATTCATTTCATAAAATTATTTCCATTTCGGTTGTTTGCATTTTATACAAAAAAAAAAAAAAATCTTATTTCTTGCTTTGTTTTAATTCTTAAATTGAAAACCAAAATAAAAATTTATTTCCTTGTCTTGTTTTATTTCGTGTTTCTAATAAATTTTTTAAAAAAAATTCCTTTTGTTTCCTTATTTCAAAAAAAGAAAGAAGTAATTTCTCAATTTTGTTATTGTTCTTTCTTTATTTTTGCTAAGCCACGAATTGATACTTTTCTTTTCTGTCTGTGCAAGGTACAAATTAAGAAAATACAGAGGAAAAAGTCATGGCAGATTATTCAGACGAGGAAAGATCTTATGATTCAAGCCAAGACTCCGATTTTGATGAAACTGACCAAGCATGGTCTAGTGAGGAGGACGGCTGTGATGGGTCATGTTCTGATGATAACTACTCTATGTCTGAGTATGGAGACGACCCTGACGAAGCATATCCTGAACCGGAACCACCTGATCACTCACATGAAGATGCCAGCCACCAAGGAGAGTATGAAGGAGAAACTGAACCAGATATCAGTTTCAGTGAAGGAGATGAATTTCCTGGAGATAATACAGAACGTGATGATCAAGAAGTTGACCAGGAAGACTCATGGGAAGAGGAATCTGGTACTGAAATCATCTTAGAAGAAGCATGTGAGCCTGAAGAGGAGTCCTATGCAGAAGAAAGACCATGGTATGATTACTCAGATCGAGAAGCTGAACAAGATAGCTTTGGTACTCACTCTGAAAATGAGGAGGAAGCCATAAGTGAGGCGGGAAGAAATGTTAAAGATTCCCAACTCGTCTTGGCTGAAGAGGAAGAAGTTGAAAGTGAGGCCGGAAGAAATGTTACTGAACCTGAAGCACACTCCACATACTTTTCCGGTTATGGCCAAAGAGAAGAAACTTACCCCAAGTGGGAAGACGAAATGGAAACCTTATTCCAGAGTCACCACGTTCCAGAAGAGGAGAAGGTGTCATATGCCACCAAGACACTTGTAGGACCTGCTCTAGCATGGTGGCAAAGAGAGCAGCATGCTCAATGGTATTATGATGATCCAGATCATACTTGGGAGAGTTTCAAATTGGAGATTCTTGAGGAGTTTGTTAAAAAAAATCCAGATCAACCTTCTAGGTGTCCTGCTCACACAATCTACGCTCTCAGCAACCCTAAAATCTTTAAGGCTGGAAGTGAGCAAGTTAATCATCATCACAGTCCACAAAAGATGGAACCGGCTGTAGAGAAGAAAACTGACAAGAGGCAAGAGGGTTTACAGCTAAGTTCACTCCAGTGTGCAAAGGTATTCTCATATTCAAAAGGAACTTTAGAACCAGAGAGAAAGAAGGCCGGAGTTGTTCTTGAGAGTGGGAAACCCCAAACTGAAGATGGAGCTATGGTACAAGGTTTGCAAAGGCCATCAGCATCATCAAATCAAAGTAAGTCCTCTAATGCTAAAAATCTTAAAATTCAGACATGTTATAGATGTCATAAGAGGGGACATTTTGCTGTAAATTGTCCATCTAGAAAGTTA
Source organism: Brassica juncea (assembly GCA_018703725.1). Lineage (NCBI taxonomy): Eukaryota > Viridiplantae > Streptophyta > Magnoliopsida > Brassicales > Brassicaceae > Brassica > Brassica juncea. The sequence goes on along the minus strand of CM031942.1, from coordinate 48,199,759 downwards.
TTAGGATGCACATCACTAGAGTTGAAACCAGAGCCAAGTAAAACAAGTGATAGTCTTGCTCCTTTAGAACTTTCAAATTCTGGATTTATGCACTTGTCTTTGCCAAAGAGTTTTGATCCAGGTATAAGGCAAGGAGATGGACAACCAAACAGTGCTGAGAGGTTGAAAGAAAGCCATGGACAGCACCTGACTTGTCCACAAAACGTTGAAGAAGATGCAAGAAACAATAAAAGCACACAAGCTGCTAAAGAGCAAATCATTCTTCAACTTGCTGGAACAATTTGGGTAAATCTGAACTTTACTTTTCCTATTTATAAATTTTCAAACCCAGATATAATTCACTTGTTTCCTGCCAAAAGTGTTGAAATTTTTTCAGGAACAGAGACTAAAGATCACATGGATGATCAACACAAGGAGAATACAAGGTGTTTACATGCCAGGCTAAAACAAGAAATTGTCAACAACAACTTCTTGATTCCAGACGACCCACCAGGTCATGAACCACCCACCAGAGTGCCAGACCAAAATATAGGAGTGATCCTGTCGTTCCTAGTCAAAGGAGAGCCACCAGATGTGCCATCAAAGATCAAACCGACCAAATACCAAGGTAAGGCCTTAGAATCTCAAAGGAGGATGAAACCTGACTTGCTCTATCTTGGTGATCTTGGTGCAAGATATCCAGTTTCGAGGTCGAAACTTTTTCAAGGGAGAGGGTATGATGCGGTCATCAAATCAGTAGCTGAACCAGAGGTCGAGCCAACACCCTACTCAACCAGCCAAGGCGCCAAGCAGGACATACGTTCACTACAAATGCCATATCTCTTCAACCCGAAGGAGTTTTGCTACGAAACCAATTTTACCGGTTTCTACACTCAAGAAGAATTCCAACTCAATTGGAACCAGCCCAAAATATTCCCGGACCAGAGAGATATCAATTTTACAAACCGGAGGTTCTCCAGGCCATCCATCCGCGAGTACCAACCTTTAGAAGAAGATTTAAGCCCAACCAAGAGCCGGCCCGAGCCAAAACCAATTCTACAAGTCAAGAGGATTTTATCAGCTTTCCATAAAGCCCAAGATCACGAGAAATGGTCAAGGAAATTGGAAGATATGATCAATTTCCCAAAACCGGCTAAACCAGTCCTGCACTTGCCTGATTTGGAGTTTCACCGGTTCAATCAGCTTCAAACCAAACATTGGCGACCAGGAGAGTTTATACATGATCAGAAAAATCCAGAGTACATATCAAACCATCCAGAAGATCATTCCACCATTTCACCCTACACCAGAAAGCATTGGATCAGGAGGATCTATTTATGGCCACACTTGCCTTATTTGGAGTCTCAAGGATTTAAACTCCAACAGCTCTTTTCCCATTCATTTCTGGACGTGATCAGCTCCTTCCAAGCAGTAAAGAATATTCCCAGGAAGCTCAGTTATCCCTTGAAACCGTCCAGGTTCAAGATTAATCAATCTCCACTCTTCAAGCCAAAATCCCAACAATCTCTCCAACGGCTAGTTTCCGATTTTTGTTTTTCATTTGATTTGTTTCCTTTATTTTTCTCTTATGGACGTTGGCATTAGGTGTTTCAGAGCATTATATAAGCTCTCTTAGGATCTCATTTGTAAAGTACCTTTCAATCTCTAAGAAATAATATTCAGTTTAGCTTTTATCAAAGAGTTTCTTTGCATAAAAATCTGTTCTTTAGTTTCTAAGTGTGAGATACATTTGAAGACTATAGAGCTCGTGGTTCATAGGTTCTTTGTGTGATTCAGGAGCCTTGAGGCACAGATTGAGAGAGTCAATCAGCACCCACGGATTGAGAGAGTCAATCATCATCTATCCAACACCATCTATCCACCCATCCATCTTCTACCTTCAATCCATCCACCATTCCATCCTTTATCTCTTTTAGTTTTTGTTCTTATTTTCAATTATCCATAAACTCATTTTTCTTCCTTTGTTTTCAGGTTAGATTGGATTCAAAAGGTTAGCAAGTCGGCCATCTCTTCCATCTTCCCATCCGATCTCCATCTTTATTGATAAGATCGACCCAACATCCATCTACCCCATCGACCAGCTTCCCAGCCTGTATCAAAATCCCACTCATTTGATTTCAACTAGCCAGAGACTAAGGCTTTGCAATCCTGTAAAAGTCGGGTCGAGGCAGTGACACCGTCCACAATCAGCCGGGAACCTGTAGACCAGAAGAAGGAGCCAAGCTACCGGATGTTACAATAAATCGGTACTGCGAATGCCAAACTCCTAAGCGAATTCGCCACCAAGTCTTTGAAGACTTTCCCGGAGACCACACGGGAAAGCCCAAGACTCACCACGCTCCGCCTACGAGAACCGTAGGAACAGCTTCTTCTACAGGGCGTCTTCAGTTGACGTCGAGGTTTTGTTTGGTCAGAGTGAAGCACCACCCTTCTCTCCTCTGTCTGAACCATAGACGATTCTTTCAGTATTGAGAAGAGACAGAACACACATCACGAGAGTCAATCAGACGAACACACATCCGCCTTCTTAGCTCTGGTGCGCCTCCGAAGGGAAGCCTCCAAAGTTCACACGGGCAAAGAAAGGACGCTGAGCCACTCACGCACCGAGACTGCTCCACGCGCCACCACACGCCCCTTCTCCTTATAGATCTGAGTTACAAGCCACCAAAACCACACCAGCTTCCAGATCTGTAACTTGAGAGACAAAACGCAGCCCCGCGTCATAGCCTCAGAGCCGGGAGTCGACGAAACCAAGGGGAAAACAGTTCATCGAGCATCGACGGCTGAACCCTAAAATCCGACCTTCTCATGGTCTTCTCTGCACAGGGCTCGCCACTGCTCCAGATCTATCCTCAGCTAGTCTAGCTTCTACTCCGCCGTGGACAGATGTATCTTATATTGTTACATAAATATTTATACTGAATTTGTTGTGGATTCAATTTAGGAAATACTTTAGTAATTTTGGAAAATATATAGAAGGTATAGAGTAAGGAGTAATTATTATTTCATTAATTTGGAAAAGATAAGAATTACTTTAAGATAGGTTCATTTAGTTATTTCAACGGCATAGAGTTATAAATAAGCTGTAAGTCTATGGGATAATTCTTATTTGTATGTCTATTTTGATAATATACTAGAGCTTGACTTGCGTACCCGCGCGGGTTTTGATTTTTTTTTAAAATATAGTTTGTTTAATAAAATTTTAAACACATAGGTTATTTAGATATCTTTAGGTTCTTGCGAAATTACCTGGACGTGGAAGGATCCGATTCAAACCCATCCAAAAATTTATAATATTGAATTAAATTTAGTTTTAAAACCCAAAACTCAATATCTAAAAAACCGATTCTAAATCGAATGGATACTTGGATGTCCATTTCTTAATGATTTTGTAAACAATTTTTTTTGTCTTCCTGTTCGAATTTTTGTCACGAATAACGCAATTTCATTTAAACTTTTGAAATTATTATATTTGATACGTAAAATAAATGATGTCAGATTATTATAGTAAATACAATTAATGAAATAGTTAGGAAGAGTGAAAAATAAAGATGTAATCAAATATTATGGTTATAATAATAATTATTAAGTATTTGTACATATGGAAGTTGAACAAATAATCTAAAGTTTGAGTAAAATTGTCCAGTGGAATCTAATAAGGTGGTTTACAAATAAACTAATTATTGAATAAAATAAAGTTTGAATTGAAATCATTCAATTGTTATGAAGAATGGTGGTTAGTTTATCTTTTTCTATGAGTTGAATTACTTTTAAAGTTTATATAATTTGATGTTTGTGCAGTTTATAAGCAATGTTAAATTGTTGCTAAAAAGCATTGTTACAGTGTCGATATTGCAAGTTAATTAGTTTCGTGAGAGAGTTATATTATAAGCTTCTCATTTTTTAATGATTTTGTAGTTGTAATTATTTTAGTAAAATATTTAATACTTGGAAAAGACAAACATTACTTAATAATAGGTTCATTTAATTTTTAATGGCATTGGATCATAAATACTTTGCAAGTTTAAGGGTAAGTTTAAATTTGTACTTCTCTTTTAAGAAGATAGATGAATATTTTTTTTAATTATTTTCTCATTTAATTTTTATAGCTACATTAGATATATATTAAAATATTTATAAATTAATTTTTACGGTAAAATTTCTACAAACTAGTCATCCACAAACATAAGTCTCATGTGGGAGAGCTTCTAGAAATTGAAGTTTCTTAGAAACTCTCAAAGACAAATGGCTATTGGCAAATCATTGATATATTTATTTTATATTTAATAGTCAAAAATATTTGAAAATAAAACATTCAATAAAAATTCAAGTGAGTTTCTAACGGTTGTTGTTGGCCTAAGGTCATTGTCATCATCCATAGATATTTTAGTAAGTTTTTATTAAAATGGAATATTAAAAAAACGTGGAAAAGTAAAAATGAATTAAAAATAGAAGGATAGCAAAGTGTTATGGAAAACTGATTTGCAAGATATTATATTATAATTGGCTTTACTTTATAGTTAATAAAATTTTATGATGAGAAATTCTGTCTCAGAACTTTGTCAGATGTAGATGCTCTAAAGAATAATTTTTTACTCGAAAAGTCATCTGAAAGTAAACTAAATACGAGTTTTAGGATTAATGATTGGAACGATCAAACCATGTCTGTGGGACTTGCTTAAGACCATAAATTGCCTTCTTTAACTTGCACACATAGTCTGGTCTTGTAGTGTCTTCAAAACCAGATGGTTGAATCATGTACACAGTTTACTTTAACTCACTATGTAAAAAAGCATTTTGAACGTCTATAACTGTCGAATACTCCAGCCTTTGTCATGGCAACATGAAGAACAGTTCGAATAGTAGCAGTATGAACAACAGGGCTGAAAGTTTCTAAAAATTCTATTCCCTCTTCTTGTTGGTTTCCCCTAGCAACCAACCTAGCTCGACGTTTCAGTAATGTACCATCAGCATTAAGTTTGGTTTTGTAGATCCATCCACAATCTATTGGATCTTGACCTTGTTCTGGTGAAACGAGCTCAAATGTTTCAGTCTCTTCCATGTTATTCATCTCAACGTGCATAGCATATGTCCAGGTTTTGTCCTTTAATGCAGCTTTAACTGACTTCGGCTCAGAATACTCAGACTTCACAGTAAACAGAGCATAGCGAGGATTAGGCTTTTGAATACCTTATCTTTCTCTAGTTGTCATCGAGTGAGTGCTAGGGACAGGGACCACATTAACAGGAACTGCAGTATTATTGTAACACCTGTCTCCTCCTCTCTCGAGAACGGCGTGATACGTATCCAAAAATGCTGAATTAAACCAAAAGATAAAACCGGATAGAACACGAAAGCTTTTAATAAAAATAAATATAAAATAATAATTTGTTTAAATTCAATAATAAAAATAATTCGAATTGAAAAGTTTCATAAAACCGAAATAAAATCACAACGATTCCCAAGACATCAGATTGTCCAGATATCCGACTACCCGTCATGCTCACCTGCAAAAAGAAGAAAGAGGGGTGAACGACTTTTCAAACAAGCCGCTCAGCGAAGACCAGACCAAAACCTCAACTCGACTGAATACTAACCCAGCCTCGTAAATCTAGGCCTAGACAAGCCACAAACACGGCATCTCAAAGAATCAAGAAATAACTCCAGAATACAAGAGCCCAGCTCTGTAACCTCGAAGCCTTGGCCAGGCACAACGTGCAGGAACTCACCTCTGCCCCGCTGCACCATAGACCGGACTCAAACGTGCAGGAACTCACCTCTGCCCCGCTGAGCCTACTTCTATAGGGTAAGTGCCTATAGTCACCGCCCGTAGACGCTTGTCGATCTCTGGGATACGACGTGGATCAACTCAGCCGCCGTACCCCCACCAAAACTCTAACGTGCAGGAACTCACCTCTGCCCCGCTAAATTACAGGCCAAACTCCAACGTGCAGGAACTCACCTCTGCCCCGCTGAGCCATAGGCCAAACACCAACGTGCAGGAACTCACCTCTGCCCCGCTAAACCATAGGTCAAACTCCAACGTGCAGGAACTCACCTCTGCCCTGCTGAGTCTGCCTCACCACAAATATTACTATATATAAATGTCATCTCATTCATTTACATGCATTTATAGGTCTTCCGCAATTCTCAAACAATACCTGTTTAGTCCTATTCATTATTAAGCATATGGTTACTATGTTCAGTCAATCAATATCGTAACTACCTATGCTCGCAATAGCGACCAATAAGAAAAATACCCGCACATACACGTATATCGATAACATATATAAGCAAAAGACACCCGGTTGAATCAATATAGCTCAACTCGGGACATGAAAGACCTATACCGAGATTAACACAAACTAACCTAGTAAACAGTAAATGTTGAAGCGTTGGGTGATCCTCACCTTTGCTATAAAGGAAGCTGGAAACGGATAAGAAAACAATGAGATAACTTGATCTCCAAGATACTAGGATTCAAAAAAAAAAAAAAAGATACTAGGATTCTCCATAGATCTTGAGTTCATCCCATGAACATGAATATAGATCGCCTTGGAAATGACGAGTTGTGGTGAGTGCGACATGGATCTCCGGTGACATTCAACTCACGGCTTAACAGCTCACGCCCGCGGTGTAATACGGTGGCTCCGGCTTCGTGAGTCTTCTCTCCCGCTTGGCTTGATCACACATACACATGCAACACATGACCATGATGAATAAAGTAAATGGTGATGAGATAACGATGGTGGAACTCGACTTCCATGGCGACAACCAAAAGGAGAAGAAGAGAGATGACAGTGGCGGCTAGGTAAAATGAAGAAGAAGACACATGTATATAATTATATATACACGTGAGTTTCAAGTGATTCAAAGATTTGGTCTTTGGTTTAAATAAAAAAAAAGAATTAAACCATGATTAGTTTACGGATGATTTGGTTCAGTCCAAATTAATTAAGGAGAAAATCAAACCATCCGGTTAAGAGAACCGGGTCGTTACAATTATCATCACTCTCTGGTTCAGAAGCAGTGGAGTTATCTTCTTCTCCATTCAGGGACGACAGCGGTGCAGGTGGAACAGGTTCTTCAGCTTGTTGTTGAGGTGGGGTATGTCTTCGCAGAGATGGGAACTCTTCCTCACGAAGAGTAAATGTCTGATCTTCTTGACTCAATGAGACATTTGCTGGACCAATGTATGCTTTTCTCCAATCATAGAGTAGAGACGAGGTAGACTGTTTGTGAAAGGTGCTGTTTATATCAGAGTATTGAAAACTGCTTTCTTCAAACAGAACATGGCGACTGATATAAACCTTTCCACTCGGAGGATAGTAACAGCGGTAGCCTTTATACTTTTCATTGTATCCAAGAAAAACACATGGAAGAGACTTGGGATCGAGTTTATTCTTCATATAAGGACGAAGATATGGGTAACACTTGCAACCAAACACTCTCAGAGCAGTATACACAGGTGGCTTTCCATGTAAAACTTCATACGGACTCACTGCGTCTGGAAGAACAGAGGAAGGAAGAAGTTTACCGAGAAAAGTAGGTGAAAAACGCTTCAACCCATAACTCTTGCGGAGCTTTACTGTGAAAGAGCATTGTAATTCCAAGTTCAGTGATGTGTCTATGCTACCTCTCAGACAAACCATTTTGTTGAGGTATGTGGCGACAAGACACAAGATGTTTGATTCCACACTTAGATAGGTGAGTTATGAACGGTTTGTTTAAGAACTCACCCCCACCATCTGACTGAAACTGCATGATCTTTTGTTGAAACTGGTTCTCAACCATGGTTTGAAAACGAGTAAAGACAGAAAAGAACTCCGATTTGCACTTCGAAGGATAAAACCAAGTAAACCTTGAATAATTGTCTACAAATATCACATAGTACTTAAAGTCCTGAGAAGATACAACAGGACTTGGACCCCATAAGTCACTATGAATTCTCTCTAAAGGTTTACTGGAAACATAATCAGAAGACAGAAAAGGAAGTCTGGAACTTTTCCCTAACTGGCACGCATCACACAACAACTGCGGCTCTCTTTTATTCAAAACTACTGCATTTTTTCGAACTAGAAGTTGAAGGATGTCCCTGTGAGGATGACCCAGACGTTGGTGCCAAACCCCCATCACTTGTAGCTTGCTGACGTGTTAAGTAGAAAGCTTGAAACCGTGTATCCTTCAACAGATAGAGATCTTTATGTCTTTTTCCTTGAGCCATCACCTGTTTTGTCCCCTTGTCCTTAACACACACAGAATCAGAATCAAAAGTAATCTCACTGGGGTAATCAGTGGTTAGTTTTGATACTGACAGTAAGGACTTTGTAATCTCAGGACACACCAAGACATCATCAAGTTTTAAAATACCTTGTTGTGTGTGCAAGGAAATATAACCCACATGAGTGATGGGCAGATAGTCACCATTTTCCAACAATGACTTGATCATTACCAGCATAAGGCTCTGTAGACTGCAACTGAGACGCATTGTTGGTGATGTGTGCTGAAGCAGCTGAGTCCGGATACCATTCACCTCCAGATTGATGTTCATGATCAGACAGCTTCATTGTTGTGAGCGCATTGTGAACTGTCTCTGGACTGGCAAAATCCTGATCGAACCTGTTGTAGCACCGAGCCACTGAATGACCGTATCGACCACAGATTTGACAGGTAGGTCTCGTTCCTGAGCCAGAGCCACCAGCAAACTGTTGACTGAAGCCTTGTCCTCGTGTAGAGTAAGTGTTGGAGCCACGACCTCTGTTGTAGCCTCCTCTGTAGCTATTTCCTCCTCTACCACGAGTATTAAATCCACGACCAGTATGGAATGCCATGTGAGGATTAGTCTCTGGTTGACTGTAAGTTTGTAACTTATCATCGAAAGTAACCAACTTGAACACATCATCCTCAAAGGTTAACTCAGGAACAGAGTCCATCGAATGTTCAATCACGGTACAAATGGATTCATACTCTTTTCCAAGACCAGCAAGAGCACCATAAATCATCTCATGTTCAGACAGAGAACAGCCAATAGAGTCTAACTGGTCACATACAGACTTAACACCAGTAAGATACTCAGACATAGTCTTCGGACCCTTAGTCATACCTTGAAGTTTTCTCTGTAGATCCAGCTTGCAAGTAGCAGAGACTCTGTTATACTTCTTCCCAAGAGTGAACCACACATCCTGAGCAGAATGAAGACCATAGACAGACCGCAACGCTTCTTCAGACAGAGAACCAAAGAGTCACGCCATCACAAGCTGATCTTGTCTGACCCATTTCACGAACTCAGGGTTAGCTTGCTCTTCAGTTTCTTCTCCGTTTCTGACAGTGATTGTAGGAGAAGGACGAACTGAGCTTCCATTGACAAACCCGAGCAGAGACTAACTAGAGAGAAAAGATTCAAACTGGGTCTTCCAAAGGAGATAGTTTGAAGAGGAAAGTTTGAGAGTCTCACACTGAGATATGCTCAGAGAAGGTGTAGAAACGGAATCGTTGTCTTCCATGACTCAGAACCGAGTGGCTCTGATACCATGTAAAACAGAGAAGAAGAGATGAACCAAGATGAAAACTACTTTTAGATTTTATTCAACTTGAGAACTGCGTTTACAACTCAATGAACATTTATTGTAAAACCCTAATCGAGAGCCTGCTTACGTCACGCAATGACAGCTCACATGCTGAGAAAACCAAATCTGTTGGAGGTCTCCATTGTGTGAGCTGGATGAGTCGTACGCAGAGTTGCTTTTGGCAAGCTTGTCGTTTGTGAAGATGATGTTCTGACCGTTGAGGAAAATATACACTTGGGCTTCACTTGAACCTCTGTAACATGGCTCGGTAACTTCTATCACTTGACAGTTGAGTTACCGAGCCCATACTGCCAATAGATACATCATTTGCATGGTATTGTACTACAGAGATGATGAAAAGATTCCAGTATAAAGCATGCAAAACTGTTGTTCAAGTCAGATGATATTTAGCAAACCATAGAAGAAGTATTTACCTGCCAGTATAAAGTGCTCTGCATATCCTTACTCGTTGGATCACCTTCTGGTGTCCTTGACAATATGGGAGCCATAAACAAAACAAAAAAATTTGGAGGCCTATTTAATTGTGTAACCATTTTTAGTGTCTTTTTCTCATTGATTTATAATGGGAATTTTAGAAATAGAGGCATTTAAAATATGTGGGCCATAAGTCTAGGTTTCAGCTTGCTGTGCCATGCCAGGGGACGCCATAGAAATGACAATATAAGGAGAAAACTTCTCCCTAGCATTAATCTTACTAGCAATCTTAAGTGCGATTTCCATAGGGATTAGATTATTAGCACCTACATTTCCAAAAACGTCTTGTTATAATATTGTTGCGTGCGTTGATTAAAGGAAAAAGGATTTTTAGTAATTTAAACCCTGAACTAAAGATCAATCGTAAAACTAACCCTCAACTAAAAATCCTGTGAAATAAACCCTCATCTTTATGTCCGTTAATTTTTTCGCCCCTCCGTAACCTTTATCGTCAACTTTCGACGGAGAAACGTTAACTGATGACGATAAAGGTTACAGAGGGGTGAAAATATTAACGGACATAAAGATGAGGGTTTATTTCACAGAATTTTTACTTGAGGGTTTGTTTTACGATTGATCTTTAGTTAAGGGTTTAAATTACTAAAAATCCTTATATAAATTGATAATATACATTTAAATACATATGATATTAGAGAAACAATTATAAAAACGGTTTTTAATATATTTATATTAGTAGTGAATACAATAAATCATAGATTCCAGAAAAATTAATTAATGTAAACCTAATAATATTAATTAAACTCACTCATTCACTATATATATATATATTCTAAAATGTTTCAAATGAATGCAAAACAGTCAAACCTCATCTTGTAAAGCTAAAGTGTAACGTTGACTACTTAACTTCCTTAAGTTGCCTGAACTTCCCAAATTAATGGAGAACCTACTAATTTTAAGATAAACACATACATAAATAAGACCAAACTTAATGTAGAATGGTGGCTCAGTGAGCGTCCTCTAACATATCTATAACTTAAGTTAGGAAAAGCTATCCTTTAGTTACCTTTTGTCTTTTCTATGATTGGTTGGTGCGTCGGATGGAAAGGTAGGAGCGACTGATTTGAGTGATTTAGCCACTGAATATGACATTAAATGCATTGTTCTTATAGGACGACCATTGAAAGACGAACGAGCTGAGGGAGGTTTTACCATAGCATTGAGAGACCGAGATGATTTGTTACAGAAGAAAGAACGAGCTGATGGAGATTGATCCACTTGGTTTGTTGTCTGAGCTAATGTGGATTCCTCACAGAATGAGGATCGGATACCTGAAGTTTGGATTCCGATATTAGGTTGTTCCTTTGTACGAATTGACTAATGCAAAACCCAAACCAAACACTAATCTCAAAAACAAGTTCTTTTGTGAGAGAGCAAGCAGGAAAACAAGAATAGCTACGAGCTAAATTTACCAAATGAGTGCGAGGTCTCATTGACAAAGAAAAGTGAGTTTGTTTTAATAGTAGAGTCGGTCCTTAAATTTATGAATCTTGAAATAATTACTAAATAATCAATACTTACAGGATTTGCTCAAAAAAAATATTATTAGTAGTTTAAACCCTCAACTAAAGATAAATCGCAAAACAAACCCTCAACTAAAAATCATGTGAAATAAACCCTCATCTTTATGTCCGTTAATATTTTCGCCCCTCTGTAACCTTTATGTCAACAGTTAACGTTTTTCTGTCGAAAAGTGACGACAAAGGTTACGGAGGGGCGAAAACATTAACGGACATAAAGATGAGGGTTTATTTTACATGATTTTTAGTTGAGGGTTTATTTTACGATTAATCTTTAGTTGAGGGTTTAAATTACTAAAAATCCAAAAATTGCCTTCGAAAGCGTGTAGTTTTCTTACCGACGTCATTATGTGAATCCCAGTTGAATGAACGATCCCAAAAAAATATTGGTGGTTCTCGACGTAGATGAAATGCTGTGCAGATCTTATGGCCTTAACATAATCCGTGTGTATGCTCATGTCCACGAGTATATTCTTCCCACATAGAAAATTCTGTTCAGATATTTATAATCAGTATATATTTAGAGTAGCAACATTTTTGGTGATAACTAATAGAAGATATGACAAGGTTAAAAATGTTCCGAGTTGTGCTAACTTTTCCACTAGCTTCCTTTGAGTCCTTTGGAAACCCTTTGACGGAGGTTGAATCAAGGGAACGAAAAACCTAAAGATAATTAGTTCATGGAAAACAAATGAGATTTGTAACTACACATACGACTATAATGATATAGTCCCTTCATATTTCTGAATTACCTGAACATGCCAAGACTCTGGATCATTATCACTAACCAAAGAAGCTTCTGATAGTCCCATGATATTTGGAATTCTGTCGATCTTAAGCAAAGCATCCTCAGAAGACGATCTATGTATCGAAATCCTGTGCCGTTTCTCTGAAGCCTTTAGCCAGCGCTGTTCAAAATTAGCAAGCACGTCATAGGCTGCTGGACCATCTATCTTGCTGAGCAGATCATGCCACGGTTGTCTTGGTCCATCATCCACAGAAGTCTAATCCGTCAATGAATATGAATAAAAGGTTATGCACGCGAATCAAGAACAATAGTATCTAAACTCCAAAAATGGAAACCAAACATGATATTTTCTTTTATTTGTTACCACAAAGTTTGGGTTATGGAAGTCATCTTTATAGAGCGTCTTCAATGTCTAAAGAGAGGATTGTTAGGAGTATCAAAACGTCCTTTCCGCACGCCTAGCCCTCCAACAAACGCTATGATCTTTCTTCGGCCCTGAGCTGTCTCAGCATCTACAAACACAGTTTTTTGATGATGTGTGTAGATAGTTCCAACTTCCTGATCATCAAAATGAGGTTCAGATGATTAAACTATACATACAAGAGTTTAAGCAGTGATGCAGTAATTATTCAGCATCTTACAGTTTTTTTACGAAGCTGTGGTGACCTTCCCCACCAGATCTAGGACAAATAATAATTTCCACGGACGAGTTCTTGAAAAAATGGCGAGTCTCCTCATCGCTTGTCTTCTTATATCCGCGCTGCATACCACAAACATCAGTTTCGTTAAAACAACCAATGTGGGCTCCATATGATCACTAAAAAATATTATATATATAAAGTATTTGGAATTTTTCTTTATGAGTGCCTATAAAAAATAAGGGTATGTGGTAAATGTTTCATCAAGTAAAACACGTTAATAGTACATAACCCTTTTAATTTATCCATATGTTAATATACTATTCTTATAGTTTATAAGAGATATTATTAAGAAAAGTGAGAATGTTAAGAGAAACATAATACATAGTTAGGCACTTACTGTTCTGTGCCCCAGAAAGCTACTTGAAGTTAGATCATCCCACACCAATATAAACACTCTTAACACCTTCTTGAGATCTTTCTTTAAGCAAATCCCCTAATGTACCATCGGTCTGATCATTATTGCGACGTACCAGCCTAACCGGATGGTAAACTGACCATCCTATGATATAAATCAAGTTCTTTGCCTGTCTAATCGCATCAGCAATATCTTCCCAGCACTTTCCATGTATATACTTCATCCTACCATCGAGATCTACACACGGAAGTGTCCCGCCTTCAACATGAGCATCTTGATAGAGAGTAACTCTACCGCCTTTCCTCAAAGGGAAGTATGTACCAGAACTCCTTCGCACTCATTACCAACACCCATTTGGTAAAATTTCATCATTTCCACTGGAGTGTATTAAATAGCCAAACTCAACACAGTACCCTTTTTACATGGCTTCCCACTATTGTTAAGTATCGGAAACATCTCCCTGAACACAACTAATCGGTTGGGATTCCAACATCTCCTATGGACCTTGATACAAAACTTTCAGTCTTTTGATAGACCAAGGATTTTACCCACTTTTACCCATGGTTTATAAGTGCTTTAAGATTATTTACTACAATATGGAGTCTATTTAGAGTATTTACAGATTCAGGGACATTTTGGAGGAAAATGGTGATTTTGGTGCCTTCTAAGTGCAGAACTACACATACGCGTCAGATGTTTAGTTATGGATGGAGACCTTCCCACCGTTAGATTGAGCACATCTCTTGACACAAAATATAGTTTTGAGTTAGCTTTTCAATGCCACCGGTTTGAGGTCAATCAGCATCCTGTATCAGCCGTTATGCCCGTTTACTGAAGAGTAGTCAGTCTGCCTCGCGAGAGGAAGCTGTTGAGAAGAGGAACGTATGTCGATCGATGCAGCACTCTTTACATCGATCGACATGGATGCCAGAATGTGGGTCGATTATATTTTATGACCGACTAAAGCCCAAAAGTTACTACAAATTACCAAGATGCCCCTCCACGACCTAAAACCCTATTTATGTTATTTCTAAGCCATTATTGACGGCTACGCTTTCTTTTATTAATTGTTCTTAGTTAGGAGAGAAGGGAAAAAATCCTTCAGAGTCCACCTGGAACTCCATTGGTTTTGGTTTTATATCAATTGCAATTTTATCTATTCTTTATATGATTTGTGTGACAAACTTCATATCTGAATAGATCCACCTGTTAGGTTTAGGGTTCAGATATGTTATGAGGGTGTTGGGGAAAAATATTCCATGAAGAGATTACTCCAGCTGCCAGGTTTCTTCCTCCGGGTTCCAGGACCCAGACCTCCGAGTCCCCGCTAAAAGGACCTCGGGAACTACCCTCGGAAGTTACTCTTTGTTCTAGGCAAAGAGGAAAACTTCCATTATGAATACAAACCGTCATATATCTCATGATATGGACGGTTCCCCTTTGATTCCAAAGGAAAACGGAAATATACTAATATTTATGCTCTCCGCGAAGATAAATGGAAATATTTTATTACCGATGGAGAAGGTGAATATTTCCAAATCCTAAGAGCAAGGCACGACCTCTGCTATAAATATGGGGTTGATAAACCCTAAAGAGGAGGTCAACACGTCCATCTACAGAGCTCATCATCTCTACAGCCGCCAAGGCAAGATCTCAGACCTAGAAGACCACCTTCATCGACATGTCCAACAAAAGGTAAATCCCGGTGATTACTATCAAGAAGATGAAGTTCTATGCTCCTTGCAGCACGCCTAATATTCTACTTACTTACTGGCTCAGGCCACATTCTCCAGCCTATCAGCAGGAACTCCCCGGGCTCATTGAAGTAAACCAAGACTCCATGCTCACTGCAGCACCTCGACGAATCTATCATCTGTTCCGGCCATGTGCCCTCTAGAACAGATGATTCTTACCATTTATAGAGCCACGTGATCCTTAGGCCATGTGCCTACTAGGCCACGCGCCTCCACTAGTCCACGCGCCTCCATTAGGCTACGCGCCTCCATCAGGCTATGCGCCTCCATCAAGCTACATGCCTCCAATACATGAACTACGAACAGCTTGATCCCCCACTGATGGGTATGTAGGCCATCCCCACTGAAGGATGCAGCTATAAAACCAAACACCTTCCATGGTCCCACGCTTAAACACCCAAGGACCGACCCTGGAGCTAGGACCATCGACTATAGACCATGAAGACCCTGCGACCTTCACTACAGATATGCAGTTCCTGCCTAACAACCGACCTTCCCTACTGCTACTAAGGCACTAATGATACGCACCGGCCCATACCCGTATGGCACTACCCTCAGAGCAGGATCTTCTGGGTTATCCATGACTGAAGCAGGAGAAAGTACCACGGCGACCAGTCTCCTTCTTCCTATCATTCCGTAGTGCTGAGCACGAATCACTTGTACACGAAAATACCTAACATAGGGATTAGCCCCAAATATAGAATTGCTAAGTTGTGATATTCATCATTGAGACTGTTCTTATTGCTTGTGTTCTAGAGTCATGAACTAGAACCATGATCTTAGAATCATTAGGCACAAGCGAAAGCTTGGCTTCTTATCTGACTTGTCTTCTCTGAGCTAGGATTGATATAATTAAACGAAAGTTGCTCTAGAAACCCTAGTGAACATATAATCAACCCGCACTAAACACTTACTAGAAGCGTGTCGACCGATTCTCCAATAGAGATATCGATCGACGTGACAAAAGGCATATCGCATTCTCCTCTAGAGAAATCGATCGACGCTTTCTAAGATTCAACATCGAGAGTTGAAGGTATTGGATCTAGTAATAGGATAACCTCGAAATCGAGAGTTGATCGGTTATTCTAATAGTTGAGTTATATAATATCATGCTTTAGTCTCTATATCATTATAACCCTTATTTCCTGAATAGAAACCCTAGATCTAGCAACCCATCATTCCACCGAACAACTCTCTGCCAAGCTGAACAATTGTCTTGTTCAACTTGTTTACTTCTTTATTTATTGCTTGCTATATTTACTGCTTTAAAACCCTTTTAGCCTAGCTTAATTATATAACTATTAGATCTAGTGTGTGCCCTATCTCTCTATAGATTTAATCCCTAAGTACTACAACTGAAACTCTTATTTGAGAGAGTAAAGTCACTCCTTAGAATAATTTGAGTGATATCAAATTTAGCACCGTTGTCGGGGATCAAAGATCGCCATTAGATCTTATCTAGTTAGATTTAGTCTTGGTTTTACTATATTAGTATATTATTATAAAAAATTTCTTATGTTTCAGGGTACATAAATCTTAGTACCAGAAAACAATGGAGAGAGGATTTCTAGGTCCTTCAAAGAAGGAGCATGCTGGTTTATGTACGATCCGTAAGACTACGAGGGAAGCATTGATCGACACCCTCCAAGCAACATCGATCGATAGCGTGAACCAAGCACCGAACGACACTATTCATCATGTGTCAGAAAACACTGTTCATTATGTTACTGTTCATCCACGAACTATTCATCGTAGTACTATTCATCTCGCTACTGTTCATCACGGCACTATTCATCGCGATACTGTTCATTCCATGTCGATCAACACTGTTCATCCCGTGTCGATCGACACTGTTCATCCCGTGTCGATCGACACTGTTCATCGCCCGTCGATCGATACTTTTCATCCCGTGTCGATCGGTACTGTTTATGTTACACCCCCGATCGTAGATGACCGGAAATGACACGGTCGATGTTCTCCGATGGTCGATCCGAGGTTCTTGGAATATATCTGATCGCCTTAGACCAACAACCAAAGAATACAGACACTCCTATCGGATATTACTCTAGGCTTTTCAACCCGATAGAGCAATAATCGATAGTTAGTTCGTCCAGGACAAGGACTAATATCATATGAGAACTCGTAATTTATAAACATCTTTTATACATTATTTATTTACTTTAAACATCTTACAAAGGTTATAGTTTTATCCTACAGCCTATCGCCCAACAACGTATTAAGTAAATATACATCAAAAGGTACGTTGCAAGGACAACAAAATACTACCGCTGGTTGGCTGTTCCTTCCGTCCAAAAGTAGTGATCTCCCAACTAGTGGTTACCTGCACACACAACAATGAGTCATGAGAAACTAATTTACTAAGTGAATCTAGAATCACAACACAATCAATATTAAACAAAACAAATATCAAATGCATAAACGTGATTGTGTAAGTACTAGTACTATACTTTAGTATATCAATCATTGATATATAGTGTTTTTCACATCATTATATGCATGTTTTCATTTGATTCGAGTCTCTAACCTGTGTCAGTCTAGTTCTTTCTGATCTTTTATAGGTCTGGAGTTGGTAGAAGAGTGAAGAGAAGGTTCATGAAGAGAAGATGTCTTTTTGGAGAAATTGTGCGGAGAACACTCAAGCAGAACAGTCCCGAGACTGTTCTCAAGCGGAACAATCAGACGGAGTGATCCCGAGGTTGTTCCCGACGAATAAGGAAACTCCTATTTCGGAAATTAAAGCTATGTTGCCCTAATCTCTTTTCTACCTATTGGCGCCTCCATATAAAAACGCCATCTATCCTATTTTTATTTTCTACGCTAGTTTTTACAAGAGAACTATTAGCTTGTGCGATCTGCAACTTGTAAGGGAGAAGAATCCATCCTCTCATCGAGAAGATCATCTGAACCCTTTTGTTTCTACTCTTGTTCTTATGCAATATTATTCAGGAATTATGTTTTTGATTGCTTGCATCATGATCGAGTAGTGACCTAGCTCGCCTAGGGTTTTTAGGATGTTGAGATATGAGCTAAACATAGATAAGCGAACTCAAATAATTCTTCATTCATACTGTTCTTAATGCTTTCATTAATCTGATCACTTATTGTTAGATCCTAAGTTCATCACCTAGTTAACCGCTTAGGAGATAACTTGACATGTATGGAATGATCTTAATATCCCTAATCAACGAAAGTAGATATTAGGGTAGTAAGTGAACTAATCGGGCCTGGCCTCTAAAGCTTGCAATTGATTCTCATCTCAACGACAGTTAGATGGTGGGATCGATCTGCAAAGCGATCACCACCACGACAGTGGGGTGTTCCAGCTGAGTGATCCGAGTTCTAGAAGGCTCTTCACTGCGCTTGAATAATTGTTTGGCTCCAATTCAACACCCGATGAAATACCCTAGGCTAGCTGTTTGTTAATTCGAATCAATCTCTAGTTTTACTTGTTTCTTATCGTCATTCTTAAACCTAAAACCAAATCTTCTTCTTAGCTTGATTTCGAAGCTCATAGAAATAAAGTGTAGACTGGTCCTCTGGATTTGAATCTAAAGTACTATAATTACAACTGTTAACTTGGCAGTAGCAATGATTCATTTTTAGTGTATCAATCATCATTGTGAATTCTTATTTTAAATATCACTTCCACAATTCCCATCCGTCATCGTACTCATATAATACAATATATATGCTGGACCCGAGAAACCACTAAGGCTAATAGAGTCTAGTGAGTTACCATCATCCTCGAACGTCCTTATGAACATTGGGACTGCATCGTCATGCAGTACACGGTCTCCAGGGAGCTATCCCATCATCGTGTCTTCATGACCTTGCTCCATTCGCAGGACCAAGTCACAGTAATGCGGGGACTTTAGGGATAGTGAACAACGCACAAGGACCATTACATCAGCTCACCAACGAAGAACTAGCGAGATTAGAACGACAGAACCGTCAACAGCAAAGACCGACAGTCGCCAACATGGGTGATCACGGTGATCATGGTGATCTCACTGCTGCAATGGCACTCATGCAACAGCAGATGCAGCAGATGCAGCAAACCATTCAAGCGCAGCAAGCTGCTGCCGAGCAAGCAGCTCTGAACGCCGCAAATCAACAGAATCAACAGGAGGAGGTTGTTCCGATTGGCCAGAGAAATCTACTGCGTAATCTGCCTACTACGCGATCCGCCATCAACCCTCCACCTTGCACTAGGCAAGACTTAGAGATCAAGCCAGCCTTGATAAGTCTGGTGCAAAGGAAGATCTTCAATGGACTTCCTGCTGAAATACCGATGGACCACATTGATCACTTTGAGAAGATGTGTGGTTTCACTAAAGCGAATGGAGTACCACCCGATTATATCAAGTGTACTCTGTTCCCTTTCTCGTTTGACGGGAAGGCTGCTCGCTGGCTAGATTCCCTACCTACAGGATCGCTCACAACATGGGAACAAGTCCGATCTGCCTTCTTAAGCCACTTCTACACGAAATCGAAGACGGCAGCTCTGAGACAGAAGATCGCGACCTTCAAACAGCTAGTGGATGAGCCGTTCTGCGATGCATGGGAGCGATTCAATATTTACCGCAGAGAGTGCCCACATAACGGTTTTGAGGAAGACTACCTGCTCGGAGTGTTCTACGATGGAGTAGGTTGGGAGTACAGGAACGCTTTGAATTCGGCCAGTAATGGAGACTTCATGACCCAATCCACTCGAGGTGCCTTCGCACTGATTGAGAACATGGCCTCAAGCTCAGCTGATAATAACCGCGAGACTGATCGCACACAGAAGGTGAACAACATTGACAACAGCAAGATTGATGAGCTCTCTGCCAAGACCGATCAGCTGATTAAGAGTAATCAGAATCAGGTCTTCATCATGGAAGAATCCCCTCAGGATAAAACCACCGCGGAGGCTACATCAGAGGCAGATCAGTCGGCTGAAGATCAGCACGAAGTGAGCTATGGTAATGGGCAAGGATGGCAGTTCAAGAACTATCACCCGAACCCTAACGTGAGGAACAACCCCCACCTGTTCAACAACCCTAAGCCAGACGGTAACACAGAGAACGCTCAAGGAAATCAGGGTCAGAACAGTGGATACCAAAGGGGGTATAGAAATCAAGGAAGAATCTATGTCCTCAGCCCGGCTCAGAATGCCCAGTTCCACAACCAGAAACAGCCAGTTAATCATCAGGCTGCACAACCTGCTCAGACTGCTCCGCAAGATGATATGAAGAGTCTTGCATTGATGATGAGCCAGCTGCTCCAAGGACAGCAGATCCAAAGAAAAGCACTGAATCAGGTCACAAACGACATTAACACCAGAATGAACCATATGTTCAATGACCTAAGTTCCAAGTACGATAATGTCT
The DNA here is from genome assembly GCA_018703725.1 of Brassica juncea. Classification (NCBI taxonomy): domain Eukaryota; kingdom Viridiplantae; phylum Streptophyta; class Magnoliopsida; order Brassicales; family Brassicaceae; genus Brassica; species Brassica juncea. The sequence goes on along the minus strand of CM031942.1, from coordinate 48,179,209 downwards.
CAAGTCATATGAGACAGATGGATATTCAGATTGCCCAGACTGCTGAGAGTGTGAAGAGACAGCAAGGTACTCTTCCTGGAAAAACAGATAAGAATCCCAAGGAGTGCAACGCAGTCGCGCTAAGGAGTGGGAAGCAACTGACTAATCTGGACACCAGGAGATTCACATCGGCCGAGAAAGGGAAGCAGAAAGAGTCGGATCAACCGCCTGAAGCTGTATCTACAGATGAGGAAGAGGCAGGACAACCTACTGGGACTGTTCCGGCTGATGCAGAGCAACCTGCCAAGGCTGTTCCACCGATTGCAGAACCTTCTCCTGCTCGTCAGTATGTACCGAAAGTACCTTATCCTGTTCCAGCTAAGGTTACGCGCAAGGATAAGGAGGAGATGAAGTGCAGAAAGATGCTGGAAGACCTAACAGTCAAACTTCCTCTGATGAGTGCCATCCAGATGATGCCATCCATGCGTAGTTTTGTGAAAGGACTGATCTCTGGGAAGATATCTGATGAAAGCGAGTTCATGATCGTTTCTAAAGAGTGCAGCGCAGTGCTCCAGAACAAAAGGATCAAGAAACTGGGTGATCCGGGAAAATTTGTCCTCTCAGTCATAGGGAGAACAATCTTCTCATGCTCACTCGTCGATCTAGGATCAAGCATAAACCTCATGCCATACTCTGTGGCGCTTAGCCTTGGGTATACGGATTTCAAACCTACCAGGATGTCCTTAGTGTTTGCTGATCGATCTGTGAAGTCCCCGGTTGGGATCCTTGAAGATCTCCAAGTTCAGATTGGGAACACACTTGTCCCTGCCGATTTCGTTGTTCTGGAACTCGAGGAAGAATCAAAAGACCCCCTGATCCTGGGAAGACCATTTCTGTGCACTGTTGGAGCTATCATAGACGTTCGACAAGGGAAAATTGATCTCCATCTTGGAGACATTGTGATGAAGTTTGAGATGAATCAGATGCTCAATAAACCAATGCTGGATGGACAAACCTTCACTGTCCAAGAAGAGGGTGATCCGCTAGAACCACATGAGGGAATGATTGAGGAGATTCTTACCGATGACCCTCTTGAACTCGCCCTAGTCAGAGCTGAGGCCGAGCAGAGCTTAGAAAGTATTGATGTTGATGCTTATGCCAAGGTCCTGGATTCAGCAAGGAGTATGTAAAAGATAGTGGCAAACCTAAGTCTGGGGGAGAACAGCGAGCTCAGCGAACCAGCTGGAACAACCGCGCCTCGTAACCCGTCTGTTCCAGCAGCTCAGACCGATGACTCATGGAGCGAGCTGAAAGCTCCGAAGGTAGAGCTCAAATCCCTTTCCAAGGGACTCAGGTATGCATTCATTGGACCCAATTCCACATATCCTGTCATAGTGAATGCCGACCTGAACAATGCCGAGACTGCTTTGCTTTTATGTGAACTTAGAAAATATCGTAAGGCATTAGGATATTCTCTAGCTGACATACCTGGCATTTCACCTGATCTGTGCATGCATAGAATACACCTGGAAGATGAATCAATGACTTCTGTAGAACATCAGAGGAGGTTAAACCCAAATCTAAAGGATGTTGTAAAGAAAGAGATAATGAAACTTCTAGAAGCTGGTGTAATCTATGCGATCTCTGATAGTAAGTGGGTCAGCCCTGTTCATGTAGTACCTAAAAAAGGTGGGATCACTGTTATAACAAATGAAAAGAATGAACTAATCCCTACTAGAACAGTTACTGGTCATCGCATGTGCATTGATTTCCGTAAGTTGAATGCTGCGACTCGCAAGGATCACTTCCCACTTCCTTTCATTGATCAGATGCTTGAAAGATTGGCTAACCACCCTTACTATTGCTTTTTAGATGGTTATTCAGGTTTCTTTCAGATTTCCATCCACCCAGACGATCAGGAGAAGACGACGTTCACATGCTCATATGGAACATATGCATACAGGAGGATGCCCTTCGGCTTGTGCAATGCTCCAGCGACCTTCCAACGCTGCATGATGTCAATTTTCACTGACCTAATCGAAGACATAATGGAAGTTTTCATGGACGATTTCAGCGTCTATGGAAGCTCCTTTCATGTCTGTTTGTGAAATTTGTGCAGGGTTCTGAAGCGGTGCGAAGATAAGCATCTGGTGCTGAACTGGGAGAAATGCCACTTCATGGTCAGAGATGGAATTGTTCTGGGGCATAAGATATCAGAGAAAGACATCGAGGTAGACAAGGCAAAGATCGAGGTCATGATGAGTCTGCAGCCACCAACTTCAGTAAAGGGAATAAGGAGTTTCCTGGGACACGCCGGTTTCTATAGAAGGTTCATCCAAGATTTTTCGAAAATTGCAAGGCCACTCACCCGACTGCTCTGCAAGGAGACCCCGTTCGCCTTCAACAGCGACTGTCTAGCCGCATTCCACGCGATTAAGGGAGCTCTAGTCAGTACACCGATTGTTCAACCTCCAGACTGGGATCTTCCTTTTGAGATCATGACAGACGCGAGTGACTTTTCAGTGGGAGCAGTTCTTGGACAGCGGAAAGATAAGAAGCTGCACGTGATATACTATGCTAGCAGAACTATGGACGAAGCTCAGTGTCGCTACGCAACCACAGAAAAAGAGCTCCTTGCCATCTTGTTTGCATTTGAGAAATTCAGATCCTACCTGGTTGGATGAAAGGTGATCGTCCACACAGACCATGCAGCTCTGAAGTACCTGCTCACGAAGAAGGATGCTAAACCGCGGCTCTTAAGGTGGATTCTTTTACTCCAAGAATTCGATCTAGAGATAAGAGACAAGAAGGGAGTTGATAATGGAGTGGCAGATCATCTTTCCAGGATGAAAGTGTTAGATGAGACAGCTCTTGACGAGGAACAACCAATGGAATATGTTAACGCGATTGGTCTGTGCAATTCAGAACAGTCATTCCCTGTTAGCGAGGGGTGTTCCCGAGTAGACGAAGCATTCGCTGCGGTGATCCAGAAGCAGTACCCGAATCTCCCATGGTTTGCTGAGATTGCCAACTTCCTAGCAGCAGAGAAGGAACCTTCGAGGTTCACAGGGAACGAGAAGAGGAAATTTCTAAGGGAAGCAAGGCACTACTTCTGGGACGAGCCATATTTGTATCGTAAAGGCAAGGATGGGATCTTCAGAAGGTGTGTTCCAGAAGCTGATATTCCAGGGATCCTTCATCACTGCCACGGTTTGTCCTATGCTGGTCACTTTGCCACCTTCAAAACAGTTTCCAAGATCCTTCAAGCCGGTTTTTGGTTGCCTACAATGTTCAGGGATGCCCACGCTTTCATATCACGATGCAATGCATGCCAACGGATGGGAAGTATAAGCAAGAAGAACGAGATGCCTCAGAACTACATCTTGGAAGTAGAAGTGTTCGACTGCTGGGGGATCGACTTCATGGGACCATTCCCAGTTTCTCACAAGAATGAGTACATCCTGGTTGCTGTGGACTATGTTTCAAAGTGGGTAGAAGCGATTGCTAGTCCAACCAATGATGCACGTGTTGTAACCAAGATGTTTACTTCCATCATCTTTCCAAGATTTGGAGTGCCTAGAGTGGTTATAAGCGATGGTGGAACTCATTTCATCAACAAGGTGTTCCAAGGATTGCTGAGCAAAAATGGCGTGAAACACAAGGTTGCAACCACCTATCATCCCCAAACGAGTGGCCAAGTGGAAGTTTCCAACAGAGAGATCAAGAACATCCTGCAAAAAACAGTCAATACCACCCGTAAGGACTGGTCCCTCAAGCTTGACGATGCTCTCTGGGCATACAGAACTGCCTACAAGACACCATTAGGGACCACTCCCTATCATTTGGTCTATGGCAAGGCGTGCCACCTACCTGTGGAGTTAGAGTACAAGGCAGCTTGGGCTGTGAAACTGCTCAACTTCGACATCAAACCTGCCAAGGAGAGGCGGACAATTCAGATCCACGAGTTAGAAGAGATTAGGCATCTGGCCTATGAGAGCTCTAAGATCTACAAGGAAAAGACCAAGGCATTCTATGACAAACGATCATCAGCAGAAGCTTTGCTCCGAATGATCAGGTCTTACTCTTCAACTCACGGGTTAAGCTGTTCCCTGGAAAGCTTAAATCCAGATGGTCTGGACCTTTCACCATCAAGGAGGTTCGCCCCTATGGAGCTGTTGTGTTGCTGGACACAAGAGGTGGAGAATTTGTTGTTAATGGTCAGCGCCTCAAGCCATATCTTGCTGACACAACAATCGCTGAAGGTGTAGAGATACCCTTAAGGGATCCCCCTCAAGCCTAATCGGCTCACTGAAGTCAAGCTAGTGACAGAAAACAAGCGCTTGGTGGGAGGCAACCCACTGGTGAGTGTAAATATTGTTTCTTTATGTTTTTATCTCTTTAGAAACTGACTTGCAGGAAGAAAATTCGAGACCTTGTCAGGAGAACACTCCGGCGCTTGTTCCGCAGGTTGTTCCCAAGTAAGTACTCGACAAAAAAAAAAAATAGAAAATAAAAAAAAATGAGGAAGGGGAAGCGTTTAGGTTGGCCTATTTAAGGCCCACTCACTCCACTTCCCCACTATCTCTCTCGCTGCGAACCACTCTCAAGAACCCTAAAATCGCAATTCTCTCCTCTTTGATTTCATCTCGTCGATTTTTGGTTCTCACCTCTTGGATTCCCTCGAGATCGGTTTGATTTTTCAGGAACAAACAATCCAGCCAAGGTAACCGCTCAAAACTCCTCCCCCCATCGCGTATGCAATCCGCGATTGTGGAGTATCTCATCGGTTTCTCTTATCCCTTTTGCTTGAGTTTTTGGCCCTATATTGTGGTTATCAGTTTCAATCTTGCTACTAGAATCAAAATTGTGCTAATTGAAATAGGATAAGAGCCGATTGTTGAATTTGGTGTCTTGACCTCTTAAGCGATTGAGTTGTAGCGATTGACTAGGGTTGGAAGTTTGTAGGTTGTTTAGAAATCGATGGACTTGAGTAAACTTGAAAGATTGGAATGCTCCATCGTTTCTAGAACAACTATTGAACAGTGCTGATTTGGGATATTGCTACTGTTTTGCAGATGCCTCCACGCACTAGGTACACTTCGGAACCCAGGCCCTCCAAGAGCTCCCGCGGAACTGGCGCACCCCCTCTAAGGGCAATCGCTCCTTCCTCTTACCCATGGCCGAATAAGGTTGAAGGCCAAACGATCGATGTCAACGACCCATTCCTCCTTGACTACAATTGTGAGGGTTGGGACAAGGAGTCCGCAGCAAGGTACAACCGGCTTCTCGCTGCGGAGATCTTGCCCACACGCTTTGCACAGGCGGAGACTCTAGCTGCCCTCGGCCTCGACACAGACGTGTTTGACGTACTGCAAGCGATGGGGATTGCTCCTCTCTGCTACCAGGCACAGGTTCTCTACCCAGATCTGGTCCGACAAGTGCTCGCAACAGCTCAGATCAGTTACCAGAACCCTACCGCACCCACGTACGAGAACTGCTCCTTCTCTTTCATGGCTGATGGCAAGTTCTGCTCGATCACTCTTCATGATCTTAACGAGCTGTACGAGATCGCAGATACGCCTAAGGAGGTATCCATTGAGAAGAAGTTCACACCGGCAAACGCCTTTTGGGACCTCATCGCAGCCGGCCAATTCACTTCTCGCAAGGCCTATCAGTCGCAGATTCGGAACCCTACTCTGAGAATCATCGCTAAGATTGTCTCAAACATCCTGTTCGCAAAGGAGTACACTTCTAAGGTTACTAATGGAGAGCTGCAGGTGTTGTTCACAGGAGTTGAGGACGAGATGCGCAGGGACAAGCTCATACCCATTCAGCCCGTGAAAACAAACCCAGGGTATCATCTCATCTCCATGTTCTATGAGAGGAGAGACTCTTTGCTCCGAACAGACGACAAGAAGGATCGATGCGGCAGCCTGCTCACTCCCCTGTTCCAGCACTTCAACATCAACCTCGGCTCCTACGCAGTCATCTCCGAGTTTGAGTACATTGACACTGCTTACCTGGTCACCTGCCACATTTTGCGCGATGAGATCACCTACAAGTTCACCGACAAGGAAGGGAACACTCTATTCTGCAAGCTACCTCTTCCAGGGCTCACAGATTTCACAACTTCAGCGAACATTGTGTTCCTGCCCGATCCAGAGCACTTATGCGAGGATCCCCGTGCGCCAGTTCCAGATGCGGACATGGACGATGTGGAGGATGCGACTCCAAATGCTGATGAGGAATACAACCTGGAGGATCTCGCCGATGTCACGGACGACCATGCTTACAGACGCTGGATGGTTGACTCCCAGAAGAAGAACAACAGCCTCTTGAAGAGGATCCTTAGGGGAATCACGGGCGGCTGTATCAGAGGCCAATGAGAGCAGACACAGCAGAGAACAAGGCGCTCAGGCAAGGAACCAGTCGGTACCTCAACTGGAGGAGAGAGACTTCCGAGGAATAGGAGGACAGCTGGTCACTCCGGCAGCGGCGATTCAGACTGAGTCCGAAAGGACCACTTCTATCCCCTTGTCTTATCCATCAGAACCATTTATTTTCATGTTTATATTTCCGTTTGGTGTATTTTAGCTTCCACTGATTTATTTTCACAACCAGGGATGGTGTGAAGTAAGTCTGGGGGAGCATTTGTACTTTTCGCTTGTGTGCTTCTTGAGTCAGTCCTTGTGTCCTTTTAATGCTTTTATCGAGTCAGTCTTTAGGATCGAGTCAGTCAAAACTATTGTGGGAATCTGGACCTTATTTTGTGATGATCTTTTAACCACCTCGTGCTTTAACCTTCTTATTCAGTGACCTTAGCAGTGATGAACGACCCACACATGGACCTGGAACACCCTGACTTATCTCATTTGACACTCCAGAAGTTCTATACCGATCAGGGTACACTGGGTAGACTTAACTCCACTTTATCTGAACCTAATCTTGAATTTAATTCTTCTTGTTGTGGGCACTAGATCAGGAGAGAATGAGACTTACACTCAGGACTTCTTATTCTTTATATCACTCTTGCTGTTCCTGAGTGGCTAGTTCATTTTTAGCTAGTTCCCACCGTATATCCTAACCTTTTGTTCCACCCTCATGCAATTGCTTTCTAGTACTTTATGTGCAGATATGTGCAAAAAGGTCGGAGAGGAAAGGATCGACACAGTTCTTACTCATTAATGCTAACACATTCAGTGAAGGTGGAACACGGCAGACAAGTGAACAATCAGTAAGAGTGTTCCGATACCAGAGAGAACAATGAAGGAAGGCAGTGGCTAGAACGAGCCAGCATGAATCACCAGTGGCATCACGTACATAACTTGTTACCTCCTTCCTCGCCACCCCATCATCATGCATTTGCTATAAAAAAAAAAAAAAAAAAAAAGAGAAGGTCTTTGTTTTTGTTGTTACGCGTGACGAGAAGGGGAAGAATCTATAATGCATGCCACTGAGAAAGTTGAGAAAGCAACGGTGGTTCCAGCGCAGTGTTCTAAAAGGAAATTGATTCGCGCAGAGCAGTTCTATCATCGATCTAATCGGAGAGCAGTCCGACTAGCAGAGATGAGTAAGGGCTGTGGACATCAATGGAGCCGTCCTCTCACGACCATTTTGTGCGATATTCTGCATCCGCTCTTGGTAACCCCTAAACACTCCTGGACTCCACCATAAAAGTTAGCCTGTTCTATACCTAGCCCGTTCTCCCTGAGTAGAGCCTATGATAAGAAGCTCACACTAATCTTAATTGAGCATAAGGAGTTTTGTCTCGAAAGTGTCGCCTTTTCAGGTTGAGATGTAGAGTAAGGAGCCGATCTTCGAACAGCGATCAAGGGGTTCCCAGTAAGTGTGTGTGGTCCTAATCTACAGCTTGTATGGTTCAGAGATTTGTGGTAAGAGTATGGTTGCTGAGAATAAGCGAGTTCCCACACTTTCAAACCTTTCTCCCTGTTCTTGATGCTTGCCTTGTTCGAGGACAAACAAGGATCTAAGTCTGGGGGAATTGATATATGGTGTTTTTCACATCATTATATGCATGTTTTCATTTGATTCGAGTCTCTAACCTGTGCCAGTCTAGTTATTTCTGATCTTTTATAGGTCTGGAGTTGGTAGAAGAGTGAAGAGAAGGTTCATGAAGAGAAGATATATTTTTGGAGCAATTCTGCGGAGAACACTCAAGCAGAACAGTCCCGAGACTGTTCTCAAGCGGAACAATCAGACGGAGTGATCCCGAGGTTGTTCCCGACGAATAAGGAAACTCCTATTTCGGGAATTAAAGCCCTGTTGCCCTAATCTCTTTTCTACCTATTGGCGCCTCCATATAAAAACGCCATCTATCCTATTTTTATTTTCTACGCTAGTTTTTACAAGAGAACTATTAGCTTGTGCGATCTGCAACTTGTAAGGGAGAAGAATCCATCCTCTCATCGAGAAGATCATCTGAACCCTTTTGTTTCTACTTTTGTTCTTATGCAATATTATTCAGGAATTATGTTTTTGATTGCTTGCATCATGATCGAGTAGTGACCTAGCTCGCCTAGGGTTTTTAGGGTGTTGAGATATGAGCTAAACATAGATAAGCGAACTCAAATAATTCCTCATTCATACTGTTCTTAATGCTTTCGTTAATCTGATCACTTATTGTTAGATCCTAAGTTCATCACCTAGTTAACCGCTTAGGAGATAACTTGACATGTATGGAATGAGCTTAATATCCCTAATCAACGAAAGTAGATATTAGGGTAGTAAGTGAACTAATCGGGCCTGGCCTCTAAAGCTTGCAATCGATTCTCATCTCAACGACAGTTAGATGGTGGGATCGATCTGCAAAGCGATCACCACCACGACAGTGGGGTGTTCCAGCTGAGTGATCCGAGTTCTAGAAGGCTCTTCACTGCGCTTGAATAATTGTTTGGCTCCAATTCAACACCCGATGAAATACCCTAGGCTAGCTGTTTGTTAATTCAAATCAATCTCTAGTTTTACTTGTTTCTTATCGTCATTCTTAAACCTAAAACCAAATCTTCTTCTTAGCTTGATTTCGAAGCTCATAGAAATAAAGTGTAGACTGGTCCTCTGGATTTGAATCTAAAGTACTATAATTACAACTGTTAACTTGGCAGTAGCAAGGATTCATTTTTAGTGTATCAATCATCATTGTGAATTCTTATTTTAAATATCACTTCCACAATTCCCATCTGTCATCGTACTCATATAATACAATATATATGCTGGACCCGAGAAACCACTAAGGCTAATAGAGTCTAGTGAGTTACCATCATCCTCGAACGTCCTTATGAACATTCAGGACTGCATCGTCATGCAGTACACGGTCTCCAGGGTGCTACCCCATCATCGTGTCTTCATGACCTTGCTCCATTCGCAGGACCAAGTCACAGTAATGCGGGGACTTTAGGGATAGTGAATAATAAGAAGACTTCACAAGATTTTACTTCCATGATTATTCCAAAATTAATCCATAAACTAACCCTTAATAAATCACAATTAATCCCTAATTAATTCAATATTAATCTTCAATTAATCTAAGATTAATCCTTGATCAATCCAAGATTACTCCATAATTAATCTTAAATTAATCCATAATTATTTCATAATTAAACTATAACTAATCCATAATTATTTCATAATTAAAGTTAGTACTTGAGAACAAGTACTAAGATTAGGATCAACCTCATATTAATAGTTTGATCATAACTTTAAGTTTGTGTTTACATTAAGTGAACACCACAAGGTTCTTAAGGATTCAATCATACACTGATATGTGATCTATCATCACATCCATCTAGACTCACCTAGAGATTAGTCTTGAAACTGGCTTGAACAAGACTGAAAGTTGCACTTGAACAAAGATGAATGGACCAAGAGACTGAATGGCTCCAAGGATTGAATGTATTGTACTAGCAAACACCACGCCTTATCTGATCAAAACAGAGCAAGTAACTAAGTTCATACAAGTTTTATTCAGGACAGGATCAGTTCAGTTCAGCTTAGGTCTTAGACAGTTCACATCAGTTAGCTAGCGGTTTACAGAAAATTAATTCAAACCGAAACTAACAAACTGAACCATATAATCACTTAGACAAGTGATCCGACCAACACCCTAGCGAAACATGAACTGGTTCTGCTCAGACTGGCTGAGGTAAGAAGATAAAGCTTACTCAAAATCTAAACCGTTGGATGAACTCAGATAGTGATCCTCTCCAAGGTAACTACTTGGTCTGGGGTTTTATTTAAAAATCTCACCTTCTGATCTTCTTAACAGAAACAAAGGGATCAAGGACTGAAGATCAAATCACCAGAAAGTTTTTCTTGATTTATTTTTCTGAATTTTCTCTCTGTTTTTCTCTTCTTCTTTTTCAGTTTTCTCTGAAAATTCTCTGGACTTTTCTGAGGTTTCAGAACGTGGTAAGCAAGTGAAAAAGAGACTTAAGTACTTCTGATGGTCTTTAGATGAGTGTCCAGCTGAGGAACCAAAGCAGAGGCAGTGGAGACAGCTGGCAACCTATTTCATTATCTGCAGCACACTGTCCTTTTCTTCCCATGAAGCAGTCTCCAGCCAATCATAATTAATCAAGAATAAAGGAAGCAAGCACACAGGCAGCTTGTGACTTGCATGTGCCTTTTACTACAGAAGCAAGTGATATACCATGGATTTTACCTACTTTTACCCATGGTATAAAGATGTTTTTACTGTATAAATATATATTTTGGAGTCTATTAGGTATGTTTTCAAGCTCAAGAGCATTTTGGAGTAAAGTGATGTTTTAGGTGCCCTTTTGGAGCTTAAAGGAGAGTTCATCCGAGATGACTATCAAGATCAGACCAAAGGTCGATATTCAGAGATCAATATCGATCGATGCACATTCTGTGTTATCGATCGACAACACATCCGTAGAAGATGACGTGTCAAGATAACCAATCGATCGATGTACATCCTGTACCATCGATCGATATCGAGCGCGTAAGAAGACTAGTTGGACTCAACCGACTTGAAGCCCAAGACATCTCCAAATTACAAGATTGCCCCTGACGATTTTTTTAACCTAATGAACTCATATTTATAGTTATGCCTATGTGTTTTGGCAAATAAGCTTTTTCCCATCTTTTCACCACTTCCAAAGTTACTGTTGCATTCTTAATTCAAAGTTCTTTTCTATTATCATTTTGCAAAGGTTACAAAATTCTAGATCTAGAAGAAAGATACAAAGAGATTTGTTATCCTTAGGAACTTGATTGTTCAGTCTTCTAATCTCTACGAATCTCCATTATTACCTTGTTGCTATGAACTACTTAGCTATGTCTAAGTAGATTCTATTGTTAGATTTAAGGTTCAAATAGTTATGAACGATTAGCCTCAACTATGGATTGTTAAGTTGTGATGTTCATTATCATGATGAACCCTAATGCTTATTCTAGAGTAGCTAACTAGAATATGAACTTGGAATGAATTTATTCGTTAATCACCATCCTGATATCATCTTGCATAACCTAAGATCCTCTAGGGACATGCGAGAGCCGGTCTATTGGTGAGCACTTACATCAACTCGATCTGAGCTATATCGATCGATACTCCTATAGAGTAATCGATCGACGACAAATATATATCGATCGATATCGCTGTCAAAACATCGATCGATATTGTCGGCATCTGATCTATAGACGAATCTAAATACTGCGAGAGCTGATAGATTCACTTAAGAGTTGAAGCTCTTTAATATCATGCATGCAACTTGTTAGGCATCTATAGCATTATAATCCTGATTATCTGAATAGTAACCTTGAATCTAACTACTTTTCTTTATAGTTTAAAACCCAAACCAATTCAATCGAGCAACTTACCATTTCTCACAAAACTGCAATTTACCTTTAAAACATTTTCAACCTAGCATAATCACTAAGGATTACATCTTTTGTGTTCCCTAGCTCCCTGTGAATTCGATCCCTAAGTACTACAACTGAACCTCTTATTTGAGAGAGTAATTCACTCCTTAGGGTAATTTGAGTGATATCAGATTTAAGTCCTACCAGCATGATTGTCCACACCATGTATTCAACAAGGTGCAACTACTTTGCACTTTCTACAGAGGCATCGCTTTGAAGTATCAGATGGCTCTGGATACAGCTAGTGAAGGTAACTTCACCACAAGGAATCCAGAAGATGTTGTGAAGCTAATAGACAACTTGGCATCCAGCAACAGTACAAAGAATTTTGTGAAAGCAAAATCTGCAGCGTTCCTTGGGAAGGAACAGATTAATGAAGTACATGCACAGCTGGATAATGTTTAGAAGCTGCTAAACAAGCAGATTTGCTCAGTAGAGGATGCAGAGACTATAGAAGAAGAAGATGTGAACTGGATCAGTGGAACTGGATTTCAGAGATCTGGAAACCAAGGAGGATACAGAAATTTCTCAGGACAAAGAAGCAACTTCAACCAGAGTTCACAGAAGCCTAACCACCAACAACTACAGCAGCAGCAACCTCAACAACAACATGAGTTATGGAAACTCACTCTACACAATTCCACCCCCACCCACCCAGGAAAGTAAACTAGAAGAGATGCTTGACAGAGTTCTTGAGAGTCAGCAGAAACTTCAAGTGGATTTCAATGGAAAGATTGACTCCGTCTACACCAACCTGAACACAAAGCTTGATGCTTTGAGCACCCATGTGAAGAAGTTGGAGACTCAGGTGGTTCAGACAGGAGAATCAGTTAAGAAGCAAGAAGCTTTAACAAGGGGAATGGGAGACTTTGCTACTAACCACCACGTGAATGCCATCCTGGATGATGATTTTTGGCAAGTGGTGAAGCATGAGAAGCTGCAAGAAGAAGATTTCGAAGCTCAGAGTCCAACATGGTTCGGATCAAATTCATATCGATCGATACTATCGGACCGTCATCGATCGATATCACCCAGAGCAAAACGATCGATAAGCTTTACCGAGCGTCGATCGATGGACCTCGAGGAATCTACCTACGAGTGCAATGTCGTGAAGATTATGACACACGAGGAGTTTGCAGCACGACACCCACATCCGCCCACCCCTATCGAAGTCGACACGACTTCAACATCCGTCGATCGACACCAAGATTCTCCCATCGATCGACATAGTGTAGCCGATATCGACTGACACACCCCAGTAGCCGTCGATCGATATGCAGTTCTCACACGACGAGTGAAACTACCAAAGATAGACGTTGCACGACTTAATGAACTCAGGGAGCAGTCTAAGCCTTCCAGAAACCCACCACCCGCCATCATGAAGAAGCCCATGGATATCATTGATCCTATGGAGATAGAAAAGAAAAGTCAGGGTAGAATTCTCAGAAAAAGGAAAGAGAAGGTTCCTAAACACCTTAAAAGAGGAGTTAATGAGAAGGAGATGGAAAGCTTTAGAAAGAGAGTTCTAAGGATACCTAAAGAGAAACCCTTTGAAGAAGCCTACTTTGCACACAGATTGTGGATGTTCTTCAGGGAAACTAAGAAGACATCAGGAGGATGTTTAATCAAGTCAAAGATAGTATGAAGAAGAGGATCACACTGGAGAAGAAGCGTGATCCAGGGAAGTTCACAATACCTTGCTCAGTAAGAGGTATTGAGTTTCCTCGCGCTCTCTGCGATACAGGATCTGGAGTTAGCATCCTACCCAAGGTTATGGCAGATCATCTAGGTCTGAAGATAGAGCCTACTGAAGAATCATTCATCTTTGTGGATTGTTCTCAGCAGAACTCTGGAGGAATTGTTTGCAACCTTGATTGGTGATGCCCTAATACCAACAGACTTCCATGTCTTGGACGTCGAGCTAAACTTCAACACTTCTCTACTACTTGGAAGAGCCTTCCTGGCTACAGTTGGAGCTGTTTGTGACCTAAAAACAAACAAGCTTTGCCTTACCCTGATTGACCCAACAATCTACTACAATCCAGTTCCAGTCATCAAAATTCCAAGGAAAGAGAGCTCAGAATTGGTGGCAGCATGCTTTTGTGCACATGAGTACGATTCACAAGCCGAGTATGAGACAGAGCACGACGAATCGACCGACGGAGGCTACATCCCATCGATCGATACCAATTGTCCTACGTCGACCAACGAACACACTTGGTCATCGATCGATACCCCAATTATGAGCACCGATCCTATCATTAATCATGTATGTTACCTCCTTTTTGGTGTAAGTGTTGCACACTGGATCTCCTCTAGCGAATTGTTCAGCATGTTCTGGTAGACAGAAACAAGAGCGCTAAAACATTGAGGCTCTGTATAGCAGCTTTCTGATGTCTTCTTTGGAAACGTTGATGACGTCTCCATCTTCTCCTCTTGCTAACCCAGATTCATCTCTGTAAACTCCATATTCGTCCTTCTTTTCCCAAAAGAAACGACGAACTCCGAAACTGAAAGCTCGTTTCCCAAACTCTCAGTGTATATCGATCGACGCATGATGTTTCCTATCGATCGATGCTCGATGAAAATCTGGATCCTCTGAGTTGAGATGATCTGCTGCTTCAGCATCTTGCCTGACTGATGTATCTACAATGTTTCTGCTGATGGTGCTGATGTTCTGGATTGCTGGGTTGCTTTGTGAAGAGATTAACTGATCCATTGGCATCTGAAGTATTTCTGCAATGTCTTCTCTTGATACATGAATGATTCTTCCATCCATTGCTCGTGCATGGCCATCTGGATCCCTGAAAATACCATACTCATCCAGAATTAAAAATCCAAAATCTGTATTATGTGTTTGTACCTCGGATGGTTGAATGGTTATATCGATCGATGGGGTGGCTGTTGTATCGGTCGATGGGTTGGAAAACCTGTCGATCGTCTGAGGTTGTGCCGTATCGGTCGATGAGACTGCGTAGGGTTGGGAATTGTGAGTCGGTGTTGCTGTTTCTACTGCAAAACTCTCGTGATAATCGTATGCCCAACTGCCAATTGAATAGTCTCCGTCTCTAGCATCATCGTCTACTGTGTCTATCGATGCTGGTAAGGTAGTATCGATCGATGGTATGAAAGACCGTTCGAACGATGTCGGTAAGGTTCTGTCGATCGATGGTGAGAAGGCTTTGTCGATCGATGTCCTGATTCTGAGGTTGGGGTGGAGAAGTCTATCTTCATCTTCACGAAGAAACTGGTACTCTACTCGCTCCTCCTCATAATCCTCATCATACTATTCTTCTCTATGAGTAGTATCAATAGCCAGTGCTGGAATGTAATGATCATTCTCCCAACTGTCTATTGAAAAGTCGCCGTCTGGAAACTCTGCTTCGATGCTTGTGAACAACCAACGTTTTCATCTTCTTTATTTTGATTTTTAAGTTCAATCTGAAAATTAAAAAACTCTGTAAATGGTTAGATATTTTTATTGTGAAGTTATCTGGAGTTGATTAATAACTAAAGAATTCATGTTAAAATAGAGAATGATGATCATGTACATTCACTTTAAGATAGAGTTAAGTTTTAAATCATGATATTCATCTGTTGCGTTACTCGCAAGTCGGTACCTTTTTTGTTAAACATCCAACAAACAAAAATTACAAAAACTAAAAATTCCAAACCAACCATATAATAATAAAAAAAATCATAAGAAGCAAGCAACATAAATCTTACAACAAATATAACCTTTTTCTAATCAAACATCCACCCAATCAATAGTTTAAATCATCAATCATTTATCACCAATATCAAATTAATTTGCAACTGAAACACACCAAATAACAAATTATAAAAACAATTATACAAACTATAATAACATTAAAATCGAATCCCGCACGTAACGCGGACCGATCCTAGTAACTTGTTGAAAATAAAGTTAAATCTAATTATACTTCAGTTTTAATAATCTACTAGACCTTGACCCGCGATTTATTTTGTGTTCAACGTAAATTCGTAAACCACTGATTTTACAAAATGTCCATTTATATTTTTATGTTTTGTAAAATATATTCAGAATGGAATATATTATTTATAATATAGATGTTTGATAATAATTTTTTTATCTGTACATAATATTATATTGATAATTTTATAACTTGATGTAAATTGATGTAATTTTAATATCCATATATTAAGCTATTGCTTTTTGTTTATTTATTTAAAAATGATTTAATTTTTGTAGTAATTTTTAGGAATTATTATTAATTTTATAATATTTTGTTTTCTTGAAAATTTTATTGTAGCAGATTAATATATATTATATATTACAATTTGTGTTTTTATTTTTCACAACAAAGAAGCACAAAAAGTATTGCAGTTCACTTTAATTTATTAAAAAAATAATATGTAAAATATGTAAAAAATTGGAGTAGACTATATAATAAAGTGAATTGGGTTATATATTTGGGCTAGACTATATAATAAAGTGAATTGCGCTATATAATTAGAAGCAATTTTCTCCGGCTAAATTATCTAATTCCTTAAATAACAAATATCATATATGCTTCTATATATGATGGTTTACAAAATCTATAGCATAATACCGTATTAATTAACTTAATAAATAAAGTAATACTATATTTATAAATATTTTTATATAACATACACAATATATTTCGAGATTTTTTTTTATTTTCAGCACAAAGAAATAACAATCCATTGTAATTAATTAATTTAAAATTTTGATTTTAAATGAAGTGGAAAATTTTATAAATAAGAAAGAAATGCAATGATTAAATGTGTAAATAAAAACAAAATATTTAATATGCTATCTTTATTTCCAAACAATTCTCATTTAATCTACTATCCAAGTTTCCAAACGACAGAATCTGTAAATAAGAAAGAAATGCAATGGCTAAATGTGTAAATAAAAACTATTTAATCTGCTATCAGTGTTTCCAAACAACTTTCATTTAATCTACTATCCAAGTTTCCAAACAGTACCAAAAGATACTTCAGTTTTAATAATATAGATTTAATCTGCTATCCAAGTTTTCAAACGACAGAATCTGTAAATAAGAAAGAAATGCAATGGCTAAATATGTAAATAAAAAAATATTTAATCTGCTATTCGTGTTTCCAAAAAACTTTCATTTAATCTACCATCCAAATTTCCAAACAGTACCAAAAGATACTTCAGTGTTAATAATATAGTTGTACAATCTCTCGAGAATTGTCCACTTGTAGTAAAAGTTGTATATATTGAATTATACCCTCGTAGATAGGGGTGTCAAAACAAGCTATAGTTCGTGAGCTGGCTCAGCTCAGCTCAATTTTTCATGAGCATGATCACTATTTTTTAGGCTCATTTAATAAATGAGCTTAATGATCGAGCGTAAATTAGATCACGAGTTATTTGAAGGATCTTAAATGAACATGGGCTAACTCATGAGCTTGGTTATTTTTATACTTAATATATAAATATTATATATATATATATATATATGTGTGTGTGTGTGTGTGTGTGTGTGAATGACTTATATATTTCTTTTGTAAGAAAAGATAGTTTCTATATTAATCATATTTATCTTCTAATATTAGAATGTAAAACCAAAAGGTTTAAATATATACAAAAATGTAAAAGAATATTGATATCAATCCTCGTATCATATAACTTTAGAATTAACATATAAAATATTCCAAGACACTGTTGTGAAATATATATCTTTATGATTTGAATAGATGAAGAGTTTGAAGATGAATCGTCTCAAGACTCTTATGTGAAATAGATTTTTGAATCCCTGATTTAGCTTTGATATAATATATTTGGGTGTTAATTTTATTCAGTGTTTCATATTAACATTTTGGATTTTTAATATTTAAATTATATTATAGAAGATTATTCTCTATTTTATTTTTAATTATTTTATTAATTTTTATTTTTTATATTTGATCACGAGTTAGCTCATTTAACTCATGATCTAGATGGTCTGAGTTCGAGTTTACATATTGAAACTTATATAATAAATGAGCTGAGCTGAGTTAGCTCATGAAAGATCCGGACTCACTATGAACTGAGCTGAGTTGAGCGACCTACCTCATTTTGACACCCCTACTCGTAGACTTTAAAATTGTTTATATATGTAATTATTGGGGAGATTTAGGTTAGGTTCGATAATATCATGAGACATGGAAATATTCTTCCCTATCTATAAATTTTATCTTTTAACCTAGAGACAGGATAAACACGTGACCGGTAAACCGGAAATTAAAAACTTGAAAACTGGAGATCAGCGTCCTACTGTAACCCAACAAAATCTCTTCTAGGTGAATTTAAGCCCAGCATTTCCTCCTTCAATCGTATGAACGATACAGCGAATGCAAATTGTATGAAGAAACACACGATGGAGACCTGGATATACGTTAACGTGGTCAAGAAGATAATAATAACAAACTTGACTTGGAAAGTTCTAAGCAATTTTCCCGTTACAAAAATATCAAAACAAATGAAAAAGTAAGAAGGAATAAAGAAAAATGTAGAATTGAGGAAGAGGTCTACTGAACGAGAGATTCAGTCTCTTCAATAAGAAACTGTTTTATAAGTTGTCATGTGATAATTGGCATTATTTTATTTAGGGGTAAACTAATGTTAACAAGATGTTTTCCTGCACCGTATTGCAAAAATTAAAATTTTAAAATTAAATTATATTTTTTTAAAAAAAATTGTTTATTTTTAGCTTTTACTATTTGCATACAAAATTTAATTTTAATTTAATTTAATGATATGCAAAAATTAAGGTAAAATAAATAATATTTTATTTAAATTTAAGTTTAATAATATATGTGTATATATTAAAATTTATAATCTCAAAATAATTTTAATCAATTTACTTTGGTTAAAATATATTAAATTAAATTTATAAAATTAAGAGGAATTTGTTTAGTTTAATTATCAAAACGTAAAACTAAATAATATTTTTAAAATTTGTAGATATTAAAAATAAACTAATGGTATTGGGATTAGAAAACTATAATTTAAAAATCTGTGTAAAAGTTTTAAAAATTGTTTTAGTAATAAAAATTATGTAATTATAAAAATATCATTAAATCATATTTCAAAAATTGAAAAATATTGTTATATTTCCGTTTCTACTATTATATTGTTTATTGTTTTATTAATGATTATCTACAAATTATTAATATATTTTTAAAAAAATTATCAAAAATATAAATTAATATTATAAATATCTATGTCGAATTAAGCTTCAAACCATGTCATCAGTATACCATGTCATGATTTTTCTTTCAAAATCAATGTGGTGTTGACATTGACATAATGTCTAAAAGATGATCATCTGAATTTTGCATACTAAACAAACAAGATAACTAACAATATCAAAAATATTATTTAATTACTTTTAATAGGAACTAGATTTTAATCCGCGCTTTTAAAGCGGATTTGATTTTTGAGTAAAAATGTTAATTGGTATTAAGTCCTATTTATATTAAGTACTATTTTTGAATTTTGATCTACATATATCTACGTTAAAAATAGATATTCAGTTTTTCATATATGACTTGTACCCGGGGTTAAACCGGTAAACTCATTGATACATATATAATCTGGTTAAAATTTAATTAAAAGATCTTTTTTAATTAAAATATGATAAAACCCAGTAAAAATCTTAAAATTATCATTAACCCATGACCTAACCCTGTTTGACTCATTTTTTAATTAATTTTGTGTAAACTTTTAAATTGTACATAAAATTGAAAAAACTATTAAATTTGTAATTTTTTGTCCTTTGATGAATTTTTTACTATTCAAAAAATGAAGAAAATAATATTTGATAAAAGCAAAGTATTAGTTTGTCTTGTTATTTATAATGTTTTAGGAATAAGTTTAAAGATCTTAGATTGTATAAGAAATATTTCAAAATATTTATTTTTACTATTGTGAATATTAGAAATTATATGACAATATTAGTTTTTCTTGTTATTTATAATGTTTTAGGAATAAGTTTAAAGATGTTAGATTGTATAAGAAATATTTCGAAATATTTATTTGTTACTATTGTGAATATATAATTTAAATTGTTGGGGAAAAAACTAAGATATGTTAACAACCTAATTAAAAGAAATATTTTTTTGTTAAATAAGTAAAGATCTATAGACATTAATGTTTGTTTATATAAATAATATACTGATGACATGGTTTGAAGCTAATTGCGACATAGATATTTATAATTTATCTAGAAGCAAGTTGGATCCATTCTTCTACTTCTATATTAATAATATTGATAGTATAATGTTTGAAGTATAAACCCTAATTTTGTCCACTTGTAATAAAAGTTGTATATATTGAATAACACCAATCTTAGGCTTTAAGATTGCTTATGTATGTAATCATTGGTGATATTTAGGTTAGATTTGGTAATATCATGAGATATGAAACAAATAATATCTAACTTCCAAGATTTAATTACTATTTCATGTTATTTGATTCCAAAATTTAATTAATATTTCTAACAAAAAAATAATAGATGTGAAACTTTTAAAAATAACATGTTAAAATTAATATATCAAATAACATATTTATATAAAATAAAATTGTTAACATATTTTAAAATTTTACATCTAGAAAATTAAAGTGATACGTGATATTGGATCAAATTTTGATTGATATTTTTACGATTGTAGTTTTTTGTTTGATTATTCTTATGAAAGATACAAATATTATTAAAATGCAAGGTAAGTTGAACGAATATATTAACTCATTTATGTTAAAGAAACATTGAAATGAATTTTGACCGATGTGAGACAAGTTAAAATATGGTTATTAAAATAAAATACTATAATTTTAATAATGATTATGCACTTTGATACAGTGTATATCTAATATATCTTTTTTGGTCAACGCCCACAAATCTAATGTAACTAAAAATATATTTTATATTGTGAACTAGGGTAAGCCGGCGCTACGCGCTGGATTTTTATATTATTATTTATTTAAATTGTTTTGATACAATAATTTTAAATATATGGTGATTTGTAAATATACATTTTTTGTAGTTTTATAAATTTTGTTTTTTTCATCTTAGAAAATAAGATATTTTGAAAAATATGTAGATATAATTTATTTCACTTTCTACATCACTGGTCCTGAAATTATTGTAAGGAAAGTGAATAAATTAATTAACCAATTAGAGAATAATATTTTATAACCTTTTTGTATGAATATATGTTACTCTGTGTAAAAATATAATAATATATACTATGTTCTTACATTTTGGAAGGAGTTACACATTTGTAATATAGTCACATCTCATCAACTCACAATGATCTTAATTAAAAAGTAAACTTGTTCTCGTACACTAAATCTCTAATAAAGGAAAAATCAAGCGAATTAATCAAAAAATAATAATTTGCATAAGGGATCTAATATATTTCAATTATCATCAAAAATGATGCTTTAAAAGTTAAAACCGATAAAAAATGTAGCATATTTTACTGATTCAATTTGGGAAACATATTTTCCACAAAACATGCATAAGTGATCTAAAATATTTGAATATCCACAAATGTGACACTCCTTGAATTGAGACAAAAAAAATGTGAAGCATACTTTGCTTAATCCATTTGAATTTTTTTCACAAAATACCATTATTTTAATCTTATAGACATAGTTTTCACAAAGACTACTATTCAAACTTTACTCGATGAATCCTTACCTTAAGGGTTCTACTCATGTGATCGGAATCAATGGTGTAATAATTGTCAATTATATTTGAATTACTGTATAGTTCAGTTACTAATTTATGATTCTGTCATTTTGAACGTTCTCGAATTAGTAGCTATTCATATATCTATCACTATTATTTCCTTTAATTTATTAAATTTTAGTTTTATAAAAATAATTTAAAATTAAGTCGACAGAGTCTAAAAGATCATGTTACAGAGTGTATTGGACGTATGTAGAGGGTTGAATGTTTAAAAGACAAACAGTACAAAATATTTTAAATGTTTAATTTACTTATAACTAAAATGGTACTAATATTCATGATTTTTTACAACAATTTTATCTATTCATTTTAGAAGGTATGTACTTGCCTGTTGCAGGAAAAAAAGTGTTTAATTATTATAAAATTGTAAAACTAAAATTATTTTTCCTTTTCTTTGTACATTTTAAAAAAAAAAAACTAATGACTTCACGATGTAAAAGAAATAACTTATTCTTTACAAATAAAAATATTTTCGGACACATAAATAGATAATATGAAACTATCATTACTATACATGTTTCTTTTTTGAGAAAGGGTATACAAATACATGTTTTTAGAATCTTATATGTTTTATCATATATGAAAGCTGAGTTAACCATGTTATCAGAATAGTTGAATAGAATTTTGGAATAAATATTATTGTCTAACTTATATAATATAATCCTTACTATAATTTAAAATTAATATAATTATTTCTTTAGTTTATTAAATATTTATATATTTTAATTTTTATGAACATTTAAATTATAATGATTTAGCATACATATAGATGTAGATGATGAAGACGTGGGTTTATTAAATTTATTATTTGTTTATTTTTATATAAAAATGTTTTTAATTTATTAAAAATAGCCATTTAAATATTTAAAAATGAAAATGTTATATATATTTATAAGATTATGTAAGGAAAATTGTATTTAATGTGCAGAAAATAGAAAAAGTTTCTGAAAATAAGAAAAAAAAATAATAACTGAATAATTTTAATAATTATAGTGGAGAATGAAGGGAAATGGGAATTATTTTAAAAACTATTGGTTCAAGTAGATGTTTAGCATTAGAGGGATATATAAACTAATTAATGTATAACATTCCACCAAATCTTTTATAAGTACAAAGAAACATTAGTTTCAAAAATACACATGGTCGTACAAAGAATATTGTGAATGGCATTCCTCGGTGGTTGTGAATATTGTTAGATAATACACCCGTACATCTGCCACTGGTCGCATCGATCCCATTTGCGAGCTGATCAATCTCTCTTTTGGTTTCAGAACTTATTTATTCTTCTTACTAAAGATATACCTTTTTGGATGGTTTTGGTTTGACAGGAAGATTCGAACAGGACGTTGCTATCCACTGGAAAGAGGTTGAGACTAAAGCAAGTGGAGAGCACTCCACCAGATGGAATGGAGCTTAAGAAATAGAAGTATTGGTCTATTTAAATCCTCTCTGTTGGTCTGTGAGAAGTTTTGACAAATCTATAAACTTGATTTTTTTTTTTTTTTTGATTTTTGCTTGAGTTTGTCTCTTCATTTTTGCATTGTGGTCTGAGAAAACGAATCTTATATTATATTATAAAACTTCTCCAAGTTTTGTATTTTGTACTTTGTTAAGGTGTGTTATTATTTGGGTTTGTGAATCGTGTGTGAACTGAACCTTTTTGTACCACTCGCCGTTTGTAGTGGAAACTTAGGTTGGTGAATCATATTTTTTATGTTCGGATGGTGTTAATAATAGCTTGTTACTCAAGTAATCGCTGAATTTTTGTACCAGATTTGTGAGCCTGTTATTTTAATATGTTTGTATTTGTAACACATGTGAAAGATGAGACAGTGAGCTAAAGTTTCTTGCTACAGTTTGAGCAGGAACGGGTACAAATAAAATCAATTTCCTATATTGTCGGAGAACCAGAATTACACACAGAAACTTATACATCCTGTCCTAAAATATTTTATTCTGGTTGACATGCCTGAGAGGGAGCAGTGATGACAAAATCATTGAGCTCCGCTATTCTCAGAGATTCCACCTTAGCATGGCCCCTTAGCAATGGAGCTGCTCGTGCAAGTCCAGTGTCTTGCGCGACCAACCTGCATAACTGAATATTAAGTTGTTAGGCTTAGCGATATACATTTTGAATCTCACCGAATTAGTATATGTATAGAGACAACGATTCTCAAGAAGTTCCTTGTAGAAAAAAAATCTCCTGTAGGTGTTTCCTTGTCAAAGTATAACTGTGTGCCGGAGGTGGCATTCAAAAACAGACGGTGTGCATCTCATTGTGATTACGGAACCGGAAAGATTCAACAGATATTGGAACGGCGGATTCGGTGCTCACTGAAAGAGGTTGAGATGCTAAAACGGATTGGCAGGGAAGAGTCCGATAGCCGATAATTCTGGTTACATCGAGTAACATCGAACCCGGTTAGGGAATAAACCGAACCCGCTTAGGGAATAAACCGAACCCGCTTTCATATTAGGCATGTGAGTCGCAAGTTGGTTGACATTCACGGTGGCCGCCATCATGGTCGTCTGAACATACGTAAAATAAACACAACAATCAGTCAAAAATGTTGAACAAATACTTTTTTAGAAAATAACTTTGTAATATGGATTGACAACGGCAGAAGTGTCTAAAAACTTTGAAAAATGACTCATGGAGAAACGTTTAACAAAAATTTTGAGAAAAACTTTCTACTATGGATTCAGGACGGCGGATATGTTTAAAGCATTTAGTGAAATAAATCTGTTTATGAACAAAAGGCATAGCTAAATAAGATACCTGAGAATCAAGTAGGAGCATATCAACTCCCATGAACTCTCCACCACATCGTACATTCCTGGCCTCTCGGAAACGCTCAACAGTGGAAGAGGAACGGCCCGGCTGCAAATCATAGAGGAAGACCGAAACATCAACCATAGCTCACAAAGAATTAGTTTATAACAAATGAAAGGTTGATTGTGAAAGTATGAAAGCCTACCCCTTTTATAGATGAAACTTCACCGCCGTGCATAACCAGAACTCGATTTGAATGGAGATTTTGGGTGATAGATTAATGGAGGGTTTTAAGAGGATTATTCAGTAATTGTATCCGTTCACACTGTGAGGAAGAAGATGAAAGAGCAATAGTAAGACCTAATCGTCATGAGGTCTGCAGTAGAAGAACACTGGTTTTACCCTAGATGGAAACGCGGCGTCTCATCTCACGGACCTGATAACGGGCTCGTCTGTAACAAAATTAAAGAAGACAAAATGAACATAAAAGCCCAATCACGTTAGATACATTGGTAACAATCAAAGCCCATCAGACTCCAGATTTAAAGGAAACGCGGATTAGATGTGCGTTTAGACATCTGTCGACGCCCAGTGAACCTAATTTCTGACGTGGCACTCCCTAGAAGAAGAGAGTCTCTTCTTTATAATATACCAAACCCAAATGATGGATATGTGACGTGGTGAAAAAAACAAACCCTATTGGCTGATTTTAATTGTCAACGTGGAGGGCCTCTCTGTTGAGGATATCCTCCTTTTAGTTATAGTAGACTAGATCCTTTGTCCGCGCTACGCGCGGATAATGTCTAAAAGGAAATCTCCAATCATTTTATTTAACTAATCTTATCGTTGAAAAACCGAAGAAATAGAATGTAAGATTAAATAGAGAAAAAAATGATTGACAGAATCATTGTGTTAAAGCAAGTGGTTGTTTGGTAAGTACTATTAATAATGCACAACTTTTTTAGAAAATAAATCTTTTATAAATTTTTTAGCAAAACACTCATTTTGTTTTAGAATAAATAATTTACATAATAATTAGTGTAATTCTTTCGTTGTCTTTTATATTTTTTTATTTTCAAAAGTTGGTAGAAAATAATCACTTTCACAATCTGAAAAACATTTAAGGTATTTATTGTTATGAATAGAGTTTATTTATTTATAAAGTTGAAGATATTAATTTTATCCTCGCCACCAATGTTTTGGAAATCGAACAGGACATTGGTTTGGTATTGTAATTGGCTCAATGGTCGAACCGGTACTACCAAATTTAAATTTTAATGTAGTTTTAAATTAAGTATTTTATATATGTATAGTTATAAAATTATTTCTATAACACTTTATACTATTGGTAGAATCTAAAAAAGATATGAAAATAAAATAAATTTTTTAGCAATATAAAATATAATGAAAACTAATTTATTTAGTAATATATTAAAAATAAATAGATTTTTATGATATCTTGTTAAAATGTACAATTATTTTTAACTTAGATTTTAAAAAAAAAAAAATTAATATTGAACCGGGTCACTCGTTTAGTGCATCTGACCAAGTTTTAAATAGATTTGCTGGTTTTTAACGTAATCTAAATCCGGTTAGAAGAGTGAGTCATATTCCAGTCGGTCGGTTCTGTTTTGAAACAATGCTCGCCGCGGACCATCGCCCTTAACAACCAAACTACATAATCATTTTAGAAGTAAACATTCATTATGAACTTATGTCAAAAACATATACATAATTAACTCAAGTTGTGTTATTTATTGTTTTTAATCATTTTTCAAAATTTCAAGTTCCATCTAATTTTTTTTTATTTTTTTTTTAATTTTTTTTTCTAAGTTTCTTAAGGCTCTCCCTCCAGTCTCCAATGTGAACCAAATTGTATGTATGGAATAGATCAAAATATAACTTTATAGCAAAGACATAGAAATCAGTGTCTCCACCATAATTATACATTTAAGAAAAGATAATCATCTGAACTTAAAAAACAACTAATTTCTTTTTGTTCAAACAGAAAAAATAATCTCGTTAATAGTTTGTTGACAAAAAGAAATTTTAATAGTTTGTTGAAAAAAAAATGTTAATAGTTTATAAACTTTCACGGGTTGAGCGTGTTGATTAAACTTGCATAATGGTCCATTACCTTCTCTGTTGGCTCACAACCAAAGCATCTGAAGACTCCGTTTTGTGTTTTCTTCATTTTACGCTGTTTGCAAAATCATAAAATACATGTAGATGCAAAGCACTTTTTTTGTTGAACTGACATTGGTTGACCAACCATCAAATGCACCGGTCAGTAGAACTTCTGAGGCTGACTTAGGCCGTACTATGGATGTAGTTCAGAGTAACCATAAAGCTCTTCTACCATGATATTTTCTCTGTTTCTCCTGTACAATCCTTTGTATCTCTAACAGAAAAAAAAAGTTGACCAATATTGTGAGAGACAATAGTATAAGCTTCCTCTTTTTGGACATCAGCAAAGAGAAACATACATTATAGCTCTAACTATCTTTCCTCCACGAAATAATAAACCAAAAATAAGCCAAATGCATATAAATGTTGGAATCATTACTATTTTAACAGGAAATTATGTAGGGAATAGAGAAATGTTTTGAGGTCCCATTTGGTCGAGCAATTACATACGAAGAAATAAAATGAGTTACCTTACTTGCCACAACTTCATTAGGATGACTGGATGAGACCTTAGGGAATGAAGAACATAAGAAAGTTCTGACTGAATATTCTGGAGGATGAAACGACATTTCGTGCTTGTTTGCAAGGTTCCAGAAGATACACTCGCCCTGAAAGTAAACCTCTTTATTGTATAATCAAATTTATAAACCAATAAGAGTTTTTGCTTGCGTTATGTTTCTAGCCTCCCAGAAATGGATCAGCCGGAACCGTAACTCAGATTCATGTGGACCTTGTGAGATATCTCTAAAGTACATAGCCAGTTGTAATTTTTTGAGAGGAGGATTTCGAGGTTGAATGGAATCAAGTGAAGACGAAATGATTTATAAAGAAGGAGAAAGTAAGGGAGATGAAACGAATTCATTAAGAGTGTATTGAAGTAAATTGATTGATAGCAGTTGAGACTCAATAACGCAGATTGGAAGATGAGAAAACAGAGAATACGAAAGTCGAAGGAGAGTCACGATGGACGATATAGGGTATCAGGTTTTTTGTGTGTGATGATGATTGGGCCACAGATAATGGAGGGCCCAATAGAATGCTTTCTCAATTGTTAGTATTATGGAGTCTAAAACGAAGAAAAAATCTGATTTTTAAGTCCGACAGGAATGGTATGACATGGTTATAGAAAGCATTCCTATTGGTAGATTTTTTGAGCAGATGTGGACAGCTTCTACTTGCAAGTTATTCTCCTTTTAGTATAGTATTAGAGGGTTTGCCCGGGCTACGCCCGGGTTATTTATTTATAATTTTTGATTTTTTTTTAAGTTATACATAATAAAAAATCAATAAATTGAAAAGTGTCAATAACATTAAAGCAAATGAAAATAGATTTTTTATAATGTTATCTTGTTGAATTTAATGTTTGATCTTCTATACTCTTTTTGCATTTTCATACTAATTATATACTGTTTAATTTGATGCATATGGTTTTTCTGAAGCTGCCAACAAACATCATCGTAGGATTTAACTAAGATATGATTCATAGCAAGTTGAGTCGTTAACTTTTCTATATTGTTTATAAATTCACACACGATGGACTAAATGATGCGCTAATGAGAAAGGTCGTATTGAAACCTAAGCCAGCTTTGGATATTAATTTATGATTGAAGGCGACAATGACCATTTAGTATAAGACTGAGAAATGAATTGAAACAATCGGATGCATTATGTTATGTGTTTGATGAGAGCTTGATTTTGTTGTAATACTGGATTCTTTTTTTTTCATTTTATGTAAGATAAGAATATGGGACTGCTTGCCACCCTTCAAGCTATTAGTCCAAATTTTGTATCTAATATACATAATAAGTCATGTTGAATGTGACTACACTTTTTGAAAGCTAAATAAATTTACGTTTTAAATCTAAGAAACTAAAACCCAATTTTATCCAAACTAAAAGAAAATCAAAACTATGAAGTTTTTGTTACTTCGAAATCAAACTTGTCGTCTAGGTAGTACGTTGGTTATTGACTTATTGTTATGCATATTTAAAATACATACAAAGCTACTCTCATTCATATGGATTGCATAGTATCCAAAACGTACGTGGTTGTGGAGATTTAAAATACAAAATACTCTCACTCTGTCACTCACACACATGCAATACATTAGCTATGAAGCATCTCCTATCTCCGTCTCTGCAATGTACACTTGGTTTTTAAGATATTGATGGAAATATTTTCATATTGTAACTGAGAATTTAAATCGAGGAAATCCTAAATTATACACATATTTCTCTCTATTTGTACTTTACTAAAAGCACTAATAAAATTATACCATTTTGGTAATGAAAAATCACAAAAAATCAACTTTTTCAAAAAAAAAACACAAACACACAGACAAATCAAGTTAAATTCTCAGGGATATTCAAATCCGAGGAAACTTTTTAGTTTTTTCCCGGCAAATGGAAACATCTACAAAGGCACTAAAGCTCTATACAATCTTATGGCAACATAGTTCAGTAAATTTAACAGAGAATAATGTTTTAAGGATATACAAACATAGTTTATGAGAACAGAAAGACGTAGAGAAGTAGACACTGACATATTTTATCCTTTTTTTTTTGAACACCGACATATAGCATCCAATAAGAGAACATCTATTGGTTCTTAATCAACCTAAATGTCTCTTCCTCTGAACCACACCGACCACAACCGAGCACAACACTCGGCATTCTCAGAGCTGTGGAAAGCTTCCTGAAGAAAACAACAGTAAGGTTACTGAACTCCATGTACACCAGCTGCAGTGTTGCGTTCTTTCTTCCCTCCCATTTTTTGTTCACTAACTCTATGTCCGTGTTTGTCATCTCTGCACTCAGAGCTTGGTATTGGTTCAATCCCTACACATGTTCAAGCCGTCTATAACACTGAGCCAAAGTAGATAAGTCTTAAAAGTATATATAGTACTAATAGAGGAAGAGAACGTACCACCGTCTCATTCACAAACTTGTGAACCAGATCTATCAAGGTCGCATGAACCTGGTAGTAATGGAAACACAAAAAGAAAGATAAAAGAGACGGTTATTGCGTGTTTAGTTTGGTTGCTGATTCACTTTGGATAAGGGTTATAGGAACTCAATTACTATAACAACTTGGTTTAAATTTATAAATATTGGCAGCAAAAGAGGCGAAAACATACACTCCATCAACAGACTTCTTGAAATATTTGATCAAAAAGGCATAAATTTCCCTGTACCATAACAGTAACTCAAATCATTGTTTAACAGTAATCAAATCTTGATATCTAAAAGTAGAAATTAAAGCATTCACAATATTACCTCAGTTTCAGAGGCTTTCCAAGACGACAAAGTTTATATTCCAGCTCTAATATTTTTTTGGTTAATAATCATATGGATGCTTTAAAAGATTGACTTGATCACATGTTCTAGATGCTGTTCAAACAACAAAAGATATTTTACAAACTACAACGAACAGGACAAAAATATGAACCAATACGCTTTCCTCAGTGAGAATAAGGTAGAGTCTGATGACCAACCCGGCTTTTATTGACGCAGTATATTTCGAGTTGTGTGTAGCCATTCTTGCGTTGGTCTTTTTTTTTTGTGCGGAGAATTTTGTAGAGATTGATTCTACACAACAACCTTAGAGAAACTGTCACTGTCCCTATGAAAGAAATGGCTTTATAACTAAACGAATCACATAAGCATGACTATACCTGCGAACGGCAAGAGCACCAAGAAGCTTCTAACGGAGAGACTCCGCCGAGGCAATGGCACAGAGACCTATGTTGGCAACCTTCTCAGCATAAAGCTCAACACTGTCTTGACAAAAGATGGCAACTCCCTGATGCTCCTTCTCTTCTCACCTATAAATATCCAATAGTTATCTTTATGAGATCATCTTTACACATAAAGTCCATAGCTTTGTACGTTTAGAGATTGTACATATTACCGAGCACATTTTGAGTACGGGTGGCTCTCATGATAATCTCAGTCCTCATCGGAGTAACCCTAACCTCCACACCTGAGTAACCATCCTCTGCTGCTCCCTAGTCAGCACCTCATTCAACTCATCGTAGAGTTCAAAGTTCAAACTACGATTCCTAGAAAGAGATCCATGAGGACAGAAAAGAACACAGTGAAACTCACCTTCCTCTTCTTGCTGATTTGCGTCGCCATGATGTTCAAGCCGCTGAAACCCTAGGGTTGGTTCGAAGAGCGGTAGTTACCGAATAAATAGACAGGGGCCAGGGCTTCTGAGAAGAACCTATCTTGGTTCCTGAAAACATGGAAGCTCAAGCTACATTCCTATTGTTTAGGAAATATCAAGTTCTTTAAAGAAAATCTATCGCAATAGGTTAAGGAATGGTGGAATGCAGGAAAAGAGAAACTGTACCTTTGGTGAGAGTATCAAGAACTTCATTGGGCTAAGTTCCTGAAAACTTTCTTGCCTTTCTCTCCTGATTCAAACAAACAAACAAAAAAAAAAATCAAAATCTAAAAGAAATAGATAATAGGCATCGCCAGATCCAATGAAGAAACAAAGATGAAAAAATAATTATAAGAGAAAAACAGATTTCTTTATTTCATTTGGGCATGATGGAAAGTAATAAAAAAATTCTAACAGCATCTTCTCCTTGTAATAAAGTATACGAATCTCTTATGTGGCTTGCTGCATAAGAAGCCTGGACATATCTAGATTCTTCTTAGAGTGAAAAATAAAGCTTTCTCTAATCACTCATCATATCTACTTAGTTACCAAAATACACAGGATCGTGGATATCAGCATGACAGAAACTAACAATGACAGAGCAGCTAAATATATTAGCTTTCAAGTGGTTTCCTCCCCTGAATAATTTGATTTAAGATCTCACCACTATTGAGAAAGTACCTGGTCACATAGTATAATTGCCGACGGCCCAAATCTGGATCTGCAGAATCAGAACCACCGAGGATAGAGACTTCTTGCCATCCGCCACCCGCCACCACTTCCTCTAAACCCACAAACACGCCAAAACATTAGTCGTGGTAACTTTCTTTATAAAGACATAACATTAGTAAGTAATGCTGGAAGCCACCTCTCTCATAATAGCTTGGATCTCCCTCATGATGTCCTTATCACTCTTCTCCCTCGACACACTGAAAGAAGCCAAAAATTCAAGATTTAATATCCTGAAAACAAAACTTCAAAAACAGCAATCAACATTTAAAAAAAAAAAGACAAACCCTTTCTCAACAACTTTAGAATCGGTCTAAATACGGAAGTTCCACCTCTCCAAGACTTCACCAGTAGCTTTGCTCATTATCACCAACACTACTCTCTGCAACTTCCCAGCTTCAAGCCACTCTTTATAAACATCACATAACTGTATATTATCAGTCTCTCTATAAGACTCATAGACAAAAAAAAAAAAGAATCCTTTTTTTTTAATTACCGGAGATCTGTGAAGATGAATTGATTCAACAAAGGACCTGTGGTTTTAAATTTGGAAGCGTCGAGTTTCCGGTTGACCAGTACGGCGTCGTTTCGTTGTGGAGGAGCTGGAACTCGTTGAAGCTTGGGCTCAGCTTTAGAGAGTAAAGCCCCGGGGAAGGGTCGGAGGGGGTTCGCCACAAGGTGAAAGCGGTTTGGCCAGTGACGTTCATGCCAGGGAGCCACGTGTCGGTTGGGTTTTGAAAGCTCTGGCAAACCGGGGAAGCGTCGTATCCGGTTAAAATCAGGTTACCGGAATCGGCGAAGCGGAAACCGGTGGCTGAATCTTTGTTGTCGGTTTGCCAAACGACGCCGTCGTGGAAGGTGTTGAGGATTAGGTAGCCGGTGGGGGTGAGCTCGAGTGTGGAGGAGTCTGGATCGGAGACTTAGGTAGCGTTTCGGAGATGAATTGATTCAACAAAGGATCTGTGGTTTTCAGTTTGGAAGCGTCGATTAGGCTTCCAATTTTTTGACTATTCATATTTGGAAGCTGTCCCAGAATATAACAACTCTTATTTGACTATTCATCATGATCATATCTTTCTGTTCTGAACGATTGTTTTACTATTCTTCGGTTACAGAAGTGAGGCGGAGCTGGAAAATCCGAGACGGCAGAGATGAAGTACAATTGGTTAATCTTTGATGGGCTTGTTGTCCTAATTTTGATGGATCATGAAACAAATATGTGAGAGCCCAATTAGAACCGACGTGGAAGAAACACGTAACACAATTGGTCTATTTTTCTTTCTGACGTGGATACTCTTAGCTTTGAGCTTATTCCCCTTTTAATATAGGTTAGATAAGATGTCAAACTTTTTTTAAGACCCAAAAATTAGCATGCCTAAAATCCTACTATAATAGATCATATTTACAAAATTAAATATTATATAAACAATCAAAATATATTATTCATATTAAAGTATGGTTTTCAGTTGAACAAAATATTTATAACCATAAAATAATTCTGTGTTTTAAATGTGTGGATCAAAATCTAGTAAAAACTTATAAATTGACACCCAATTACACTTCAAACTTCAATATAATTTAAGTGGCATGTTTAACCATTAAACTTAAATTTATATTTTAAAAAACTTCAATCGAACTTACTTATTGACTACGTCAGAAATATGATAGCAACTGTTCATTTACAAATATAAGAAAATGACGGTGTGTAAATTATTTTCTAAAAAAAATATTCTTTCAGGTAAGTGAATGTTGCTTTGAAAAAAAATTGTTATTAAAAGAAATTGTTATTTTCCCAATTTTTTTATTATAAATATTTTATTCTTTTTTAATAGTAAGAAATCCAAAAACCGATTGACAGATCAACTGAAAGACGGTAACACTGTAATGAACACAATTTACAGCTCATAAATTTAGAAACCACAATTCACTCTTGAGGTACACTTTTATTCAGATGAGACTCGAGAGGTTTCTTGAAAAGGAAGTAATATAGAACAGATGTTGGCACTACAAGGTAATTTTTAGATGATAAGGTTTCAATCCAGCCCATAAAACGTGCCCTATGATCTTGCCACCGACATCGGGGAATGTCTTGCATCCAGGAAGAGAACTTACTTTGCCTGTTCTATCGACTTGAACTGGATACTTTAGAAGATGACTTGTCATCACTGTGACTTCCTCAGCTGCATACTGTCTCCAGTTGAGCTCACTCAAATGCTTAACTCGTCTCACGCATTCCATGTTCTCTGGCTCCTCAAAACCTTGCTCTAGAAACCCTAGATGTTCTGCCCACAGCGACATTCTGTATCCAAAGATCTGCATGAAAGGGGGGGGGGGGGGGGGGGGGATATGCAATGAAACCATGGTTTAGAAGAGATAAAATATAAGAGATATTATAGAGATCATATAATATATCTTGCAGACCAATTAAACGAAGCCAAAGAAAGAATTCTTCATTAATTAGCATGCAAACTCTAATTGAATATTCTTTGAAAGATTTATTACCTGACCACGAGGACGAGAGCCTTTCTTAGCCCATGAATGGTGTAGTTGATACCCTCCCATGGCGATTTCAGTGTCTCTAGTTCCTTCCAAGGATCTCTGGTTGATATTCGCAGAACCAATTAAGACAAACTCATCGTCCACTACCATACCTTTGGAATGCACATATATCATGAATCTTCGACTCTTCAAAGCTTGCACCTAGATTATTTCGTTTTTTTAGTGAGAAAACGATGTCATTAATTAAAGCCAAGATTTCAACTAGAGTTATCAACACACACACACACACACACACACATATATATATATATACATACATATATATATACCTGTGCGGCATTTGGCTTTGCATTTTTCTTAGGTTGATTCCGAGAACTATGTTTGCTAACTGTTACATCAGCAGCCTCTCTGGTTCCAAGACAGAAAAAGTTTAAGTAGTCTTGTGGCTCATACTGATCATCAAGTTCAGCTTCCACAAGTGCGTCGTAGATAGTTTGATACATCATTTGCATGGTTTTATACTACAGAGATGATGAAAAGATTTCAGTATAAAGGATGTGAGATTGTTGTTTAAGTCAGATAATACTTAACAAACCATGGAAAAACTATATACCTGCCAGTATAGAATGCTCTGCATAAACATATCTGTTGGATCACCTTCTGGCCACATTGGAATGACGATATAAGCAGCAAACTTCTCCCTGGCTCTAATCTTACTAGCAATCTTAAGCGCGATTTCCATAGGGATTAGATTATTTGCACCTGCATTTCAAGAAACTCCTTGTTATATATTATTGCACGCATTGATTAAATTGCCTTTAAAATCTTAGAATTTTCTTACCAAGGTCCTTATGTGAAAACCAGTTGAATGATGATCCAAAAAAATATTGGTTTTCAATGTAAATGAAATGCTGAGCAGATCTTATGGCCTTAACATAAGCCGTGTGTATGCTCACGTCTATGAGTATATTCTTCCCACATCGAAGATTCTGTTACATATTTATAATCAGTATATGTTTAGTGTAGCAACATTGTTGGTGATTGACAAGGTTAAGACGGGAAACGAATCAGAGTTGTGCTTACTCTTCCACTATCCTCCTTTGGGTCTTCTGGAAATCCTTTTACTGAGGTTGAATCAATTGAACGGAAAACCTGAAGAAATGAGATTATTTAATGCATCATGTTTCTGATTAATATCCTTTTGTCACCACCACATATGACTATAATGCATCACATTTCTGATCATTACCTGAACATGCCAAGACTCTGGATCACTATTATTAGTAGAAGAAACTTCTGATAGTCCCATGATTTCAGGTATCATGTCAGTCTTAAGCAAAGCATCATCAGAACACGACTGATGTTTCCAAATTCTGTGTTGTTTCTTTAAAGCTTTTTCCCAGCGTTGTTCAAAATTAGCAAGTAGGTCATATGCAGCTGGACCATCAATTTTGCTGTGCAGATCATGCCACGGTTGTCTTGGTCCATCTTCAACATTAGGCTAATATGAATAATAAAAAGATTTATTCAAAAAAAAAAATAATTGAAAGTTTATTTAAACAGATGAAGAACAGTAGAGTATCTAAACTCCAAAAATGGTTACCAAAAAATTTGGGTTATGGAAGTCATCTTTATGGAGTGTCTTCAATGTCGTAAAGAGAGGATGGCTAGGAGTATCAAAACGTCCGTTGCACACGTCTAATCCTCCAACAAACCCTACGATCTTTCTTCGGCCCTGACCTGCATCAGCATCTACAATCACAGTTTTCTGATGATGTGTGTAGTAAGCTCCAACTTCCTGATCATCACAATGAAGTTCGGATGATTAAACTAGACATACAGTTTAAGAATTGATGCAGTAATAATCATTGAGCAACTTACACTTTTTTTTACGATGCCGTGGAGACCTTCCGCATCCGTTCTAGGACAAATAATCACTTGCACCGATGAGTTCTTGAAAAAATGTCGAGTCTCCTCATCGCTTGTATTCATAACTCCTGACTGCGCGCATACAACAACGTTAAGAACAACAAAAGGATTGTTGCTTTGCTCTATCATTATAGTTTATAAGAGTTAGGCACTTACTGTTCTGTACTTTGGAAAGCTCCTCGAAGTTGGATCATCCCACACCAATAGCAACACTCTAACACCTTCTTTAGATCTTTCTTTAAGCAAATCCCCTAATGTACCATCCGTCGGATCATTATTGCGACGAACCAGCCTGACCGGATGGTAAACTGACCAACCTGTGATATAAATCAACCTCCTCGCCTGTCTAATCGCATCATCCATATCTTCCCAGCACTTTCCATGTATATACTTCATCCCACCATCGAGATCTACACTCGGAAGTGTCCCGTCTTCAACATGAGCATCTTGATAGAGAGTAACTCTACCGCCTTTCCTCAAAGGGAAGTATGTACCGGGAACTCCTTTGCACTCATTACCAACACCCATTTGGTAAATTTTCATCGTTTCCACTGGAGTGTATTGAATAGACAAACTCAACACAGCACCCTTTTTACATGGCTTTCCACTACTGTTAAGTATCGGAAAAAACCTTTCGATCCTATTCCCTGAATATAACTCCACGGTTGGCATTTCAACAGCTCCTATGAACTTGGCTCCAAAACGGTCACTGTCTTTCAACACAAAATTAACCACCGTAGCATGGTGAGCCACCGGAACATAGAAATGCTGCATCCACTCAGGATTCTCATTGTTGTCGATCACAAAAGTTTCGCCGATTACTGCGCCTGCGATAGAGACAGTCACGAAAGGATCACTTGTACTGTTCTTCTGGTACCTCCGGAACCGATCCATGTTAGGGAGATTTTTGGCCTCCTTAACCAATATGTCTAAGTTACCGTGTAACAGTTCCCCCCTCACAGAGCTGCTACTTGACCCTTCCATTGACATTGTCTTAGTAGTATAAAAAAGTTTTGTTAGATCCTTTGAGATACAATTCAGATCAAATCTATGAATAGAACTAAATATGGTTTGTGTTGTCTGCCGTTGTTGACTTGTTCCAACTTCAGTCATTAATGATATACTTCATCGCTATTGGTCCAGACTTCATCATTAAATTCTTCCTGACATATGAACTGTAAATTTGAACAAGTTGTATGGAAAATTTAGTGAATTCAAATTATCAGTCGTGGTCCCAGCACATGAAATGATTGATGATAGTGTGAGAGTTATAGGTTGCAAGAACTAGAACTCACATTAATATAGGGATAACTCTTTCCAAGAAATACCACTAGATTAATACTTTTAAAATTACATATCAATTCTTTCTAAAAACAATTCTTCAATCAAGCTCAAGACAAGCTTTGAATTGTTGACTAATTTCACTCGTTCACAGACTAATCTCTCTTTTGAGATTTTATTGGATGGATATTAGAACCCCGTCAATCACTTTTTCTTTAATTAGCAACTAATCACTTTTTGAGAACCCCCACCTCATACCATTGATGGAGTTTCTCTAAGAGTCTATAAACCAGTTATGCTTTTAACCCCTAGACGTTTTGCTTCTCCTTATTCGGGCGTACAAAACTCTTCCTTGCTAAAAGCAATCTCCGTGTGTTGACCGGAAAATATAATGAAAACATCCTCTTTAGAGGAAACTCTAGACCTAACGATCTACATAATGGAACTTTCAATTTCCGGTACTTCAGAGATTAAGCTAATCTTCCATATCCCATATGATCGATTGCTTCTTCTTCAATTCTTCCCTTAAGCTGAATCTTCAATAAATCTTCCTTTAATGTTCATTATTTGACTTGCACTTCACTCGACTCCTCGTCTTGTATCGTAGTTCATGTCGCACTTCATGAAATACTTCAACTCCGCCTTGACCATACATCTTAAGTCTCCCCCTTTTTAATTTTGTGCATCTCAAAAGTATCGGAGATGAAAACAGCCAATACAGACAAACACATATTCACGCAAATGCAAGAACTCACATGATCAAAGCAACCAAACATACTTATATTATCTTAAAATAGGTGTCAAGTATATAATACATCTTTATGACAAAGACAACACACATAAATACTCCTCCATAAACCGAGATTGTCTGAAACATAGGATAAACACAATTGCAACAAAAGATGCAACCGTAAAACTACACTAAAAACAAGAAACACAAAATTTGTTACCTCACAAGATTAGACCTCTTCATCTCAATCCTCATCTTCTCCCCCTGCTTTTGAGCACATGGATTAAAGACTCAAGTATAATGAAGAGAACGAGGAGAAAGAGAGACTAACCTGCAACTGAGCACATCAGATCATGAACAATATCAGTCATTTCTTGAAGAGCTGTTGCCGTGTCCTGAAGAGCTTCTTGCAGATCTTCTTGAGTGATCAACCCCTGAGGTACTTGAACATACCCAAACTCATACACAGAGACACGTCTTGGACCAGATCTTGCAGTACTTGAACTAGGCGTTGGTGGAGCTGGTGGTGGAAGATGAGTAGACCAAGAAGATGTTCTGCCTCTTCACCCGTCTTTGGATTTTCTCTTAGCCTTGGCCTTGCGAAGCTCATAGCTTTCTCCGAATCGTTTGTTCTTCTTGTATGGAATTTTACAAAGCTGTTTCTCATATGAACGAGACTGCAAGTGATGCTGCTTTAGGAGAATTCCCATAATCAGAGAGGAAATATCAGCCACCGAGAATCATTTCTCTGAATCACACTGAGGTTCATGATATGTTTGAAGATTAAGCTCCCCATATCCACCCTGATTTCCTGAGCCATCTTGTAGATCAGCTTTGCGATCAGCTTTGCTCTATCAACTGACACATGAGTCTTGTGTGTAGACGGAATCTAATTGTGAGCAGCAATGATCATGAGTGCTCCATAGCGAGGGTAGAAATCAGTCGTAATCAGATTGTCTCAATACTTCTTGGTGCCTTCAGTGAGAAAGTCCGCCAACTCAGTAATTGTAACTGCATCCATTGTAGACTATGTATCTATTTCTTCCTCAGTGAGCGAGGAGATACCCAAAAAGTCATTTATAACAGACGGAGAGAACTGATGCTGATGACATATGACCAAACCTTCAACTACCTAATTATCGGCTTCAACCTTCGTGGCAGGAAGACCCGCATAGAACTCAGCAACAACCTGTTGAACATGGCTAGCGAGAGAGGAGATTGTGGTTTCTACTGAACCTTTCTTGATAATGTCCACATATTCCCACTGTTATTTCTATTCTACACTAACCATTTGTTTAGCAATCACACACGAAGGAGAAACTGATCGTACCTTTTCTTGGTTGCAGCAGCACCCCTTTCATGTATCTTCTTCGAGTGAACCCGACTGGAAACAGAGGTATTCGTCGGGAGAAAGGGAGACTTAGCAGCATCATCTGGCTGAAGGAAGTGAGACTAGTAATGAAAATTAATGAAGTAATTATAAAGAGTGAAAAATGAATGTAAAGATATAATAAAACATTTAAAATAAGTAAATTATGTTTTACGTTTCGATAATAAATGATGTCAAATTATTTGAAAAAACAATAAATGAAGTGGTTAAAATTAATTTTAAGAAATAATAAAAAAACATAAGAAATCACTTAAAATTAGGTAAGTAATGTTTTGTACTTAATTTTAATAGAATACATATTTTAGGAAATTCTATATAAATATATGCTCCAGTTAAAATTAAATTAATAATTTATATGTATATATATTTTATATAAGTACAAAAAAAACCATTTTATTATTTTTTTTATATTCATAGTGAAATTATTTTTTATATTTTCTTAATATATTTCAATATATTTTGATGGTATTTAGTAAAGTTTTATCGAAAAGCACATTTAAATTCTATGAAACCTATTTTATATACACAAAATCATATAATAAAAGCCATATGCAAGTTTTATTTTTAAAAATTAATCAATATATACTGTAAAATCTAATATTTTTTATTTTTAAAAAATTATATTTTAAAATAGAAAAATCTAAAAAGAAAACTTTTATAAATTAATAAAATACTATAGTCTTAACATTAGTAATTTATAGAATTTTTACAGTTTAAGAGATAAGTTATAGGGTAATTGTCATGTACCAAAAACTTGAACAGCATTTATCTCTTATCCATTTTCACAATTAAGACTTAACTTACATAATATTACAGTTACAAACCTAAATTACACGAATAAAAAAATTGGCTCTAGATTACATAAAAATTTTACCTGACAAAGACTTGATTAAATTGAAAGAAGTCACAAATCCTTCGAGAGAAATCAACAAAACATGACGGGAAAAAGAAAAAGGGAAAAACCAAAAAAGCATACAAGTAAAAGCCAGGAACGACATAAAATGCGATGCACAGATGTTCAGATTCCCCTGGGTTAGAGAGGATTTACCCTTGAATCTGTCTTTTATCGCCATGAAATGGCAAGAAATGTTTCACATTGGCATTGATACGTTCATGCGCAGATTTTGCATATGAATCAAACCAATTAAGTTTCATATGGTCAGGTTTTCTTTGAGCACAGAGAACGTGCCTATAATCTTCCCACCGAGATCTGGGATGTCTCGCATCCAGGAAGAGAAGTCACTTGGCCTGTCCTATCAACTTGAACTGGATACTTAAGAAGATGACTTGTCATCTCGGTGACTTCCTCTGCTGCA
This sequence comes from Brassica juncea, assembly GCA_018703725.1. NCBI lineage: Eukaryota > Viridiplantae > Streptophyta > Magnoliopsida > Brassicales > Brassicaceae > Brassica > Brassica juncea. Next base: position 48,138,555 of record CM031942.1, on the reverse strand, counting down.
TACTCCAGTTAAGCTCAATTTCCTAAGTCGTCTCACACATTCCATGTTCTCGGGCTCTTCGAAACTTTTCTCTAGAAACCCTAGATGTTCAGCCCATAACGACATTCTGTATCCAAAGATCTGCAAGAAATAGGGAATTAGGCAACAACTGAATGTTAACTTTCCTAATAACTACAAGGAAATATATTCTAGGAGATCTCATAATCCCTGAGATCTCATAATAGACTGTGGAGGAGGCTACTAAACCTCCAAGCCCGTGAAGCCGAAGGAAGAACTCTCTAATAATAGATTGGTGGGTTTCTGGTTTTTAGTTATTAGAATGCAAACGCAGATTGAAAATTTTATTACCTGACCACGAGGACGAGAACCTTTCTTTGCCCACGAATGGTGTGGTTGATACCCTCCCATGGCGATTTCAGTGTCTCTAGTTCCTTCCAAGGATCTCTGGTTGATATTCACAGAACCAATTAAGACAAACTCATCGTCCACTATCATACCTTTGGAATGCACATATATCATGAATCTTCTACTCTTCAAAGCTTGCACCTGTATTATTTTGTAGTTTTAGTGAGAAAACAATGTCAATAAAGCGAAGATTTCAACAAGAGTCATCTATGTACATATACCTGTGCGGCATTTTCCTTTGTGCAGTTTTTCTTAGGTGGATTCCAACAAGAGTCATCTATAGCACCACTACATGTGCTAACTGTTTCATCAGCAACCTCTCGGGTTCCAAGACAGAAGAAGTTCAGTAATCGATGTCTTTACAAACTATAGATCAAGCTATATATACTGGGCTAGCGAGATCGTGATCGTATCTCCCATATTCTAATCTACACTATTTTTATTTATCCTTATAAATAATACAATGATCAAATAAATAGAAACTTGATGAACACTTAATCTCCATAACTTATGTCAAGTCAAACCCATGGCCCATAGTTTATGTATGCGCTGCATCAGTCCCTCCGGGTGAGAAAAAGATTCCTCCCCGAATCTTGGTTGATGTCCAAGCAGCCAAACTGATGCAAAGTGTAGGGGAGAATTCACGTACCATCCAAAAATACAAGGAAAGATGAAACACGCCATGATCAACACGAGATCAATCTTAAGTGTGCACAAACCATTGTACTTGTGTTTTACGTGATCGCACAGGAAATAATGACTCTCCCAAATAAATGATGACTCTCCATTAGGGTTCTGAAACGTTCTTCTTGCAAAGAACTTTTGTGACGTTATAACAAAAATCACAAATTTGGAAACACACACAACACTTTATCTCCCGTTAACAGCTCCATATTGTACCGTTGATAGGATGATATGAAAATACACCCATTGCACAAGTATTTTTTCTTGGGTCGATGATCTATTTCCCATGATAACTATCATATATTTCCCACGATAATTATCATATAGCATCAGATCTCCACAAAACTATGACCTCGTATTAGATTACCACAAAATAAAATTTGTAAACTTATTTCTCCCCAAATTGATAGTTCAAAACTTTATTATCCGTAAACTGATGGTTTTAATCGGTTTACTCTTAACCAAACAATTTAAAATCAATTTAACCTAAAAATATCTAGTTTATATATAGTATCAGATCTCCACAAAACTATGACCTCGTATTAGATTACCACAAAATAAAAATTGCAAACTTATTTCTCCCCAAATTGATAGTTCAAAACTTTATTATCCGTAAACTGATGGTTTTAATCGGTTTACTCTTAACCAAACAATTTAAAATCAATTAAACCTAAAAATATCTAGTTTATATATATAATTTTCTTTTTTCTAAAATTATCATCTTTTCTAAAACCAATCCTGAAAGAGATGTACCCAAGGTCTTGGAAACTCTAAAACTTTGTTTGTGTTCTTGTCTTGCATTTTTATTTTCGTATTGCGTTCTTGAGTGTGTGTGTGTGTGTGTGTGGAGTCGCATCTGCAAACAAACGAGAGACGTGAGAGATCGAGAGAGAGAAAGTGAGAAAGATTCAATCAACACAAGAAGATACAATACAAGCGTGTATTGAGATCGAGTACTTCTACAAGTGGTATCAGAGTTCGGCTAGAGAATTTGAAGGATTTGGAAGATACAATCGAGATCCTGATTCAGAATGATCTCGTTCTACAGGGAGTGAAGGTCATGGAGCATTGATCAAGAGGACGAACTTGTTCAAGCGTGATCAAGAGAACAAAGGAAGTCTAATTCTACTCTTATACTAAATTGATCTGATCTAGAACTTTGGGTTGTACATTCGGTTGCTTTGGGATTGCGTTCTTGCTTATCTGCAGGTAACAAGAAGCAAGGAATAACACATCAAGGAGAATGGATCCTACACCGGGGAGGTTCGAGATCGAGAAGTTCTATGGGAAGGGTGATTTTGGACTTTGGAAGTTCAAAATGATGGCGCAGTTGGAGATTCAAGGACTGTTATCAGTACAACCCCGGAGTCTGATACAGAGTCGCAGGAGGAAGGCGTTGAAGTAAAGAAAGACAAACCTATGGAGGAAAATTTTGATTCTTTCTTGAAGCTTGTAGCTGACTTAGCAAGCCTCAAGATATATATCTCAGGACCAGGCTATTCAACTACTCTCAGGATTGCCTATGGCTTATGAGCAAGCCATTGGTTCATACTCTACATTATGGGACCGGGAAGGATACTCTAACTGTAAATGAAGTTATCACGGCTGCTTACTCCAAAGAGGTGGAGCTCAAGCAAAAGGGATTAACTACTAGAGGCAGACAGTCAGAGGGATTATACAGTAAATCGAGAGGAAGGTTGTCAACAAGGAACGACTCGGGAAATAACAACCAGTGGAACAACAAGTCGAAGAACAAGTTCAGGTTGAAGTCTAGAGGAAAGCAGAGTGGGAAACAAGATAAACTTGTTGGGTATGTGGAAGTGATGAACAGTGGAAAAGAGACTATCCAGAACGCAAGAAATCATCTCACTTTTCAAATTCAGGAAACTCAGCAAACGTGGCAAAGGATCTCCCAGGGCAATAGCTTTGACAGCCAGTCTGATAGTATCAAATGAAGAGTCGGTCTTGGACTCAGGTTGCACTTTTTATATCACTTCACGAAGGGATCTATCAGAGTTTGTGGAATTTGAAGGGAATAAAGTGATGATGGGAAACAACTCACTATACATAGTTCGAGGCATAGGAAAGATGACCATAGACAACAAGGATGGATCAACAGTCACATTAAGTGAAGTGCGTTACATGCCAGAGATGGGGAGAAATTTGATATCCTACTGTCAACTAGAACAGTCTGGTTGCGCAGCTACAACGGAATAGACTATATGGTCAGGTTATACAAAGGAGGCAGGGAAGTGCTGTCTGGAAAGTATAACAACGACTTATACTATCTCCAGGGCACTGTAAGAAGACCAGAGGCAAATACAGCAGTAGGAAGTGTTAATCTCACGAAGAGATGGCACACAAGTCTTTCACATATGAGCCTTCAATCAATGGAAACGTTGGTTAGGAGAGGATATCTAAAGAAGGAGGATGTAGGAAATCTTGAGTTCTGTGAAAGGTACACAATGAGAAAGGCTCATAAACAAAAATTCCCAAAGGCAAAACACACTATGAACGCGGTTCTAGACTACATCCATTCTGATCTTTAGGGATCACCAAACACCATTTCGAGTTTATCAGATGCTCAATACTTCCTAACTTTTACAGATGATTACTCTAAGAAAATATGGATTTATTTTTTGAAAGCTAAATCCGAGGTGTTTGATTGCTTTGCAAAACAGAAAACGTTTTACTACAAGAAATATGGGTATTAGTAGCAGTTCGCGGTAGTATGAATTCACGAACTGATACTGAAGTGGTTAAATCCGATGCCAACTTTTCTGTAGCCTTAAATTCGTGCTAGGGAAAAATTTCATTAAGGGGGAACACATAAATCACTGCTATTGGTGAAATTTTATTTTAGAGGGAACACTTGACCAATTTTTTTTGGTTTTCCGCTACTTTAGACTTTTTTTCTTTTTTCTTTTTTCTTTTTTCTTTTTTCAAACATCATCTCCCTTATTCACGGCTCCATCACACGAATCTGAACCCTCATCTATCCCTGCGTCAAGCACCAACTCCGTACCCACCAATTCCAGTTTGGCTCAGAATCTAATCCGAAGAAGTACGGATTGCAAATCAGGGCTCCTTCGTCTCAGAAAAAGCAGCCATCACTTTGTCATGTTTTCTCGGCAACGATGATTGAGAAGGAGATTTCTCGGCAAGCTTTCAAGACCAAGTCTCTTAAAGAAGTATGTTTCCAATTCTCACTCTGTTTCTTAGTTTTCTTCTTTCTTAGGGTTTCGATTTGGGGTTTTTAGGTTGAGATTCGATTTGCCTTGACTATCTGTTCCTGGGTCTAGGGTTACAATTTTGTTGACTATCTTGATGCTCTGTTCTCTACAACAATGTTACCTATTGGCATCATTCTCTGAAGCTAAATTAGCTGAAGAAAATGCTCTGGTTGCTAGTGTTACCGGGAGATCTTATGATGTGGAAAGTAAGATTTATTCTGCTGAAAGCTAACTCGCAGAGGCTACAAGGAAGAGCTGAACTGGAATGAGATTGAAGGAAGTGGAGCCTCGTGAGAGGGTCCTGCAACAAGAACCGCTTTCATTTGCTAAAGAGTAAACATAGTGGATATTGACTGTAAAATTCAGATCTTTTTGTTAGTCTAACTTGTATGTTATTGCAACACAGGCGAGAATCATATGAAAAGACTTTCCACGAGCAAAGGGAGGACCTTCATGAATGGGAGAAAAAGCTTCAAGAAAATAAAGACTTTATGCCTGAACAGAAGATAAGCTTGAATTCAAGAGAGGAAAATGTCAATGAAAAAGAAAAAAATCAAGTTGAAAGCAAAAGAACTTGAAGAACGAGAGAGAAAGATTGCTTTGTCAATGTCAAAGTGTAAGGAAACTGAAGGGGATTTGAGTTAGCAATTGCAAAAATTGACTGCAAAAGAGAACGTAAGTTTATAACTCACAGTATTGAAATTGCAGTTTGATAGCTGTGGTGAGATCTTATTTGGTCTTTCTCTGATCTGAGACTTTGCCTGATTATTCTAGAGTTTTTAGTTTGTTTTACTCTGTTAGAGACTTTGGCTGGTCTTTCTCTGATCTGAGACTTTGCCTGATCTTATTGCAACGGAGGAGTTCTATTTGTTGAGGCTGGGACTAATTCCAATGTACAATACATTGACTTACTCACTCAAATAGTTTGAATAATCTCTTACGCCATGTCCGAAATCGCAGGTACTTCTTGGATTCTTTGTCTTACTTACATCAACTGCAAACGGGCGTAAAACTCTTCTTTAAGGCTGTGTGTGGAGATGTGTACATAAAGTAGCTAACTTTGATGAGTTTACAGGTCACTCGAACGGACAAAAAACTCATCGTTGACTCAACGACGTTGAGTTTGTCGGCAGTTCTTTGCTTTGAGTTCATGAGGGTCTAGGGTTTTACTTGAACATCTCACCTTCTGATCTTTCTCACAGAAAAGAACTGAGCTAGAGGATGATAAAAAGTCGTCAAGGTGCTCTCTGATTTTTCTCCAATTTTTTCACAGTTTTGCTCTGAAAATATTTCTCTGGTTTTTCCTTGTAATTGAATCAGTTCTTGTTGTTCTGTCTTTTTTGGACTGGTGACTCGCGTGGGTTTGCATTTGTTCGGTTTAAGTACAAAGACGAAGCTCACAAAACAGTGGAACCTCCTATGAAGTAAAGGAAGATGCTTATGTATTTGTATATTGATTAGTTCCAAGGAAGAGCTGTGTAACCTCCTCCAAAGTCACGAAGGTCAAGAGGCTAAGAAGTGGTGGTTTGTTTCTATCTGAACTTGAGCTCTCTATGTATGAGTACTTCTGTCTTAGATTTACAGACAACATAAGTATGTTCCAAGTCTTTGAGATTGAAGTTGTTTGAATTGTGTATAGGCCGAAGCAAGGATGTACATTTTATAAATTTAATGAATATAAAATGAATATAAATTTTTATTTGTAGATCAAATTGCAACGTATAAATGATAATTGGAGTTTGTTATAAAATATTTTATATATCACCATAAATTTTATATAATTAGTTAGATATAAAAATCATCACTTATTGCAAAATAATTATATTTTAATTTATGTGTTTGACTGTATAATTTGTAAATTTAACTTATATAAATTTTAGTTTATTTGAATTGTGTATTTTTTTTAAAAAAAAAACAACAACAATACCCTAAACTCTAAACATGTTTTTAAACTCTAAACATAAACTTTAAAACTTCAATATTTTCATAAAATAACTTAAATCTTAAACTTTAATCATTTCAAAAATATATTCTCAAATTTAAAATCTAACTCTCAAACACTTACCCTAAACCCTAAACTACATGCCTCCTATTAACCTATATCATAAAACATTAAATCTTTATTTTTAAATAAATTCTATTTCCTATAATATAAATTAAACTTATAACTTAGTCCAAAAAAATAAAATTATAACTAATCCAGACACTAACACTCAAACTTTAATAATTTAAATTGAAAATATATTCTTTTCAAAACTTTAATCTAAAATCATAAGTATAATCTCAAACTCTAAACTCAAAAATTTAAAATTGTTTATGAAAAATAAAATATAAATTAAAAACACAAATGTTAGATCTACACCTTAAATCTAATACCTAAACCCCAAATTCAAACCCTACATACAAAAACCTCAAACCATAAACTTTAAACTTAACCACAACTATATAAATTAATAGTCAACAATTATATTATTAATTAACAGATTTTTTAAAATTAAACTGTAAAATTACTGATTATAAAATCTTAATCTAATATCAAACATCAATTTAAAAAATTATAAACCAAAAGTCATCAAAATATTAAAATAGAACAACAAAAGATAAAAACAAAAAACAAAAAAAATCTACTGGGTAACTAATAGAAGAAAGAAAACTATAGACCAATCAGCTTTGATTACAGTGCTCTGAGCCGTAGGATAAAATATAATCAATGGATGAGATTTTTTTACTTTTTTTTTTCTCTCTCCCTCTCTCTCCCTCTCGTTTCATCTCACAGACATATCTATCTCACTCTCCTAATCTCTCTGTCTCATAGACGACACATCTCCAACCATCTTCTTCAGAATGCGACTGTGGAGGCGCGGTCTGCGTTGGCTTGTTCAAAAGTGTTGACTTCGATTGTGGGAATGAAAGACGAGCCTAAAGAAATGATGGTTCAGAAAGCAAAGGCTAGTTATCCTCTTTAGCATCTACCTCTTAAACATCTGACTTCTTATTTTTACATTCTTATTGTTGTTATGCAGATTGGGATTATGTTGGGAAAATCAGAAAAGTTTGATTCTTTCCTCCTGTGACCAACAGCAAAACTCGCGAAGAGGTAGCTAAAGCAGAGTCGGAGGCTGCTGTTGAAGCAGAATAAGAAGTTGATGGTGTAGAAGCTGATGGTGGAGGAGGCAGCAGAAGCGGTGTGACTGGAATACGGCGGCGACGAGATTTACGTTTGGTTTAGGTTTTGGTTTTGGTTGATTAGGGTTTGGTTTAATGTTTTTAATTTTTTTGGTTTAATGTGGTCTTTAATTATTTGTATGTTGATTAAAATTAATAAATAAAAATTAATTTTTAATTATGAATAAATTTTCGATTTAAATTTTATAATTGAATTTTTAATCAGTTATATTTTAATTATTTAATTTAATTATTCTATTTTTTCCGGTGATAATGAGAACCACAGCACACCGGAAAGATAAACAAAATGCATAGATGCTGATTGTTCAATATCAAAATATAAGGAGAGAGCAAAATAATGTTCAAATAATAGAAAAAATATAATTTTTACCCTGAAACTATTAATCTAAGAATAAAAAATGCATAAATGTAAAGTTATTGAAATTCATTATACGTTACATCACAGGCTCAATCCACCACTAATAAATACTATTATACACACAACAACACACTATTAAAAACACATAATATATTAACATATCACATATTACTACTACATAACATGATAAAAATATAAAATAATTCTCTTAACAAATAAAACGACCAAATAATTAGTTAATAACATCATCCAAAAATTTATACTCCCTCCGTTTCAAATTACTTGTCGTTCTGGAATAGAACTTTTGTTTCAAAATAAGTGTCATTTTTCGGTTTTCAATGCAAAATTTACTGATAATATTATCTACTCTATTTTCTATTGGTTGATATATGGTTAGGTGTATTGGTAATAGTGTTTTTATTTTACAAATATGTAAAATTAAATGTTTTCTTAATCTGTGTGTATAAACCTAGAACGACAACTAATATGAAACGGAGGGAGTAATTAACAACAATAAAATAATATTCTGCGCGAAGCGCGGACATGCCCCTAGTAACTTATGTAGTTAAGAAAAGTCGTAACTTTGTAGTTAGATGGGATGAAGGGTAAAAGAGAGAAACAACACAGTAAATGTATGTGTCAAGCAAAATGTGTTTACACATGTAAGTAGAAAGTTAAAATGTGTCCTTGGACGTAAAATTTTCGCAAAAAAAGGCCTTGAACAATTAAGACATAAAATTTTAACCAGACATTCAAACAAGTTCCCTGCCAAGGACGGAGATTCATCATCCAAACTCATCAGCTCATTCAATACACAAGCGCCCTTTTTTCTTATGCAGGATTGATATGTATTTTACTTAAATTCAAGGATCAAAGTAGTATAAAAGTGTCGTCCAATCCTAAGTGATCGTGATGCAATGAGAATACAAAAAAATGTTTAATCTAAGTGTAATCAAGGTATTGATGTAGACATGTAACAAGTAACTAGCAAGGCAATAACAAAACTAAAACTTTCAGTCAATTAGAGAAAATAAGACTCATGGGATTAGTCATTTGACTTCAAGTGACCAAGATCCAAACTAGAGTGGCAAGCTATCAATCAAAAGGTTTTCTTAAGTCTAGACACAATCCTAAACAAGTTTTTTGTCAAGATAAATGCTCATTTGCTTTCATAGATCAAACATCAAATGTCTTTGATCCAATATAATCAAGCAATCATTAAAAAAAAGTATAATAACTATCTAAGCTTTCCTAATATCAAATGTCTTTGGCTAAGCAAGCTAAGAGCAAGATCAACTTGGTTTAGACATTTCATCAAACACCTTCCGGGTGTGAAATGTAAGATCTAGATTAGAATGGCCAACACTAATCTAGCATTAAGAACAAAAGATAAGCAACGAAACATAGAGATCTAACACTAACACCCTAGATCTTTACTTAATCACTCTAATCACCCTAACTCATGAATCCAAAAGATAACTACTCACTAATAGACATGATAAACCCAAAAATCAATGATGATTGAAGGCTAATCATGATTAGTGATCAAGATAATCCAATAAAGACGAGATAAAAATTAAAAGAAGCTAAAGATTGAATCTTTCACCAAAATATTTGTGTTTAGAGAGAAAGCAAGAAAAGTTCCAATATTAGGTCTAGAAGGTATTTATAGAAGTCTAAAAACAAACATGGGTTAACCCAATAAAAAACAGTCTTTTCCGCCCGTAGCGACTTGGTCTTCCCGCTACAGTCTGGTCGCTAGTCAATCTTGGTTCTTCAGGATCTGTAGCGACATGGTGTCGTTGCTAGGCATGTCACTGTGCCGACTCGGAGGATGTCTGATATACCATAGATTTTATCCATTTTCAGCCATGGTATATATATGTTTTAAACTTAATAACTATTATGTTTTAGAGTCTTTCAGGTTATTTATAGGTTCAGGAGTGTTTTGGAATAAAGTGATGATTTTGGAGCATTTTGGAGATAATTGAAGATGACACCCGAGATGGACATCGACCAAGTCTTGAGGCCGACACGGAGCACTCACCGTCGATCGACATGAACCTTGCACCGTCGATCGATACGAAGCCACGCGAAGACCACATTTGGCCCAGCCGACTTGAAGCCCAAGACTTCACCAAATTACGGAATTATCCCTGACGAGTTTTAACCTAATACTAAATACTCTGCCAAAGTGTTTAGACAAGAGGGAGAACTTTATTGTATTCATACTTTTCACAGCAAAGAGGGAGAGATTGAGAGTTGGAGAGAAGATCCAAAGAGATTTGTGATTGGAACTCCATTGATTTTATTCTATCTATTTATGTTTTCTCTTTACCTTGCTTGTGTTATGTGTTACTTGGCTATGTCTGAGTAATCTACTTGTTAGATTTAGGGTTCAAATAGGTTGAAGGGATTAGCCCCAACTATAGATTGCTAGTTGTGATATTTATCAACTAGGTTGTTCTTAAAGCTTTATTCTAGATTAGCTAACTAAAATATTGATCTTAGGAGTTTGGTAGATTTAAGCATCCTTAAAGTACTGTCCTGAGCTAACCTGTTGAGCTAAGATTGCTAGAAGAAAACAAGAGTCGATCTAGGAAGATTAGTGGGCATTATCAACTCGTGCCAAGGCTTAGCTAGAAGCCGTCGATCGATACCCCAACTGGACAATCGATCGACGTTGCGAAAGGTGTATCGATCGATATCTCTAAAGGATCATGGATCGACACTTTCTTGTGATCAACATACGACGGTTGAGATCCAAGATCTAGTTAATTAACCAGTGAGACATCACTGTTGTTAAGCGATTGAGCTCTATTTTATCATGCAAGCAACTGTCAAGCATCTATAGCATTATAATCTATGATTCCTGAATAGAAATCCTAAGTCTAGCGCTTGTTTAATTAAAGTCTCCACCACTTCATTCTCTGATAGTAGAGCAACTGCCTTGCTCAATTAGGATTTTATTGCTATTTCGCATTTAAAACTGCAACTACCTAGAATTAATAGTCTGATTAGATTTGATTGGTTCCCTAGCTCCTTGTGGATTCGATCTAAGTACTACATCTGAACCTCTTATTTGAGAGAGTAATTGGTCAGTCTTTAGGGTAATTTGACACCGCATCAATGTCATAGCGACTTGGTGAAGTCGCTATGCTCTGCTCAATACAGCACACTTAGTCATTTCCAGCTTCGTCCTCATTTCTTCCTAGCGACATGGGAGATCGCTAAGCACATCGCTATGGGAACACGGGACGCGTTATAGCGACTTGATGAGGTCGCTATGCTGGTGTCGCTATGCTCCAAACATCTCTCTTTTGGCTTCAAAACACTTCAAATGTCTCAAAACAAGCATCTCCAATACCTGATATAAACATATATAATGCAATGCACCCTAAATGTACTCTAGATGCATCTAAATGATCAATATGAGAGTTAAAATGAAGTTTAAAACCATGTAAATACACAAGATATCATGGATCTAGCTCCTCTTCCTCTTGAATGACATGCAACAGCATGCCTGAGAAATGTAAGACTGATAACGGTGGTCCCTCGTCACAGTAATGGTTATCTCATCTGCGCAATGATTTCCTTCGTGATGCACAAAAGATAATGGCCCATAATCTGAAACTTGTCAGTTTCTCTCGAATATTAGAGGCATTAAGTGTTTGGAATTGTCCAAAGGTTTCCGGCTGGAGAACTGCCTCCCCTTCAAGATAAGAAGGCGATTCAAAGACCACCTTGTCATACCAAAGTGTTGACATGCATTTCTTCACCCAGAAGCAAACTCATCAGCTCCGCCTACAATCGTGATGAGGTCATGGAATATAATAGCAGACAGTGAGCTAGGGGTTGTCCTTTGTAGTCTCTTGTGATCCACGCGACACCACATTTTTTTCTTTCATCTACACACAAGGATCCAATGTTACATTTTACAAAGCTTGGACATGGTTTCTGGCATGTAATGAGCGAGGAAACACTACAAGAAAAAATCGTTATTCTGAGGGACATACCGAGGGAAAATGAGTTCCTCGGAAATTTCTGACCAAAAACCGAGGAAATACCGAGGAAACGCAAAAACTTGGTTTCCTCGGTATTTCCTCGGAAAATTCCCAGGAAATTCCGAGGAAGACACAGTTCCTCGGTATATTTCGAGGGAATACCGAGGAAACCACGTTCCTCGGAAAAAACCGACGACCATCCGAGTAAATATTATAGCCGTTAGAGAGCCGTTGGAGAGCCGTTGGGGAAATTTTAAAAATTCCGAGGAAATTCCGAGGAAGTATAGGTTTTCCTCGGAATTTCCTCGGTCTGTCGGCAGGATTTCATCTATAAATACAGCCACCCCTCTTCCTCTTCATTCACTCCATTTCTTCATCTTCCCTCCTACTATCTTTACACACGAATTTGATTTCAGAAAACATGTCTTCTTCAAATTATTTTCGGTCTTGGATCGATCGACCTCATTTGGATCCGAACACGAGATTGCTTACGGAAGAATACCAACGAGGTATAACCGAATTCATGGGGTTAGTTCGCCGACAACCGGAAGCAGAAACAGGTATGTTAAGATGTCCTTGCTCTAATTGTAAAAATAGAAAGGTTATTAAAGAGTGGGATGTTTGGACTCATCTATATTTGAGTGGGTTTACGCGAAGTTACAAAATTTGGTATCATCATGGGAAAACTGATTATGAACATGGTAGTACTAGCGAACCTCAGCCGACGGTTAGATTAGAAGAACCAATTAGAACGGATGTAGATTATGGTGTAGGTACTGAGCAGATGGTAAATGATCATTTTAGAGGGGAAGATTTACCCAATGCAGAAGCTAGGAGATTTTATGATATGTTGGATGCTGGAAAGCAACCTTTGTACGAAGGTTGCAGAGATGATCATTCAGCTCTATCATCTGCTACAACACTGATGGGCATTAAAACAGATTATAACTTGGCTGAAGACTGTGTGGATGCGATAGCTGATTTTGTAAAAGGTATTCTACCTGAGGATAATGTAGCTCCAGGTTCATACTACGAGGTTCAGAAACTCGTAGCTGGTGTTGGTTTATCTTATCAGGTAATAGATGTATGCAGCGATAACTGCATGATTTATTGGAGGGCGGATGACCAGCGGATTACATGCAAATTTTGTGGGAAGCCTCGTTATAAAGATACGAGTGGAAGAGTTCCAGTGCCATATAAAAGGATGTGGTATTTTCCTTTGACGGAAAGGTTGCAGAGGTTGTATCTTTCTGAACGCACAGCGCAATGAATGAGATGGCATGCGGAGCACTCAACAGATGGTGAGATTAGACATCCTTCAGATGCAAAAGCGTGGAAGCATTTCCAATCAAAGTATCCCGACTTTTCGTATGAGAGAAGAAATGTCTACATTGGATTATGTACTGATGGTTTCAGCCCGTATGGCAAGAGTGGAAGACAATGTACTCTATGGCCAGTCATTGTTACACCATACAACTTACCCCCAAACTTGTGCTTGCGACGAGAGTTTTTGTTTCTCTCCATTCTCGTTCCCGGACCAGAGCATCCTAAGAGATCACTTGATGTGTTTCTTCAGCCACTAATATATGAGTTGCAACAACTATGGGCTGAAGGTGCTGAAACATACGATATTTCGTGTAAAGAAAACTTTCAAATGCGGGCAGTACTAATGTGGACAATAAGTGATTTTCCAGCATATGGTATGTTATCTGAATGGACAACGCATGGGAGGCTATCATGTCCATATTGTCAAGATGACACAAATACTTTCCAACTAAAGAACGGAAGAAAAACGTGTTGGTTTGACTGTCACAGACGATTCCTACCACCTGATCATCCATACCGTCGGAGTAAGACTTTGTTTAGGAAGAATAAGCAGGTGTTTGATGGTCCACCTGAGGAAGTTAGTGGGAAAGGTTTGAAGACACAACTAAGAGATTTTGGTGCAGCAAGGACGCCAGACGTCGGTGGACATGAGCGTTTTCTGGTAGATGCTGTTGGAGAACTACATAACTGGCACAAAAAAGTATTTTCTGGGATCTGCCATACTGGGAGGATCATCTGCTAAGGCATAATTTAGATGTCATGCATATTGAGAAGAACTTTTTTGACAATCTCATGAACACGATCCTTAACGTTCAAGGTAAAACAAAGGATAATTTGAAGTCAAGACTGGATTTAGTCAATATATGTGCTCGTTCAGAACTTCATGTTGATGAGAATGGTAGGGCTCCTTTTCCCATATACCGACTTGATGCAGAGGGAAAAGATGCATTCTTTGATTGGATTTCAAACGATGTGGAGTTTCCAGACGGTTACGCATCTAATTTGCGTAACTGTATCGACATAAAGGAAGGAAAGTTTATTGGCTTGAAAAGTCACGATTGCCATGTGTTGATGCAGCGCCTCCTTCCGTTTGCCTTCAAGGAACTATTACCACGAAATGTTCATGAAGCAATTGCAGGGATAAGTGCTTTCTTCCGCGATTTATGCACGAGATCAGTGACTCTTGAAGGTATTGAAAATTTGAAGACTAACATAGCCGTGATTCAGTGCAACCTTGAGAAGATATTTCCTCCCTCATTTTTTGATGTTATGGAGCATCTTGTTATTCACCTGGCAAGAGAATTGGAACTTGGTGGTCCTGTGCAGTATAGATGGATGTATTTGTATGAGCGGTATATGTTCCATTTGAAGAAGATGGTGAAAAATTTAAGTAGGGTGGAAGGTTCTATAGTCGCACAGATGGTCAATGAAGAAATTTCAAACTTTGTCGAGTACTACTTTCCAGCAGAAGTTCAGACCAAAAACAGAAGACCTGCTCGGCATGATGATAGAGGCGAACGGGCAACATATCATGTTAAGGTTTCAGACATTTTCACAGATGTTGGACGACTTAGCGAAAACCAAAAGACCGTCGACTTACTGAGCAGGAGCGAAGTCATTTGCAAACATATTTGCTCACCAACTGCGAAGATGTTCTTCAATATGAGAGGTAAGTTTATTATCTTACAAATTTTTATTTTAACAAATTGACATTTAAATCTTAATTAATTACATTATTGTCATCATATGTACAGGATTTTCATGGCAGAAAAGCGGTTCGAATATAGATACGCCACAGAGGTGGGACTAGAAGAAATGAAGCAGAGAGAATTTGCTGGATGGATGTTTACTTATGTGAGTGCCTTAAACAAATTAAAATATCATTTATCACAAATTTATACTAATTCATATTTATTGATATAACCTATATATGTGCTATTAATAGGTGTCTGCTGGTTTGGCCAGAGGTGAAACATTTGACGATTGGATACGCGAGATGGTGGTTGGACCAAACTATGTTGTGAAGTCATATCCGAGATTTTGTACTCGAGGATATCCATTCACAACTGAAAAGAGGAGACGTTCGCGTACGACCTATGATGCTGGCGTTTGTTCTGCATCAGGAGATGATGTATACTACGGACACATACATGAGATTATGGAAATCAAGTATTTGGGCATGCTTGGATTGCGCTGTACTGTTTTCTATTGTGATTAGCACGACAACACTCCAGATCGAGGTGTGAGAACAGATGCATTTGGTGTTACATCAGTAAATTCGAGGCGAAAGCTGCAATATTATGATCCTTTCATTCTTGCTTCTCAGGCCGATCAGGTAAGTAAATGTTAATTATTCAGAATGATTGATCACCCATGTGTATTAATTTATACTTTTACTAATAATTTTTTAAATGTTACAGGTTTGTTATATCAAGTACCCTTAGGTAAGGAACATAGATGATCCATGTGTTACTGTTACAAGACTCAACCCGAGAGGCCGAGTTCAGGGAAGTTCTGAGCTGGAAGACCCACTACAACCAATCACATCCGGCAACTTAAGTGCAGCAGAAGATGTAGCTGGAGTTGGCCTTGTAGTCGATTTAACCGACTTCGCAGAGGAAACCGTCGTTCACGCAGAGGATGAACCAGTTATTGGAGAGTTTCACCAAGATCCAGATTCAGATTCATCTGGTGATGATGACTCGGAAACAGACTAGCATCGTCTTTTTTTTTTTTTAATAGAAATACCGAGGAAATTCCGAGGGAATTGACCTTCTCGATTTAGGGATTTGATTATATAAGGGTTTTCAGTATTTCCTCGGAATTTCCTCGGAATATTCCGAGGAAAATAAGGGTTTTCAGTATTTCCTCGGAATTCCCTCGGAATATTCCGAGGAAATTCCGAGGAAATCGGGGTTTTAGACCGAAAACAACGTTTTGCGGATTGAATAACACGTATATAACCTTCATTAAGTGTCTTAACCAGATTATGAAGTCAAACTTTGGTGTTTTACCCGATAACAAACACTTTTACGATTGCATGAACGAAAACTACACAACATATGAGAAACACTTATACACTTTAATAAACGTTAAAGGGAATACTTACAATTATTTTTGAAATTTTGTTATTTCATGGTTTATGATCATCTATACAAAGAATGCTCAATGCTATGCATTACATTTGTATAAGAAATGAAATACGGCAAAAAAAAATCGATGTTTTGAAACCCCAAACCCTGTTTCCTCGGAATATTTTCATTTAACCAGGTAAACTAAGCCGCCAAATATTTCGCGAAAAATTGAATTAATGATTTCTGAGGAAATTCCGACGGATGTAGTTAATTTTTCCGAGGAAATTCCGACGAATATTTTCCGTCGGACACCTCATTTTATTAGGTCGACCAGAGACCTTTCTTCCCCATTTCTCTCTTCCTCTTCCTCGCGAACTCCGCCTCTCCCTCTCCTCCTTCGACGATTTCCGGCGATTCAAGTCCGTTTCTCCTCAATTCCATTCCCAAATCATGTAAGGACACTATCCCTCTCTCTTAGATTCAAAAATAGAGTTTGATTATGGTGTTAGGGTGATTTTTATAGATTTTTGTTAGGTTGAATGGTATGATTGTGTAGTGATAGTTTGATTATGGTTTTTTTGTGAGGATTGTGATTATTTGTTGTTATTGAGAGTTTGATTATGGTATGTGTTGGGGTCAAAATCGGTCAATGACGAAATCGTCACCCAAAAGTCCTCGAAAGAAAAGCCAAGCGACGATCAAAGCCAAGAAACGGGTCGTCACTCGACAAAACTCACGGGAAGGCTCGTCCACTCCCGTCTGGCGCGCGCCAGCGGCAAGGGTCCTGGCGCCCATCCGTTCAATCATCTCATGATCTCGGGCAATGACGGCATCTTGGTCCCTTAAAACCCATGTCCGGATCGTCCGAGATCTACAATGGTACTTCCGCAAAGCCTTCCCAATTGTTTAAAAGATTCATCTTTTAACACATCTAAAGCTCGAAGCCACATTGCTCACATCCTTGAAGACGGAAAGTCTACAAATCCAAGTCCATCTCAAATCCCGAAACTCGAGGAGTCTCGTTGGATTAGAAACGATTATCTCGAAATCTACGGCTAAAGATCTTCCCAAACTCAAAGATTTCCCGCAAACGACTAACGGGAGAAAGATCGAACAACGAAAAACCCACAGACGGCAAGATGGCCTGGCACCGGCGGCACGCGTCACGCGAGCCGGCCTGGCACCGGCGGCACCCCGGCCTGGCGCCGGCAGCACGCGGGACGCGGGCCGGCCTGGCGCCGGCGGCACCCCAGCCTGGCACCGGCGGCACCCCGGCCTGGCGCCGGCGGCACCCCGGCCTGGCGCCGGCGGCACCCCGGCCTGGCGCCGGCGGCACCCGTCACGCGGGCCGGCCTGGTGCCGGCGGCACCCCGGCCTGGCGCCGGCGGTACCCGTCACGCGGATCGGCCTGGCGTCGGTCCACGGCCCTCGTCCTGGTCTTGGTCCTATCGTGCCCGGTCCGATCCCATCTTAGCTTGTTCGGATCAATCTACGCAAGTTTGGTACGATCACGGTTATTCTAGAACACCAACATCTCGACTATACAAGGAATTGGGGTTCCTTCGGAAACACCGAAACCTTCAAAGACCGTTCTTTCGAAAACCGTAAAAACGCCTAAACGGCCCAACGTGGCCAAAACGGCACACTTATGATTTTCCGAAAAGGAAGGATAACTATGACGGTTTATCCTTATCCTCACATAAGAGATAAATGTCAAGTTTCCAGAAGATAAATGTCAAGTTTCCCGATAAACACGAAGATGGACGAAAATGGAAAAAGCCCGATTCAGACCGCGAGAAGATAGACCGTCTTAAGAGGAGTATATAAGGAGAGCTTTGAGAAAGAAGCAAACCAGATCACAAAAAAATTCCAGAGCACTTAGCACTTAGAGCGTTTTATCTTTCTTTTTCTGCTTTCATTAGCGAGCTGCGACTCAACTAGGTTAGATCTAGGCGGCCGGACTAGCGGACCTTTCGACAGCTCTTGTAGCTTACTTCTTACCTGTTGTTCACGCTCAAAACGAGAATTCAGAAATAAGATCTTTTTCCGCTCTACTTTACGATTTTTATTTCTCGACTTAAAACTGATTGTTTTGTGTTCGGCACAGCAGATATCC
This sequence comes from Brassica juncea, assembly GCA_018703725.1. Classification (NCBI taxonomy): domain Eukaryota; kingdom Viridiplantae; phylum Streptophyta; class Magnoliopsida; order Brassicales; family Brassicaceae; genus Brassica; species Brassica juncea. Next base: position 48,120,169 of record CM031942.1, on the reverse strand, counting down.
GAGACCTTCAAGGAAGATCGGGTTAACTCGGTTTTCCTCCACAAATCTTTATCGGAAATTGACGGTGCGAATTTCGGTTCCCACAGTTTGGCGCTAGAAGGAAGGGGGGTTACGGATCCATCTATCTCGCAACTGCACACGGAACACCCGTCGACGCCAACGTTGAGAAGACTCCAGCTGGAGATGCGTCCGCAGTCACTGCTGATGCAAACACTAAGGCGCTCAGGCAGATGAAGGAACTGTTTACCTCCGCCCAGGAACGGGCGGAACAACATGACAAGCTGATAACCTCGCTCGCAAAACAGGTTGACACCTTAACTGCGAGGAGCAAGTTGCCGCGCGGATCCACCAAGGCACGCCGCGGCAGAAGACTCGACTTCGGATCTCCCGAAGCACGAGAAAAAAATGCCCCGAAAGAGCCCACTCCCGAGGAAACGGCTCCCAAAGGACAGCAAACGACCTCGCAGAACCTTCCACTCCCGGCTACGGGAAACAGGGAAAGCGACCAATCGGATCCTTCCGATGAAGACGCTGACATCCACCCCAGGAGGACCCAAAGCCAGTCCGCTCGGCAAACGGTATCCTTCGATAGGCCCATGACAGAAGAGGAGGAAGAACTCTACTGGATGGAGCAGGAAGAACTCGCGGAAGATCAAGCTCGGATCCATCGTGACCAGCGCCGACAAACTCGGAGGAACGCCGGTAGCAATAGCGAGATCCATGATCTCCGCGAATCTCTCAAAAAGACCGTGGCCGAAGTGAAAGCGGTGAAATCGCAAATCCATCAGGCGACCAGTTTCGCCCCCGAGATCGATAGACTTCTCGAGGAAGCACAGAAAACACCGTTCACCACCCGGATCACGGAAACACGCATCTCAGACCCAGGGAAAATCAAAATCCCGGTCTATGACGGTACGACGGATCCTAAGTCGCACCTGCAGTCCTTCCAGATCCCAATGGGTAGGTGCAAACTTCCAGAACGCGAACGAGACGCGGGTCATTGTCTTCTCTTCGTCGAGCACCTCAAAGGTGCTGCGCTCGAATGGTTCTCCCGGCTCAAAAGGAACTCCATCGGAAGCTTCCGCCAACTGGCCTCGGCGTTTCTCAAACAATACTCCATGTTCATGGACAGAGAAACGTCCGACGTGGACCTATGGAGTCTATCTCAGAAGGAGGACGAGTCGCTCCGCGACTTCATGCGAAGGTTCAAACTGGTGATGGCCAGAGTAACAGGCATCAGCGACAATGTCGCAATCGACGCCCTGAGGAAAACTCTCTGGTACAAGTCAAAGTTCCGAAAGTGGATACTACTGGGAAAGCCGCGGACAATCCAGGATACTCTCCACAAGGCAACGGACTTCATCATCATGGAAGAAGAGATGAAACTTCTATCGCAGAAGCACGGACCACAGAAAACGTCCTCGAAAAAGAAAACCTCTCGTAACGAGAAAAACGTCCATCACGAAGGGGAAGACGCCCAAGGCGAGCATAACTATGCCATCAACTCGGAGCAAGGCAAAACCTCTAGAAACACCTGGACCAGGAACCAGTACAAGGATAATTCCTACTGCGAGTTCCACGAAACCAGAGGCCACTCCACTGCAAACTGCAAGGTTCTCGGCGCCCGGCTCGCCGCAAAGCTCCTCACCGGCGAATTATCAAAGGTCAAGAGTATAAAGGACTTGCTCCTGGACTCTGACCGCCCAAAGACCAACAAAACTGTCTCCGAGGACTGCGCAACCGAAAATCAATCGGGGGAAAAACGCGGAAGAAGACAGGACGACCAAGGGAACAACAGCAGTCGCCAGGGGGTAAACATGATCATCGGAGGATCACAGTTCTACCAAGACTCTGTCTCGTCGATAAAAGCCTACGGGCGAAAAGCCGAGACAAGTTCCAACTGGTTCCCAGACAGCGATGTTCCTAACCACACGATCGCTTTCGAGGAACAGGAGACCGTCGGAATCGACAAACCTCACTGCGATCCTTTGGTTATCGACCTGGTAATCCAGGATCTCAAAGTCGGCCGCATTCTCGTCGATACAGGAAGCACGGTCAACATCATCTTCCGCGACATCCTCTACAGGATGAAGATCCCACTTGGGGAAGTCGTCCCTGAGCCAAAACCTTTGACGGGGTTTTCGGGCGTCACTACCATGACCCTCGGGAAAATTAAGCTCCCGGTCATGGCAAAGGAAGTTACAAAGATCGTCGAGTTTGCAGTAGTCGACAACCCGGCCATCTACAACGCCATCATGGGAACCCCTTGGATCAACTCCATGAAGGCAGTACCATCCACATATCACCTCGGTATCAAGTTTCAGACTCCGACCGGAACCGCAGCCATCTGGGGTAGTCAGAAACAATCGAGACTCTGTTACCTAGCCGAGTTCAAACTGCGAAAAGATCGGAACGCCCCTGCGGCCAACCCGAAACGAGCAAAGGAATCACACAACATTCCCGAGAACTCGAAGAAAGATGATCCAGAATCATCCGAACAGGCAACGATTCAAGACAGCGACAAAGCCTCTGAATCCACCGCCGTAAAAGCAGACAGCTCAACCCCCGCACAAACCACTGATCCGACCAGCACGATCGGAACGGCAACGCACGGGGAGTAAAAACGTCTGCGGCTACTATCAGAACTACGAGATAGCTTGATCCTCGGAAGAGGTACGTAGGCAGCTCGTCGAAACCCGGCGAGTTCAGCTATCCCCCTCACCGAAAAGGGGGGGGGACTGGGTGCGTATACTCCTATACTCCCACAAAAACGCGAAAAATCCGCACATGTACTCGAACTTTTTGAAATTTTTAATAAAATTCTTTCTATCTTTTATGCTCACTTAAACGCATCAACGCTTCGGAAAAACGAAAATCGTATCTTCAAAAGAAACGCGAGACGTCGCAACTTCTTAAAAAGATAACAAAACTCGTATCATCCGCAAAAGACAGTCCACCTGCGACTTAAAAATAACTCACGCCTGTCGATTGGCCCCGACGGACGCACGCAAGAAACGTTTCACTCAATACAAACTCGTAGTCAGACCTACAAGGTCCTCTTACATCCGACAAGGATATCATAGCGCGCTATACAAGAAACCCAAAATTTTGGTTTAGCGTCTCGGATAAACTCCGAAGATAGCTCGATTCTTTTAACACAAGTCATATAAGCCGGCAACTAGTCGCGGACTTTAAACAAAAAGAATCAGGAAGAAATCACTAACATGCAAAACGAAAGCCGATCAGTCATCGCACAGCCTTAAAGCTGAGAGTAAGCCTAGGTCTTGCCCTAAACCCAGTCTTGCTGGATCTTGACATCTCACAGACATAGTATCGTATACGAGATCCTAAAACATGTCTCTTATCGCTTACACCTAAAACGCTCGCTAAAAAGTAGCATACGGACTAAGCGACAAAAAAAGAGTTAGGATACGAAGTGACTACTCGCATCCTTCCCTCTACACTTGACGAAAGTATAAATCAAAACAAAAGACGAAATCTCGCAAATTCTCATATTCATAAAGTCCGCAAAAACGGCGGGATTCAAAGCCACCAACGGCCAGTCCCAAAACATAAGAATGCAACCTCCAACGGTCGCAGAATAAAACTCCTAAAAACGGCCACACACGGCCAAAAAATACGATTCACAAAAGGAAGTCAACATTGAGAAATCCGGATGCGGAAATCCCAAATGAACTAGCAGGCTGGTCCACTTACTCATTCACGCCTTGAGCGTTCCCACCACCCTCGGCGTTCTCATCGGCTCCGGCCTCCACCGTATCCTTGGAAACCTCGATAGGTTCCCATAGTCTCCGGACTCTTTCTTCTACCGGAGGAACCAAGGACTCAGCATGAGCACACTCGGCCATGAAATCCTTCGTCTCAGCAATCTCGGAATCGAAGGAGAAATCCGGGTTCTGAGACTTGTAAAGGTTTACGACCGAACCCCGGCACTCGCGGAAATCACCAGCAAACTCCTGAGCTTCTTTAAAACATTGAAACTCAGCAGCAAACGATTCCGCCCGTCTCGCCACCTCAGCTGCGACCATCCTTCTTCCTCTCCTTTCCGCCCGAACGAGAGCTCGAGCATGAAGATCAGCTTGCTTCGCGTTCTGCGCCTTTACCTCTTGTCGGAACCGGAAAAGCTCTCGTTCCTCTTCTGTGGTCTTGAAGTTAGCAATCCTGGATTTGCGGAAACTCGAGTCAAGCGCCTCGCTAAACACTCTTAGTCCCTGCATAAACTCAAGATCATCAAGCATGCTTATATACAGATTCGAACGTAAGGTTAAGAAGTTCGAAGGGCCAAACCTCGTTGACACGTTGGGAGCCCTCGGCAAAAACCCGTTGTTTCTCCTCATCCTCCAGCGACTCGTCAGTAACAAACTCCGGAGGAAGGCCATCAAAGAAGTTGTTGGGGAATGGAAAATCGTTGGCTCCGCCTTTTTCCGTTGGAGCAAAACTAGGGTTTCTCCCAACGGTGAAGGATCTTCCGAGCCTTCCCCATCATCGATTTCCTTCCCCTTACTAGATCTCTGTCTACGCCTCCGAGTAGGAACTTCGATGACCGGTTCGGCATCATACGACGGGACAGGATCTCGGGACCGGTAAAGTCTTACCGCGTCTCGAATCCGTTCGAGGGTGAAGGACTTCCAGAAAAATGGCCTTTGACGAAGAAGATCTCTCTTGACAAAGAGATCACCATGCAAATGCGCGATAGGGTTGTTCCCTACAAAGCGAAAAATTTTCACTAAAACTCGCACTTCCGAAATGGTGAAATAGACAACAGGTTTTTCATCGTATTACCTCGGTTGAAGTTCCATGCTTGCGGAAATAGATGGAGGCAGCTCTCCTCGACAGACTCACCATCTATTTGGACGAAGAAGAAACGCTCCTGCCACGATTTGGGATTCGAAGTAGTCCCCTGAATCACGGCCATATCCTTCTTAGGCAGCATGGAGTAGTAACCGTCGCTCCCCGTCGGCCGAGTGCTCCAAAGACCTTCGAAATCATCGGGACCAAGATCAATCCCGAGTTCATAGCTAGCGATCAGTACGCCAAGCCAACTCTCCAAGGCAGGAATGCTGAGCTGGCTGATCGAAAGTTCGAAGCAGTGAAGCGCACGAACAATGGCACCAGGGATCGGGAACCACATACGGCAGTACGTAAAGAAAGCCTCGTAACATGTAAAGAAACCTTGCGGAGGATTCCTTGCACTCTCGTTACCAACGGGAATCCGGAATTTGACTCCTTCAGGAACCTGGTAAAAATCTCGAAGAACCTTGAGATATTTACGAGAAACCAAGCTCGGCGTAAAAGGAGCACCAGGCTGCCTCAGAGGTCTCCTCGGAACAGGGATCTCTGGTCGTGTTGGGGGCGAACCTACAAGGGCTCGGTAATACGCATTCTTCGCTTCCTCCTCGACCAACTCCTCCTGCTTCACCGTCACATGGGCAGGAGATTCATCCGAGGATGAATGGGAAGAAGAGTTTCTCTTTGAAGATCTTGAAGACATTGTTCTTAAAGAGAGAGAAAGGATTCTTGAGAGAGAAAGTAAATTTCTTATGATGAAGTAAGAATGAAATTTCTTACTCCGTCCTTATAAAGGAGGTAAAATTACTATTTACCCCGACTTTCGGCAAACGATTACGTCTCTACACCTTCCCATACGGCTATACCGCAAGCTAGGATCCGACAGGCACTACAGTTCCTAGCTAGCTGGGGGGCTAACTGTTGGGGTCAAAATCGGTCAATGACGAAATCGCCACCCGAAAGTACTCGAAAGAAAAACCAAGCGACGATCAAAGCCAAGAAACGGGTCGTCGCTCGATAAAACTCACGGGAAGGCTCGTCCACTCCCGTCTGGCGCCAGCGGCAAGGGTCCTGGCGCCCATCCGTGCAATCATCTCATGATCTCGGGCAATGGCGGCATCTTGGTCCCTTAAAACCCATGTCCGGATCGTCCGAGATCTACAATGGTTCTTCCGCAAAGCCTTCCCGATTGTTTAAAAGATTCATCTTTTAACACATCTAAAGCTCGAAGCCACATTGCTCACATCCTTGAAGACGGAAAGTCTACAAATCCAAGTCCATCTCAAATCCCGATACTCGAGGAGTCTCGTTGGATTAGAAACGATTATCTCGAAATCTACGGCTAAAGATCTTCCCAAACTCAAAGATTTCCCGCAAACGACTAACGGGGGAAAGATCGAACAACGAAAAACCCACAGACGGCAAGATGGCCTGGCACCGGCGGCACGCGGGACGCGGGCCGGCCTGGCGCCGGCGGCACCCGTCACGCGGGCCGGCCTGGCGCCGGCGGCAGGCGGGACGCGGGCCAGCCTGGCGCCGGCGGCACCCGTCACGTGGGCTGGCCTGGCGCCGGCGGCACCCGTCACGCGGGTCGGCCTGGCGTCGGTCCACGGCCCTCGTCCTGGTCTTGGTCCTATCGTGCCCGGTCCGATCCCATCTTAGCTTGTTCGGATCAATCTACGCAAGTTTGGTACGATCACAGTTATTCTAGAACACCAACATCTCGACTATACAAGGAATTGGGGTTCCTTCGGAAACACCGAAACCTTCAAAGACCGTTCTTTCGAAAAACCGTAAAAACGCCTAAACGGCCCAACGTGGCCAAAACGGCCCACTTACGATTTTCCGAAAAGGAAGGATAACTATGACGGTTTATCCTTATCCTCACATAAGAGATAAATGTCAAGTTTCCAGAAGATAAATGTCAATTTTTCCGAAGATAAATGTCAAGTTTCCCGATAAACACGAAGATGGAAGAAAATGGAAAAAGCCCGATTCAGCCCGCGAGAAGATAGACCGTCTTAAGAGGAGTATATAAGGAGAGCTTTGAGCAAGAAGCAAACCAGATCACAAAAAACTTCCAGAGCACTTAGCACTTAGAGCGTTTTAGCTTTCTTTTTCTGTTTTCATTAGCGAGCTGCGACTCAACTAGGTTAGATCTAGGCGGCCGGACTAGCGGACCTTTCGACAGCTCTTGTAGCTTACTTCTTACCTGTTGTTCACGCTCAAAACGTGAATTCAGAAATAAGATCTTTTTCCGCTCTACTTTATGATTTTTATTTCTCGACTTAAAACTGATTGTTTCGTGCGGCCCAGCAGATATCTGGGACCTTCAAGGAAGATCGGGTTAACTCGGTTTTCCTCCACAAATCTTTATCGGAAATTGACGGTGCGAATTGTGGTTCCCACAGTATGGAATTTTTTTTTTAGTTTTTATTAATTTTTTGGTTATAAAAATCTAATTGATAATTATGTATACAAATAAAATCTATGAAAACGTTTTTTGTATATAAAATCTATTTTTTGCATTATAAAATCTTTTATATATTTATTAAACATTTTTAATATCTATAAAACTTCTATTTTTGTGTTTAAAAAATATTATTTGGGATTTTTTTTAAAAAAGAAATATATATATATATAATATAAATTTCTATATTTATTAAACATTTTTTATATATGAAAAATATTTTTTATAATTATTAAACTACTTTTTATATATTAAAACTATTTTTGTAATTATTAAACTATTTTTATATATTAAAACTATTTTTGTAATTATTAAACTATTTTTTATATATTAAAACTATTTTTTGTAATTATTAAACTATTTTTTATATATTAAAACTATTTTTTGTAATTATTAAACTATTTATATTTTTGTGATTAAAAACTATTTATTGATTTTTCAAAATTTAAATTTATTAGAACTAATTTTTAAATATATTTTTTTAATTTACAGGTTTTATGATGATGAGACCCGGTCTCGACAGCGTCGTAGTCGTGGTGGTACGGGGAGCCACTCTCTGGGTTCGTCCAGCCACATTCAGGATTCCTCATCGCCCCACAGCTCCTACCATACATCTCCCTCTCCATTTCCCGCTCCTGCTCCTCCCGCTCCCGTTGCTGCACCCGCTCCTGCTCCTGCTCCTCCTCCTCCGGGTCCTCCGGGAGTGATGAGGGTTGCGGAGTTTGTTCGACAGCCCGGTCGTGACAATCTTCCCTATCTCACTCCGTATCCACATGGACGGGGCCAAACATGGTAATTAAACGTATTTTTTTCATTAAAATTTGATTCATTATTAATAATTTGTTCTTTTTATTAGGTTCAACCGATCCGGGAACGGGATCAGCGCATGGATCAACCGTATGATGTACTCGGCCCTCGACAAGGGACATCCGACTTTCACTGACTTCCCTACCGACAAGCAGCATCTGTGGTTTCAACAGTTTGCGGTATGTATTCTAATTTTTTACTTATATTTTTAATCTTTAATATAAATTTTCTACTAATTGTGTTTTTTTTTTCAGCAAGAATTCAACTGGAATGCCGATGATACGATGTATATCTATCACCACTTCGTCCATAAAGTTATGGACAACTATGGGAAGCAGATCCACGAGTGGAAGAAGAAGTGGGAAATAAACAAGGTTGTTTTTTATTTATTAAACAATTTTTTAATTTATTAAAATATTTTTTAATTTATTTAATATTTTTTTTTAATTAAAAGGTCTCAAAGTCGATGAACCCCACGGTCTGGCTGGAGTTGTGTGTGCATTGGGATAAGGAACAGACGAAAGAAACTTCTTCCACCAACTCCACCAACCGCAGGAGCGAGCGTAAAGGGAAGGGCGTCTTCAAGCATAACTTGGGTGCTCAATCTATTGCCACTCTGGGGGATCGCATGGTAAATTCAGTCGCTTTTTATTCTATTATTTAAGTTTTGAAATTTTATTTTTTGTGCATTTCTTCTAATTACTAATGTTTGTTTAATTTATGTTTTTTCAAGGCGGAAGAAAATGATGGCGAGCCGGTTGATGATCTCGCCCTAATGAAGAGGGCGTATAACAACAAGAAGACCGGCCAGATTGATGATGGTGTTGTGAGGGATGTGGTCACCCTGATTGAGACTCAGGTGGTAGACGAAGAGTCTCAGCTTCAAACCGAGGATGACGATTCGACGGCTTCGACCTACTTGCCTCGGGTTCGGATCAACGAAATCGTTGAATCAGTAAGTTCTTTTTTTTAAGTTCAATTCATCTTTTCTATTATTTAAATTTGGCTATTTTCTATTTCAGTCGGTTCCAAAGAAGAAGGGACGTTTAGTCGGTTTGAGTCGTCGCTCCCGGTCGGTTCCGTCTTCTGCTGCACCACCGCCCTTTGTTGATCCAGAAGTACTTATGGGTCAGTTGAAGGACAAGGATGATCGCATATCTGTGTTGGAGACCTAGATGGCGACTCAACAGGCGGTCTTTGAGGCACAGAAGAAGCTGAATGAGCAAATGATGGAGATTATGAGGAGGTTGCACCCGAACGAGATGTTCCCGACCGTGCAAGACCCGAACGCGCAAAACCCGTAGTTTTTTTTTTTTTTCAAAAACTCGGAATGTTTTATTTTTATTTGTACGACTTTGAATATTATCTAATATGTTTTCAATTTTAATTTTAATTTTAATTTTATATTTTCGAATTTAAATTTCAAAAATTTTATTTTTAAAAAAAATTAATTTTTTTGATATTCCGAGGAAGTGGTCCCTCGGAAATTTCCGACGATCATTGTCGTCGGAATATACCGAGGGATCTCTTCCTCGGAATTTTCCGAGGGCTAGCTTCCTCGGAATTTCCGAGGGATTACTTCCTCGGAACATTTCGTCGGAACTTCCGAGGATTTGTCCGTCGGAAATGTCCTCGGAATATACCGAGGGAGTGCTTCTTCGGTATATTCCGAGGACTTTTCCGACGAACGGTGGTCCTCGGATTCCTCGGAAATACGATTCCTTAGAATTCCGTCGGAAATTTCCGAGGGAATTCCGAGGAAAAATGAAATTCCGAGGAGTTTTTTCCGAGGACTTGTTTCGTCGGTATGTCGTCGGAATAAGGTTATTCCGACGACATACCGACGATTTTTGCCCTCAGAATAACGATGTTTTTTTGTAGTGAAAGGTCAAGGTCCTCCTCTTCCTCACCATTCTGTTCATGCTGGTTAGCTGCCAACCACGCCCCTGCATCAGTCTGTGCCTTTTATAAAACCACATTTGCTTCCACTCCGACCTGTTCAAAATTTAACATGTTTCTCGGTTTTCAGATATTCCACGGTAACCATGGGAAGGCTAAGAGTATTTTACTTTCAATTATGTCCTTGCTAGGTTTCAAAAGATAGTGAAAATTCAGAAATACTGAATTCATCGAGAAGCCATAAGTAGGAGGAGGGAAGGCAAATAAACTCCATACTTCCTTAGCAATAGGAAAGTAGAAAAGCATATTTTTAAGTTCAGACTTATCACTGAACTTCTAAATTAAAACCATTTGGGAGTAAGTGGATTAGTTATAACTTTTTATATATTACCTAGTTTTTTTTAACTTCCGATATGAGATATTTTATCTTAATACCGTCTTCGAGATGATGGCTATTATCGGATAAATATTTAGGAACTTACGGTCGAGAGGGTCAAACTCGACAGTTATTCTTGATCATGAGGATTATATCAATTAGTGTTTAGAATCTAGGTTCTAATACCATATTAAATTTGGATTTAATATAGATTTCTAACCTAAAACTAATTGGCAATAATTAGATTAACCATAATCTTTTATATGTTACTTAAAGTTTCTTTAAACTCTCGATGTGTAAGGTTTCGTTAAACTCATCATGTGATATGTTATCCCTAATACACGTGACATATGGTTTCTTGAGATGCCTGACATTCTTTTCACAAGCCATGCCTATGTACTCTCCGGGACATTAGTTTCTGCTACTACTGGCCTGTAATGTCCTTTCTAAAATCCTCCACTGATTAACGTGAACACTACAAATACGTAAGTGACTTTTTAAATAAAATAATAATTCCATTCAAAACAGAATAAAAGTATTATTATATAGATTCCTAAACTTTCATCAATTTATCAGGTTAATAGCTGGGACTGCCTGGGACTAAGATAGAATATACTAAAAAAGTTGGAAAATCCCTTCAAATGCATTTTTGGATCCATAAAAACACCAATACATAATTTGTGAAACTCATATCCCATATATATTAAAAGAGAAACATTGTCATTAAATGTGTTCACATTACGTTTGCCACGTGATAGTCTTACAACTATTTGAGAACAAATAGGCTGACGTATCAAGTGCAGAGAGCTTTGCAGCCTAACTCTACATAAATGCATTCACACTATATACTATTTTACGTTTTTTCAATATGAAACTCACATGCACGGTCCTACGGGTTATACAAAGTTCTGCATAGAAAGAAAATTTACAAAAAAAAATTCACTATTGTCTAGGCTTATTTTATTTTTACTTATTTTATTTTAATAGAATATTATCGTTCATGTGTTATTTTGAACAAAATGTCTTTTAATGCTAATTATGGTATCTTTATATATTTATAAACCACCTTTATGTATTTTTTACATACACATACATGTAAGAGTGGGCACGAATTGGATATCATAGATTTTGGAGGTATTCTTGATCCAATCCGTTTCGTCCGAATAATCAATTATCTGATTCAGTTCGTAGCCATCCGGATATACGATGTCCCGGATATCCAGAAGAATTAGATTTTTAACCGGTTTCGATCCATAAAAATAAATAAATTAACTAAAATGAATAAAAATATATAAAATAATAATAAGATTTTATTACAAAAATAAAAAACTTATTTACCTTTTTGAATACTAATACCTAATTTAATAAATTTAGTAAATAAAATATTATAAAACTTATATAGAATATATTATTTATATAACTTATATATATAATTCATTAAATATATGTATATAAGCATATAACGGATCGGATCGAATATCCGTTTTTAAAAATATTAGTAATTGTGATTTGCTTCTTTTTTTATGGATATTGCATATTAGTATTTGCTTTTCTTTGTAGAGTTATGGATATCCAGATTTTTTTGTTCGAATCGAAAAGGATTACGAATCAAATCAAAATTTACGGATATTTTTCCCACCCCTACATACATATGCACATTGACGTGAGCACCTATATAACTAAATATTCACTACAAGTGAGGATTCTAATTCTCTTGGAAGCTGAAATATTCTTTTTTTTAATGTTTCCATTCACCATCGACCAAATTGTAATGAAATTACTTGTCTTAATAGTTTTCTTTTCTTTTTCTTCAATTATTATCTAAATTTGATTTTATTTTCCATGCATTTAGAAATTATAATATGAAACTATTGGTTTGACATTAGGACTGTCTAAAATTCATATAACATGAAACCAAACAAATAATAATAGTTTTTGGTTATCATTGAAAAATCTAAAAATCTCGAGCATTTTAACTGAATAAACAGAATAAATATTGATTTAGAATGGTTGTTATATTTTATTAAATTAAAAGCCAAAAAAGACTAACCTAAAACCGAAACGATATCTAGACTAAACAGACCTTATATCTTCTTATCTTAAGATATAATGAAATTAATAATCTCATTCTGCGCAAGGAGCGGATTATTACCTAGTGGATTATAAAAGACGTCCACACAAGGGAGCTCTTTTTGTTTTAGTAGTGTTTGGACTTTCAGTATCTTCATTCTTGCTTGAGGTTCTTTTTGTTAACAATTTGACGGAGCTTTTTGTAATGGATTTGTAGATGTGACATGGATTTGTTATGTGTATATAGCAACCTGAATCAAATTCGTTAAACACCTTGCACACAAATTGGATCCGAACACCTCTTTGGGTTCTTCAAACCCAAACAAAATCAAGCTACTTAGCTCCAATGAGCAACATTTTGATAGTGAAGACTCATGGTCTGACTGGTTTCCCCGCTATCACTTGCAAACACAGCTTTTGCAGTTAGTAGCGGCTGTTGGCGTTTTGCAACAATCACAAAAAATGTTATGAATTGTTTCAAACCACTCCGAACTTTTTAAAATCAAAAGCTGGTTCCAACTAGCATATGCGGTTACGGACGGTTACGAGTGTATAATAAAATCTAAAAATATTTTCTAAAATATTTTAAATTTTAAATTAAAATTTTATATTGGAAATATTATAAATAAAATATATTTTTAAATTTAAATTCACAAAAAGTATCATAATTTATTTTATAAAAACTTTAAACTAAAAATATTCACTATAGCTTTTAAACATTAATATACATACATATATAAAGATATATACATATATAAAACGAAACAAAAAAATCTTTTAAAAGTTTTATTATAAATCTTCAAAACAAGTTCTATTAAAATTATAACTTTCATCTAAATTAAAAAATTAGATAAATAAACATAATATTATTATTAGTTATATTATATTAATAATTATTATATTTTATCACAATAGTATGTTTTTGATAATTTTATAATGTTATAATATGTTTTTTTGGTCAAAATAATGTTATAATATATTAATATTGATAATTTATTACTAAACTGCAATAATATCTCATAATCATCCAATCACAAATATCGCAAACGTACCAATTTTTAACTGTTGCATTAATCGTATAAATCGCTTAATAATGCTAGAAACCATAACTACCTATATTTGCAAACTCCCGCAACTACACATGTAACCGCTGTGTTTGCCTCTCAGAGTCATACTTTGGAACGCACATTCCCAACCCTAAATTTTGCTTCAAAACCTGAAGTCTCCTATGAATTAGAACCTCACTGTCCATAATATTTTTTTACTTGTTTACAAAGTCAAATTTTATAAGTCAATTTTTATAAGGTCAATCATATCATGTGTTGGAGGCACGACAGATAATTTTCATTCACTATATTGTCACTAGCTAGGGACTATGTCGGAACAAATCAACAAAGAAGACAAACAAACGTCGAACTTTTCTTTTGTGTTGTTGACAAGTTGTGTATCAAAGAATGTTAAGTTGTCTTTCATTCACCATATACGTTTAGTATTTTATATATTGGTAAACCTAGTAGGGCAAAGATATATTCTTATTTCATATTTATCTTCTTAGGAAGTATGACATATTCCAATACACCCTCCCTCAAGTTGTAGCATATAAGTTAGTTATGGCCAACTTGAAAATGAAATTTTCAAACTCCTTTGGCCCCAATGCTTTTGTAAAAATATCAATAGTTGTGCTCAAGTCAACGTCCCCTGCCTCTATATATAGTTCATAGTTTGGGTCTGAATCTGTATCTCAAAGGATCTCATTAAACTTTTGTTTTGTGTTGTGCTCAAGATTTGATCCAACTACTGAAAGTTTCCTCGTTTAGAATTTTTTTTTTCTTTTTCTTTTTTAAACCGAGACTAATGTCAATGGAAGGGTCAAGTACGTGCAGCTCTGTGAGGGGGGAACTGTTACACGGTAACTTAGACATTTGTGTTAAGGAGGCTAAAAATCTTCCTAACATGGATCGGTTCCGAATGTGTAAGAGGAACAGTACAAGTGATCCGTTCGTGACTGTCTCTGTCGCAGGTGCAAAGATTGGCACAACGTTTGTGATCAACAACAACGAGAATCCTCTGTGGATGCAACATTTCCATGTACCGGTAGCTCATACTGTGATACGTTGCAGCAGGTGTACTTCCGTAAGCGTGGGAAGAAGAGCAATGCCGTGGAGCTTACGGTTGAGGAAGAGTTGATGGAAGAAGAGAAGGAGAGCAAAGCCTCGGAGAGGAAGAGAGAGTTTGGAAAAGAAGAAGAAGGGGAGAAGGAAGACAAGTCGAGCAAAGCCTAGGAGAGGAAGAGAGGCTTTGCGAGTCACGCTACTTTAGTAATACTTATCTATAAATAACAAGAATAAGAGTCAGGGGTTTTTCATGCTTGTATGACGTGAGAAGTGACGTATGTGTCCTTCAGGTGATCGTATGTGATCACCATCGTTATCATCTTGCGTTGTAATCGATATCTGTCTTTGGAACGGAGAAAAGTAATCGGAGAGTATTATTCAATAGACACGAGTGTTACAAGAGTGGTGTGAGTACGAGGTGTTCATCACTCTAAACTTAACAAATTGGTGCGTTTGTGACTCGATCGGAAGCTCGCTGTGTCATCCATGGCGGATTCAAGTCCTTTCTCAGATGCGTACAACGCTCCTCTCGGCGATCAAGAGCTTGCGTTCATCCGTACGGAGTGGGAACGTTTAGCGAAAAGCGCGGAGGATACGTTGGCTCGTTTTGGGGTGATCGAGAAGCGTCTCGCGACGTCTGATTCTCGTTTCGATGCGTTGGATCGTCGTTTTGATCAGCTTACGATGATCCTAACGCGTATGGAGAGTAACCAGCTCACCGATAAGGCGCAAGGCAAGGCGGTGGCGTCGCCTAGTGATTCGCCAGGTCCGGCGACGTTTTCTTCTTCTCGATCGACGCCGGAGCTACATCCATCGGGATTCGGGGTTCCTCCGGCGGTGTTAGAGAATCGCGAGAGCTTACTGAAGAAGCTCGAGATGCCGGTGTTTTCGGGGGAAAATCCTTTTGGTTGGATTGCTCAGGTGGAGCGGTTCTTTCGGATTGGGCAGTTTCATGGGTTGGAAAGGTTGCAGATGGTTTCGTTGAGCCTGGCAGGTCCGGTGTTAAACTGGTTTAACGGCGAAATGGAGCATGATCCCTTCACCGATTGGCATCAGTTTAAGCGGCGTTTGGTTTCTCGTTTTCGTCAGAGGATTGAGGATGAACCGGGTAAACGTTTGTTCTCTATTCGCCAGACGGGGACGATTGCTGAGTATGTTAATGAGTTTGAGGAGCTTCGTTCGATTGTTACTGGAGTCGATGAGCAGAATCTGGTTCACGTGTTCTTCAACGGGTTGAAACCGGAAATGCAGGAAGTTATCAAGATGAAAGAGCCTAAGGGTCTTACTGAGCATATTGCAGCAGTGATTGGTATGGAGGGGAGTGCTTTCTGCACCTCAGTGAGTATGGCAGTTCAGAGTTCAGGAGGAACATCTCGGAGTTCTACAGCTCAGAATGCTCAGGGGTTCAGTTCTGCATATCATTCCAACTCAAAAGGGGGCCATTCCTCTAGTCATGTGACTGGTGGTTCTTTCCGCCCTCGTTTGAAGTATACATCGTCTGAATTGGATGCTATGCGCCGTGATAACATTTGTTTCAAGTGTCGGGGACCTTATTCGAAGACTCATGTCTGTCCTAAAAAGGAATTGCACATTTTGACTGTGATCAACGGTTACGAAGTGGAGATTTTGGATGAGGGTACAACGAGCAATGAGCAGGCTTGGGGGTTAGGTGTTGATAATGAAAGGATGGAACTTTCTTTGAATGCTTTTCTCGGCATTGATACACCTACTACAACTAAACTGATGGGAGTAATGGGAAACACGAACGTTGTAGTGATGATTGATAGTGGTGCCACCCACAACTTTGTGGCTCCTCGAGTGGTTCAAGCAGCAAAGTTACCCTTGTCCAGCAATCGCCGTTTTCAGGTGCTTTTAGGCACCGGGGTGACAGTGGAATCCATGGGGGTCTGTCAAGCTGTTCCTTTCACGCTTCAAGACACTTTCTTTACCAGTGATTTTGTGTCCTTAGAGTTGGGGAAGGTGGATGTGGTGCTGGGGGTTCAATGGTTGCGGACTTTGGGGAAGTGTGAGGTAGATTGGGAGCTGCAGGAATGGTCTTTTAAACATCAGGGCAAGATCGTTACCTTGCGGGGAGACTCTTCTTTGCACTGCGCGTCGGTATCGTTTCAGGCTCTCAGGGTTTCAGAATTTGCTGATGCTTTGGAGTTGGGAAGTACAGTAGCGACAGACACAGTTACAGTTCCAGAGATTCAACGGGTGCTGACTGCGTTTGCGGATGTGTTTCAGGTACCTGTGGGCTTACCACCTATCAGGAACCGCGAGCATACTATTCATTTACAACCAGGCGTGACAGCGATATCCGTACGCCCGTACCGTTATCCCCACGCAAGTAAAGAAGCAATGGAAACAATGGTGACTGAGATGCTCGCCAGTGGTATCATACGTCCGAGCAAAAGCCCTTTCTCGAGTCCGGTGTTGTTGGTTCGCAAGAAGGATAAGACGTGGCGTTTTTGTGTGGATTATCGGGCTGTGAACAGAGTTACTATTCCCGATAAATACCCTATTCCGATGATAGATCAACTCTTGGATGAACTTCACGGAGCCTGTGTGTTCTCCAAGATTGATTTGCGATCCGGTTACCACCAGATCAGGATGCGGGAGGAGGACATCCCTAAGACTGCTTTTCGTACTCATGAAGGCCATTACGAGTTTTTAGTTATGCCTTTCGGCTTGACTAATGCTCCTGCTACGTTCCAGGCCTTGATGAATGAGATTTTCCGTCCTCACTTGCGGAAGTTTGTCTTGGTCTTCTTTGACGATATCTTGGTCTACAGCTCGTCCTTGGAGCAGCATGAGGAACATCTGGCTTCCGTCCTATTAGTCCTACGCCAGCATTCCTTGTATGCAAACAAGAAGAAATGCTCTTTTGGTCAGCGTCAGATTGACTATCTCGGTCATATCATCTCCGAACAGGGTGTTTCTACTGACCCGTCTAAGACTACAGCAATGCGACAATGGCCTACTCCTCGGGTTATTAAAGAACTGCGTGGTTTCCTCGGGTTAACGGGTTATTATCGACGCTATGTTAAGGATTATGGCACCATCGCTCGGCCTCTGACGTTGCTCCTACGTAAGGATCAATTCAGTTGGTCACCTGAAGCCCAACGTGCGTTTGACGACTTGAAGCTTGCGATGTCGACGACACCAGTTCTGGCCTTACCTGACTTCTCTCAAGTCTTTGTTGTGGAGACTGATGCCTCGGGTTTTGGCTTAGGCGCGGTGCTTATGCAGAACCAACGTCCCATTGCTTATTTTAGTCACAGCCTGACACCTCGGGAGCAGCGGAAACCTATTTACGAACGTGAGCTCATGGCCATCGTTTTTGCAGTTCTCAAATGGAAGCACTATCTCACGGGGAGGCGCTTTGTGGTCCACACTGATCAGCGCAGTTTGAAATTCTTGCTTGAGCAGCGTGAGATATCTATGGAGTACCAGCGTTGGTTGACACGGTTGATGGGATTCCAGTTCGACATTGTCTACAAGCCTGGTATAGAAAATAAAGCAGCCGACGGTCTTTCGCGACAGATGCAGGATTCTGTTCCGGAGGCCCGCTCTACATTGTTCGCACTTATGGTTCCGTCTGTTGTTCAACTGCAAGATATCTATGCAGAGATTGAGCAGGATGAACACATTCAGACCTTATTGCAGCAATTGCGAGCCGGAGACCCTGTGAAGCAAGGGTACTCTGAGGTTGATAACAAGTTATGGTTCAAAGGGAGTCTGGTCATTCCAGCGACATCTCGTTTCATACCCTTGATCCTTCGTGAGAACCATGACAGTCTGGTGGGAGGTCACTCTGGAGTTTTTAAGACCCTCAAACGCATTCAACGAACATTCTATTGGACAGGAATGCGCTTGCAGGTTCAGCAGTATGTTGCAGGCTGTGGCATTTGCCAGACGCACAAAACTTCCACCCTGTCGCCTGCAGGACTGCTCCAGCCCCTACCCATTCCTTCTCAAGTTTGGCAAGACATCAGTATGGATTTTATTGATGGACTCCCAGCTTCCAGAGGAGTTAACGTGATCTTTGTGGTGGTTGACCGTCTCAGTAAGTATGCCCACTTCTTTGGCCTGAAACACCCGTATACAGCAGTGGACGTCGCAGAGAAATTCACCTCTGAGGTGGTTAAGTTGCACGGATTTCCTGACTCCATCGTTTCAGACCGCGATAAAATATTCTTGAGCTCCTTTTGGAAGGAGTGTTTTAAAATCGCGGGCACGACTCTGAAGTACAGCACCGCGTTTCATCCCCAAACCGATGGCCAAACAGAGGTGCTCAACCGGTGTCTTGAAACCTACTTACGCTGCTTTGCTTCAACCCACCCGAAGACTTGGCTGCAGTACTTGAGTTGGGCTGAATACTGGTACAACACTTGTTTCCATACAGCCATTCAGACTACTCCATTTGAGGTGGTGTACGGTCGCGCACCTCCTACTCTGGTCCGCTTTGAAACCGGTTCTACGAGCAACTTTCAGTTGGAACAGAGCTTAAAGGAACGTGACCTAATGCTGGATCAGTTAAAGACATTTTTGCTCAAGGCTCAGTCATCTATGAAGCAGTCAGCTGATCAGCATCGTCGCGATCTCTCTTTTGCTGTGGGTGATTTGGTGTTTCTCAAGCTCCGGCCGTACCGTCAGACGTCCGTAGCCAAACGTCCTTGTCAGAAATTGGCCGCGAAATTCTACGGTCCGTTTGAGATATTGGAAAGGATTGGGAAGGTGGCTTATCGCCTGAAGTTACCAGAGGAGTCCAGAATTCATCCGGTCTTCCACATTTCTCAGCTTAAACCAGTGGTGGGTGCACCTCCGCAGGTTACTCCCTTGCCAAAATCTTTCGCGTCAACAGGAGAGGTGGTGATCAGTCCAGAGGCGGTACTTGATACACGTTACACGCCGTCTGGTTGTTTGGAGGTATTGATACAGTGGACAGGCCTTCCATCTCATGAGTCTACTTGGAACTTGGGGTGGGAGATTCAGCGCCAGTTCCCGGATTTTCAGCTTGAGGACAAGCTGCGTTTCGTTGGGCGGGGTATTGATACGTTGCAGCAGGTGTACTTCCGTAAGCGTGGGAAGAAGAGCAATGCCGTGGAGCTTACGGTTGAGGAAGAGTTGATGGAAGAAGAGAAGGAGAGCAAAGCCTCGGAGAGGAAGAGAGAGTTTGGAAAAGAAGAAGAAGGGGAGAAGGAAGACAAGTCGAGCAAAGCCTAGGAGAGGAAGAGAGGCTTTGCGAGTCACGCTACTTTAGTAATACTTATCTATAAATAACAAGAATAAGAGTCAGGGGTTTTTCATGCTTGTATGACGTGAGAAGTGACGTATGTGTCCTTCAGGTGATCGTATGTGATCACCATCGTTATCATCTTGCGTTGTAATCGATATCTGTCTTTGGAACGGAGAAAAGTAATCGGAGAGTATTATTCAATAGACACGAGTGTTACAAGAGTGGTGTGAGTACGAGGTGTTCATCACTCTAAACTTAACATACTGCTGAAGAGGTTAAGTTTGTGGTGAAAGACAGTGACCAATTTGGAGCCAAGTTCATAGGAGATGTTGGAATCCCAACCAAGGAGTTGTGTTCCGGGAATAGGATCGAAGGGTTGTTTCCGATACTTAACAGTAATGGGAAGCCATGTAAAAAGGGTTCTGTGTTGAGTTTGGCTATTCAATACACTCCGGTGGAAATGATGAAAATTTACCAAATGGGTGTTGGTAATGAGTGCGAAGGAGTTCCCCGTACGTACTTCCCTTTGAGGAAAGGCGGTAGAGTTACTTTGTATCAAGATGCTCATGTTGAAGACGGGACACTTCCGAGTGTAGATCTCGATGGTGGGATGAAGTATATACATGGAAAGTGCTGGGAAGATATGGCAGATGCGATTAGACGGGCGAGGAGGTTAATTTATATCACAGGATGGTCAGTTTACCATCAGGTTAGGCTGGTTCGTCGCAATAATGATCCAACCGATGGTACATTAGGTGCTTTGCTCAAAGAAAGATCTAAAGAAGGTGTTAGAGTGTTGCTATTGGTGTGGAATGATCCAACTTCATGGAGTGTTCCAAAGTACAGAAAAGTAAGTGCCTAATTCTTATAAACTATAATGATAGAGCAAAAATCCTTTTTGTTGTTTCCAACGTTGTTGTATGCGCGCAGCAAGGAGTTATGAACACAAGCGATGAGGAGACTCGTCATTTTTTCAAGAACTCGTCGGTGCAAGTGATTATTTGTCCTAGATCTGGTGGGGATGGTCACCACAGCTTCGTAAAAAAAAATGTAAGATGCTCAATAATTACTGCATCAATTCCTAAACTCTTGTATGTATAGTTTAGTGATCTGAACCTCCTTGTGATGATCAGGAAGTTGAAACTATCTACACACATCATCAAAAAACTGTGATTGTAGATGCTGATGCACCTCAGGGCCGGAGAAAGATCGTAGGGTTTGTTGGAGGGCTAGACGTGTGCAACGGACGTTTTGATACTCCTAACCATCCTCTCTTTACGACATTGAAGACACTCCATAAAGATGACGTCCATAACCCAAATTTTGTGGTAACCATTTTCGGAGTTTAGATACTCTACTGTTCTTCATCTGTTTAAATAATCGTTCAATTTGTTTTTTTTTTGAACGAAAATAATCTTTTAATTATTCATATTAGCCTAATGTTGAGGATGGACCAAGACAACCGTGGCATGATCTACACAGCAAAATTGATGGTCCAGCTGCATATGACCTGCTTGCTAATTTTGAACAACGCTGGGAAAAAGCTTTAAAGAAACAACACAGAATTTGGAAACATCAGTCGTGTTCTGATGATGCTTTGCTTAAGATTGACGTGATACCTGAAATCATGGGACTATCAGAAGTTTCTTCTACTAATGATAGTGATCCAGAGTCTTGGCATGTTCAGGTAATTCAGAAATGTGATGAATTATAGTCATATGAGGTGGTGACAAAAGGATTAATCAGAAATATGATGCATTAATTAAATAATCTCATTTATTTAGGTTTTCCGTTCAATTGATTCAACCTCAGTAAAAGGATTTCCAAAAGACCCAAAGGAGGATAGTGGAAAAGTAAGCACAACTCTTTCCCGTCTTAACGTTGTCAATCACCAACAATGTTGCTACACTAAACATATACTGATTATAAATATGTAAACAGAATCTTCGATGTGGGAAGAATATACTCATAGACGTGAGCATACACACGGCTTATGTTAAGGCCATAAGATCTGCTCAGCATTTCATTTACATTGAAAACCAATATTTTTTTGGATCATCATTCAACTGGTTTTCACATAAGGACCTTGGTAAGAAAATTCTAAGATTTTAAAGGCAATTTAATCAATGCGTGCAATAATATATAACAAGGAGTTTCTTGAAATGCAGGTGCAAATAATCTAATCCCTATGGAAATCGCGCTTAAGATTGCTAGTAAGATTAGAGCCAGGGAGAAGTTTGCTGCTTATATCGTCATTCCAATGTGGCCAGAAGGTGATCCAACAGATATGTTTATGCAGAGCATTCTATACTGGCAGGTATATAGTTTTTCCATGGTTTGTTAAGTATTATCTGACTTAAACAACAATCTCACATCCTTTATACTGAAATCTTTTCATCATCTCTGTAGTATAAAACCATGCAAATGATGTATCAAACTATCTACGACGCACTTGTGGAAGCTGAACTTGATGATCAGTATGAGCCACAAGACTACTTAAACTTTTTCTGTCTTGGAACCAGAGAGGCTGCTGATGTAACAGTTAGCAAACATAGTTCTCGGAATCAACCTAAGAAAAATGCAAAGCCAAATGCCGCACAGGTATATATATATGTATGTATATATATATATATGTGTGTGTGTGTGTGTGTGTGTGTTGATAACTCTAGTTGAAATCTTGGCTTTAATTAATGACATCGTTTTCTCACTAAAAAAACGAAATAATCTAGGTGCAAGCTTTGAAGAGTCGAAGATTCATGATATATGTTCATTCCAAAGGAATGGTAGTGGACGATGAGTTTGTCTTAATTGGTTCTGCGAATATCAACCAGAGATCCTTGGAAGGAACTAGAGACACTGAAATCGCCATGGGAGGGTATCAACTACACCATTCATGGGCTAAGAAAGGCTCTCGTCCTCGTGGTCAGGTAATAAATCTTTCAAAGACTTTTCAATTTTTTTTTTTTTTTTCAATTAGAATTGTTTTTTTCAATTAGAATTTTTTTTTTCAATTAGAATTTGCATGCATGCTAATAAAGAATTCTTTCTTTGGCTTCGTGTAATTGGTCTTTGGATACATGATCTCTATAATATCTCTTATATTTTATCTCTTCTAAAACATGGTTTCGTTGCATATTCTCCAATTTCATGCAGATCTTTGGATACAGAATGTCGCTGTGGGCAGAACATCTAGGGTTTCTAGAGCAAGGTTTTGAGGAGCCAGAGAACATGGAATGCGTGAGACGAGTTAGGCATTTGAGTGAGCTCAACTGGAGACAGTATGCAGCTGAGGAAGTCACAGTGATGACAAGTCATCTTCTAAAGTATCCAGTTCAAGTCGATAGAACAGGCAAAGTAAGTTCTCTTCCTGGATGCAAGACATTCCCCGATGTCGGTGGAAAGATCATAGGGCACGTTTTATGGGCTGGAATGAAACCTCATCATCTGGAAGTTACCTTGTAGTGCCAACATCTGTTTTATATATATTTCTCCCTTTTCAAGAAACCTCTTGACTGTGATCTAGATCTGAATAAAAGTGTACCACAGTCGAATTGTGGTTTCTAAACTTGTGAGCTGTAAATTGTGTTATAGTCTTTCAGTTGATCGGTCAATTGTTTGTTTTGGATTATCTTAGTATGCCGTTCAAAAAAAAAAAAAAGGATTATCGTAGTATCTTACCATTAAAAAGAAAAAGAAAGTATATTTCAAATTGGGACAATAAAAAAATAAAAATTCAAAGTGGCATTCACTTACCTGTAGAAGAATATTTTGTAGAAAATAATTGACACACTATCATTTCCTTATATTAAATGAACAGTTGCTTTCATATTTCTGACGTAGTGAACAAGTAAATTCGATTGAAGTTTTTTAATATAAATTTCAGTTTAATGGTTAGACACGCTACTTAAGGTTTAGAGTGTAATTAGTGTCATTTTTTTTTGAACTTTTGATGTGTAATTAGTGTCATTTTATAAGATTTATTAGATTTTGATTCGCGTTTTTTAAAACACATGATTATTTTATGGTTCAACTGAAAGTCATAATTTTATATGAATTATATATTTTGATTGTTTATATAATTTATATTTAATTTTGTAAATATGATCTATTATAGTAGGCTTTTAGGCATATTAATTTTGTGAGTGCCCTATATAAATTATATTGTTAGTTATATTATATCATGTAATCGCCATGAAAAGCTTCGCCAAAATCATCATCATATCGCCACCGGAACCACTACTCTGGTAAGTCACAACCATTACTCCGCGAGTCAACTCGGTCATAATCCATCACTTATTGCTGCCTTGAACAAGCTATTTACAGATCAAAAGATTGTTAAAGTCTATAAAACATCTAACTGTTTGTAAGGTTTATGATTTTGAGAATGTGCTAATGTGTTGGTGTTGGTGCATTTTTCTAATATATATATATATATTCACATTTTTTTCTATCCACAATGTACATATTCACGTTTTCTCAATCCACGAAAACTTAATTCATAAATCTGTTTTTTGTGCTTTGTTATGTTTAATGTGTTGGTTTTGGTGCGTTGTTATCCACAACATATATTTTTCGTCCGTATATTTTATGCCAATATGAAAAAATAACAAGATGCATCTAAGTTGTTTGATAAAATGTGTGAGAATAATTCGTATATCCACAGACTTGTTCGCCCACACCTATCATATTCACAATTTATCTCATGTACATTTTTCTTGTCCAAGACTAATTTTTCCACGACTTCCACATCCGTATGTATAAATGTAAAATTATAAAAATAAATATATACGAAAATTGATGTTAAAATATGAAGAGTAAAATATTATACTTTATTATATTCAATTTATTTGTTTATATATTTTCAGTTTTCAAAACAAGTAAATAAAGAAACAAAACGTAAACTAATAATATAATATGGAAGCTTTATTGGTCCAGTGGTTTGACTAAGGATTCGTTAATACTTCCACATCATGAAGTCAAGGTTTCGAGTCGCAGAAAAGACAAATCATGTGAATTAATGGAAAAAAAACTTACAAGAAATCTGCAGCATAGAGCAAGGAAGCATAGAGCAAGGAGTACTGTCAAACATGGATTTGATAGAGCGGTTCAGGTGATGCAGTCACACATGAATCGCTCCCTAATCAATTTGTGCCTTAAATTGTAAAAAAATACCAAAAAGTGTCCTAAAAGTAATGCACTCTTTTTGTGTCTCTTTATACTTATTGCAAAACTCTATATGTTATTAGAACCTTTCTTCAGGCAATAATGAAGTTTACAAAGTGCTAAAAAAACAATAAGGATAAAGAAGCTCTGATTTTGAGCAGCAAAAATAGTAGTCTTTGCGCAAGGCGCAATTACATTTCATTAAGTTTTTTGGTAGTTAAACAAAAACAACTAAAAAGTTTTTAGAGAAATTGCATCCTATAGCTATCAAAAAATTATAATTTATTAGATAACTAAAAACTCTAACTTTCATCTACAATATATGTATTTTATGTAATAATACTATATTATCCCTAAATTCAACCTATCTAACCTCTTGAGAATTTTTTATTAAAATAAATATTAAATAAATGATTTAAATTGTGGCTACCATTGATGCACATCTCTTTCTCTTTTTCTTCCTCTTCTACTCTAATCTCTGTCTCTCTTCTTCATGCATACAAACATAAACCACTTCATCTCAAGGCGAGGAAAGGGCATGGATCCTGGGCTTGCGGAATTGAGTTTGGAGGAGAAGATGACACCGTAGAGAACGACGAGGTGACATCGCGATTTCTTTTTTGAGTTTCTTTAATGTCGCTGATCTTGATTTTTTCGTTGTTATTTAAATAGCTATGGTATGCTGTATTAATATGGTATGGTGAAGAGTAATTACTCTGGACAAGTGAAAGTGTGTATCCCCACGTCTGCAAAAAGAGGAAGATGTGAAGGAGATGAACTCGCCGACTATACTATATGTAATGAAAGAAAGTGATAGTATAGTACGGTTCTTATATTTCTGTACCATATGCAAGTACCAAACTAAATAGTATGGTACGGTTCTTGTATTTCTGTACCATTCGCAAGAAATGGAATCACTTACATCTCTACTTTTCACTGACATTGACGAACATATATACATGTTACTCTGTACATATCACCTACACATGGACGATCGGTATTTACTATCACCATTGATTGTTTGGCAAATTCATTATTTATCAATTTCTAATTTACAAGTCCGGATATTTTATGGCACAAATGTTAGAAATTACATTATGTCAGAATCAATGACGTTTACCTAATTTTCACTTCAGATTTTGTTATTCGGCAAATTCTCCCATTAAAACAAGAAAAAAAAAATTAGGCAAAAGAAAAAGTTGAAAATTTACAGAAGCGACATGTTGAGGATTTACTTTATTCTACATTTGCTATCTTTAGAGGATTTGCCTTCGTGTCTTGAAGACACAGACGCTGCAGCTGATGATGGCCTGTGGTTGCTCCTTGGTACCTGCAATGGTCAATACAACCCTACAATAAACTGATAACTAATGTTTACAGAAAAAGAAACTGGATTCTGATTATCGTTAACTGTTGCAATCACAACTGGTTCTGATAAATTCACCAAACATAATATTGCAACTACTCTCTCACCTTTTCTCGTTATCATTTTTGTATAATATTGCAATGTAATTTACTTATGAAGAAAAAAAGCTAAACGGATTTTATGTTCATTCCTGCTTTCTAGAATATTGTTAAATTTTTTCCTATCTAATATTATGAGTAGGAATCAAGTACCTGAGGACCAGTGATTAGTCGTGAAGCACCAACACTTGGTGGTGGTTGTGGAGTTGGGTTACTGCGTGGGCTCTGGTCCTCAAACTCTTGTTGTTGTAAAGCTATCGCCAGTTGTAGATCAGAGCTGCATAGTATCAACTGGTTACTTCATGACTGCTATCTTGTGTCAGCTTAATGGCGACACAGCGTTCATGACTGCTACGTTCATGACTGCGTTTTGCTCCGCAGCTGCAGGTGGAGAATCATCGAAAGATCTTGTTTTCGAAAGACATGGTGAAGGAACCCCTAAAGCAGCAGTGGCCACCGCAGCAAAATCAACAGAATCATCTCCAGGATTCTGATAGCCCTGAGACTCTACATTATGCGTCTCAAGTGCAACTAGCTCACCCACTAGAGCATTATATGACTTGCTTACAATTGCATTAACTGCTTCAACATCCTGCAAAGGGAACACAATGGAATCAAATCTTTTACTCGAGAGCAGAACTGGATCTGGGCACAGTCCATCAAAACATACGCTTCTAGATTATGAAAAAAAATTTCTAAAATTCTTAAGAATGTTTCAGGCCTCCAAAATCTCAGATCCGGCCCTGTTTGAGAGTAAAAATTGATAAGAAACCATCTTAATAGAAAGTGCTCTTGGCCACTGTTCCTGTCCATAACAAGCCATAGAAAGAATAATGTATCTATGTTTTGTATCTCAAGAAGTAAGAGAAAGAATAGATGACCCCACAACTCAAACATCCACACAGTGCACACACAAAAAAGCACAATAGAAAAGAAAGCAATGAATAAATGTAGATGATTCAGACAGGTAGAGGGAGCCATTCAGACAAACTATCCATCCATGATACAAGGAAATAATATCAAGTAAATCAAATATTGCACTTTCAGGTCTGAACTCAAAATCATCAATCCTGCCAGCCACCAAGTAAAGATTCATGTTTTTGACTTATGAATAAGACTCTCTACAATTTGTAACTAAGTAAGAACCTCACCTCCTGAATTTGATATTGACATCAATCCCAGTTGAAAGCCGTGGAAGAAGATCAATAGCATCAGCAATGTTCTGCTGCTGATTCTCAACATACCCTTCTTCCTTATTCTGCCATAGATGCAA
This sequence comes from Brassica juncea, assembly GCA_018703725.1. Lineage (NCBI taxonomy): Eukaryota > Viridiplantae > Streptophyta > Magnoliopsida > Brassicales > Brassicaceae > Brassica > Brassica juncea. Next base: position 48,092,482 of record CM031942.1, on the reverse strand, counting down.
AAAAAAAAAAAAAAAAAAAAAACTGGAGAGTCATACCATAAGACAACACAAAGGACAAAGCTTTTGAGTTTAGAAAAGTTACATTGACTTTACAATTGGAATCAATCAACCTATCGACGACGAGAGAGAGCAATCTCTCTTAAGAAACCTCGTAACAGTCAGGAGGACTCAGCTTCAAGTTGTTCCTCAAGAGAAGAACGTTACAGATGGCTAATAGTGGGCAAGGTCCGTTCTCGTTCTGGAGGATGATTAGAGTGTTGCGTCCGAGAAACTGAATCGATTTCGTCTTGTATGTGACGACTTCTTCCTCCGTAGTGGTTTTGTTTACCACGTCTTGTTGAATCAGTTCTGGAGGAGGAGAAGAGGAAGCTGTCGCCATTGATGATGATCAAATTTCGAAAAAGTCAGATTACGATTGAAGAAGCTGAGATTAATTATTTAACATTTTACCAAAAAAAAAAAAAAAAAAAAAAAAAAAAAAAAAAAGCTGAGATTAATTTCGAAGAAATATTATTTTCTGATTCAAATCGACAGAGAGGGAGGGAGCTAGAGGTAGGAGTGGGTGTACTAAACCGATACGTACCAAACCGAAATTCGGTATGGTAATGCTACTGGTTAGCAATTTACTGAGGAAACCCGAAAATATGTGTTTCAGATGTTTGAGAAGAACACCTACGAACCAATTATTTTAATTTCGTCGCGATATTTAATTAAATGGTTTAATCATTTCGGTATCTTTAACGCGTATCTTCTCGGGGTAAGGTCATTTCCTAAAAAGCTATAATAATTAATCCTAATTAATTTATTTATAAAATCACTTGCCAGAGCGGATCATTCTTTATGTAGTTAGTCTACATTTGCGAGAGAATAAGTAATACATCACGTTGAATTGTAATTATAATCTTACACTAGTCTACCTTCACAAACTTGGACTACTTTTTCTCGCAGAAAAATGATATTGAAGATCCTGAATTAGCTAAAAATCTATATCCATGGATTATATGGTACATTTGGAAAGTACGGAATGATAAATTAATCGGAAAGATAGACATGGACCTATTGGAAACTGTCCGACATGCAGAATCAGAATGTCATGTTTGGTTGATGCAAATCGCAAATAGGAGGAACCATCTGAAGTACAACATCTACAACAAGCAATATCCGCGAAAAGATGCATAATAGATGAATCATAGAAACATGATGCACTCTTTAATGATTATGGATGGACATGGACGACCAGTGGCGGACCCAGGATGTTTTTTTACCTGGGTCAAAGACCAAACAAAATCGGTAAAAATTAAATAGGCAACTGCTTGGGGTTTCGAACCCAGAAATGGGGTATCAATCAGGGGGACTTTTACCATCTATGCTGCCGAACAATGTGTTACTAAAGTCTAAAGTTAAAGATTATATTTTTTAAGTGGTGTCAGCTGCCACCCCTATTAACCACGTGGGTCCGCCTCTATGGACGACATCCAGGAGAATAACACAGTTATTGGGAAGAAGGAACCAAAGACGAAGAATCTCACCGCTTTACACATAGTTTGAGGCTCTCTCATAGGCAATGGAATGCATACTACAGCTTTCATCGTGCCAAGCTTTTGGCCTAATTTTTCCACAAAATTAGAGGAGCTGTTGACGCTGAAGAGTAGATTTATGGAGTTCTCAATTGCTTATATCCCTTGTTCTGAAACTGTTTCTTCTGATTCATTAGGTAAGATAGCAAGACTCTTCATAGAAAATTGTATTACATTGGTTGTTCTGTTCCGTTCTGGTTTTCCAGACCACCTAAATTTGAGTAATAGAATAGCTGTTTGATAAAACAAAAAATCTTACACTAGTCTTTGAACATATGTGTTTTTATTATAATTCTCCACTAGTCTAGGAATACTTTTTACTATAGGAACTTATCTGGTTTTTCATTTACAAAAAAAAAAAAACCTACTGGTTTTTGTTTAAAGTTTCAATATTGAAAATGCATGCTTTTTAAATAAATATTGTTAGGTAAAATAAAAAGGTATAATCAAAATGCTACATAAACTAAACAACATCTATTCTATTATTTATGAAGTGATTTTGCTTACTTGTCAACTTCTCCATAATATTAGGTGATTTTGCTTATTTGTCATTGATAATAGTTTATTTGTCATATTTTCCATAATTTTAGGTAATTTGCTTATTTGTTATGTTTTTAATAATTTAGTTTTTTGTCATATCCTCCGTAATTTAAGTTATTTATTTATTTTTCATGTTCTTAACTAGGGAACTTTGGTAATATATATATATATATATATATATATATATGCATACATATATATATATATATATAATTTGGTTATTTGTCATATTTCCTTTTGTAAATGCAAAAGGACATTTTTATGTCACCAAATCATCTTATCAATCAAAAATATGAGTTAAAAAAATACAATTTTCTACAAATATAATTAAAAATCCAGCTTTTACTAGAAATATATAATTTATTATTTTGGTTTATAGAATTTTAGTTAATAGAAGTATGTTTTTAATTAGAGTGATTTGCATGAAAAATACTCAATAACTGCAAAATTTGCAACCATGGAAAAACACAAAAAAACATGTGTGTCAGTAGCTTTTGTCGGGAGTATTTTACCATATAACCCTTTCCTTAAGTAGGTAATCTAAATTATTATAGAGAACAAATATACAATATTATTTATATATATACACGTACATAATATCTTCATCTCCAACGTCGAGCTTGGTTCTCTATCACTGTGCCTTCTTCCGATCACCGGTGTTCTACAATCCGGTTTGTCATCTCATCTCGTCTGAATCTCCATCCCACAGCCGTGAGCGTAGTTTAGCCGCACCGGAGCGCTGCCGTGCATGCATCTTCCCTTCTCGCCGCCACCGTCTGAGCATGGGGTGAGGTTTAGACCAAGAAGATTGAATCGAGCTGGACGGCCTTCAGTAAGCGACCGATTCGTCCATCTCGGACTGGATCGACTGCCGCGTTCAAGCATGATGAATCAAATTGTTGGGTCTTTTTAGTTCAAGCGATGCAAGCTCACGACAGCTGAGGATCCATCTTTTATTGTTTTTGCAAAACTAGTCCCTACTCTCTTGCATATTTTTGCTTTTAACCTCTATCTTTACAATAATGCAAGTTTCACATTGTTTTTGGCCCAAAATTTATGATTGTATATTCCTAACCCACCTGTATGCAAAATGTAACAACTCCTAATGATTCCTAAATGTAATATTTAAACACTTAAAATGACTAAACAGATGCTTAATCATATACAAAAACACTATATACCTCTAACATTACGTACAACAATAATATTGTCAAAGATAAATACAAAAATAGTCATATAATAATAATATTTTCCAGCTAACAAAACTACTATCCAGTTTCTACAATGTTTGTCAAGTATAAATATAGAAATAGTCATACAATAATTATATTATCCAGTTAACATAACTATTATCCAGTACAAAAATGCATATCATCGGCTAAACTAAATATTAGCTATGATACAAATAACTGTTAGCTGGATAAAAAAGTTCAAGTATAGCTAATAATTTTATTAGATGTCATTTGAAATTATACAAATTGATTTTTTTTTCGAAAACATGCTCATATAGCTTGCTAACAGAGCTTAATTACACATCCTGTCTGATAAAATTTTTAACTGTTTAATACATTTGGTGTTCGTATGGCTTGCTAACAAAATATGTAACCGCTGACAAAATATGTAACTGTATATCGGGATTGATTCAAGAGGATGTTTAATAAATTTAAAACATTTGGGGATAAACTAACAAGAACCAGAACATCAAGGACCAGTCGTGCAAAAACATAAAAGGTCGCCATTGGAGAGATCAACCTTTCCCTTCGCCAAATCTGGAGCTCAATGACGACGGCAAGGATGAGCATGACAGCGAGGCTCAATTCTGAGTATGACGATATCGGTAGAGGAAGGCGGCTGAAGATCCTGTAACGGAGGACTACGCCGTGTGAATCTCGCAACGGTTTTGATCTCGACGCAAACAGAGGTGAAAGGTGAAGCACGACTGTGAAATTAAAAGTTCCTGATGTTGAAATCAGAACTGGAATCAGATGAACTATAGTGAGAGAAAATTGAATCCATCTCTATCTTGGGGTCAAATATATCTGAATCCATTATCTTCCTTTTTCGAAAAATTATTTTTGTCTTCTCACCGGTGAAAACCCGAGTACACAGATTTAGCGATTCAAAAACTTTTTCTAATGAAAAATGTAAGCAGGAGTTTTAATAGTAAGGAAAGAGAGTGTGTATATTGCTTAATTTTCTGAAAGAGGTGATATATCAATGTATAATTTGAATAGATACAGGTCTTGTATAAATCAGGTAGGGGAAAAATGGCAATTAAAAAATAACAGCTCAGCATAAAAGTGTTTTTTCCATCCGTGCAAATTATGCACTTATGTTTGTATATGGAGTGCAAATACACTTTTAATTATTGTAAATTTTGTTAATAGTGTTACTATGAACTGAACTCTGATGAAGAGGAAATCCATATCAAATGCAACTATGAATTTGATGATTTGATGAGAGGGGTTTAATTTCACAGGATTCACTGGTAATTGGTAATTATGGTTAATTTTGTAAATTTATATTTTATGTTATTTTAAAGTATTAATAAAATTTTATTAGGTTATTATGATAATGATATTTTTTTATATATGTGGTTGATAGAATAAATAAAATATTTTGACGAAGCAAGGATAATGAAAAGAAAAGAAAAAGGAAAAACTAGGGAAAAGGTTTGTATGGTTTTTACACCAAAAAAATATAGGAAAATATGAAAAATATTTTAACAATACTAGTGATGATTGGTACGACTATTATTGTAGAAAATATTTTAACAATACAGTCGTACCAATTATAAAAATTAGTCTACTTTGAAACTAAACCAAAAATTTACTAGTATCTAATTGGATCCAAAGTTCTTCGATCATAAAGAACAAGAACCAAAAAGAAATGATTTGAATATATTCGGATCTGAAAAGAACCAATTTGAATAGATCTGATCCAAGAACCGGTTCATTCCCAATCTAAAAACATAAATAACCAAGACTATAACTCTATGTATTTTATTTTAATTTATGATTTAGTTGTAATATCTTTTTACAATTTTATTATTATTTTATAATATTTTCAAATAACATGAAAGTTTAAATGTCAAATGTAATTTTAATTTTTTTTTTTCGAAATTTTAGTTAAAATGACAGATTTTTGCTAAATTATGATGAGGTTTGGATACTTCAAATGTTTATCAAATCCTAAATATTCGAATTTACATGATATACTATGTATACGGAAATTATAGATATTTTATAGATATTTTAATTATAGATCTGACTCGATCCAGATACAAAAGAAACTGATCCTAATCCACACCAAAAAAAAAATCGAATACCCAGACCCGATGAAACTGACCTAAATCCAATCCGAAGATCTGAGTATCCAAACCTAAAAAGACCTAAAGAACCCCAAAGATAAGCTAAAAAAAAAATATACAAGTCAACAGTCAACTAATTGGACACATTCAAGTCAACTATTGAAGAAAAAAATGTTCTTAGATAAGTTTCACATAGCCTGTTTGCTAAGAAAATCCAAAGAAAACATTGTCTTCGTCTTCGCCATGTCCGGTACTTCGTTTCTTGACGTTTTTCGAAGAAAAAAGAAGAACTCTTCTGACTTCATCCCTACAGGTTTCCTAGGCAGTAAGTCTTCGTTTTTCCGTTTGTTGACTTCTCACATGTGACTCAAACACTTGTCTCTGCTAAATTCTCCAGTTTTCGAATTCGACATTGAAACCATTAGAGCTGCAACTGATAGCTTCTCACATGTGATTGGTCTTGGCGGATTTGGTTATGTCTACAAGGTTAGGTTCTGGTCATGATTTTTATAACTAATAAAAAAAAAACTCAAGTCTATTAGTGTAGTAACAGGTTCGGCTTTATATATAAACAAAATCAGGGTAGGCTTCAAAGCGGAGAAGAAATAGCAGTCAAGAGATTATTTGGAAGTTCCACTAGAAGTAAGATAGATTTTCGTAATGAAATCGAGATTTTGTCAAAGCTAAGGCACAAGAGTCTGATCCATCTTCTTGGTTTCTGCTCTAAACAAGACCAACGTTGCCTTGTTTATGAGTTCATGCCTAACTCAAGCCTCCAAAGTTATATATCTGGTTAGACAACATTGAACATTCTTTCCAAATCAAATAATGTCTAGTTTTCAAGCTCTAGTCATTACTTAATTATTGTGGTTATTTGCTTCAGATCCACACAGAGATTCTCATCAGCTAAGTTGGGAAATGTGTCGAAACATTGTCCAAGGCATAGCTCGCGGGCTACGTTACATTCATGAAGAATCCCAGCTATGGGTTGTTCACCGCGACATTAAACCTTCAAACATTTTATTGGATTTAGAATTTAAACCAAAGATCGCGGGGTTCGAATTGGCGAGGATGATGCAACAAGGTGAGAGTGAAGGAGAATCAACCGTAATTGCCGGTACCATGTAAGTGATGTTTCATTTACATACATAAGTGTTTATGTTTTAAAGAGCAAAGAGCGCTGGAGACTAATACACAACATTTTGTGATGGACTACAGAGGGTTTTTAGATCCAGAGTACATGAGAACTGGTCGTGTTTCTAACAAATCCGATGTTTATGCCTTTGGAGTTACCATCTTGATGATCATCAGCAGAAGAAGAGCTTTTAGTAGTGGGGACGAAGAATCACTAATTGAACATGTGAGTTTAAATTCAAGCAAAAGTATATGTAGTTGATATTTAGCGAGCCATAAATATTTTAGATTATATACAATAAATAACTGTATAATTTAGGAGTCATATATATATATATATATATATATATATATATATTTGTACTTGAAGATCTAGGAACTAAGGCGAATGTCTCATTAGGTTTTCGTCCAAACCCGACTCTGGTTGAGTTCTTTAATGGTGTATTCTATTAGGTTATGAGATGTTGGAACAGAGGAGACGCCATCTATGTGGTCCATGAAGTGATGAGAGAACAAGAAAGAGAAAATTCGATAAGCGAAATCTTGAGATACATTCACATTGCTTTGCTATGTATCGATGAAAATGCAGAGACAAGGCCTACTATAGATAAAGTTCTCCATTGGTTTAGTTGTTGCTCTACTCCTTTACCTGAACCAACAATTGGTAATCGATTTCTTGTAGAGGCAGAAACAAATCTGTCTTTTTCGCCATCTCTATCTCCAGGACATAGCTCTGTTATGTCTCCTACATCTTCACGTTACGGAGATTGAACATGGTCGCACAAGATTACCTCTGCTTGAGTACTCTGTTTATTGGGTTGATGAGGGTTTATGTGAGAATGATTTATTGATTACTCTTATTATATAATAAAATACGCAAACACATTTGGGATTTAATATCTTGGTTTAAATCCTGTTAAACTCATCTATATTAGTTGACACTAAAAAATCTTCTAAAAACAACTTGATACATTTCACCAATTACTTCAAGCGTGATCCGCAATCATATGAATCGAAATTGAATGACTTCCCAAACATCCTTTATTTTTATGTAACTTTAGCTATTTGTTTTCATATTTTGTTGAAAAGTTTATACAAATAGATCTCGACAATATAGAATAATCAAATACATGTCTTAGAAAAACAAAATGCGATATAAAACTCGACTTAACAATAATCAAAGTTTCAAGAAATCTAATAGGAAAAATTTCATAAAAATAGCCCAACTAAATTTCGTTTGTTTTTTTAATACCCAAAATTTTTTGTTGTCCAATTTAATACCTTAACTAATTATTTCGCTCAATTTAATATACAAACTTTTAAAATTGTGTCCCTTTTAATAAATTAATACCCAGACTTTGTTTATATTAATTAAAAGAATCTTCAAAATCTTTAAAAAATATAAAAAAATATTTTATTGTAAGATTTAGGAAAAAATGTAAATAAATTATGGAGAAATTTTTTTAAAAAATTTAAATTTAATTTTGAAGAAAAAAATATTGTTTTTTTTTTAATTTCAGAAACAAACTAAATTTAATATTTAAAACTTGTGGATGATTTGATTAAAGGTTCATTAATGCTTCTATACCATGAGGCCTAGAGTTCAAACTCCAGAAACTACAAATTATGCATATTTTGGAGAAAAAAAATTACAAGAGATGTTCAGCATATGCAGAGTGTATCATCAAACATGAATCACATAGGACGCTTCGGATTAACACAATCAGATGTGTATTCTTAAAAATTTTATTAGAAAATTTAAGATTATAAACAATTTAGATACTTTAATTTCTCAACCAAAAAATAAAATTAGATTTTTCTGACATTTTTTTTGTAAATTTTAGAGTTTTTTTTAAAAATTCATTTGAGATTTCTTAATATTTTTATTAAAATAAATAAAATTTAGGTATTAAAATAGGTACATTTTAAATGTTTATGTGATAAAATGAGCAAAATAGTTAGTTGGAGTACTAAATTGAGTAGTGAAAAAGTTTGGATTAAAAAAGTTTAATAAAATTTAGTTGGAATTATGGAATTTTCCAGGAAAAAATAAAGTAAATATAAGCTAAAAGGAATAATAAAAGTCAACGTCAACAGTCGAAGTCAATCACTACGAACAAAAGAACCTCCTCCTCCAGTAAGTTTCCCATAACTTGTCTGCTGAGGAGCAATCTTTTCCTCAGTTTTTTTCTTCTCCATGGCTGTTACCTGGTTACTCAATACCCTTTTTCAAAGAAGAAAGAAGAATTATACGGACTTCATAAGCAGGAAGTATTCCGTTTCTTCTCAATCTATCTTGCTCACATCTGACTCAAAAACCCCCCATAGATATTTCTTTTCACTTTGTCTATGCTAAATTGTGCAGTTTTCAAATACGACATCGACACCATTAGAGCTGCAACTGATGAGTTCTCAGATGGGACTGGTTGTGGCAGGGTTAGATATGGTTTACAACGTGTCTTTTATAAGTTAAAACTCGAGTTTTTTTCTGGAATGGGAGATCCAATTACAAAAAGACAAGCAGTCTGATACAACATTGCTTTTTTTTTCTTTTAGTTTCTGTTTGCGATTTTTTTGAGTTAATTTTATTTAATTAGATAGGGTATTGTAGGAATCTTGATTTAAATCGCTGCCGTTTCTTTGATTCTTTTTTGTTCTTTATCCGGAGAGATACTCCTTAGTAAACAAAACAGGTATGAAAGCTATAATTATAAACCACGATCCAATTTATGGAAGCATTGGTTTATACATTTCTCTTAGTATCGATTTTAGAGATCATTTTTTTCTCTATTTTTTCGGAAACCGCCTAAAATTTCAACTAAAAATGAAAATTTTTTTCATTATCTTCATTGACGTAATCAGCCTCCAACTATTTTGGAGGCTGATTACGTCAACTAGTCCCCGTGTTCTTCGAATGGATTTCTTAGTTGTTGAGAGGGTTGTCCAAAGGCAGTATATAGAGCATAACCAGTAAAACTTACAAGTAACCCATATATAAAGATGGCGATTAGAGTTGCTGTTTCCATTATTATAGAATTGAAAGACCACAATGGATCTATGCTAAGATCGTTTATTTACAAAGGAATGGTATACAAAGTCAACAGATCGTAATGAATACAAAATAAGATTTATAGCTACACAAACTGTTGAAGATAGTTCTAGATCTGGTCCAAGAAGCACTACTGTAGGGAAGTTAAACCATTGAACTCTGAATATGGTAAAGTAGCTCCTGGATGGGGAACGACCCCTTTGATGGGTGTTGCAATGGCGCTATTTGCGGTATTCCTATCTATTATTTTGGAGATTTATAATTCTTCTGTTCTATTGGATGAAATTTCAGTGAATTAGACTGAGAAGAATCTTGAAGTCCTTGCTTTTCGTTCAATACAAAAAAGTAAAGAAAGTATGTAGGTCTAAAATTTTTAGTCTATTCTCCTTTGGTAGTTCGACCGCGAATTTTTTTTCTGCATTGTATATTTCCAGAATATGAGTGTGTGACTTGTTAGAATTGACCCTATGGATAGTACAGAGAAGGGGGTCTGTCATCTTTATCAAGATGGTTTTACTTCGTCGGGAATTCATTCGAGTATCTGGAGCACGAAATAGATCAAATAGATCACAAAGTTTTCGAACTATGATTCATACTTAATACTAAGACCTCGTAGCCGGACTTCTTTCCGTTCTATCTTATAATTTTAATAAATCAAACTTTTTCTGCTTTTAAACTCTTATTTAGATCAAAGGACAAACACTTCTTTGTATTTTATGTTTCTAATCATTATAGCTTTTTTATTATTGAATAAGTGATGATCCAATGGTTCTCAGTCAGTGAACTTTGGACTTTGAAGGTTTCATTGAATTATCGTGGTTCTCATATGAATCTGAGGTTTCAATTAAAAAGTAGGGTCTTAACAAGAAAATTCCTATCAATAATAAAGAAAACAAGAAGAAAATTGCATTCCCATTCCATACAAATACCAAATAAAAAAGACAATAACGATAGGTAATATAGAAGATTCAAGAGGCCTGTAACGATCAACACAACATAAAGACGTATGAGCTGACTTGAGTTTTTGGCATTTAACCACAAAGAAGAGCTTTCGCATTTTGACTCTTTCATATCTTTAAATAATATTGAATGAGAGAGAAGTAACTTTATATTCCATATCCGTTTCAATCAGTATTTGGGTCTTTTTTTGTTTGAGTTGTACGAGATGAAATTCTCATATACAGTTCTTGGAGGGGGAGTAACCTTGGTTTACCCATCTCAATAAAGTTTATGATTGATTCGAAGAACGTCTTGAGATTCAAGCGATTGCAGACAATATAACTAGTAAATATGTTCCTCCGCATGTCAACATATTTTATTGTCTAGGAGGAATTACCCTTACTTGTTTTTTAGTACAAGTAGCTACGGGTTTTGCTATGAATTTTTATTACCGTCCAACTGTTACTGAGGCTTTTGCTTCTGTTCAATATATAATGACTGAAGCTAACTTTGGTGTTAATCCGATCAGTTCATCGATGGTCGGCAAGTATGATGGTCCTAATGATGATCCTGCACGTATTTCGTGTATACCTCACCAGTGGTTTTAAAAAACCTCGCGAATTAACTTGGGTTACTGGTGTGGTTGTGGGTGTATTGACCGCATCTTTTGGTGTAACAGGTTATTCTTGACCTTGAGATCAAATTGGCTATTGGGCAATCAAAATTGTAACAGGTGTACCTGACGCTATTCCGGTAATAGGATCGCCTCTTGTAGAATTATTACGTGGAAATGCTAGTGTTGGACAATCCACTTTGACTCGTTTTTATAGTTTACACACTTTTGTATTACCTCTTCTTACGGCCGTATTTATGTTAATGCATTCCTTAATGATACATAAGCAAGGGATTTCTGGTCCCTTATAAATAATATAGATTGTATATATTTTTTAATTACTCATTTATCTTATTACTTGGTGAAGGAACAATCGTATTTTATTGCTATAAATATGGATTATTAAAAAAATAAGACATGTATTTGGATATTTCCCTTCAACTTCACAATATTATATTATTTTTTGACATAAAAAGTTGAAGGGAATTCTATGAAGAAAAAATGGATTATGGGAGTGTGTGACTTGAACTATTGATCGGGCCGTGCAGAAATAGTGGGTTCCGTAAAATCCAAAAATCCAGTAGATGAAACATAATTAGGATTACGTTTTTAGCTATTTTTCAGTAAAATATAGCTAAAAACGAAAAAATTAATAGTATATAAATGCATTCATTTCCTCTGCATCGACTCGATTTCTGATACTATCGGAGTTATACATTCCATTAGTGGGTTAATGGATTTTCCGGCCCGACCGCAGATTTGGATCGAACACAAAATCACTGCTAACATGCGATATTATATTGTGAATAAAATAGTTACACTAATAATTTTATTGTAATTTCGTAAATTCAATGGAATGTTCACTCTGTGGAGAACGCGGGTTATCACCTAGTATTTGAGATAAAACAGAAGCACACATGCATTCACCATTTTTAGATCGTATTTTTTCTTTTCAAATTTCAGGGGTTTTTTTTAACAAACACCACACTGTTTTGTCTAAAAGGAGTTATAAACATGTTAGGATAGACGAAATGTATCCGGTAAATTTAGTTTAAAATGCTTTTTTCAAAATTTTAGAGTATTAATTTATTGACAGCTCAACCGCTAAGTACCCCCAACAATAGATAAGTTCCGACTGAAGCCGCAACGTACAGAATCGTTTTTAAATATTCGGCAAAGAACCGAACCGCTTGGCTCTTTGTCCCGAAAGGTAGTGTTGTTATCCGATAACGAACCGAAGAGAATTCGTCAACGCCACGTTTGTGTTTTAATAAGACGACACATGCCAACTCATGCAGTTAAGAAGCTGGACGTCACGTGGCACTCTCAGTCTCACCTCATCAAAGAGAACTTTGGACTTGTGTAAAGTCTACAAATAGAAGGAACCTTCGCTTTCCACTCGTATCGTAAGATTGTCTAGCCCAGCACGCAAACAACAAAAACAAAACCTAATTTTCGGGAAGAGAAAAAAAGCTAAACCGAAAGCGAAAGCAAGCTCGATTTTTTAAGGGCTTCAAGCTTTTGATATTGTGGGTCTTAGTGTTACGAACACGCAATAATAGCGTGAGACATTAATATAGTTTTTCTTTTATTAAGGATTATTATTTTTTCTTTCAGTCTTGTCTTTGCAGATTTCTGATATTGAAACTAAGCAGAGATGTGCAGTTTGGCGACAAATCTCTTATTCCCATCGACGATGAAACCAGCTTTTACAGAGAAACAGAACACTAGCTCACTCTTATTTACAAATAAAAGATCCAAGATCAAGAACAGATCTACTGTTCCTGTAAGAATCTTATACCCTATTCTTGGTAGTAAATTCATTTGATTTTTTAAATTATGAATCTTTCTAAATAACAGAATTCCAGTTCTCTTATTTTAGGTTATGTCCTCTGTTTTTATGATTATACGCCGTAGATTGCACCTTTTTGGATATTAATTTAATAAAGATGAAGCTTTCTGTGTGCTTGAATGAACAAGGTTGCAAGATTATTTGGACCGGCGATTTTTGAAGCCTCCAAATTGAAAGTATCATTCTTAGGAGTTGATGAGAAGAAGCACCCATCAAAGCTCCCAAGAACTTACACTCTTACTCACAGTGACATAACCGCTAAGTTAACTTTAGCTATTTCTCAATCCATCAATAATTCACAGGTAAGTCAACAAACTCCCCATTATGCACAACTATTTTAGGGTTCAGTGTTTTCGGAGACTGATGCTGTTTTTGTATGTGGATTAACCAGTTGCAGGGATGGGCTAATAGACTGTTCCGAGACGAAGTAGTGGCCGAGTGGAAGAAAGTGAAGGGTAAAATGTCCCTTCACGTTCATTGCCACATTAGCGGAGGCCACTTCCTTTTGGATCTCATAGCGAAGCTTCGGTACTACATATTTTGTAAGGAATTACCGGTGGTAAGTATGTGGCTTTGGTACTATATGATTTTGATATGTAACTTAATTATATTTTGACTTATTAATTTATAGGTACTGAAAGCTTTTGTTCATGGGGATGGGAACTTGTTGAATAACTACCCTGAGCTACAAGAATCTCCTGTTTGGGTTTATTTCCACTCAAACATCCCCGATTACAATAAGGTTGAATGTTGGGGGCCGCTTTGGGAGGCTACTGAGCACAGCCACGATGGAAATAGAACACGCAAAAAATGTGAAACTCTCCCGGAGCTAGCATGTCCCGATGAGTGCAACTGTTGCTTTCCGTCGGTTAGCACGATCCCATGGTCTCATCGTCATTATCAACATGGCAGAGGGGATGAGAATGAAAATTTCGTGGGTGGCGAGTTGGGAATATCTATGCCTAACTCTGAGAGATTGAAGCGATAGATCTCGTGAATGTGTTTCTTTCTTTTTCTTTGGTGGTTAGGAAAGCTGGAAGGAAGATAGAAGTTATTTGTTTAGTGTTAGCAGTAAGTAAATGAATGTAAATGTTCAGAAATGTCAGTATTATGATCCTCTGTAGTATGTATTTACAAAGTGAATAAAGTACTAGAAGACGTGTTACAAAGTCAATTTAGTATTAGAAGACGTTACATATGTTAATGAATTTGTTTGTTGGCAGCAACAAGAGATAAATACATGTACATGCAATAAATTGGCATCAAGTCTTTACAGAAAATTTCGTTCACAATTCTGAGAGACGGAGAGGAACTATGGAGCTCGAACCCAGCTTCCAGAACACTCGAATTCTTGCTGTTAGTTATCAGCATTAGGAGACCGATTTTGGAGAGAGAAAAATCCCAGAGCGTCCTGTCTTTTTTTTTGGGTAAAACAAAGTGTCCTGTTATATCTCAACTCAACGTATATGTAACATCTCAGTTGTAATATGTGAAAATATTTAAGAAAATATTTAAGAGAATTGATTTGACTATTTATGTCATCAAAGTTGACTTACCTTTTCCAGAACACATCTAAAAAGAACTCTAAAGTTAAGCGTGCTTGAGCTGGAATGTGGAAGGATGGATGACCTATCGGGAAGTGATTCGCAATAGCGTGCGAGTAAAGCTAAAACACGGAGAAAGGTCATGTATTGATTGCAGGGTCAATAAATAAGATTTTTGGGCCTTGGAAAAATTAACGATCCACGGGACAAGAGAATAGGCGTGGGTGGCCTATTACCCGTGGATGGGTTGGAGCGTTACAAGTGGTATCAGAGCAGGTTAGCCGTCTCGGTTCTGATTCGAAAGGCGTTATGAGACCTGTCGTGGGGTGTAACGAGGATCTTGCGTTCTTTGAGAGGGGGTGAATTGTAACATCCTCAATTGTGATATGTGGAAATGCTTAAGAGAATTGATTTAACTATCTATGTCACCAAAGTTGACTTACCTTTTCTGGAGCATATCTAGAAAAAACTCCAGAGTTAAGCGTGCTTGAGCTGGAGTAGTGGAATGATGGGTGACCTATCAAAAAGTGATTCGCGATAGCGTGCGAGTGAGGCCAAAGCACAGAAAAAGATCGGATGGTGATTGCAGAGTCAGTAAACAATGATTGCGAGCCTTGGAAAAATTAACGGACCGGCCGTCGGATGAGATGGGGTCCACGGGCCGAGTGAACGGACGTAGGTGGCCCATTAGCCATGGACGGTCGGGGCGTTATATTGTTGAGATGCTGAATGCCTCGAGAGTAGATGATGTTTAGATCCGGAAGTGGCGTTTCAATAATATTTTGTGTCGTATTGTACTAAGTCGAGTCTCATCAAGTTCAGAAAGGAACTTATGGTTGCATATTTCCATTCTCTTTCAAGCTTAGTAGATGCGGTGCATTTACATGTAAAAGAGATTTTGAGTATCTGTATTTGGAGAGACGGCCGTTTTGTATACAGTTTGTAATCCCATGTTTTAGGAGATACTTTCGCACTGTTCTTCACAGAGTAAAAATGTCTAAGAAATTCCCGGAGCTTAACAAATAAGCAACATGATGACAATTAAACGTGCAGCACCTGCCTTTCCCAATGTTAATCCAGGGTTTCTGAAGGCCGGGTAGCTAACATCCGGACATTAATCTGGACTTTCTGTTTCCAAGCATAGGGTTAGAGATACATGTTTATACAACCTACCTTTTCTTTAGTGTTCCATTATGGGTCCTAATGTTTATACAACCTACCATCTCTTCGGTATAAATACATCATTTCAACTACATCTTGGCATTTTACCCAGATTCAAAAACCCGAATCGGAATTGATCCGAAATAACCTATTCAGGTCGGGTACATTGGATCTTGTTGTAGAAAATCTTCAGGTCTTAAATACGATCCGATCTGAACCCGAGATCCAGTGGAGTACCCAATTTTAACTGGTCGTAGGTCTAAGAAATGATGGTCTTGACTATTTCTATTGACCAAGTTACATTTTTCGATATGCGATGTTTGGAATTAGTAATTGATTAAAAATATCAACTAAAAGTGGAATAAAGATAATCAAACCTAACACTTGAAATCCGACATCCTATTGAATACCACCAGGTCATATTAAAGCACTGGTAATTATCCCACAAAATAACTAAATATGGATATTTATATGAAAATTAAATCTTGGTAATTCTCAAACCGACCCAAACCAAACCGACCCAAACCCAACAGAACCCAAACCAAACCAAACCGACAAATTCTAATCATTTTATTGTGTCCAAATATCTAAAATCCGAATCGATTCAAACCCAACAAGACCCAAATCAAACCCAAACCAACAAATTCTAATTACCCGATCATGTCCAAATATCTAAGACTCGAAAGATCCGGATTCGAAAAGATCCGACCCAAACTCGACTAAGGGACCCAAATATCCAGACTGGACAAAATTAAGTTTGAACGGTTGACGAGATTAAGATATGCTCAAAATTGATATCATATTATTGAGATAAGAGAAATTTTCTAGGATATCTCTAAAAAGGTTTTTGTCACAAATATAGCATTTAAGAATCAAAATAACTAAAATGTTTCATTAAAAAGACAAATATACACTTATATCTTTAGGGTTAAATAATCTAAACATTAGGTTTAGAGTTAAATGGAAGGTTTTGGGATTAGGGTTTTGAAAAATAGTTTCAAAAATCATTTTGAATTTCAAAAAGAAATTTTGGAAAAAAAATTTGAAAAAGAAAGAAATTCGCAAAAAAAAAATAAATTTATTAAAAAATTCAAATTTGAAAATATATAATTCGAAACTGTATAAAAGATTTTCTATTTTTTATTATTTTATTTATATATCTAGAGAATAAAAATCTTTTGCCTCGTAAATAAAACATTTTGGTCATTTTCTCTCTTGTGTTATATTTTTGTGACAAAAATAATAAAAAGATCTATTTATGAGAATTTCTCTGTTGATAACCTATCAGTGTGTATAATTGTCTAACCTCACTAATTAACCGCACTAATTTTATAATATCATTAACATCATACTAAAAATTAATTTAAATTTCTAAAACACGAAATTTAATATAGTCGTATGTGCTTAATCTCACCATAAAACAATCTTGTAAATGAGGCCCATTAAAACAAAGCCCAATATTTGGCTGAGATTGTCGCACGCACAAACTCAACGCGTATTTGCATAGAGAGTGGAGCCGAATCCCTAAAATTCTGGGTGCGGTCGCGGCGGATTTGGCAATGTCGTCCACAGCCATCGCTTCCGATCAAGAACCACCGTCGAAGAAGCCGACCAGAGAACCGACCTCAATTCTACAACTTCCAGATGACTTAGTATTGAGTTGCTTAGCCCGCGTGTCGAGATTGCACTATCCGATTCTGTCACTCGTCTCCAAGACCTTTCGATCACTCACTTCTTCACCGGAGCTTTACCATAATCGATTTCTCTTAAACCGAACAGAGAAATGTCTCTATGTGTGCTTACATTTCCCTACTGAGCCTAACCTTCGTTGGTTCACTCTCTGTCGGAAGCCGGACAAAACCCTAACCAATCAAATCTGTAATAAGAGGAAGAAGAAGAAGAAGGAGACGTCAAGTGGTAATGTTTTGGCTCAGGTTCAGATTCTCAACTCTCCTCCCGTGGAATGGTCGAATCTCGTAGCTGTTGGTCATAAGCTCTACGCCCTCAGTGATGCCCCTTGTTCATCCAACGTCTTCTTCCTCGACTGTCGAACTCACACTTGGGCCGAAACTCCAAGCTTGCGGCTTGCTCACACCAGTCCAGAAATGGATGGGATGATGTATTTATCAGAAAGCAACGAGAATCCAGATTCTTTGAACTGTGTTCAAGTGTTTGACGTAAAGACACAAACTTGGAAACCCGTGCCTCCTGAGAAGAGGATATTCAGAGCCGGAGATTTCCAAGGACATGGTTACAAGAACCTTGATGGGGGGCCGTCTGGTAGGTGGGTTTTGGTTGTAAAGGTAAAGGATGTTACAGGGGATCTGGTAGGGTCTGGTATTTTTTGTTGGATAGAGGAAAGATTCTATCGTTATGGATCCGATGGAGAGTTTCGTTGGTCTAACAGCCAAACAGATGGTTGGAAGAAAGTGGAAGGTTTGAAAGGACTGCCTAAGTTTGCCCGTTATAGCAATGTTAATTTGGTTAATTGTGGTGGTAAGTTGGTGGTGTTTTGGGATAAATATGTGCCTGCACGTGGTGGGTATAAGGAGAAGATGATTTGGTGTGCTGAGATCTCGCTGGAAATGTGTGGAAGTAAAGAGGTTTGGGGAAAGGTCGAGTGGTTCGATGCTGTGCTTACGGTACCCAAGTCTTGCAAATTCGTGTGTGCTAATGCTGCTAATGTATGATTAACTACTCATGAGAACAGGTATGAAGGAGAATGAATCAGGTTGTGTTTTGTTAGTATGTCCTGTTTGTTGTAGATGATTAAAAAGTTTATATTGTAACTGTCTCTTTGATATGTGATTATGTTGAGTGCTTTTAACTTTTACTTTTGTGTCTTTAAAAACACTTTTTGTTTGTGTTGTTTGTTGCATAGAAGGCTACGTACCATGCGAATAATACTAGTGTCATTTTCTTCACTCGGCTACTTGAAGTTTTCAAAAGTTGTTTTCTAGCGAATTCCCTCTTAACTAAATCAAGATATACAATTACTGTTTGTTTCTCATTTGTCTAATGATCAAGTTGCAGAAGAAAACGTGGTTTGATTAAGCTTATCATCATGTATTGTTTGTGTAAAAATCGTTTAAATATTGTGGTCTTTATATATATATATACACGTTATTACAAATATTGTGATAAACTCTCATACATATCATACAACAAAACTAACTATACTACACTTAGTAGAGAGCCTAGTTCTATAATTTGTAACCAGATCTCGAGTTACTACTCAGTTCTTCTGACATTTCATGAGGAAAACGATGGAAAAAATCCAAACTATAAACAGAGGAGGAGACCTAAAGACACTGCAAAACTATGGAAGGTGTGGTTAGGATGACCCAACTAACATATTCTCAAGAGATCACCGGATTGTTGTTCTACCAAAGGACAACGCCCCTATCCTGCTCTCCCTGCTCTGAAAATTGAGAAACAGAGAATGGTGCATGTGTGTGTGTTATGCATTGTAGCGATTAAGAATCAGGAGTATAGCACCTTAAGGTTCTTTCTTTACCTGAGACTTAGGGGAAGGGAACACATTCCAGAATCTTAACGTTTCATCTCCAGCTCCTGTCACAATGGTCTGCAATAACCAAGATTATTCACTATGTTCATGCAAGTGGAGATATTATAACGTTCGTCTAACCTGTCCATCAGGCGAAACCGCAAGATACAGAACACGAAACGTGTGACCCGTGAGAGTTGCTAACTGTAAGAGATCAAAAAGACATGTTCAATTGTCTAAAAATCAGCAAGAAAGAGAGACCAAACTCTTACTTTAGACATGGATGGGTATTTCCAAACGATGATTTGGTTTTGCGAATATCCATGCGTGCTCACAAGCTCGTTCACGTTCTTAGACCAAGCCAGATTACACACCTGGCTGTTAGTGTCAACGCAGCTTAAACGAGTGTTTGTCGTCGTGTTCCAGAAACGGATACATCTATCAGCAGTGCCACCACCTGAAGCAAGAAGCCCATGAAGATGCGGAGACCACGCGATGGCTTTAACCGCTGCTGTGTGTTCGCAGTATCTCAAAACCGGTTGTGTTGAATGTTGGTTCCATACGAGTAGCTGCAACATCCTAGAATCACTAACCATGTTCCAAAGAGGAAACAGACCCAATTATGTATTTACCTTATTGTCGTTTCCCCCTGATGCTAGCTCAAGATTGTCATAAGACCATTTCAGTCCACAGACTTCGGATCTGTGACCTGTTAGCTTACCGACATGGTCTTCTTGAGACCGTATGTCTCTCTGAAGTATTTTCTTGTCTCTGCTACCGGAAGATAAAACAGACGAGCTCCATGCCAGGGCTCCTACTCTTAGTCGGTGTCCTCCCATCGTTCTGATTCTCCTGCAGCGCAACGCATCCCAAATCTAGTGAAAAAAAGAAAAGCAGTAAGAGTAAGTTGTCCATAAAACGATTTCTTTTAAAAAAACAGTTCGTATGTTCAATATACCTCTACAGTTCCACTACTAGTTCCAATAGCCAAATGTGTTCCACGTAGTGCCCAAATGACTGAGCAAACGCTTTCGTCGCCTCCGAGATCGCATAACTTAGTTACCTGCAAGACATCTCATTGTCAAAAACACTAGAACACTCTTTGAGTCAGGAAGAAGCAAAAGAAAGAAACTTACCTTGCTGCTACAAGCATTCCACAAATAAACGCAGTTCCCTAATCCAACTGCAAGTACATTTTGCGCCGACCAATCCACGAGATTTAAGTAAAAATCATCTTGCAGGGCCGGCGCATCCAATACCTAACAACAACATCCACATGACAAACACAATATCAGAAATAATATACATTTGTACTCACCTGACTTTATAAAGAGTAGACATAAGGCATTCTTCAAAAACAGTTCACTAAACACTAGCAAAGACTTAACAAACACAAGTTTCACACATACATGCACTCAAAGAGATGAAACAGTGGAAACACAGTCAAAGCTACACAAATCCATCCAAGTCAACAAAAATACACATTAGTAACCCAAATCTCAATCCACAAACCCTAAAGGCTAAAGCCTAGAACTTTAAAACCCTAACACTCTCACCTTATAAGCCGACTTAAGAATATTCCTCGGCGGCTTAACCGGACTACGGCTAACACTAGGACCATTATCACACCCAAACGGCGGAAACGAGTTCACTGGCCGCTGCGTCTCCGTCTTGTACCGGAAAATATTCCCCGACGGAGAGAACCCAGTAACGACATCTCTCTTCTCCGGCGTCTCCGGCCCAAAAAGCGCTGTTCGCAGCATACCAG
The DNA here is from genome assembly GCA_018703725.1 of Brassica juncea. NCBI lineage: Eukaryota > Viridiplantae > Streptophyta > Magnoliopsida > Brassicales > Brassicaceae > Brassica > Brassica juncea. Next base: position 48,071,487 of record CM031942.1, on the reverse strand, counting down.
CGTAAGAGCCAGGCCCATCTTCTTTCTTGGGGGACGGTTCGAGGCCGAAAAGGGCGAAATTAGAACCGGATCTACTCGGAATAAACCGGTCGGAGTAGATGGGTTTGGAGGGAGAGTGATAATGGTTGGAATGGATTAAACGGTTGATTCGTTGGGTCTCGAGTGAGACCGTTGGTCGGTTCATTGACGGTGGGAGGTTTAAATGAGACGAAGAAGAAGAGGACGGGTGAGTGAGTCCTGGAGGATCTTCTTCTTCCTCTACGGTTGGTTTCATTCTCTTGCTGCTTCTTTCCTCCATGATTCCAGATTTGCCACAATCTTTTCTGTTTTCTTTTTCTTCGCTTTCTGTTTTTTTTTTCTTTCCCGGGAAAATCTTGGGGGAAACAGAAAACGACGTCAAGGGAAAAATGGTGCGAAAACAAGGGTATGATCAGGTGTGGTAGGGTTTATAGTTTGTACAGTGCATCCTTTGTGTTTTAGACCGTTTAATTGGGCCTCAAACTCTTCCCCGATATGTGTTTCTGCCCAATAAGTACTGTAATTCCTCGTTTAGGGCATTTTCTTTTGGCAAAAATCACTTTGAGATTAAAGCTTAACTGTTGTGAATAAAGAGAGTTGTGTATAAATCTTATTCTCCTTATTCCATTCGACCAGAGGTCTATATATATACATGAGATAAATTCTAGTTCTAATGGTAATAGGAAATAGTACATATATATTCCTTATACAATATGTAAAAGGATAAACATTAACATATAGATAAATATGGAAATATCTCAATCTTCTAAGGCATTAGAGATTGGGTCTGCTGGATGGATGAACGGGCTTTGATGACTTGGGCTTGTTCATGGGTCGATCACCAAGTGATCCTTAACACTCCCCCTTGATCGACACATCCAGGCTCAAGGTTCATTCATGCTTTGATGTTGCCTCATTAAAACCTCTCTTGAAAAACCCAAAACCCAATTTGGTAAAAGGGAAACCAAGGACAGGAAAAAGAGTACAACACATGAACTCCCCCTGATGACTACATCTTCGAAGATCCTTCTGGTGCACTCCATTCTTGTAGATGATCTTCTTGCTTGTTGATGTAGCCATAGTTCCTTTGTCGGATTGTAACATGTCTCCCATATCTTCTGGAACTCCATTGAGACATGGTCAAGACGTGTAGCCCTACAGCTGATCACTCCGTGAACTGGTCTCTCTATAGCTGGTCACTCCATGTGATGGTCGGACGGCTAATGACTTGTACTCGGATAGATTTTCAATCCTTGATCAAACTGTACCTGCAGTTTCTTTCATGTCCCACGGACATATGTATATATATAGGTCATATGGCTTAGCCATACTGTTGACACTTTAATATATACTTGCTCATCAAACTATGGATCTATTTAGCTTTAACTAAATATGTTTTCTGGTTACACTCTTGTACCATTGTGGATTTCTTTTATCCATTGATAAATATAAGGGTTCCAAAGCTTTCCTTTATAATCCCACACAATAATCTTTGCTTAAAACAAAGTGATCCAAAGCTTTCCTTTGATGACTTCCCATGACCTTCTTTATTACATATCAAAAACCACGTGCATATGCATGAGGGTCAGGTTATGGACTTAGTCCATTCATGCCTGCATCTCGCCAATCAATGGTCGAGGTATTCATTGCTCAATGTTGCTGTAACAACATGGCTTATACGTGGTGATTATATAAGTGAGGTTTGCATACAACATATGCTTCCTTTAGAACCTTATTTCTATCACTTATACTTCAGATTATCTATACTGATAGTTAGTACCTTAAGTCCATTCCATGACCTAAGCTCATATCCTTTTGCCATATGAATATTTGAGCTGAAAACTAAGTCGGACATGGTCATGGTCGGCAAGGACTTAATGGCGTGGACCAGATGACTTTCTTTGCCTTCCCTTGTGGTCATCTTCCACCTCATTATATGGTTTAGGACGTGGTTATCACTTATAAACACGCCTATGGTTTGCTGCAATTTTATTGCAGTCATAACACATATAAATATGGTCTGTTTATCCAATGGTCTGAACCATTCAAACTTTCTATGGATTTGTCCAGTATATACACAAGGATTTTCCTTCATAATTTATGGACTGGTTGTTCTTGATAGAACTTATTTACTAAGTATAACTTAGTCCTTTATATACAGCTGTTTCTAATACAGTCCATGAACAGCTCGGGAACGACATTGTTTTATGAGAATTCCTTTTCTCATCCTTTAAGATCTCTTGGATCATAAGTTATATAGGTAACTCTATATCCTTTATCTAGTGAATATCATAGTGCTTACTACTTCATTATTTCTTTCCAGACCTTATCCAATTTCGGATTGTAGTAGCATCCACCACATAGGAATTTATTTCTTTGTAACATGTTCCTTAGTCTTTTTGGATAACCTTGTGTATTAAACCATTCATTGAATGCTTTAGGTATGGACATGGACGACCCTTTGCCTATCCGGTTATGTCCTACATCTCACGGTATCACAAGACTCTTATGTCACTGGTCAGATGGCGTTTCCATATTATATATGTCCCATACGCCCATCTCCTTTATTTAACCTTAAAAACCTCACGTTCCCTTTATGATTTTATGAGTACTCTAACGTGGGTTAATGATCCTCTCTTTACTCAAGTGCTTTCTTTCTCATGAGCTTTATGTATATATACATCATTGGTGTTAACACTCTTATGTTGTTCCATTATGTTCCAGACATGATCTTGATCAATTTGAGATTCTTATCAAGGACCTTTGTTTACCTTTATAGCTTGGCGTCCCAAGACTATATGGTTTGGTACCTTAGATGTTTAGCTGCGCAGCCTTTTCTCAATGTTTGTTCTGGTTTCCTTAGTGAACCCGGATCCTTTATTATGAGCACCTTTTCTCTTTCTATCTGAGGTTCCTTTTCTTATGGAACATACTCGTCTATCCTTTAGACTTTATAGCACTTGATTATGTCTCTACCAGGACATTTATTTCGTGGTGCTAAGCTGGAATGACTTAGTCATTGGGTCTAATCTGTCTGGCTATCATCTAATATGATTTTTCTTAGTATGGACGTCCATGATTTATAATCTATGGTCCGAGGATCTTGCCAAGACAGGGATGGTTCATACCAATCCGTTTCATATATTATTTACCAGCTTATAGCTTTCTCCATTTAATGTTGGATAGACGGATATACAATCCGTGTCCTTTAACCATAATCTAATCACCCATGTTAGGTTCATGGTTCCTTTGGATTCGTGGGAGAAAGACATTTTCCTTATCCAACATATATTCCCATTCTATCTCATTTCCTTATGAGGTTCCATCCTAGACGGCACATATATTTGTGGTGGTCTATATATATAATCTCTTAGGATGGTGTCTGGATTATGACCCTTTATCATACTTTAGATGGGAATATCTATGCTTTACTTTAATGGTCTGATGCATCATTCCTTTCATACATGTAAATACTTTGATGTCTCCAAGCATATAGACTTTTAGTCTTTGAGATTAATATGTCCTTAATCAAATATCTTTGTGACCTCTGTATGGAGAGTCAGAGAACTAGAAGTTCATATATCTGATTGTCTTTAAAGGACAATATGTCTGAGCTTTTATACTTGGCCGCTAGATTATGGTGTGTTCATGTATCATAGGGTTATCCTCTCTCCCCCTCATGAACATACTGTGATCTGCGGATGCTCATGACTTTTCTCATGACTTTTATAGTCTAAACCTCATAGGTTATGGCTCTATAGGCCAAGTTATCACGTTTTGGCTATCATGTTCATGGTTTTATAGTATGGTCATGTGCCACACGGAGTGTCTATTCTCCCCCTCATGAACATGCTATAAAATCGTTTGTCCCTTACACAAAGATAATATGCCATTTCGTGATGCTTTGTGACAATCAAACCTTATGAATTTCCCTTGTGTTCATGTTTCACAATGTGAGATTTATGGGATAATTCTTTTGTGCCTTTAAACTTTGCATCAAGTTTATTTTTCGATCAGAATGACTAATTATGTCGTACCATTAAGTATAATTTCGTGGTCAACCTTTCAGGTTACCTTAAAACCACTTGTTCCTTTTCATACTGATCCCTTGCATAGTCTAGATCAATATGGAGAGTAAAATCTTGACCCCTTTGGCGATTTTCCTTAAAAAAAATCTGTAGGATTTTTCTTCCCTTAATCCATGAAAAATCTGTAGGATTTTTCTTCCCTTAGTCCATGGAAACCATTTTTCTCTTGAGTTGATCATACTGATCCCAATACTCAATAGGACTTATATATGTGGGTAAAAAATCTTTGGTCAAGAAACTGATCCCAATTTTTACTTGTCATAAAAAATAAATTTCCATCAAGCAAATAAAAACCTTTTATTAATGCTTTGTAAATGACAAGTTAAAATGAAAACAACACCAAATCATAAAATAAAATTCAGAACATCGAAATCCCTTTATTCGATGAATAAATCAAGATCACTATCCACGTGAGTCCACTCGGATTCTTCCTCCTCAGCTTCATCAGCTTCAGGAAATATCTGATCAAATTCTTGTCTCAGCCTGTGTATGTACATGATCTCATCAAATTCCTTGATGTTCTTTGCTCTTATCTGCTCCTTCTTCTCAACCGCCAATAGGATGTTGAGTAAGTCGAAGTAAGTGGTGCACATACTGGCGTGATATGATAACCTCACATCCTGCGGATGGATCGTTTCACGAGTCTTAACGAGCTTGTTCTCGTTGGTTATCAATTCACCACACAGATTAAGAGTACAAGAGATTCTCACAAGGTCAGAATGATAGTCTCCCACAGACTCATAATCCTAGAACCTGAGCTCACGCCATTCTCTTTCAGCTTCATGTACTACTGATTCTGAGTATTTGTTATTCAATGAATACCAGAGATCATGAGGATCCTTAATGTACTTGTACATCGTTCTCAGTTCCTCACAGAGATGATTCTTCATGGTTCTGAGGGCCCATTGCCTCTCACACGCAATGGTATCATTGTTGAATTTGACACACTCCCATAGTCCCCTAGACTTTAATGTGCCAGAAGTGTTCATGGTCCATACAACATAGTTGTCTCCGGAGAGATTTAGGACACTGTATTCCGAGTTGTCTGATCTCGACATCTGAATCATATTAAACAATGATCAGTTAGTTTCTCATGCCATATGGCTATGTAAGGAAACTTAGGCTCCCACGGCCATATAGACAATAAATGTCGTTTGATTATAAAGCCATTATAGAATCAAGGCTCCCATGGCCACTCATCAATATGAGATTTCAAGTAAGTGATTTAAACAATCTAGAACTAAATAATAGATTTATAAATCAAACTATATGACCAGGATGCTTGAATCAATCAATAAAAATCTCAATAATTATTCAGATCAAGCAAAATAATTTACTAAGTCGACCAGGATGCGAGCAATCAACACAAAATATCAAACATGTAAAATCGGGTGATATTTGGTTTTAGGGTCCGCATGGGGTCGAGGGTCGAACCAGGTTCAGGGTTGAACCAGGGTCGGGGTCGAGCCAGGGTAAGGGTAAGCCTGGGTTTGAGGATAAACCCGGGTCAGGGTCGAAGGTTAAACCTCAATAAGCCTGTGTAAGGGTCAGGCCCGGTTAGGGCGAGGGTTAACCCCGAGTTTGGTTTAAACATAAAACCTTTTGAATTTAAAATTTAAAACTCTTTTAGGGTTTTCGAAAATTTGGTTTAATTTCAGGACTAGCATATTGCAATTTAACAAAATCTAGCAATTTCAGAAATTTAACAATTTCACATAGTCTCAATATGGAAAAAAAATAAAATACCATATTTCCAAATTTTAATCAGTTCGAAATTTTAATATGAAACTAGAACCTCAGATTTGACAAATTTCTATTTTTAATCAATCAGCAAAACAATATGGAAATTGTGCTAAAAAAAATAGAAAATCGGATTAAAAAAAGGAAAATTTCGATTTTAATCAACTTGGTCAAATTTTAAACTTCCAATTCGATTTAAACAGTTCCAAATTACTCAATTAACAATTCTAAAAATCAAATCAAGCAATCAGGAAAGTAAAAAAACGAAATCAAGTTTAAATAAATTAGGGTTCTTGAAGAATTCGATCAAAATTTATGTTTTTAAGGGGTTTGATCGATTTCTTTTTGGTTTCAGGTTTGGGGTTTGATTGAGTTTTCTCAAATCAATTGTTTTTCGAGATTCAGAAGCAAATATTGCTTTGATTTTAATTGGTTTCCCAATCTCTAATCGAACTTATGGTTAATGAGCTCCGATTTACTCATGGAAGGGATTGGACTTATTAAAACTAGGGTTTTTATGGGGTTTTGCAAAGTTTTAGAAGTCATATCCTTTAATCAATCAATCTCAAATTCGATTATGGTTCTCTGTAGAGTTTCAGATTTTATTTACCTTAACTTTGAAGAATCTGAACTGGACCACCGAGATAGAGAAGAGATGGAATTGAATTTGTCCTAGTTCCTTGCGCAGGTACAAGTTGACGGCGCTTCAAAGAATAGGGGCTAGAGGTCGCGTCCGAGATCGTATGGAGTCGAGGTCGGCGGCGTTGGATTCCTCTCTTCAAGGGCTTTGATTCGGTAGGTCGTTCGTCTACTGGTTCCTTGTGGTTGAGGAGAACGAGTAGATTGAAGGTGGCGGCCGAACTAGGTTTTAGAGATTTTTAGGTTAGCTCGAGTTTTGGAGGCTCGTGCTGATAACGTGTTGTGAATAAAGAGAGTTGTGTAAATCTTATTCTCCTTATTCCATTCGACCAAAGGTCTATATATATATACATGAGATAAATCCTAGTCCTAATGGTAATAGGAAATAGTACATATATATTCCTTATACAATATGTAAAAGGATAAACATTAACATATATATAAATATGGAAATATCCCAATCTTCTAAGGCATTAGAGATTGAGCCTGCTGGATGGATAAACGGGCTTTGATGACTTGGGCTTGTTCATGGGTCGATCACCAAGTGATCCTTAACATTAACCATCATAAAAACAATTGGATTATGTAAGATTTTGTCTCTAGCACGTTCATTCTAGATAATAATTCTTTTTTTTTTTTGTAAAAAGATAACAATTCTTTGACCACTAATTTCAAAACATTTGGGTAAAATTTGATTCAAAATATTTATAAATCAAATTGAACATCGTGAATTCTCTCATGACATATCATGTTAAATTATACTATGAATTTTGAACTCAAAATCAATTGATAATAAATTGGTTTATACATATCATATCCATTTAATTTTCGATGTCGGAATTTATCTATGATGCTATATACTACTACAAAATTTATATTTATGCTATTGTTATAATAAATTGTGCAAAGATCAACTGAAATTGTCATTTTTATGTTAAAAATGATTTTTGATGGCAAATAGCCGTCAAAGCTAGGGCTGGTATTATCCGAGATCCGGATTCGATCCGAGATCCGATCCGGATCCCCTCCGAAAACGGATCCGGATAGTAAAATAACGGATCCGTCGAATCCGGATCCGGATATCTGGATTTTTAGGTCCGGATATCCAGATCCGGATCCGTTTTTTTAATATATTAAATATAGAGTTTTATTAATAATTATAGTTTATTTATTAATATTTATACATAAAACTAGTCTTATAATATTATATTTTAATTTTCATAATATTCTATTCATAAATTTTTTAAAAATATATAATTTATGTAATATTTTTAGTTTTTTTTGTATTTTAAAAAATATTTTTATTATTTTTAAATTATTTTGACGGATCCGGATCCAAATCAGAATACTCGCGGATATCATAATATCTAGACGGATATCCGAATCCCGGATATCCGGAAGGCAGGGATCCGAATCTGGATACTGAAATCACAGATCCGACAGATACAGATCTGGATCCGGATACCCCGAATATCTCGGATATCCGGATCCGTCCCAGGTCTAGTCAAAGCATGTTACCCATAAACTGTGTATTCTCATTTCTCACAAAAGATTAAGAACTACCTTACTTCTCATTATACATGTACCCACTTTTCATAATCTTTCCTCCTATTAATGCAAATCATAATCAAGTATCATTGTCTTAGGCCGGCCTTGACTATCACACTATATTTGATATTACAGTTTCATATGGATTATTAAGAAATATATTTTCCATGCAAGTTATATGACACAGACACACCTATTACAAAATATATACAAAAAAAATCTCAAATGCAGGTAATTTGTCGTGCCATTTTTTCTATTTTATTTTCTAGTGAGAGCGAAATTCCTCAAAGAAGTAATCACATGGTGTTCTTTCTCTGATTTCACCTCACATTTACTTACAACACACAATACAAGTCAACGAGAGCTACATGGAAACATCTGAGGACTATAGAAAACAGCACACAAACACAACTCTTTTGCTTAATTTCTCCACCTTCATCTATTAGTGTATCAATTTTACATAAATTTCACCTGAAAATGAAACCTTGGCCCATAGGGTTTAAGCATTGCCTCCTTCTGGTAATGTGATCAAACGAGTACTTGAATCATAGACCATCGCCGTTCCACAGCTACACAAGACAACCAATTTTAAGAATCAAAATATTTCAAAAAGCATTTCATTGGTTGACTGATTTAGAGTCTAAAGATAAGGAGCTTGCTTACCCGGAGCATTTAACATTGTTGGTGGAACTGTCATTGGAGATGGATAGTATTGTTCCAAAGAAGGATGTATTCTCTGTTCCACAGTTTGGACAAGGGCCCTGTTAAAGATACATTCCAAGAACATTTCATGAGTATTATTAATAATTTTCTTTTACAAGTTCAAGAACTGATCTGAGAAGATCAAGGGATATTACCTTCAAGATCAAGGAGTCTCTTATGATCAGCTTGGTGAGTGATAGCGCCAGATACACAATTGCAGGCACCGCAGCGAACCATGTGAAAATGAAACTGAATGGTTCCGGAAGCTGCAAGATCAAAGAATGTATGAAACTTTACTGAGTCGTATATCCTTCAAACTATATAAGAAGAGCCAAAATAGGTTTTACCTCGAGCAAGTACGTGATTTCAAAGCCCGTAAGGTCATCAAGGAAGAAGAATCTAGAGAAGCAACGATTAAAAAAAATATCAGCAATGTTTCAATGATGTGATCTTCAAATTTGAGAGAGGAACAGAAGGTATACTTACAGTCCGAGAGCAACAACGGTTGCTGGTACATTCAACAAGAACATTTTAAAATAATCTACGGCGAGATCACTGTAAACCTGCATAATCAGGGACCCAAAAAGTATGAAACTTATGTTATGTTCTACAAAAGGCATGGAACTTATGTTATGTTCTATACAATGCCTTATGTTATGTTAAGTTCTACAATGTCTTCAGATTTAAGAATATAAATGAAGTAGATTGTTTTTACCTTTTTACTACGAAGACTGCATCTTGGACCCTCACACACAATCTCACTTCCATCCATCTACAGAACCAGAAAGCAATGATATAACGGATCCAACATACACATACGTAACAAGATGGATTAAATTAAAGATACACAAACCTTTAGTTTCATTTTAAGCTTGTCGTATTCTTCATCACTCATGATTGGATTGCCAGACACATAAGCCATTGACGCTTCAAGGAATCTTTGTTCATCAGAACCTAATATACATTAAAATAGACCGCAAATCAAGAACTATTCGGCGAATGGAGGAAGAAGAAACTAGAAAAAGCATCTAGTTTGCATTACTTAGCATGACAACACTGCTTCCTTCCCACATCAACTCTTCTTTAAGGTTATCAAACTCTTCGTTAGACATAACAGCCTTGCCTTCGTAATAGAATGACTGCAGAGAACAATCCTCTCAGACTAAGAAAAACTTCTCTATTATATTTATGTAACCATTAAAAAAGAAAATAAATATTTATTTCTTGTGTGTTACTTGCATCGCTTGGAGAAACTCTTGTTCCATTTCACCGATTGATCTCTTCTCGTTCTTGTTGATGCTACAATAAGGTAAGATCTTGCTATCAACTTCTTCCCCACCCACCTGACCTGAAAGACAAGAATGTTTAAAAGGTTGATTAGAACGTAAAAACAAAACAAAACCCACAAACAGTAAAGTTCTAAACGACAACTTGTCTCAACTAAAACTAAGATTGTTTTGTTTCACTAGTCAAAAATCAATTAAAAAAAAAAAAACTTTCACAGCAAAGTTGTTCGCAAACGAAAGCCTATCGTAACATGCACACTGTAAAAGGGTAACCTTCGAGAATTTAACTAATATGTCCAAAAAGATTGAAACTTTATTAAGAGGCAAACTAATCAAAGACCTGACTGATCGGTAGTGGCTTTGACGGGAAGTAAGAAAAGTCTTCGTCTGAGAGAAACCGATCGTCCATGGCTGAAGTGAGCACACTGGGTCTTCGAGGGAGGAGAAGGAGAAGAACACGTGGTGGGTTTGCGAGAAACTGGGGAGTGAAATCGAGGGATTGTCAGAGTAAACGCCATCTTGCTGCACATGTTCTCTTTCTTCCGGGAGAGAGGAGATCGAGATTGTTCTTTCTTGTGATTTCCGGGGAAAGGAAGAAAAAAAAAAGTTGGGAAGCTTCGGATCTGTGGTTGAGAATCGAGATTGTGATGGGAAGTGTTCTGATTTTTCGTAACGTTTGTGTGATAATTGGAGGGAGAATGAGAAGGAGATAAGGAAAGATAGATCGGGTGGCGATTAAGAGTTCCACGTCACCAATGAATATCTAGTTATTCTGATTACTAATGGATTGCGTTTGAAATAAGTAGAAGGAAGATAAAAAAAAAAAATCTCAAGGAATGAAGGAAGAGAAATTTCTGCATGATATAGAATGGATTAGTTGATAAAAGAAAAATATATATAATGGATTCTGAAGCCCACAATTGGCCAAGCTTCATTTATTTTTTCGAATTAAATGTTATATTAAACTCAAAAAATAAATGTCATTTTTTTACAATCAGTTTTTTTTTTGTCAAAGAATGCTGCATATCATGTAAAAAAAAGTTGATATGCAGCTTCAAGTAGAAATATTTTTTGAAGAATCAGACAATGATTTTATCACTAGGTTATGGCTGGTAGCCATGCTTGAAAGCCTTCAGTATGCCGACTGTCCTTGAGTGTGAATAGCCTCGTGCGAATATGTTTGTCAACACGTCGAAAAATGATTTCTCTGGGAGTTGGAGCTTCACCATGGCGACACTCAGAGCTGGACAAATAAACCGATTTCGAAAATCTGAACCGAACCTGATCTGATATAAATGAATCTGAACCGATCCGAAACTGACATCAATATCAAATGGATCTTGTTTTATGGTACTTCGGGTTATGAATTTTGTCTGAACTAAACCCGAACCTAAATGAATATCCGATAGAATCCGAAAAATTCAAAATCCCAAAAAAACTTGTATCACCATTATCATAATTCCTAATATGTATCCAAAATACACTAAGATCGATATTTGTGAACATCTAAAATAATTATCTATTACATTAATAACTGACTCAAATACTTAGTTTAATATATATTTTTGGCATTTGGTTAATATTAATGTTTTATATTTTGACAATTGCATTTAAAATTTCAATTACGAATAAGTTTGCTTCTAAAGTGTAAACAATTGTTTTTGTTAAGTCTAAATAGTGTTTCTTAGGTTTATAGAGATTTTAGATTTTAATTTTGATTTGTTTACGTTTCATTATATATGATTTTTCGTTCGTATAAAACTTTGGTTTGTCATGCTATATTTGATGATTTAACGTATAGTTCAAAGAAGAATCTCGTATGGTTGATAGACAAGTTTCCCAAAGTTATTTTGAAGGGAAATAATATGGTTTAAAGGAGCCACATAATCAAATATATTGAAATTATTGGATAAATATTTAGTTTAAACAAGTACAAATTAATATTTTTGAACAGATTACCCGAATTAATATCTGAAACCAAAACTATTTCGGGTTCACTCGGATTTCGGTCATGTAACTAAATTAGAACTGAACCCAACTAAACCCGAACCGAATCCAAACTAAACTTTTTGTAATATTCGAATGGAGTTGAAATTCTTGAACTCAAAAACTCAAAATCCGAATAAACCCGAACCGAAACCCGATTGGGACCACGATTGCCTAGTCCTAGCAACGACAGTTACACTATCTCCATATTGCGTAGATAGTCGACTGAAAAAGATATCGCTCGAGGAAAGTTGCGAAATCAAGGCGGAAAAGCAAGCAAAAAACCTCTTTGTTGCATTTGCATTTTTGAAAAGATGACAATGATGATCTATAGACTTCTTTTGAAATCTGTGAGAAATGCGTTTAACTTGTAATAAGTGGGATACTTATGTCGGATTTTTACAAAGACACATTCACAACCAACAAAAAGTTGGTCTAATGGATAAAACTTTTTAATCACACTTACAAGATGTCTAAGAGGTCGGATGTTTGATTTTTGTTGGAAGGAGTATACTTTTTAAAAGAATTAACTGAACATAGTTAGATTCGTCATAGGAAGGGGGAAGAGGGAAGATACACGAGCTTTCGAGTCCACAATTTCCTAGTTATTCAAAAAATCCTTTTTGATTGATATTCCAAATTGATAACAAATGACCGAGATAAAGTTTGTCCATTTCTTTTAGTTCTATTAATTCTACTAAATTTTTAGCATCAAATATTTTTTGAGAAGTTTCTTATGATGATCCTATTCTTTTATCACAATTCACAAATATAGTTCTTTAAGAGTTAAAATAACCAATATATTTCATTAAAAAGGTAGATAGATACTTATAACCTTAGGATTAAATATTTAAAACTTATAGTTTAAATTTGAAGGGTGTGGTTTGGAAGGAGTAAGGTTTAGGATTTTTTTTTAATCATTAAATAAATACTAAAAAGTTAAAATAAAAAATTCTAAAAAATAGTTTCCAAAAAATTCGAATTTGAAAAAAAAAACTGAAAAATATTTCGACTAATATTCCTGTGAAATTTTTACTTGATGTGTTGTTTTGCTCAAAAATGAAAATTGTTAATCAAAACCAAAGTTTGAAAGAATATAAAAAAAGGTAAATACGACCACTGCTTTTGAGTTTTGAGACTGTAGGTTGGTGTGGCATTCGCGCGTGCGTAGCATCAAGATATAGATGAAACGTGTGTTGTTATTTAGGTTGGTAATTTGGTACTTGGCGCTTATAATGCTAAATACCTAAACATAGATAGAGAAGATCCAACAAAACACTGCGTTTTGTTTTCACGTTTCGGTTATTCTGAAAAATGGGCGTGATTACTCCTATTGAGACTCTGTTGTTAAAGTCTCAACATCGTCTTCTTCAACCTCGAGATCATTCCTACCCTCTGGTTTTTCACAACACTCGAAGAGTTACAAATTTCCCGCGCAACAGCTTCTCACCTTTTTCTCTAGGTTTTTTCTTTCTCCTTTGTTTAAACATTTTTTTTGGTGCAAGTTTAAACATTATCTAAAAGCTGTTTTTGTTGAAAGTGGTAATTTTTAGATGTGTATAAGTCTTCAGTTCTTGTTTTTTGATGAGTTAAATTCTCGTGCAGGATCATCATCTGTAGATTTTCCATTACGCAGTGATCCGATTTCGCAAAGTAAGTACATATATTATAGGAACAATTCTGCATTTGTTTTCTTTTGGAGTGAAGCAATTTAATTTTTGAGTGCTTTTAATCCTGGCTTTTGCCTTGTTCTACAATCCAAAGATGATAGGTCGAGTTATCCTTGGCAGAGAAACGTCTCAGAATCTGACACAAACGAGGTAAAATAAAAGCAGAAAGATCCTGATCTTTTTTTTGCTTCCTTGGCAAGTTATAACAATTGTGTTTGGTTTTGATTTACTTTTTAAACAATGCTGCACTTGATGTAAACAAAGGTTTTTTTGATGAAAACAATTTAACATTCATTCATTAAAAAAAACAATTGTGTTTGGTTTCAGATCTATAATAAGAAAGTTTCTATAATGGAAACATTAAAGCAAGCCAACTCTTTTATTCCTCATGTGATTCTCTCAAGTACAATTTTAGCTCTTCTCCATCCACCTTCTTTCACATGGTTCAAGCCAAGGTTCGAATGATCAAACCTAATTACAACTTTATTAGACATTATAATCTCTAATTACTATTTATCCTTCTTTAGGTACTTTGTGCCTGGCCTAGGGTTCATGATGTTTGCTGTTGGAATCAACTCTAATGAACGAGACTTCCTTGAAGCCCTTAAAAGACCAGACGCTATTTTCGCTGGTTACATCGGACAATACTTGATAAAACCTCTTTTAGGTTACATGTTCGGTGTAATCGCTGTCTCTCTTTTCAATCTACCTACTCCTATAGGTGCTGGGATCATGCTGGTCTCATGTGTTAGTGGAGCTCAGCTATCGAACTACACAACTTTCTTGACAGATCCTTCACTCGCGCCGCTTAGTATTGTCATGACATCGATCTCAACCGCTACGGCGGCCCTCGTTACACCCATGCTTTCTCTCTTACTCATTGGTAAAAAGCTTCCCGTTGACGTGATTGGGATGATCTCTAGCATTCTACAAGTCGTGGTTACACCTATTGCCGCAGGGCTACTTCTAAACCGGTAAGAACATTACATATGGGTTGGATCAATAGCCTTAGTTGCTTTTCTAAAACCAAATGTCATATTGATGAATTTAGATAGGATCAGTTTATCCTGATTAAATACACTAAATGTACTTAATGGCTACTGAAAAACTGAAGTTACTTGAGAAATGCAACCGCAGGTTATTGCCAAGGTTGTCTAATGCAATCAAACCATTTCTCCCGGCGTTAACACTAATTGATATGGCTTGTTGCATCGGGGCACCCCTCGCTTTGAACATAGATTCAATCTTGTCTCCGTTTGGCGCAACCATTTTATTCCTCGTCATCATGTTTCATCTTTTGGCTTTCATCGCTGGTTACTTTTTTACTGGTTTCTTCTTCTGCAAGGCGCCTGATGTAAAAGCCCTACAAAGAACATTATCCTATGAAACAGGAATGCAAAGTAGTCTTCTCGCTCTGGCCCTCGCCACAAAGTTCTTTCAAGATCCTCTCGTTGGAGTGCCTCCAGCAATCTCCGTGAGTTCGAAAACGACCTCGTTTTCCCATATATATTTGCTTTTAGTTCGTAACAATTTTTTTTTTCATTCTAAAATGGAGACAATTTGTTCATTTTTTGTAGACGGTGGTAATGTCTCTGATGGGTGTCTCGCTTGTTACAATATGGAAAAACAGAAAGGAGTAGTGACATGAACCCATTTTAGGGTAAAAGTAAACCAAAACTAAGCCGATAAACCAGAGAACAATACGAATGTATGAATTATGTTTATGCGTAAGACTTGTGGTATAAAGTTGAGACTTTCATAGGACAAATGTATTAAGAATAATTGTGTTCATGCGAAAATGGATACTGAACTCTAGAGTAACTGATAGTTAATTAAGCTTTTTAAGCATTCTACATCCAAATCTTTTTATTGAGTATCCGGGCGTTTAATGTTTGTTCTGGTTCAAGCTAGAAAATATAACAACTTCTTGGTCCCATTATCTTTGTATATTTGTTAAATTAATTACATTTGTTCATATCGTGTGATACTATTGGAAAAAAATCTTGCATTACAATATTTGAAGTAATTACACACCAGATATTTTTCATTCATGCATGTATTTTCTATTGCGCAATGTGCATAAACATATTGTCTAATTTCCCTTTGAGTTGGATTATAGCATGAATTCTTCTGTATTGTGAGCATCTTCCTTCTGCAATATTTTGTGGCATTGAAATCATTCTTTAGGTCTTTAGGCTTCATAAATCCCTTCTTTCGTTGCTTCATCATTAAAAGATAACATTCTTTAGTTATATTTGCTGCTTACAGAGATTCTCTGTTTAGTTTTACCAATGAAAATGAAAGTTAAAGTTTTCTTCTTCACCCTTTCTCCTTGGGACAACATCTCAAGCTCTACACTTAAGCAAACTTTTGAATTTATGGCTGCTTCTATTTTATACACAGTAATAGCTACAAGGCATAGCGGATCCAGGAAGGATTTTTACCTGCGTCAAGATTTATACTTAAAAGGAAAAAATAAATAAAAGGTGTCAGCTGTGGTCTTTGAACTAAGGTTTAGGGGTGTCAAGAGGGAAACTTCACCAACAGAGCTACTGAATTTACATGAATTTTTTGAACAAAACAGAAAATTTAGAGATTTAACGGGTGCCAGGTGACACCACATCTCCCTACATGGATCCGCCGCATAACCGTTTTGGCACTATCAACTTGGTTTTGTGATTTAGCTTTAGGATGACACAGAGAAAAGAAAACAGCAAGACGTTTGGTTCTGCAAAGTAAAAACAATATGATGAATTAATCAATCATGAATGATAGGGTCCGTAGGGATGTATAAGCCACTCATCAAATTTGCAAGTCTCATGATTCTTCCAATTGAAAGTTTACATAATTAAACAAAATGATAAAAGAGGGTGTCTAATCAGAATGGTTATGAATCATGGGGGAAATGATCTAAGCATAATCTATTAAAAAATATATTCGTGGTTTTGCTCAAACGAAGTATGCTATGTCTATATGTCTGACTAGACTAATTATTTTTGTATATTATAAATATTTTGTGATTTGCCTCATTTATCTTGGCAGTAGGAGAGTATCGTTTGATTGCATCTAGGAATGTCAACTGGACGCATTTTCCATGGACGGTCCATGTCCAAATCGATATGGACTAATACATACACGCTCAAATCTGTCTAAAATAATTCTTGTCCAAATGAACTATGCCCAAATATGTCCAAAGCTCAATGAACAAAACCAGATAGACATAGACCGTCCAAATATTAAAAATATATAGGATTAGTAAGTTAATATTTGGGGAAAAATCAAATCTTAAAAATCAAAGCACGCCGCTTCTCTTCTTCTCTGCTTGCTCTCTCGCAAGTCGCAACCAAATCATCATCCGTGCTTCTCCGTGCCACGATCCGAGGCGAATCTCTATTTCTCCTCCTTTTCATGATTTCATTTTACAAATCTCTATTTTTCCTTTCCATTTTCTCTATGAAATGATTCGTTTCTTATTTTAGTTTGATGGGTTTGCGATTCTAGGTTCACAGATTTGTTCCTTTCCATTACGATTAACATAATCAACCGCTCGCTACTTTAGTTTCTATTCACCGAAGCACATAATAGTTCTTGAAAGGTATGACCTTTATTGAGGTTTTGTTCTTTGAGAATGCATGTAAGCTTTGTTTCAGTGATCTGCTTCTGATGGGTTTGCTCATTTACTTATTTAGTTGAGATTGTGGCGTCAGATACTAATTGGATCCATTGGTTTCTTCTGGCTTTGGAATATTGTTATCACATCTTAGATCCATTGACAAGCAAGTCTAAAATCGATCACCTCCGGAAGAAGATAAAAAAGCTGTATGGAGTTTATAAGAGGGATCCTAAGAGCACTGCTGCAAGTACTTTAGAAACAACACTGGTGAACAGTATACCAACTGGATATGGGGTAAGTACTGCAAGTACTTACTGTTTTTATGTTTATACTGCAAGTACTTACTGTTTTTATGTTTATAATGCAGGGGTTTTATGCACACTTTTCTCAAAATGCGGGAGCAGGAAAATCAGCTTTAGATGTGTACTTGGCTGAACCGATCTTAGATATGGCTGCCTTTCAGACTATAAATGTCTTGAGATATTGGAGAAACATGCAACACGGTTTAAAGAGCTGGTTCGCATGGCGTGTGATGTTCTTCCAATTCCCGTTATAACTCTTTCTTCTGAGTCGTCTTTCAGTGTAGGAAGCCGTGTTCTTAGTAAGTATAGGAGCCGTCTTCTTCCGTCCAATGTACAAGCTCTCATTTGTACAAGAAATTGGCTGCGTGGGTTTGAAGTGTCGAGTAAGTGTTCTGATTTTCTACTGATTTATACCGAAATGTTTGTAGATATGTCTCTTACCTCTCTTTACTTGGCTGCTGTGATTTTTATAAAAATATTTTTATACTGACTTGTGTGGATTGACTTGTTCACTTGTTTATGTTTCTGAATATCTCATTTGTTTGTGGTGATTTTGATTACATGGTTCTCTGTTCATGTTAGGTGATTCTGAAGAAGAAGAAGAAGAAGAAGAAGAAGAAGAAGCATGAAGAGAATGAAGCATGAAGTTGATTTTAAATTTAAGTATCTTTTGTAAAATATGAAGTTTAACTCTAAACTTAAATATCCTTTTGTAAAATATAGAGTTTAAATCTAAGTATTTTATATATGAAATTTAGAATCTGTACATTTTTTAAACTGAAAATTAAACTTTTTACATTAAGTGGACGTCTGGACTTCATGGACAGTCCAACTGGTCATGGTCCTATTTGGACACGATCTATTTGGACACGATCTATTTGGACATGCTGTTATTTGGACACAAAGACCAAAAACGCCCAGAAAAAAACCCATCTAGACACGTCCAGTTCCATCCGGACCACCCAATTGACATCCCTAATTGCATCACTGCATGCATTTTTTCCTTTCTTTACAACCAATAAGGATACAAACTGGAATTGACCAAAAAAGGATACAAACCGGAAAAAGAGTAATTTTTTCAGACCAAAGTAAACCACACCGTAAGCAACAATCACTTAACCTTGATTATAGCTTAAAAAATTTCAATTTTAAACGTCCATACATACCCTTACTTTCAATGATCCGCCCGATGACAAATCGGTAGCGTCGAATTAACGTCGGTCGTACAGATCCAACGGCAAAAAGCCGATTCAAAAACACGCCAACACTGACGTAAAAAAATGAAACCCAAGACCGACATAACCCGGGTCTCGCACCCAAATTATATAAACATTTCATTTTTCTGATCAACCACCTTTGTTGCGTGTTTCATCTCAGTAATCTCTCACCTAAATCAAAGCGATTTGTTCTGATCAATTGAACAGAACAAAAAACAAAAATTCCTCAGAATCTAAACCAAAAATTCATCTTTTTATTTTTAATTTTAAGATCAGAAAACCCAGTGTTCATCTGCCGTTTCTGGTAAATTGTCCTTGTGATCTTTGTTTGGTTTAATTATATTTTTGTTCTTCAAGGGATCTGAGCCCTAGGTGTAGAAATGTTTAAATCGAATTTGATTAAATCGATTTTTTTGGTAAACGGATCTTTGTAACATCCCGAGTTGTGATATGTGGAAAGGTTTAAGAGAATTGATTTGGCTACCTATGTCACCAAAGTTGACTTACCTTTTCCGGAGCACATCCTGAAAGAACTCCAGAGTTAAGCGTGCTTGAGCTGGAGTAGTGGAAGGATGGGTGACCTATCGGGAAGTGATTCACGATAGTGTGCGAGTGAGGCCAAAGCACGGGGAAAGGTCATGTGGTGATTGCAGGGTCAGTAAACGATGATTTGAACTTTCGAAAATTTAACGACCGACCGTCGGATGGGATGGGGCTCACGGACCGAGAAAACGGGTGTGGGTGGCCAATTAGCCGTGGGCGGGTCGGGGCGTTACAATCTTATCTTTGATATTCTGAATCAAACAACCTTAAAAAAACATTCTTCTGTTCATGTCAGACAATAATATTTATTTTGTTCTTTGGTTTAGTGAAGGTGTTAAATAGCTGGGGAAGGAGAAAGGCAAACAACAACAATGAGCTCTGAGCAAAACAACAGCACAAGCTTCCCACCAACAGAGCCAAAACTCTGCGACAACGGATGCGGTTTCTTCGGGTCACCCTCCAACATGAACCTCTGTTCGAAATGTTACAGAAGCCTCCGTGCCGAGGAAGATCAAACCGCTGTAGCAAAAGCAGCTGTCAAGAACTCATTATTAAAGGTTCCGTTTTGATATAGCTTAGAAGAGATTGAACATTTGATGATCAGGCGTCAGGTTAGTGCTTTCACATGACATACGAAAAATGCGCATATATATATATATATATGGAAATGGTCTCAATCAGGTTGATGTGGTGTGTCGAGTCATCAGATAACACCTGTGAATTGCGTTGGAGAAGTACAGTTCTTGGAAAAATATTCTCAGATCAAGTCCAATGAAGTCGCGTTGACGGAGATCTTGAATTGGACGTTCGAGATAATTTGAATTCAAAATTGCAAACATGTTGGTCTTTGTATTATATGGCACAAACAATGTTGGCGCAGAGAGAAAGTCCAAATCAAAGTCGTGGTAAATGAAGGTATTTTACCTGATATTATGATAGTGGTGAAACTAAAATAATAGTAAGCGTTATCCGTGAGTTGACAGCATTCTCAACCATTGGTGTTTTGGCCAAAATCTCTTCGGCCATTGCGATAGCCTTTCATGCCCTTAGCAGGATCAATTAAAACCAACTCAATTCCAAAAGCTAAGAGATTAACTATTCTCTCCACACTCATTGAAGTTGGCATTGTCATAATAATAAGCTCGTAGCTCTTGGCAGCTGCCGTGGATGCTAACCCAAATGTAGTGGTGGTTTGAAAGAATTAGGTATTGAGTTGACCTCTCCTGGTTTTAGAAGACCCTTTTATCTGCATCATGCTAAAATCTATCTTGCACAAAAATGAACAAATTAAAAAGTTTTCGCAAAAGCAAACTCACAGAAATAAAAACACAGCAGAGTGTTTGGACAAAAAGCAGAAAACCTGTTTTTGACACCGGATCAAGGTTCCATCATCTCAAACTTAGCAGCAACACGACCAACACATCCTTTAGCCACATTTTTCAGATACACCAATGGAGTGTATTCCCAATCAACTGCAGAAAGTAAGTAGAATCATTCATACATGAACATGGAACCAAAGTCTCACTTCGGTCTCATCTTTAGCAATTCGAGAAAACGTTAAGATCAAAGGGCATGATACATTAAAACCATAAACAGCAGCTCAAATACTCTCCCCCATAACATACTTTCTGCACAAGTTGCACCAGAGGAGAAGACGTTGCCATTTCCAAACAACTTTTGTACCTATAAGTCACCACCATAAATATTTAAAATTAGATAAGTATTTGAGAAATGTCATTTTTAAATTAGATTGAATAATTTATGAAATATCATTTTTATTTTTACTTAGTACTGAGAGTGTAAAAACTTAAAATATATAAATTATTGATCAATTATAATTTGTACTAAATAAAATTTATAAACAAAAAATATTTTTCCCTTAAAATATACAAATCAAAATATAGATACTTTAAATCTAATAAGAAAACAGTAGAAGTGTCATAACAGAGTAGTAAGTAAGACTGTATTATGTCCGCGGGACAACAGTTCTATTCTCATCAAACATAACTTTTTAAAAAATTGCTTATAAAACGGCGTCGTTTTATCTAACGTAACGGTTGACTAAAGCGATGTTAGTCAAGGTAAATTTTTATGCTACGGATTATTGAAGTTTAGGTCAAAAAATTAAATAAATTCCTAGTACAAGTATGGTTTTGCACTTATGATTTGTTTGGACATAAAAAAGTACGACGCGAAATGTTGAGGTCGAAAAAGACCATTTTCCCATCAGAGTAGGGGGGGTCATATTATGTTCCATGGTAGTGACAGGTGGTTTTAGACAACAAAGCCAGCTTTAAAGTTTAGAGAAAAATGTGGACGTTTGATATCAACACCATGCCGTGTCATGTAACAGGTACAAAAGAAGGAATTTCGGGGATGACAAATTTGAGACGGTAATATAAATCGTTCAAAGATGTATATGTTTGCTAATTTTTATGTGAGAAAAATAGAAAATTGACGGACGTGGATTTTGTGAATGACCGATATTGAGTTGGATTGTGCAGGTTCTCGTCCAGACTAAATCTAAGATTTTAGGGACTTAAAACATTTATTAAATATTCTATATAAAATATTTTTCATAATTTAAAGATTTTTGTTTATGTAAAATTCTTCCAAAAATTTTATGGCCGATGCCAATATTTCATCTGGCTGTCCCCAAATTTGGCCTTGTTCTTGTCAACTGCCGAGGAAATCCCCCGTTGCCAAGACTATCATCTTCTGCATTAAAGTCCTGCACTGATTTTTGCTCTTGACAGTTTTGAAAATATCATTCTCATGTTAGAAAGTTGTACCCTCTGTATTTTCCAGATGAGACATCTAGGAGAGTTGTGGATATATAATTTACAGAGCCACCCCTGCGTCCAAGCAGAAGTAGCATGGAACCATATTTTTTTCAAAAATGTGTATGTAGTGCTATTACCCTGTAACCTAACAAGGGTTCAAATCTTCCCACCAACCCTCTCTTCCGGCCATTTTTTTTTTCATTTTGGGCTTTTGGCTTTTAGAATTCTAAGACCATCTTATATTTAAGCGTCTTGATAGTAAAACGCAGCTGCACGTCCTACCGTCAAGAGGCACTTTCACAATAGTCGAAGGCTTACAAATATGGAAGAATACATTTCCACCCTGAAGTTATTTTTTTGGTGCAAGTCCATCTTTTATATATAATTGTGCACTTCATTCCTTTTCCATTAACCATGGTTTTTTTCATTGGGTTTTCCTGGTGAAATTTTTAACGTGACAGCATTTTACGCGCATAATAGACATCAACGGGAAGTATTATAAAGATTGTGATGTCAATTATAGAAAGTAATAGATTTACTTGTTCACCAAAGTTTTTTTGTAGTTGGTCTCTAAGCTAAACCCTCATATTGTATCCAGGAGCGAATGCAGAGATCTTTTTGACTGGGTGCACATTTAATTTAAAAATAAAAAATACTATGTAGAGGATCGAACCTGGAAAAGTTGTGGGTGCACTAGAGTATTAAAACAACTTTATCTAATAGAATTATATTGATTTTGCCTGCAATTCTTTTAATATCAATATTTGTATGGGTGCCTTGCATCCCTAACTCATAGTGTGGCTGCGCCCCTGATTGTATCCCTATATAAGGAATTCATTATTCATGGAATAAGATACATCGATTTCTCTCTTCTATTTTTTACCTATAAAAATATACAAATTGGTTAATGTCATGTATCGTACGATTGACCTAATTTTGGAGCAGAAGTGATTGTATGTTTGTGAACAGATATCTTACAAATTTTCTTGCTTTTTAGCTTGAAGACACATCTGTCATAAATTTATTCACCATAATTGTGCATTTTTCTGATAGGTGATGGTGACAAAATGTTTTTTTTTTACGAAACAATTCTCTGTATTCCTTCAGACTATCTTGCTACAATGGCAGCCAATGCACAAGAAACGATTCCATATTTTTGTGCGGGTCCTAAGGTGGGTTTGGCTTTGCATATTATGTTCATATAGATATAGTGACGTTTAAATTTAAATTGCATAAAGTGCGGTTTGCATTTCATAAAATAGTGCTGTTGATAGAGTTGCCGAGAAGTTGAAGCTTCCTTTCTTCGGGGTCAACAATTTTTAGCAAACAGTGTATATTCCTGCTTTGCAACCAAACTAATGTTTACGTAATATAACGTATAATATGTACCACATTTTAAATGAATATATATAAAAATTAAAACTATTAGTGCATTAATCTATGATGATAGATATCTACATTGATTTTTTAAAAAAATTTGTCGATACATAAAAAAAATTTATTAGCGTGACAAGTATATGATATTTAATAAGAGTAAACATGAATAGTGAAAACTAATATTATTTTAATTTGTAGACAACAAAATATTTTTGAGTGTTCATCAAAATTTAACTTGGTTTTAATATTTACACATTAGAAACAAGAAATTCTATAATTACAAAAATATGAAACAATAAAAAAATCAAACTGTATCAACACATCAAACATAATATATTCACATCCAACACGTCATACTTATACAAAGATTAAGATGTGTTAGCATTAAAAAACATAACAAAAAGATATGATAATAGTTACAATAGTACAAGTTAGAAAATATGTTTGACATCAAAATAAAAACTTATACACATCAAATATATAAAAAATTAAAACTAACAAAATATAATCTTTATTGCTGGAGTAACAACAAGAAAGCACTACGACAGTTTAACATCGTCTTCACGACTCTATAACAGAGATATATGCGGAAGCTCAAACCATCAACGAGCCGCCATGTCAATGACATATATAACAACTGTAACCTTTGCTTCTATTTCATGTAAGTCAAGAAATTCATAACCGTCCTTTGAGATGACATTACCAGCTCGGCCTTAAAATGCAACAACAACACACATCAATGTTTCTTGCATTATGCATTCTGTATCGAATATTTGCCACAAGTTTTAACAAAAAATAATATATGGATTGATTGCTATTTTTGATGTTTCAAAACCAAATTAGTCGTCCAAGTAAACATTCTAAAAACTACTAGAGTGAAAATGTACGAATAACACAATAGACTGGTGTAGACAAGACTAATTGATTATAACACACTGCGAACCAAATAAACATACAAAAATGGTTACAATTTTTTTTTATATCTTCGCCAAAAACAATACATCACATCCTGCGCATCATTCGGACCAACCCTGGTATTTTACAATCAAATTGGAAAGAAAAAGATAACGCATTAGTGTCATTCAATGTTAGTCATTTGATATTAGTCAAGCGTCATATATATAATCTAAAATAATTTTGAAAATAAGCACAAAAACATAACTAACAAAAACGAAAAATATGTCATAAATAATAAAAGATTCTTAAAGCATACACGATTTTTAGATATTAATGATACTAGAAGCTTTCCGGCGCTACGCGCTGGATCGTATGCTTTTAAGTGTTTTACTTTATTTTTTTATTTTATGTGAATTTTTAATTGACTTTTGTATTTAGTTATTAAAACTCTTATTTTTACATAGTTTTGATCTAATATTTTATGTTTTTATGTGTTGTTTTGTTGAAAATTTTCCCTTTTTAGATTAGTAATGAGATTTTGTTATTTTCAAATAGGGTTATATTTTATGAAACAAAATGGATAATATGAATAAGAAAATATAAATTATGAATGTTGGGATTGCTTTTGTCATATTTGTCATTGAATTCTACTTATTTATGGTGTGGTGTAGCACCTTTTTATATTCATTTTTATTTTAATATCTCTTTATAGCTTTAAAAATATCTATAAATTTAGTTGAAATATTTATATGAAAAATATGATACTATAATAATATTTTTAGTTTTTATTTATAGATTCAGAAATAAACTCATTCTTTTACTTAAAACGGACTATTAAAATCTACAAATTACTCATGTACAATTTGTAGTACATAATTTATTTTATTGTGACATAAATTTCAAACATTGGTTTACTTAATTTTGATCAATAACTTTTATTTATTATAAATTTATTTACAATATTTTCAAAATCAAATTTATATTCGACTTGGATATAAAATATTAGTTTTAAATTTTGAATGTAGAGTATTTAATTGTTGATTAGTTTGTTGGATTTTGTATTATAGATAATTGATGTCCATATATATTAATAATACAATGTTGCGGAACTTATAACTTTTATGTGCACTTATCTAATTATAACATTTGGTAATGAAAATTCCACAGGGACTGTTCAGACTGAATCGTCAAACTTAAAGAGACACAAACCCATATACAGTATTTCTTTCTCTTTACAAATACTTATTTATTACTCTTCTTACATTATAGATGTCTGGTTCAACTCCTTAATTTGTCGTAGTGCAGATTAAATATGAAGCTCCTGATTACCCATTGGCTATTTTAAGAAACATGCTCTTGGAGAAAGACAATCCATGTGATAGGTCAGCTGTAATTCAGAAACCATAATTTGTTATTAGTATATCTTGTAATATCAGTGAATAAAATTTAATTGTTGTTGTAAACAAAATGTTTAAGGGAACTGACAAAACTCATTAATCCTCTAGATGCTGAGAGAAGTTCAATGGAATCTGCAATCGGCAAAAGCACTGATGTCTATAATTCCATTACATCTACGTCTGTATTAAGAGGTTGAGGCTGCCATGGAGATGAGGGCCACTTTCAAAAATTTGTATTTAGAAAACATTTCAACGTCGTGTAAACTTATAGTTACTATAAGAGGGAGAGCTAAGGTGCTTTTTCAGTGACTAAAATTGACAGCAATGACAAAATCCCTTACTATGTTACATAGAAGTTAATATGGTTTGGTGCATTGGTTCCTTCATCTATATACAAAGAGTCTATGCTATACGTTTTTCAACTAATCGAGAAGCAGAATCTTGTTTCCTCTCCACATCCACATATGAGTCGCCAACATAAACCAAAAGCTATGTCAGATATGCAGATCAAGAAACAAAATAGCAAATCAAAAATCTTGTAAGCAGTAGAACTATATGAAACTTAAGAAAAACTTGTATGACAAACTATATAAAACTTATGAGAATCTTCATTGATAGCAGATTTCTGATATACCTAATACGAGAAACCAAAGCCAGAACACGATACACGAAGAGCGAGACCTCAGAGGATAGACTAAAAAGCGAGATAGAGTAGACATCCAAACTTTTAAATCTCGAAACACTTGCTTGAGGGCCAGCTGTGTGCTGACATCTATAAAAGAAGGCATCAATATCACAAAAACCTATACATTTCAAGGCATATAAAGGGTCCACGGGTACCATAAAGCAGAATGTTCACATGAACCTTCTTATAAGCTTTGATCCTAAGGTCTCTCACTTCTTTCAAGGCTTTTATTTTCTTCTGCAAAGACCAGACCACAGTCACATAATTTACAGAAAGTGATTATTATATAATTATTAAATATGATATTTACTCATACAACTTCACCTGGATATCAGCGATAGCATGAAGCTGGAAGAAAGAATTGCTGAGAAGATTCTTAGTATCACCATCTTCACCCTGCAACTGATTTAGAAGCATGTTATAGCTCAAATGGAAGACCCTTAAGAAAAGAAGAAACAAAACAGTCTAGGTCGATTAGTAGGTTAATCATTTTATACCTTACGGATATAATATAGACTATCAGATACTAATGTACCTGTTCAGAAAATCATCACTTCCTTTGAGCATTGATCTAGCAACAATGGGTTCCACCTTCTCATTATCGCGGGGCACTGGTTTTAAATGCCCGGGATTAAAGGACTACACGAAAAAATTGAGAGTCTTTTCATCTACAATTTTGATAGAATAAGCAAAACATGTTTGCCTCAATCCTTTTCCACTTTTGAAGCATTCCGCAAGCACAATTTTAATTTGAGCTGAGAATAAGCTACTGAGCCAAACAATCCAATCAACAATCAGACATAAAGAGTTACATAAAGAGGATAAAAGTGTTTGTGAATGTAATTGCTTACATTTTCTTCGATGATGATGACAGAGCTTTTAAAATTCTTTCTTGAGAAGGGGACGACTCTTCATAGATGTACATGCTTCTGTAGCACAAAGCTCCTTGAAAGTGTTTCATGATCATATGGTGAGATCTGACGCTAAGCCGAGGGAAATCACATAGAAATGCAAGCTGGAACACATCAAGTACGTTTTTAGTGTTACGCAAACCATGCTGCACAAAAAAAAGTATTACGCAAACCATGTTCTAAAAAAGCCATTCACAGATCCGTTTCAGCTGAGGAACCACGTAAGTGTAAGACAGAAGCAGCAACATAATAATAAAAGTCAGGTTTAATGTTTATTGAGAGAATGTTAGAAGAGGTAAGAGTGAAGCAATTTATTTACTAATAAGAGAAACAGAAACGAATAAAATCTCGCACAACATCATGAGGGACGCCACCGATTGAGACTGTATGCCACTTGCCATGTCTTTTGGCTTGCTTTTGATATTACAGTCGATCCTTGTTAATTTTGAAAACCTTAACAGAGACAACTTTAGTCTGTATTCGGTTAATTAATGATCCGAACTACACAACAATCACACAAGTTTTATAAGGAGAGAGAGAGCTTTACAATAATATTTGCATGATCATAGACGATCCTCTGGTGGCTGTCAAAACACCGCAGCTATCTGTCAAAACACCGCAGCTATGCTCGAATCCTGGAGCTATATCGATGTCGTATCTTATCTTGTTCCCATCAGATGTTGATGGAAGAAGAACTGCAGATTTGTTGTTGTTGAAGATTGACACGGCTTGTCACCATTTCTTTGTTTGGTGGGCCATTTTGGAATCTTCATCTTTCCCTACCCGAAGAAAATAAAAAAACTTTGGTTTTTGTCTCTTACCATGAATTTTTGAAGATGAAGAGAGCAATAGGAAGTTGAAGAGGTATTGAAGAGGGTTTAGCTGAAATTAAGATAAGAGTAAAGAAATGATTGAATGTTTGAGAGTGAATCATTATATAACTCCAAAGAAACAGAGATTTGCAGAAATCAATTGGTGATGGAGAAGTGGAAGAGACTAAACACTGGCGAAAGAGAATTGGATTGATGGGCTGCCAAAAAATATTAAATTGTTCCATGAATAGGTCAGTGTAAATTTGTTGCTGATGGACTGCCAAAAAATATTAAATTGTTCCATGAACAGGTCAGTGTAAATTTGTTGTTGACTAAAGGAGTGACGTGGTGCAGAAAGCCAATCTCTGATTGACCTGAATTTCTAATTCGACGTGGATAGGTCGAGAGAGCTCCCTCAATCCCTTTTATATATTGGGATATGAATTTAAAACACACAAAATTTTCAGAATTGAAGTTATATAATTGAACTTAAGTTTTTTTGGGATGTTAACGGATTCTCAATTATATTACCTGATATAAATCAGAATTTGAACTCAATTCAATTTGTTTTTGGGTATTAAATGGTTTCCAATCTCTTGAATAAGATTTCTTCAAAACTTGTACTTGTCAAAGTTGTTAACTTGTTATTAATATGTTTACATCAAAAATTATGTTCAGACAGTTTTAGGACGTGAAGAAGAAGAATTAACATCTCATCTAGGTCTTCTAGGAAAATAAACCCGTAAAGCTCAAGGTTCTTAGCTTTATGGTTGTGGGTTCGTGGCTCATAGGTGGTGGGTCTTTCATCTTTTTCTCTATTAGAGGATACAAAAAAAAAAATACAAAAACTGTTCAAATAAAATATATTCATTTACATAGGGAGGACCGTCTCACCATTTTATTTTGAAACAAAAATTAATAAGTTTGTCTAAACCGACAGAGAAACCTTTTCTAAAGCAAAACAAGAGAGATATTATTTTTTTTTGTAAAAGAAACTATTCAGTACTGAACCATTTATAATAGTTATCTTTATTTTGCTAATTATTCAGTAGCTCCATGTTATAGGACATTTGCCATCGGCATTGCATTCTTTATCGGTTTTCTTACAAGGACGAAGTGGATCAACCACACAGCACCAACACTCATCTTTTCCACAACGGTCACGAACACACTTTTCAAAAAAGAAGTTGCTTGAACTCTTTATTTCACCCACATCCAACTGCCTGCCTACACATTTGAAACCACACAAATTTGCCAAACATTGACGATAAAAAAAAGTTAAAGAGACAATTGTTATAGATATAAAAAGAAATCTATCCATACATCGACCTATAGCAAAGAGGGAGACCATGAGTATGCGTACGAAAGTTGTCTTTGAAATCATTTTTGTTTGTCTTAGATGATTTGTATTTATCTATTTAATTTTCTTATTTTAATACAACATGTGATTGGTTCATCGTCAGTTTGCCATATATATAGATTTTTTTTTTTTTTGGTCAAAACCATATATATAGATATAGTGTTAGACTGGATCCGAATATCTTCTTGCATTTATTGATTATTTTAAAGAGGTCCACTATATTATAATCAAATAAGAAAGAAAAAGGTAACATATCTAGTGTCATTCAATGTTAGTCATTTGAGATTAGTCAAGCGTCGTCTATATTCTTTTTGAAAATAAACATTAAAAAATAACTAACGAAAAAGAAAAAAATATGCCATAATTAATAATGCAAGATTCTTAACGCATACAAGATTTTCAAATATTAATGATATATGGATTTAAAACACACATAATTTTTCAGAATCTAAGTTATAGAATCCAACTAAAGTTTTTTGGGATTTTAGCTGGTTCTCAATTTTACTACTTGCACTAGATCAGAAAACTAAACTCAATCCAATTTGTTTTGGGTATTAATTATTAAACTAGATTTTGATAAAATTTTGTTTTTGTAAAAAATGAATCTAATTATATATATAATTTTATTGATTGTATTTGCTTTAAAGCATGGGATTGCTTATCTTTTAACACTGTTTATTATGAAAAAAAATATAAGAGTATTCTAAATTATGATTCAAAAGTAAATGGTGAATTGTATGTGAGGATTAAAATGATTGGGAGTATGTTAATCAATATAGGCATTATTGTAGAAAATAATATGTTTAGTTTGTTTAGATTTGGAACGAAATTTTTTGAATGCGTGTATATATCTCATTAATCATAAACACGACTTCATAGAATTTTCAAAATTAAAATATTATTTATTTTTAGTTTGCAAAGCAAGCATAGTATCTGTTTTCTATTTTCAAAACTTAAATCATAAAAGAGATTTCATGTGAAATACAGTTAGAGTATGTACTCCTAATAATATTTATTATTATGCATTGATTACCCGATTATTAAGAAAAAATAAAAATTTTGGAACAAAACTTGCATTTATCTTAAAAGGGTTTGAACTCCATTAATACAGTCACATATAACAAAATATATATATCTAAAACAAATAATACAGTCACCACATAGACTCCACGGTTGATATATGTAAATACATAAATCAATATATATTACAGAATCACCGTATGATGTATGTTTATAAAGAAATCAATAAAACTTAGTTCATTAGCTATGTAAATTTTAAATTAGACTATGCCAATTGTTGATCATATATATGCTTTAGGATTTAGCAGGCTAAATATATGGACCCGTGGTTTTCTATTCAGATACTAAATATATATACATGTTTATATATAAATCAGTTTTATTTGGAATAAGGAAAATATAATTTAATGATGATGATAAGGTTTTAGATTGCTATAGAATATTTAATATAGAAATGAAAGATATACATAAGTTGGCGACAATTAAGTAACACTAGATTTTGACCCGCGCTTCGAAAGCGCGGGTTTTTCTTTGGATTGAAAACAAAGTTTGTGAATTAATATTTTGAAAATATTATACATTATTATGTTACAAAGTCATATTATATCGAAAAAAGAATTTATTTAAAATTATATGATTAATGAATTAGTTTATGTATGATTTGTATGTACACTTTTATGTAACGCTCTCTTACGCATGAACATTTTACCAGATATGTAAAACCAAATTGAAATCGACCTGGAGATATAGGTGCGGTTTGGGTATGGTCCAGGGCAAAGTACATATCTGATTTTTTTGGACCCGCAGGTCTCTTTTCGAGTCAATATCCTATCCAAGACCTGATCGAGTACCCAAGTATTTGAAATCTTTTGTGTATATTAGGTATATTTGAGTATTTTGGATATATTTTTTTTTTTGGTTTTTTTTAAAGTTTTGTGTTCATGTTTTCGATCTTAGTTTCGGATTTCGAGTAATTGTTTTTACACTATATTGGGTATTCAGATCAGAAATTGGGTATTTTTGGTCCATCGGATCAGATTTCAGATAATATTTTGGGTTTCTCAGTATTTCAATTTTTTTTTATTATTTGTTTGGGTTTTTGAGTATTTTTTTGTGGTTCAGTATTTTTTGGGGGTCTCAAGGTACTTCCAGTCTTTTTGGGGTTCTAAATACCTAAATCATCCAGACCTATATGTACCCAAAAGTTATAGATATTTTACAGGCATTTGAATTATGGATCCTAACCAACCTTGATCTGGAAAAAAACAACCCAAACCTAAACAAAAAAATTTAAATACCTAGTTATGTCCACATGTTTATGACCCAAAATGATCAGATCCCTACGCGATCTGAAGCCCCAATCCTCAGACCTACACTCTCTCGTGCATTTTATAGGAGTTATATTTGCTGGGCTAATGAGACTTAAAATTTATTTAAAATATTTTTGGCTAATTTAATAGTATAAATTTGTAAGGTTTTTTATAGTTTTAAATTTATCTTAAATAATAAATTTTATTATAAATACTTTTTATAAGCAATAATTTTAATTAAAATACATAATTTTTAACATATGGCTTGATTTATTAAATTTGATTTTGTAAATATTTGTAAATTTGTAATTTATAATGTAAGATAACATGGTATAATATAACATAAGATATATTCTAACTTTTAAATGAGGTTATTGGATTTAAATAAGATTAAAAAGTCAATGAAGTTATTGGACTGAAATAGCAAATCGACAGTATACTATTTTTGTTTGTAATATTTTGTAACAATATATGCTATATCTTCGTTTTAAAGATATAGTATAGAAGATTATTTAATTTTTGATTTTTAAAAAAAATTAAATGCTTTTAGAAATAAGGTATATTCTTAGCAAATGTACTTAGAATCTTTTTTATAATTTAAAATAGAAGTATAAAAGAATGTATTGCTATATAGTTGGTGGATCAAACGATTGATATAGTTTATTTATATTGGGTAAAATGAGCCATGTATTAATTATGAGATTAATGAGACATGTTTAGAGAAGAGTATAATAAAGTATATGTTGTATATCATTTTCGTGTAGCAAATGATATGGTCTAATAAAGAAAAGTATATTTGTCGTATAACTTTGTTAGTGGACAAAATAATGTGGCCTGTTAAATAAAAGTATTGACTAAATGGTTGTTATAGAAATATTAGGTAATATATTGTTAGGCAAAATTTATGGTAAGACCAAATAAATAATTAGTTAAATGAAAGGATCCAAAACAATTTGAATAGGTAGATTTTTCAAAACTCATTCCCTTTTAATAGTATAGATACTGGTTATGTTTTTCTAATTTACATTTAATAAAATTATTTTAAAATTAAATGACAGTGGCATTGGTCGGTAATTATTGAGGAAAATTCAGAGTTAGGTACAAAATGTACTTTTCTTTAAATAGTGTAGATGGTTCCCAATCTTGAATAATATTTCCAATATAACTTGTACAGTTGTACTTGTCAAAGTTGTTAACTTGTTAGTAATAAGCTTACATCAAAAATGCTGCTTTAATCATTTGTAGGTCATGAGAATACACAAAAAATTTCAAAGAAAATATATTTATTTACATAGGGATGACAGTCTCACCATTTTATTCCAAAAACCAAAAATCGATACCAACAATAAGTTTGTCTAAACCAACAGAGAAACCTCAAACCAACAGAGAAACCTCTTCCAAAGCAAAACAAGAGACTAAATGTCGATATCATCTAGTGAAATCTCCTCTTCTTCATTCATTTGTTTCATTTTCTGCAGATAACATAAATACATTCTTAGTCAATAATCTGGAGACAAAAGAAGAGAGCTTTTGGGTGGATAAAAATCCAAAGAGAACAAAGATTACACACCGCGAGGAAAGTGTGGGGGTCAAGGAAGCTGGAGGAGCCTAAAATAATTTCTCTGTCAAGCTTCTCTGTAAGCTTGTGGCAAGCCCTTAACTGCACCAAACCAAAATTGTATCACTAACTAAAATTTTGGTTAACCAATTGATGATTTTTAGTCCGGTTTAATACTATTAACAGTACCTCGGATCTCGTTGCTCCTCCTACTATGAAGACAAAAATTCTCTGTCCCTTTTTCTTGATACAGCTCGATGCTCGTCCTAGAACTGAGTCACTGAAATATAAAGTGTGATTCAAGTCAATGTTGATTACACCGTATCATCAACAAAGTGGTCGTATGCAAAGCCAAAAGAAACATTGGACTCTAACCCTCAAATTTTTTGAAAGAAAAATTATAGACGCCCAAATTTTTTTTTTTTTTTTTTAATTATGGAAAGCTTTACTAAATCGTCATCTGTTACCAAAATCTCAGTGCCGGCTAAATAACACCCTTATTATCTTTGTATGAATATGGCAAACTTTTGTTCTGTCAAGCAGTTTATAGAGTTTCAAGGTTTGATATCAACTGGTAATAGATTCAAGCTCTCCGAATACTAAGTGGAAAAAAAGGAATGGAGTTACCTGAAATATCCATCGTCAGAAAGATGGCGTCTTGCCCAACTTGGTGTTCGTCTTGAATGAGGCAACACCGGACTGGCTGATGGAGACTGAGAGCTAGAATAGAAGGTTGGTCTTGGTTCATTCATAC
This sequence comes from Brassica juncea, assembly GCA_018703725.1. Lineage (NCBI taxonomy): Eukaryota > Viridiplantae > Streptophyta > Magnoliopsida > Brassicales > Brassicaceae > Brassica > Brassica juncea. Next base: position 48,037,271 of record CM031942.1, on the reverse strand, counting down.
AAGGGTAATCTTGTTTTGGCAAATGGCCTTTGTTAAGTTTCTCAACGAGTTCCTGAAAACACAATACCCACACACCAAAGTATATTACCGCTTCTGTCTGAATACAATGCATAAAGTGTAAGAAATCTAAAGAAGACCTCGACGATTGGATAAAAACGAGATAGCATCCATGTTTGAGTTTCACCAACACGATCTCTTCGAGCAGCTCGCTTTGTCTGAGTCATAGATTAGAAGATCTTAGTCTTATTGTCTTAACTATAAGCTCAAATTATAGTCTATAATAAAAACAAGACTGAGGAAGATCACGCACCTTAAGGACATCAAACTTGAGAGGGAAAGATCCAGTTGTGCTACTTTTACACTCTGTATGTACCGGTCCAAGTAATCTCAAACTGTTCACAGCTACTACATCATCCCCCGTCAATTTTGCCAGCTGAAAGATTTAACACATGTATAAAAACTCAAAATAATAAATTAATCACCAAGTTTCAAGCCTTTTCGAGAGAAAATATTGTTTATTACTACCTCCATCATCTTTCGTCCCTTTTCACCTGCAAACTTCTTAGGGTATATTTCCGCAAAAATCATCATTAACCGTAGCTTGCTTTCTTGGTTTATATCCTGTAAATATTAAATTAATTTCAGCACTACAATCTTCTCATTTCTGAAATGAAATGAAAACGCAGAGCATCTCACATTGTTTGTGCTCAAGAATTTGATTACGTCTTTTCTTCCAGCATCCCCAAAAACAAGGTCCTGCTCTAACTGCCCGAGTTCTCTTAGACCTTGCTCCATTATAGTCCTGTTAATTGTTCTAGCAATCTGCAGTGACATTAATTAACCATATTTATTTTATAATGAATACTTAATCTAACTTTTTTTTTTCTAACTTTCTTGCATGGTTTAGGTTATAAGCTTTATACTGACATCTACATGAAGAGAGAGCTTGTCCATTTGCTCACTGTACTGAGGCAAAGCGTGAATCATCTTCTGCAAGTCTTTTGATGAAAGGTCACCAAAGTCTCTGAATACAAGAATGTCAATAAAATTAATCAGAAAAGTTCTAATGGTTCACTTTAAACGAGACAAAAAAAAGTTCAAACCGGTAACTACTTTGAACTCTGTTTCAGTTGCGCGGCTTTGTTCTTAGTCACGAAGTTTGTCATTTTCTCATGCAATCTTTCACTTGCCTGAACACAAATATAGCATTTTTTTATTTAAAAAAAAAAACTCACATAATCGCAATGTTAAATCTTAAAGAAAATGAAATAGAAGAAGAGGTGAGATATACATCTGCAATGTGAACATCACGAAGCTCCACCCAAATGGGGTCTTCTTCATCTAAAAGAACCTCTTTCTTCTCAGTATTATCCCCAGTTTTACTAGGAACCTATACACTAAGATATAAAAGGCAAAATTACCATATGCTGTAGTGATGAGCTATAACAAAATTTTATCAGATTTGAACGCAAAACCATAATGTCACCTCGTGTGTGTATTTATTTCCTTCCATTTTAAGCAGATCGTGGCACATCGCATCATATGTCCATTCATGAATGAGAGGTGCGATCTAAGAATCACAAAACGTTATTCTATATAGTAACAATATGAAATTTCAAGCAGAAGTGAAAGGTAATAGTCAGGGAAGATCCATACCTGGTCTATGGACCGATCCAGGATAAGTAGTTCACATGTTTCAGTCTGAGGAAAATCTTCGATTGTCTGTTTGTATTTTGTTAGACAATTCCAAACACTAGCAGCAAGCTTTGTAGGAATCAACTCTCGGTAAGTTGTCATTGTTGTGGCATCAAGACCTTTAGCTCCACGGTAGCGCACAACGGGGTATTCCTGCACACAAGAAGAGTTTATAGATATAAGTTTTCATCGCAAATCAATGTACAATATTTGGGTTGTGCCTCGTACCTTTAGTGAGGCCAAAACTGTAGCAAGGCGTTTAGCTACCACATTCAAACAAGCATCTGCTCTCTGATGGTTTTCCTCGTCGCTATAAAGGTCTTCTAGAGCATTTTCGTTATTTGTAATGAACCCCTGCAAAGAAATAGTACATAGGAGGAGTTATTGAACATATTTCAATACAAAAGCAAAATGGAAATGTAGTTAAAACACGTTCATTTTCTTATAGGCATATGTCAACTCTAAGTTGTTATAGAGCTGTATGTGAGTTTGGCCTCAAGAAAAGAAACCAATAAGTTGATAGGTCAAGCATGAAACTCATTATTAGATATCAACATTGTAAAACTTATACAAATCTGGAGTAATAGACAGAAATAAACCAAAATTTCAAACATAGAAGATACCTGGCTGTCCATGCTAATGTACTCCAAGTTCATCTGCATGTCAGGGAAATAAAAATTTACATATTATCTTTACTATTTTGTGAGACTGCATTTACGTAAGGAAAATGAAAAAAAAAGTGTTGGTTATGTGCATTTGGTCTGAATGGATGTGTCTGGATGGATACCACTCCGTAGATGCCATTATGTGGATACGTTTCCGTGGATTCTATTCCGTGGATATCTTGTGGTGGATGCCTTGTGCATATAGATGCAGTTGAGCTAAGATAGAAATCTGTTTGTTTGGACCTTAGTGTGGTTGAAACCCGTTAGTAATTAGGTTTAGGGAGACACTATAAATATTGTCTAAACCTAATTTTTTGCCTTCTAATATTCATTTCATACAGATCTGAGATTAGAGAGAAAGAGAGGCAAGAACCAAGAAAAAGCTTGGAGATTGAAGGAGTATCCACAAGGAGAAGTAAAGAGGGATTTTGTCAAAAATCTAAGGTTGTTCGTCTTCCAGAGATTAAGTCTTTAGCTTATTGTCGTGTTGTCTCTAGGTGAATAGAGAAACACTGAGGTTGTTGTGTAAGAAGCTCTTGTAAACACTTGATACTAGTGAATCATTGAGAGTGTCTTTCTCTCCCAAGATATACCGCAAGGAAACTGGGTTAAAAATCTTGTGTCTTTAACAAACTCAAACAACAACAAGAAGTGTGTTAGGGTTAATTAGTCAAGTGGGATAAACCGGTTAATTGGTTAAAGAAATTCTCAACAAGTGGTATCAGAGCGCCAGATTCAGCAGAGGAGGTTAAAGTTTCAGTTTCTGATCTGCTATTGGTGTTTAGCTGCACAGGTTCAGGGGTTCTCGTTCTGTTCAGCATTTGGAGTTGTTTGAAGAAGTTAAGGGTAATTGTTCTGGGTGTTCAGCTTTAGCAAAGAATAGTCTTGAGTCATGGAACCAGCTCAAGGTAAATTTAAGATGGAAAAGTTTGACGGTCAAGGAGACTTTGGATTATGGAAGTTTAAAATGCTTATGCAGCTTGAGCTTTAGGGCTAGGAGTTCTCCGGTTGATCTGCTGAAAAAGGAGAAGGATAAGAGAGAAAATAACTTAATATGCTCTTCTCTTAGCAACATGATCTTACGGAAGGTTACGAAGGAAATAACAGCTCTAGGAGTTTGGAAGGCTCTGGAAAGGGTTATCATACGAACTCCTTACCTAACTGAATTTATTTGAAGCAAAGGTTTGCCAGTTTTAAGATGGAAGAGCACAAAAGCATAGAGGAGAATCTTGATGTGTTTCTGAAACTGGTAGACGATTTGGAAAGTTTGAACATCAATGTGAGTGATGAGGATCAAGCCTTTCAGGTCCTGTCTAGTCTCCCAAGGCAGTTCGACTCACTAGTTCACACACTCAAATATAGTAATGGGAAGGAAACATTGACTCTGAATGAAGTAACCAGTTCTGCTTATGCCAAGGAAGTTGAGCTAAAGGAAAAGAGGCTCATTGGAAAGGCTAAGTCAAATGCAGAAGATTTGGTTGTGGCCAGAGTTAGACCTGAGAAGAAGGGCTCTGGTCAGTCTAGTGGAAGATCCAAGAGCAGGGATTCAAGGTCCAAATATAGGCAAAAGAATCAACATAAACCTAGAGAGTATTGGATATGTGGGAAAGAAGGACACTTCAAGAAAGATTGTCCGGAAAGAAAGAATGGGAGAGCAGCTGATTCTGCAAATGTTGCTCAAGAAAATGAGTTTCCTATGATCTTGATAGCAAGTGAACAAGACCCTAGGAGTGAGTGGGTCATGGATTCTGGATGTACATTCCACATTACACCAGATAGAGATGCTTTATTTGACTTCAAAGAGATTGATGGTGGAAAGGTATTAATGGGAAATAATACTTTCAGTGAAGTCAAAGGTATGGGCAAGCGGAAGATCATAAACTCAGAAGAAGCTACGGTGATCTTGATTGAGGTGAGATACATGCCAACCATGAGCAGGAATCACATCTCTTATGACCAGTTAGAAAAGAGCGGTTGCAAGTATGAAGGAGAAGACTTCATAGTTACTTTCTACAAGAATGCTCAAAAGGTGATTTCTGGAAAATATCAAGATGGGCTATATTATTTGCAAGGATCAGTGTTGAAGGGAGAAGTATATGTAGTCAGAGCTGAAGTGAACTTGACAAACAGATGGCACTCAAGGTTGGGACACATGAGTCTTAAAAACATGAATCTTCTGGTCAAAGGAGGTTATCTAGACTCAAAGGAGGTCCACACATTAGATTTATGTGAAGAGTGTGCTTGGAAAGTCCCAGCAAAGCTTTCCAGAGGACAAACACACTATAAAAGGTACTCTCGAATACATTCACAATGATCTATGGGGCTCAGTTTTAAACGAGCCAACTCTGTCGGGATGTAGATACTTTCTTTCATTCATTGATGATTACTAAAGAAAGGTTTGGATCAGATTCTTAAGGAGTAAATATGAGGTGTTTGAGAATTTTTCAGAGTGGAAGGTACTTGTGGAAAATCAAACAAAGAAGAAGAGAAAGTATCCAAGGACAGATAATGGATTGGAGTTCTGCAACAGTCTGATGGATAAGCTATGTCAAGACTCAGGGATTAATCAACATAGGACTTGCGTTTATACTCTGCAGCAGAATGGAGTGGCTGAGAGGATGAACAGGACAATAGCAGATAAGATCAGGTGTATGTTGGCAGAAATAGGAATGGAAAAGATATTCTGGGCTGAGGCAGCGTCGACTGCGGTTTATCTGATAAACAGGTCTCCTAATGCATATTTGAGGTTTCAGATTCCAGAAGAAGTGTGGTCAGGATCAAAGGTTGATTACAACCATCTCAAGCGGTTTGGTTGTGTTGCTTATGTACACAGAACAGAGGACAAGTTAAGTCAAGAGCTGTTAAAGGGTTCTTCACGGGTTACCGACAGGGTACTAAAGGTTATATGGTGTGGTTACCGGATGAGGGAAGATGTACTATCAGCAGGAATGTAGTCTTTGATGAGGAGAAGCTGTATAAAGATCATGATCAAATGGAAGCGACTAACTCTAAGAAGAAGAAGAAAGTCACTTTTAGCACTGATCCGATTCAAGGACCAACTCCAAGTGGTTCAGTTCAAGAGTCTACTGGTCAAGGTGGAGAAGCTTCAGGAAGTGGTGAATCTATTGGTCAAGGTGGAGATACTTCGGGAAGTTCTCAATTAGAAACTAAATCAGAGGAGGAAGAGGAATCTGTGGAAGAAGACGAGGAAATGCACTTTAGGATGGTTCAGCTAAGGTGCAAAAGATTCATACTTCCCTAAATCCTGCGGATATGTTGACAAAGAGTTTACCAAGCAACAACTTTGAGAGGTGTCTGGTGACACTCAATGTTACCAACTAAGTTGAGACAGCGGAAGTGCGAGATGGTTTGTCGGTTTATCACCTCGCAACAGCAAGAAGTTCAGATGGTCAAGTCTAGGAAATCGACAAAAGGTTCAGATGGTCAAGTCTGAAAAGAAAGTCAAGGCAGTTCGGTTTTAGAGCTGAGGGTCATCAGTAAAGGTGACAAGTCTATTTATTTCTGGTGGTAAAGGTGGAAGGGTTGCAGGAATGATTCACTAGTTGAGACTATGACGGAAGTCTCAGGTTCATCTTACGATAAGGTAAATCGACATCGAGATGGTATTTCTTTTACGGATTTTGCAAGCATAAGTGACCAAATTCTCAAGGTGGAGATTTGTTGGTTATGTGCATTTGGTCTGAATGGATGTGTCTGGATGGATGCCATTCCGTGGATGCCATTCCGTGGATTCCACTCTGTGGATGCCTTGTGCATATAGGTGCAGTTATACTAAGAGAGAAATCTGTTTGTTTGGGACTTAGTGTGGTTGAAGCCCATTAGTAATTAGGTTTAGGGAGACACTATAAATACTCTCTAAACCTAATTTCTTGCCTCCTAACATTTATTTCACACATATCTGAAATTAGAGAGAAAAAGAAGCAAGAGAAAGCTTGGAGATTGAAGGAGTATCACAAGGAGAAGTAAAGAGGGATTTGGTCAAGAATCTAAGGTTGTTCTTCTTCCAGAGAGATTGTGGGTTTCTTCTCCTCTACACACAGGATCAATAAGCTTAAGTCTTCAGCTTATTGTAGTGTTGTCTCTAGCTGAATAGAGAAACACTAAGGTTGTTGTATAATAAGCTCTTGTAAACATTTGATACTAGTGAATCATTGAGTGTGCTGTCCTCTCCCAGATATACCGCAGATGTACCGCAAGGGAATTGGATTAAAAATCTTGTGTCTTTAACAAATTCAAACAACAACAAGAAGTGTGCTAAAGTTAATTAATCAAGTGAGATAAACCTGTTGATTGGTTAAAGAAATTCTCAGCAAAAAGATAAAGAGTGGCATATAGAAGCAACCTCTTTCAGTGCGCCAATTCGTTTCATCGCTCTCGTGTCTTTCCTGATGAGAGTAACTAAGCTTCTCGAAACAGGAGAACTGAAGAAAACGAAAGCCCTAAACCAAAAATAAACATCAAAGAAAACAATTAATCATTTCGGACAAGGGCAGTTCCATAGGTGAAATAGGAAGGGATAGTTTCACATACTTCTTGTAAAGTGGTGATTGTCCCGTCATATCTGACAAAAACGCATTAACACTGGAAAAAAAAACCGACAGCTTCAGAAACTCTAATTTCATTTCCTAGAAACTGATGTCAATAGTCTCAAAAGGAAGAGTTTATTTACTTTGCTTCTGTTGGTTGAACAAAGTATATGGCTTCCATGGAAGTCATAGGCTGTCTCTGTTTAGTTATGATCTCAACCACTAGAAATGAAACAAATAAACATCACAAAATATTCCCACAGAAAAGATAAAGAAAAAAAAATATGAACAAGAAAATATTCTTACAAGAAATGCCTTGTTGTGTGAATTCAGACATTTTGCAGGCAGATGACAATATCTTCACAGTGAGCTTATCCACAACAAGTACCTAAAATGTACATGTCAGGGAATCAATATAAAAGGTCAAGAAATGTATGTGTACAGAAATCACCTTCCAAGTTGATTTCGAGCTCTCTGGCCTAAGCATTTCAGACAGTAATCCTGAAATAAAAAGTGACAAATCTACATTAGAAACTTGGAAAAAATATTTGATCGAAGCTTTGTAGAATTACCATATAAAATGTGATTCATTAAGATCATTACGTTGACCTAATTCGAAACGTATAAGACGCACACGATTTCTCTCTAATTAATCAAAACGAAACACTAGAAACAAAGCTTGCCAGAAACACGATTTGAAAACAGATAACTGGTAAGAGAAGCTCACTCTCTCGTGTGATTTGCCTGAAGGTCTTGTAATCTCCTCCATTTGAGGACGATCCAGAATCGGAGAATGACATGGCGTGTGAAATTGAGTCGTCAAAAACGGGTTTTGTTAGACGGAAAAGAAGGAAATTCCTGTCGCATGGAACCGGGATGGGAGATCCCGTAACAGATTCCCGAAGAAAAGATGAAAACGTTTGCAATGTTGAGAATGGTGGATCGGAGATGAAGAGAGAATCTAGGGTTTGCTTGGTGACAAAGACAAACGTGAAAAGGAAATTTAGAAACGTCGGTTTTCAAAGTTTGAACGAGTTTTCTCTGACGTTTGTGAAAGTCAAAATAACCCTCAAATTTATCAGACCTTTCCAAATAAACCATCATCTTTTTGTTTTTTGCCGATAAGAAACCATCGTCTAAAAGTAAAAAATCTTCGTCCTGCTAATGAAGAGGACACGTCATACAAATTGCATGTCGTTTCATTTTATAAATAACTTCACACCAAATGATTCAAGAGCATATTACACTTAGACATACTTTTTCAATTATCAATTAGATTTTGACCCGCGCTTTGAAAACGCGAGATTATATTTGTTGACAAATTTACTGATATATAATTGTTTGTTAAATAATGTGTTTAGCCATGACCATTCTCAGTTCCGTTTGACTCTGATATGTTATTATTGTATTTTTATTTCGTTTTAGTTGTGAATTTTTTTGGTTTTGCAGTTTAATATATATAAACAATTTCGATTATATATGATTTGATTAAGAGTTGCAAAAATTTATAGTGTTATAATACTTTTAACACTTCTCAAAATTGAACACAATAGAGAAACCTTGTTATACCATGGATCATAAAGGATATTTCTGGATCTTATGGATCGGAAAGTTGAGTATTAATCTCTTATTTTTCCTCTTTAGCCAAATAAGGAGCATAGATATTTTATATTATGTTTTGATCAAATGAGAGTTTCTCTACTGTTTATTTAACAATTAGATATAAGAGCATGAGAAAGCAAATATAATTATAATTTAGATTTAAATAGATATATATTATATTAGAACTGAATATTAAAATATAATTAATATGCCAATTTAGAATTATTTTTTTATTTATTCATTGTTTTACCCAGCAAATTTGAAATGATTAAAACCACTATTTTTAATATTTTCAGTATTGGAATTAACGGAGGGTAAGCGATGTGAAATTTAATTTAATTAAACTTTGTTTATGCTTCAAATACTTATATTTTTTTATTTATTTTTTTCATATAAACAATTGTTAAAATTTACAACTCATTTTAAGCTTAGTTATGTTTTTAAAATCATTGAGTTTCAATTTCTCTGGCATCCGTCTTTAAAGGAGTATAAAATGTAGAAAGCGGTTCTTTACATTTTCTACATCAAGCGATACTATATTCTTTTGGGTAACTAAATTTACGGCTATATAATTTTGGTTTGACAGAGTACCAAAGTTATTTCATCAGGCTGACCGAAGAAATCAATTCTTTTAGCTAAATTGTTGAGCGGGAAAGGTTAAAAATGTTTGATCAAATTGCAACAGAAGTAAGTAAAATGAAATTGGTAAACATTGTCTTTGATTGAAACTGATTGTTTAAACGGGTTATCTTTTAAGTATACTAAACTATTTTATAATAAAAATGAATTGAGTAAAAATACCAAAAAGACAAACATAATGTTTGGTTTTCAAACCAGCCCATGAGAACAGATTACAAACCAAATAAATTCAAAGAAAAAATATTTTTAAGAAAACCATAACCCAAGGTTATGTAAATCATATAACCCAAGCCATCAATCTGTAAATGGAGAAACAACACCTCAGCTCAAAGACCTACTCTTGTGTTTTCTTTCTTCCTTCTTATTCATAAATAAATAAAGCTTCTTCTCTGGATAAGAAGATTCACCTGCTGCTACTTACACCCCCCCCCCCCCCCCCCCCCCCCCCCCCCCCATTGGCCTCTCAATTTGTTGACCTTCCACAAATTTACTTATTCGATATTTACGTTCACGAAAATATCAGTCTGTAAAAACGCAGATGCATGTACCTGTTATACACCACCACCAATGAAGATTAATGTAAACATGCAAAACTTATAAAATTACAAACGTTGTAAGTTCAAAAGCATTTTACTTGCTGTTTTCTTCTATTAATAAACACAAAAACACTTAATGTCCGGTATGAAAATCATTTTATTTCACCACTCATGAAACAGCTGAACTAAATCATATTCAACCCAATGAAATAATGAAGAGGCATGAATCCAGAGGATTTCCGTAACGGTGACGGTGTACACATATCAACTGTAAATCATCCCTTGTTTAGGTTTAGTCCAGAGAGGCTGCTACAAACCTTAAAATAAGCTGAAACATAGATGCATATTCAAAACAAAACCACAGAAGCTGACTAAGTTCAAACATAGAAGAACTGTAAACAGAGGAAAAAGTACCTTTCATATTTGCTGAAGAGGTGTTCAAGATCGCGTTCCCTTGTTCAAGAGGAAAGGTGGCCAACATAGAGACGCGCACCGCCGTATCGATCATTGATGCTGTATCGATCATCGTAGCGAGGCATCTTCAAGTCTACAGACACAAAGAAATGATTTTATCTCTCTCATTCATTATGTATCAAAAAAGTATCAAACCCATCACACACACACACACACACACAGTAAAGAACCAAACAAAAGAAACCATAATGCCAATCGAAGTTAAGAATCAAAGGTATCACCTTTTGACGTATACAAAGCTGAAACCAGATAAAAAGAAAACTTCTTTCGATTCAAATTCGTATTGGAATCAATGACCAATAGATTTCCATGATATGATTCGAAATCAAGATAACAAAGCAAGGAAACAATGCGGAAGATAGACTCTAATAAGAACCCTAATTCGATAGTAAGAAAGATTCCCAGCAAAGCTCATACCTCGTGACCATATACTTCGCCGCCGTGCTCCGCGAAGCTTTAACCTAACTTTTCACTTCTCTCACACCTCATATTTAACTTAACCCATATATGATTCACACATATTTATATAGAAATCACCGACTATCATATCAAAACAATGCATTGAAGACGACGTAGTTGGGGAAGCGAATCAATGTGATTAATCACGAAGCCCTAACGCAGGCCATTTTAGATAGTGAGAAGAATCGCAAATGGCATCGGGTTGCCGTCACAGGAAGAGGAGAGACGACCTTCTTCGTTTTTTTTACTGCGGCTGTATTAGGGTTAGAGGCACTTTCTTTTCATCGAGCCAGAAAACTAACCAAGTCCAAAGCCAAATCCCACGCCAAACTATCAAAGCCCATTATGCATAGATTAAATAAAAACGCAGAACTTTGGTTACTTGGACATGTGTCGCGTTCTCAGCCTCCAAGTTTATAACATGGAATCCCATGTGGCATGCCTAAGAAGAGAGGAAAGTGTACTTTATATATATAGATTGCTATGTGATGGAGACTGGCTAAAACCGTATTCTTCTACGGGATTATTACAACATGGACAACACAACTTGAAAGATACGGATTGCAAATATTAATACGTTTGTTTTGTACCAATAAAAAAATTAATATTTTAAATTTATTAAATATAAGTCTGTTTTATCGTCTTTTTATATTTTTTGAATATTAACAAATACTGGTTAATATTCTATCTGTTTTTAATTTGTTATGAGGTTAGTAAACGGGAAGTCCACTAACATGGATACAAATGACAAATACTTACCATTAAACAATAAGGTCCGAGGTAAAAACTGCTCTCGGTTCTTTTGTTAATTACTATAACCATTATATTGATAGATATAATATTTTGTATTGTCTATTATTCATATTTTAGGATATTATTTTTAATTTAACATTAATAAATTGTATTTTCCACACTGCTGAATTTGTTGTACGATTCTGCCATAGTGAGTTATCTTTTATTTCTCTACTGCTGATTCTTTGGTTAGGAGATGATATATCAACTGGTCTGCCACCTTTACCGAATTTTCTGCCTAAACATAAATTATTATACATTCAATTATCTGTATCGTTTAGACTAACACCATCATAAACTCTTGTTAGAAAATCTGCACAAAACTTTCCGTCAAATTTGTACCTTTTGGGACTTGTACCATGGTTATCTTTTGTACGTTTCTCTGTAATTTAGTCAATAGATTAAGCAAATCAACACAATAAATTACAATAAAATCATATCTTCTAAATATTTCTGTTATATCTTACTTTTGCAGCTTGCCATACTGCTAGAAGCTACATATGGGTTTCTTACTCTTTGAGCTAGTAAAACTACTATGAGGTACGTTTGTTACATCCTTTAAGACTCTGCCAAAAATAGATTTCAAAGGTAGACTGTTTGGTTGAGGGTGTTTCAATTATTGAGTTAGGAGTGTGTGAGACATATCTCGAGTATGGGATGGTATCATTCTGGCTCTCGGTAATTGAACATGAGCTGCATTGATATGAAATGTCAAGCGCGGGTCATCACAAACAACAATTATAATTTCAAACTGAAAGGGTTGAACCTTAACTTTCGGAAGTATTCAAATTTTTAGTTACCATGTCGTTAGGGGGGAGAACAGTAAGATAGAACCAAATGTTCCTGTTTTATTCTGACTTGACAGGCTGAATTGTGTATCGCCTTGCACACTGCTGCTTGTTGGGTTTCTTACTATTTGCCATATTGTATTCTTAAGCATCCTGAGGCACATAGCTGTAAAGCAACAATTGAAAGAGTTGCGTTATAATATGTCATATGAATAGGTAATAGCAAGTTAAGAATTTATATAAAACTAACGTTTGGTTGGTCACTCACAACCAGCATCTGTGTTTAGCCTGTTCTTCTTAGTAGGAGGAAATTGTTGTCCACACTCATTGTCTGCAATAAATTAGGGTCTTGCTCACAGATAGACAATAGAATTTACGAACTGAGATCAAAACTATTATAATATAAGAATTAGAGGTAAAACGATTTGTACATAAGTTAAACTATCCCCTATATATTAATAGAGAAACATTTGAAAAGATGTAACCTCAATTTTTTAATAATTAAAAAAAATTTCAATGCTTATGTGTCAATCAATTAGTTAGTTAATTGAACAAAAGAGGTTCAATTCAATTAATATGTCTCGCTAGATACATTAAAGCATTAACTATATAATATATTGTGCTAGAAAACATTATATTAACCCAAAATATTAAAAGCAAGTATACCAACCTTACATAAAAGCTACGAGATTACCTAATATGATTACATATTTATGACAATTAATGATTATAGATAATAAAGATTTGATAATAATTTGTGTATCATTTTTCATTTTTGTTTAATTTTATATTATTAAAAGAAATTAAATAATCATATTAACCATATAATAAAAAATCAGATTTTTTATTACATGTTATATTTTGAATTTTTAAAACAGCTATAAATTACTTTGAAAATTTTGTGATCAGTGTCTTAACTGTTTTTATTATAACAAGATACAAATGATCATAAAATCGTATTAATATGAATTTTTATGTAATATACATTCACATTAAATAATATATATATATATCAATTTTAATACCATTTATATGTACCATTTAAAAATACATAAATATGTTAATTTTGGAATTTGCATTGAAAAGGTATTGAGACCTTAATATTTAATTTTCAAATTTTCATCGAAAAAATATCACATCAAAAATTCTGAGATCAATTGTTTAAATTTTTTGTTACATAGAATATACAAATGTTAATAAAACCATATGAGTAGGAAGTCTCAATAATAAATGTTTATATTCAAATATACTATATATTTCTGTTAACATCTTTGAACTTTAATTATATACCATATAAAATAAACAAAATGATTATTTTGATTTATTTACCATAAAAATATTGTAAATAAGCAAGATGTATTGTTTTGATTTATGTGATTACTCTAATCTCCTATATATTAATTGAGAAACAATTGATTACTCTAGCAAATGTAAGATTTTATTAATTAATATTTTTCAAAAATCTTACAAGAGATCGATACAACAAAGATCTATTTATAAGCTATTGAAATCACCTAACGAGACATGTAGTGCGTATAAAATTTGTTTTCCTAACCCTAACCCCCTTTCTATTCATCACAACACCAAAATGGAATATTTGGAAGTGTCAATTGACAATTTGGAATGATAATATTTTTTTAAGTTCAGTCTATTGTTTTCCTCAAATTGACATAGAATAGTTTTTAGTGATTAACTAAATGGGTCACGTGCATAGTACAATGTGTTTTAGTTTAAAAATTATTGCATACCCAAAACTAATATGAACCATCATCATTTTCGCTTAAATTTTTGTTACAATAAAAATATAGGGTTGGGCAAAAAATCTAAATCTAAAAAACGAACCAAGTCTGATCCAAAAAATAGTACTGAACTTTAACCAAAACTGGTTAGATATCCGAATGGGTTCAAAACTTTGGTATCTAAAGAACCGGAACTGAACCCAATCCGAACATAAATGTTCCTGGTATTCGAATATATCTTAACCAGATTTATAAACTTAAATTAAATATCTAATAATATATTAAATTAAACCAGATAAAAAATCACTATAATATATTTGTTTTAAATTATTTGTTTTAATAAATAACGATAAACAAATAATATATTAAATTAAACCAGATTTATCGTTATATTTTTTTAATTATTTTGAAAATAGTGATAAATTAGCAGCTAAATCACTAACATTATCTATTAAGATTAATAATTGAACATAAAATATGACTAAATCTGAAATATTTAATAATTAATTAAATATTATGTTTTTATACGATAAAGTTATTTATTAAAACTATTGACTCAACCTAAATCATGGAATATGACAAATAAACTTATAAAATAATAAACATGAAAATAAGAAAAATAACTTAAAATCATAAGAAACATGACAATTAAGCAAAACTAAACTTACCACCTAAAATTATGTAAAAATATAATAAATATATAAAATTACCAATTAAAATTATTAAAAACATAAAAAATAAATAGATAACCTAAATTATGGAGAACATGATATGTAATCAAAACTAAAATTATTAAATACATAACAAATAAGAAAATCACCTTAAATTATGGAAAATATGACAAATAAGCAATAGTTAATGACAAATAAGTAAAAAACCTAAAATCATGGAGAAGATGACAATAAGCAAATTCACTTCATAAATAATAGCATATATTATATTGAGTACTACTGAGTTTTACTAGTTATTCTGAGTTATACTAGCTATACTGAAACATACTGCATAATACTGAGTACAGTACTACAAAGTTATTTATAGCGAGTTCGACTAAGTAATACAGGTTATACTGCATAATATTGAGAGTTAGTTATACCGAATTCAACTGAGTTATACTGATTATACTATGTAATACTGAGTACTATTGAGCTAGTTATACCGAGTTCGACTGAGTTAGTAATACCGAGTTATACTGAATTCAAATCTGAAGATGAAACAAATAAAAAAAAACATGAAAAAGATCCTTGAAAGGAAGAACAAGAAGATGAAACAACCAGTTTTAATAAATAACGATAATATATTAAATAACTCAAATCTGAAGATGAAACAAATAAAAAAACATGAAAAAGATCCTTGAAAGGAAGAACAAGAAGAACCCTAAATCATAGAAAACCCAGAAATATCTTTAACAACCCTAGATCTCCAAAAAAACAGAACAATAAAACCCCTAAAATCAAAGAAAGCCCAAAATTCGCTTTAACAATCTAAATCGCTAAATCTAGAACAAGAAGAAACCTAAATCAAAAACCCAGAACAAGAAAATTACAAGTCAAAAACTCATATGTTCTTCAGCTATAAATTCAGATTGAGCCGCCGCAGTTTCATCATAGATCCATGCAGATTCGCTGTTCTGTTTACGCCATCTTCTTCACCAAACAATTTGAACCACATAGATCTAGCTAGAATCATAGATGCATTGATGTCATATATGTTTTCATGGTGAAGAAATAAGGAGAAGAATCTTCACTATTTGATTTGATATGGAAGAAGAAAGAAGATTAAATGAGAGAGAGAGAGAGAGAGAGAGAGAGAGAGAGAGAGAGAGAGAGAGAGAGAGAGAGAGAGAGAGAGAGAGAGAGAGAGAGAGAGAGGACTTAGATCTGTATACTAGGTTAAAAGACACATATGTAATTTCTCTAATTTTTGAATTAAAAATATTTGAACTTTAAGAATATATATATAGAAATTAACTAATTACAGTAATAATATAATAATATATTATCTAATAAACTGTTGATTATGTATTCTACCATTATTAGATACTAGTAAAACACTTTGTATTTGCTTCCTAAACTAGTTAGACAATGAATAGGTATTCTAAGTCAAGTATGAAATAAAATAAAATATAATTTCAATATTTACTTTGAAAACTAAAAACATACAAATATTCTTAATTTTCTGCATAAAATTTTCATTAAGGGTTCATTTTCATTAAAACCAACTGGGTTAATATTAATTACCTCACAATAAAGTTATCAATTACAAAACAATAAAGCCCACAACATTAAGGGTCACTTAGTAATTTGTTTTTTTTTTCTGATAATTAGTTAATTTCTATATTTATATTCTACCATTATTAGATAATAGTAAAACACTTAGTCATTTGTTGATATTTCTTGATAGCCCCAATATCTAGATTCCTTGGAAATTTAAAAGTTATTTGGTCGTCGGCTATTCATCCGAACTTAGATCTGTATACTAGGTTAAAAGACACATATGTAATTTCTCTAATTTTTGAATTAAAAATATTTGAACTTTAAGAATATATATATAGAAATTAACTAATTACAGTAATAATATAATAATATATTATCTAATAAACTGTTGATTATGTATTCTACCATTATTAGATAATAGTAAAACACTTTGTATTTGCTTCCTAAACTAGTTAGACAATGAATAGGTATTCTAAGTCAAGTATGAAATAAAATAAAATATAATTTCAATATATACTTTGAAAACTAAAAACATACAAATATTCTTAATTTTCTGCATAAAATTTTCATTAAGGGTTCATTTTCATTAAAACCAACTGGGTTAATATTAATTACCTCACAATAAAGTTATCAATTACATCACAATAAATCCCACAACATTAAGGGTCACTTAGTAATTTGTTTTTTTCTGATAATTAGTTAATTTCTATATTTATATTCTACCATATTAGATAATAGTAAAACACTTAGTCATTTGTTGATATTTCTTGATAGCCTCCAATATCTAGATTCCTTGGAAATTTAAAAGTTATTTGGTCGTCGGCTATTCATCCGAACATATTCAATTGTGTAACTGAGGCTATTTTTGTTAGATAAAAAGTCATTCAGAATAAAAAAGCAACATCAGTTAGTGAGAAATAAAAAAATATCTATAATTTCACAAACATTTACATATATGGGGGTTTTGGATTTAAAGTGCACTACACTGGAATTATTTTAAGAATGTATTATTTAAATTCAACTTAATTACTTAAATTTATCATGGTTTTGTACAGACCATTTTACTAACAACAAAACTGCAAACATAAGTCAACTAGTCTTTACTGCTTCACCAATATGAAAATAATGTACAGAATGCAACATAAATTTTAGTAAATTTAAAGGAAAATGATAATTATTGGATAGCAAAATGTAATTATTTCAAATTTCTAGTGAGTTTGAACAACATCAACCTATATATAGGTGCATCCAAAAAGTAGCCAAATTTTATTGGTATTATAAAATCACAAAATCGAAGAAGCAACAACAACAGAAAATCATAAGACAATTTCATCAAAAAAATATAATAGTAATGAATCATGTTGCTTGTTAAAGAAAAAAATTTCAAATTAGTAGTAGGGCATTTTGTAGACGTATGGTGGTGGTGGAGAATTGTAGTCTACCTTCGGAGAAGGAGAGTAGTATGGTGGAGGTGGTGGAGAGCTGTAGACGTATGGTGGTGGTGGAGACTTGTAGTCCACCTTCGGGGTAGGGGAGTAGTATGGTGGAAGTGGTGGTGAGCTGTAGATGTAAGGCGGCGGTGGAGATTTGTAGTCCACTTTTGGGGAAGGAGAGTAGTATGGTGGAGGAAGTGGGGAGCTGTAGACGTATGGCGGTGGTGGAGACTTGTATTCGACCTTTGGGGAAGGAGAGTAGTATGGTAGAGGTGGTGGTGAGCTGTAGACATATGGTGGGGGTGGAGGCTTGTAGTCTACTTTCGGGGAAGGAGAGTAGTATGGTGGAGGTGGTGGAGAGCTATAGGTGTATGGCGGTGGTGGAGACTTGTCGTCAATTTTTGGGGAAGGAGAGTAGTATGGTGGAGGGGGTGGGGAGCGGTAGATGTATGGAGGTGGTGGAGACTTGTAGTCTACCTTCGGAGAAGGAGAGTAATATGGCGGAGGTGGTGGGGAGCTGTACACATATGGCGGTGGTGGAGATTTGTATTCGACCTTTGGAGAAGGAGAGTAGTATGGTGGAGGTGGTGGTGAGCTATAGACATATGGTGGTGGTGGAGGCTTATAGTCCACCCTAGGGGAAGGAGAGTAGTATGGTGGAGGTGGTGGAGAGATGTAGATGTATGGTGGTGGTGGAGATTTATAGTTTACCTTTGGAGAAAGAGAATAGTATGGTGGAGGTGGCTGGGAGCTGTAAACATATGGTGGTGGTGGAGACTTGTAGTCTACCTTCGGGGAAGGAGAATAGTATGGTGGAGGTGGTGGAGAACTGTAGATGTATGGAGGTGGTGGAGACTTGTATTCGACCTTTGGGGAAGGAGAGTAGTATGGTGGAGGTGGTGGTGAACTGTAGACGTATGGCGGTGGTGGGGACTTATAGTCCACCTCGGGGAAGGAGAGTAGTATGGTGGAGGTGGTGGGGAGTTGTAGATGTATGGCGGTGGTGGAGATTTATAGTTTACCTTTGGAGAAGGAGAGTAGTATGGTGGAGGTGGTGGAAAGCTGTAGACGTATGGGGGTGGTGGAGACTTGTAGTCCACCTTCGGGGTAGGAGAGTAATATGGTGGGGGTGGGGGGGAGGTGTAGACATATGGCGGCGGTGGAGATTTGTAGTCCACTTTTGGGGAAGGAGAGTAGTATGGTGGAGGAGGTGGGGAGCTGTAGACATATGGCGGTGGTGGAGACTTGTATTCGACCTTTGGGGAAGGAGAGTAGTATGGTGGAGGTGGTGGTGAGCTGTAGACATATGGTGGGGATGGAGACTTGTAGTCTACTTTCGGGGAAGGAGAGTAGTATGGTGGAGGGGGTGGGGAGCCGTAGACGTATGGAGGTGGTGGAGACTTGTACTCTACCTTCGGAGAAGGAGAGTAATATGGTGGATGTGGTGGGGAGCTGTACACGTATGGAGGTGGTGGAGATTTGTATTCAATTTTGGGGGAAGGGGAGTAGTATGGTGGAGGTGGTGGAGACGTGTAAACATATGGCGGTGGTGGAGACTTGTAGTCTATCTTCGGGGAAGGAGAGTAGTATGGTGGAGGTGTTGGGGAGCTGTAGACATATGGCGGTGGTGGAGACTTGTAGTCAATCTTGGGGGAAGGAGAGTAGTATGGTGGAGGTGATGGTGAGCTGTAGACGTATGGCGGTGGTGAAGATTTGTAATCAATTTTCGGGGAAGGAGAGTAGTATGACGGAGGTGGTGGAGAACTGTAGATATATGGTTTTGGATGTGGTGTATATTTGGGGCCTTGTCTTCTATATTTTGGTTGAGGAGATGGTGATGCCGAGTAATATGGGGAATTCTTTTTGGGTGGATTTGGTGATTTTGGATTATGGACTGGGGAATATTTCTGTGTTGTTGGAGGAGATGCGTATGGGTAAGCTGCTGCAACGATGGCGCTAAAGACCACAACATAAACCATACAGTGCCCTAATCCCATTGTATATGGGGATCTCATTCTACCCATAGCTGCTCTTTATAGTTTCTTTTCTTGGTTATGATATAGTTCAAACATGGAGTCTCTTTATATATAGTCGCTTTTCGTGTGAAGTTTTATATATTATCCCCCCCCCCCCCCCCCCCCTCCAACTTGGGTTCGTGTGTTGCACTTCCTAGCAATTTATACGACGTTCTTAAGTTGTTTATTTTAAGATAGTGATTTGTTGGGCATAACAAATGTTCCAGATTCTTTGGCAACTTCCTATAATTTTAAGAATTTCTTTGCTTGTTTTTTGTTTTATATCCAAAAACTTGTAAAAAGAACAAAGTTTTAAATTGATGATTACTTTAGCCACGACAAAAAAAAAATTGTTTATGACATTAATGTGGTAGGGAAGATTATTTCATTGTTGCCAATACTTTTTACCATAAAACTTTTAGAATTTTTTGTGAATGATATGTAAGCCAAACTATAAATATAAAATTTTGAAGTCGTGGGAACATCGTCGGCTGAAACAATATTTTCTGTTTATATATTTTTTTGACGAGTATGTGCCATGTCTGAGTTGTATTCAGTGTACTGCTTGGTTGCTTTTATTTCATTAGCAATCTCCATTTGGATTCCTCATTAGGCGTTTGTCTACTAATAACAGTTTTAAATAGATCATATACACACAGATATGTAAAAGAAAATGCAAATGCATGTTGTTTTCCTAAATGAGGTGATCGATAAAAACTGTTCTTATTAATTGTTTACATCCTAACAGTAGGGCTGGGCATTTTATCCGTTAAATTTGATTCGATTCGTTATTCGTTGTTATTCGATCCGAAAATTCCGGATATCCGTAAGCTTTCGAAGCAAAGCAAATACTAAAATTCAATATCCGTTAAAATCGAAGCAAATCACAAATATTAAAATTTTGGGAAGCGAATATCCGATCCGATCCGTCAATATATAAATACATGTATATTTTGATTATATTTAAAGTTTTAAATGTATAAAATTATATAATTATTATTCTAACATATGATTTGATAGATTATATTCACATTATTACTTATATAAAAGTATTACATAAAAAGAAGAGAAAACATTTATGACAATTATAATTTTTTTCTTATGTTTTGTGTTATTATAATTTTTAACTAAGTTTAAAAATTTACAAAATATGAAGATTCAATACTTCTTTTAATTTTTATCTTTTATATCATGCAAAAAAATATTTTTACAAAACAAATTTGTATCAAATTTTTAAGATTATTTGTATTAATCAAAACAAATGAGATATCCGTAAGTATCCGCAAATATCCGCAAATATCTATTTATTTTCCGGATATCCGTTTTTCCGAATATCCGTATTTTTCCGAAGCAAAGCAAATCGGAAAATTAGATATCCGTAGCATTCGAAGCAAATCACAAATACCTTAAAAAACCCGGATATCCGATCCGTGCCCAGGCCTACCTAACAGAATTCAAATTTTCGTATATCATTCATGTATGTTAGACACAATTTCATATTCTCTATGTGGACAAATAGACATATATATATATATCGATACATACAATTGAGCAACGTGCTTTCTTACATGATCTAGGGTTTATTCTATTATTTGTACTTTATTATTTTCAGATGAAAATTTTATTTATTTTAGACTAAATAATTATGTTTTTCTTGCAGTCTAAAGATGAATGAATAATGCTAGCGGCAAATGGTGTTGAATAGTTTTAGTAATTTACATTGAGAAAAATAAATACATGCATCATCCATCCCATAAAAACTCAATAGCGCGTCGTTTTGAAATTTCTACAACAATTTGGCACACAGGAAATCCATAGTACTCCTAGACGCAAAAAAGATGTAACATACCACATTACCATGTAATTATATTCTAATTTGAAGGATGCCCTTGAAAATTTGTAATACATGTTAATTCATTCTTGTTCTAAAATGATCTTAAGATTTGTGCTTAGAAAATTAGGGGAGATTGAAGGCAGCCTCACATTCCATCAAAATCTCCAGCTCGCAAACTATTTTAAATAAAAATATATAAGAACGAGGAAGATATATCTATACTTGAAATCGAGTTTACCATACCCAATCCAGACAAACCACACAAACATGAAGATTTCATGAGTTCATCAATCTGACATGAACAAACACGTTTTCGCCATTTTGGAAGTTCCACAAAACTATATATGATGGAAGGTAGTTTAATGGGTACTGAACACAAACTTGAATTTTATCAGCCAGAAAAGCACTGCAAAGAAATCAACCTGTTAACAACAGTTTTATATGTAGCTTTACCATAAAGACCTCGTACTATTCAAATCTTACAGGAAGCAACCGATGTACTGTCACTATTCTTCTACCATAGACACAATAAGTTTGTCTTATGTTATTTTGAAATTGTATATATATAATTATATTTCATTAACTAATGTCGAAATAAATGTTGTTCTGAAGACTGTAAAAAATGTTAATTATTTTATTTCACAACATCCAATACTACAATTACAGTTTTAATTTTTAAAACAAATACAATCTATATATAAACAGAGAATTGGCAAAATATGACATACTGAACTTCCAATTGTCCCAACAGTTTTGGACTTTTATGCTATATTTGACATTTTCTACCTTTTTGTAGTGGAAAAAATAATTGTATAAGAGCATGTTTACTGGGGGTCTCTTAGATTGAATCTCTTAGCGTAATATAAGATACGATCTCTTAGCTTTTAACTAAAAAAGCTAAGATATGTCTCTTAAGTTAGAGATATAAGAGACGTATCTTAAGTAAGAGATATAAGAGACGTCTCTTAAGTAAGAGATATAAGAGACGTCTCTTAGCTTTTTTAGTTAAAAGTTAAGAGACCGTATCTTAAATTACGCTAAGAGACCCAACCTAAGAGACCCAACCTAAGAGACTCCCTATAAACATGCTCTAAGTATTTAAAATTTCAAAAATATAAAAAGATGTAAACACATTTATTAAAATAGTTTTCATGTTTTTGAAATTTTAAATACTTATAAAACTATTTTATTTTAAGTTATTGTGGGATTATGATTTAAATTAGTATTAATACAAGTTTACTTGATTAATCTAATTTAACATTTATTAAAATACAAAATATTTGTTAATTTGATTTTAATTTAAAATATACTCAAAACTATAAAAAAAAATCTGTTTAAACCTAATTTTACTATTCTCATGACGTGGTCTCTCTTCTTCTTCTTCTCCTTCTTCTTCGGAGAATTCTACTTTTACCTCAATTTTGGTACAATTATCCAGGGGGATATTTTCAAAAATACATAAGTAAGAAGTTTATTAAAGATTCAAAAGACTTATTTACCTTTGCTTTATAGATATATATAAATATAAATAAATATTTAAATAAATAATAAAAATTAAAAAAATAAAACAAATTTCTTATAGTTTTTGAATTATATGTTTTCAATTTTAAAATTTTACAAAAACAAAATTCGAAATTTCTTTTTTTAAATTTTCTTTTTAAAATTCGAAAATTCTTTTAAAACTATTTTTCAAATTTTTATTTTATATTTTAAGTATTTATTTATTAAAATCCTAAACTCTACTGTCTGAAACTCCGCCTCTCAGATCTAAACTCTAAACCTAGATTAGTTAACTTTAGAATTATAATTGTCTATTTTATCTCTTTAAAACTCAATGTATAGTTAAGGTAAACATGAAAAGTAACATTTAGAATGTGGTAGTACAAGTAATTTCTCTTAGATCATAGTTAAACACTTTGTATTTGCTTTTTAAACTAGTTAGACAATCAGAGTAGGTATTCTAATTCAGCATATGATTAAAATAAAATATAATTTCAGTACTTATTTTGAAAAATAAAAACATAAAAAATACTCTTAGTTGGCTTTTCATATGTTTTGAAATTTTAAATACTTATAAATTATTTTTCAACTACAAAAAGGTAAAACGTGTCTAATATAGCTTTAAAGTCCAAAATTCTATTGAGACCATTGGAAATTCAGTGTATTCCATTGCCAATTCTCTCTATTTTATATATTATTATATATTAGATATGTACGTCAAAATTATCGACCCCTGTAATAAAATGAATTAAGAAATTTAATGATCATTATCAACCTAAAATATCTTATCATTTTGACAAATGACAAAAGATATATCATTTGCTGTAACTCTTTTTTCTGTTGGCCATTTATTGTAACTCATATCGCAATGAATACACAAACCTTTGACTTTGAGATACAATTTTGTTTTTTTTTGGCAACAAACGGCTATGTTATTACTCAAACTTGAGGTGGTATAGATAACCAAACCGGAATAAAAAACCAATAAAACAAAAAAGATCTATGAAATGAGTGAGTATTCTTAGCTAGCGAATCAGCAATATCATTTTGCACCCTTGGGATGTATCTGATATTGAAATCCGAGAAGCATATCTAGAGAGTTTGAATGACCTCCAGTTCAGTTGAGAAGTTTGAACAAGCTTATGGATCCATTATCATTGCAATCAGGTCCTTTGCAATCTGTCCTAAATCTCTAACAGGTCGAATGCTGGATGCGTTCCATTGCCCATCTTAGGCGCTTCCAGTTCTGAATGTAATGCTGAGTCATGTCTCCTTAAGTTCTGTGTTCCTATAAATTGGATCTTTCCCATTATATCCTTCCAAACTCATCCAGTTCCACTAAATTGAGCTGTAGAGGTCCATGAACCATCCACAGACAAATATCTCCCAAACTTAAGGTTTATGGTTCTTCAACAATTTGTGCCTGTGGAGGAGGAGGTATAATCTCCTTTACATTATACAAAGTCTGATATTCACTCTCTGCATATCTGACTAGCTCTATTTTCATTGTTTTTTGTCAACCTCATGTTTTATTAATTCCCAGGAATCAAGAGTACGAATGAATAAAAGCACACAAATATTACCAAAAGAAACACGTGGAAGCTTAACAAAAAAAATAGAACGAGTGTAAAGCCATGTTCTAAAACTCGGCCACTTCACCAATTATGCGGCCGAGGATACGGTGATCAGACATGGAACGTGGCGAGTTGAGGCTGTTCGGTGGCACTAGGCGGGGATCTAAGTTTTGTCCGCCTGAACCGTAGAAATACGTAACGCGGTGAGTAATCTGTGGTGGTTTCGAAAGTGTCTCGAAACGTGGAAACGTGTCTTTTCTTAAAAAAAAAAAAAATTGAAATAAAAACAACTTAGAAGCATCTATAAATATGAAAAATATATATATGCACATACAGGATTAATCAACCTATAAACTGCAAAATAAATTTCTCTATTTAATTTAACTAATAGAAAACCAAGTAATGAAAGATTATTGTTTTTCTTTGTAGATTTTGCAAACCTTTGATCAAAGAACAGAAAACAAACATGTTATCATGCGATAAACTTATTAAAATAACAAATATATCAATATTTTATTAACTAACTATATATATATATATATATATTATATTTGGAATTTTTTTTTAAAAAAAGATCGTGTTTCCAAAACACAATCACGTGTTTCTAAAATTCTAAAATGGAAATGCAAATTTCGTCGCATTTTCAGGATAAAATTTTTATGAATGTGTTTCCATTTTCCAGTGAATTTTTATGCTGTCCAAAAGATTTTGATTCTGAAACGTTTTTGAAACGGAAAACAGACCATCAACCAAATTAAGTTGTATTCATTTAAAAGATAAAATATAAGAATTAAACAAAATCATTAAAATCCTCATTAAAATATTTAAAACACTCCAAAATCTATTTTTTGGTAAAAAAACACTCCAAAATCTATTGCTTATGTTTTCAAATGAATTCTTTCGAAATCAATTAAAGTTTTAATCTAGTACCATCACTTTATATTTATATAAAAATCTCTCTCTTCTTTCTATGTTTCCTCTCTACTATCTTTCACAGAGAAACAGAGATAAGCTAGAAACTTTTGTTCTTTTGTTTTCTGATCTTTACTCTGTTTTTTTTTTGTTCAGCTAGTCCGATTATACTTTCTGATTTGCGGATTTGTTTTCAGTTTCAATCCGATTTGATGTGAAATCGATATAAGATAGAGCTTTTCTTCATGATTATATTTTAGGGTTTTTAGTGATAAATCCTCTCAACTAAAGATTTTTCGTAAAAAATCTCTCCAACTTTTTATCTTGTAATTTAACCCTTTAAATTCTAATCTGTTAGATTTTGTTACCCTCCGTCTATTGTTCCGTTATTTATAAACAGATACCGTTTACATATAATGCATAATTTCATTTTAGTAATAAATTCCCCCCAACTAAAGTATTTTCGTAAAAAAAATCCCCCAGCTTGTTATCTTGTAATTTAACCCCTCAAGTTCTATTCCGCTAGATTCGGGTACCCTCCGTCTATTGATCGTACGTTATTTATGGCCGTTTACCGTTAACATGTTTTCTTTTTTTTTAAATGAAACAGAACAGACAACAAAGCTCAAAATTCCAAATTGAAAATTAAATCATTGTTTGATATGATAATATAAAAAAGATTTATTGATATGACAGTATTAGTTTATTTCTTATTAATAACCTATCCTAAGTTTGTATTTTTTATTTTTATTTAAAATTTAAATTTATGATAATTTTAAAAATATTCTTAAACGATCGTAATTTTCATATCAGTATTATATACAAAATGACATGATAAATAATATTGTAATTTTTTGTGTGCATATTCATTTTCGATCGTTAAATAATATTATACACAAAATGATATTCAAATATGTAAGTGATATATGGTGTAGGGTATAAATTTTTGGTTTGTATTGAAAATGTGCATGATATTCAAATGATCTATTCTGAATATTAATACATAGATTTAGGAATATAATATTTGATATCATTTTTTTTTTTTGACGGCAAACGCTCCTTCTATTTCTCAAACTTGAGGTGGTTTGGGTAACCAGACCGGAATAGAACAACCAATAAAGTGTAACTTCCTATGGAAGGATCTAGCTGTTTTAGCTAAAAAGTCTGAAATCTGGTTACGCGAACAGGGAACATAAGAAATTCTGAACTCCGGGAAGCATATCTGTAGCGTCTCTATCCGCTCCAACTCTGTTGCAAAACTTGGCCAAGCATTAGGTTCCTTAATCATAGCAATCAAATCCTTGCAGTCCGTTCCGAAACTCTGGCATGTTGAATGTTGGAGCATATTTTCCATTGCCCATCGTAGCGCTTCTACTTCCGAATGCAAAGCTGATTCTCGCTTAGGGACATTACGAGTCCCCATAAGTTGAGTATTCCCACAACTATCCAACCAAACCCATCCACATCCACTGAACTGTGTTTGATCTTTCCATGACCCATCTGTCAAACAAATATTTCCCAAGCTTATGACTTGTGGTTCTTCAATATCTACCTCATGTATCGCTGATGGTACCATCTCATTTGCATTGAACCATGCCTGACATTCACTCTCAGCATATCTCACTAGTTCCAAAGGATCCCTATCCATCTCCATGAAAAGTTTGTCATTCCGAGCTTTCCAAATGAACCAGATTAACCAGGGATAAGGATCCCTATCTTGTTCAGGTTCAATTATACTGTTTTTCCGCCAGAACAGGTAGTCCATATTCGTGTAGATGCTCGAAACTGGAAAAATGCATGGACTTGTTGGAGTTTTTGATAATGACCAAACCTGCAGAGCTGGTGGGCATTCGAATATAGCATGAGTTATAGATTCTTCTGGTTCACCGCACCTTGGGCAATAGTTATCACATCTCATATTACGCCTTGCTAGATTCCTCGTTACAGCCATATGACCAGTTAAAACTTGCCATATAAGATGACAAATCTTTGTCAGCGCCTTTAATTTCCAAGCGAAGGCTTGGAGCTTGGCAATACTCGGCTCTAATAATTCCTTTTCATCCTCCTTCTGCAGGAGGTTTTGGGCAACCCAATATCCAGACTTAACCGTATATTGGCCATTCCTTGTGTAGCTCCAATAGAACGTGTCTCGCCTATGAGTAGTACTTATAGCCAAACTTTTTATGAGAGGTATATCATCAGGATTTACATATTGATCCAACAAACCATCATCCCATTCCTTCGATTCCTGATTGATAAGATCACTGACCCTCATATTAGGATGCATAACCGGTGCTACAGGTGTAGCTGGCCTAGAAGGTGTCATTGGAATCCATGGATCCTCCCACATCTTGACTTCATAACCAGAGTGTATCTTCTGTCTTATCCCCAGTAACAACAGCTTCCTTGCAGCAGAAATGCTAGTCCACACTTAGGATGGACTGTTTGCATTGTTTCTTCGCAGGGGTGAGCTCAATCTATAATATCTTCCCCTCAACACTCTGGCAACAAGCGAATCTGGGTATTGAACTAGCCTCCACAGTTGTTTTGCCAATAGTGCCAGATTAAATTCATGGATCATACGAAATCCAATCCCACCTTCCTCTCTCGGTAAACACAGTTTTTCCCATTTTGCCCAATGTATTCCTCTTTTTGGAGGATTCGAACTCCACCAAAATTGTGCAATGGCACTGGCGAGATTTTCAAAAATCTTCAAAGGTAGAAGGAAAGTGGACATAACATATGTTGGGAGAGCAAGCAAAATGGACTTGATCAGCACCTCATTCCCTCCTTTCGACAACCATCTACCTGTCCAACCTTTCACTCTATGCATCAACTTGTCCTTGAGAAAAGCAAAAAGCTTACATTTGGAACCACTAATATCCTCTGGGATACCCAAGTAGGTCCCCATCCCGCCTTTAGTCTGTATTCCAAGTGCATCTTTAATCTCTTGCATGTTAATTGCATTAATCCGCTTACCGAAGAGTAAAGAGGATTTATCAAAATTAATGCGTTGGCTCGATGCTTTGCTATATATCCTGACTACTTTCATTACTTCTTCACATTCACAGGGCTCCGTCTTGCAGAAGAAAAGGCTATCATCAGCAAAGAGAAGGTGGGATACCGATGGACACGCGCGTGTGACACGCATCCCCGTTATCTTTCCTAGATTCTCTGCATGATTAAGAAGGCTAACGAGCGCTTCCGTGCATAGAATAAAAATGAAAGGAGACAAAGGATCTCCTTGTCGTAGGCCTCTACTTGGCGTGATATTTCCTCTCGGCTGCCCATTCATTAGGACTTTATAATGTACCGATGTGATACATCTCATTATCCATGTTATCCAAACTTCTGAGAATCCCATCTTTCGCATAACTGCTTCGATAAACGACCATTCCATCCTATCATATGCTTTGCTCATGTCTGTTTTAATGGTCATTCTCTTACTTCGTCCGCTTGGCTTGGTTCTGAGAGCATGAAACATTTCTTGAGCAATCATAATATTATCAGAAATCTATCTTCCAGCAACAAAGGCTGACTGGGTTTCCGATATCAGGCCTGGTAATACTTTCTTTAGTATTTGGCATAAGACCTTAGAGATAATCTTATAGCTTACGTTACACAAGCTGATGGGTCTAAACTGAGCCATTATGTTGGGCTTTATTGTCTTTGGGATGAGGCAAATGTTTGTCTCATTCAATCCATTTGGCATTGTCCCCTCAAACAGGAATTTATTGACCATAAGAGTCAAACTTCTTTTACTATTTCCCAAAATTTCTGATAAAAGAGTGCAGTCATCCCGTCTGGTCCCGGAGCTTTTTCCGGATGCATAGCAAAGAGTGCTAGTTTGACTTCCCATTCTGATACCGGAGCAATTAGACTGTCATTCATTGTCCCCGTGATCGTGGTAGGGATTTCAGATAGCGCCTCTTCTATTTCTTCTGGGTTAGAAGACTTAAAGATCTGTCTAATATATCATTATGTTCGTTAGTTTATATAGGTTTCATAATATATGTAATTCAATATTTATATTAAATTTAAAGTTGGCATTTGTAGGCCCGATATTTATTAGTCCGTTTGTAGGTCCACAACCAAAATACTTAAATACCAATTAATAAATTTTAGTAATTATTTATAAAAATGAAGATATTTTTGCAAAATTACGATTTTCATTAAGATATAAATCAGGAATAATTATGTTTTAATAGTATTGATACAAAGTATACAAAAAAAATAGTGCCACTTAAAAAACTCCATATTTATTTTGCAAACGCAAACGTTTGTACTAGAAATTGTAAAACTTGCAATAATCCAGAAATAACGACCGAATCATGAAAGCTTCCTCAAACGCTCTTCTTGTGTTTGGTCAGTAATTTCGTCGAATACTTCCTAGGCAACCACGCTACATCCTTACTGCGAAAACACGTGTAGCAACGCAGAGATCACTACCACCGCCACGTGGCACTCACGTGGATTTGTCTTAAGAGCTTCGTCCTCCAAGGCAGTCGTCAGACCGAAGAGACGAAGAACAATACTCCCAAGCCCTTCACAATTCATAATGATTCGATCCAATTTCCGTCGTCAAATCTCCAGTTTTACCGGAATTTATCGTCGGAATCTACACAGCGGTCTCGAGGATGCTGGTCCGATGGCATCTAGGCTCAAATCCCGTTCCGTGGTCCGGTTTAGCGGACCGGATACAATTAAGTTTCTTCAGGGTCTGTTGACCAACGATGTACGGAGGTTCGGTGAATCTCCCGGCGAGAGAAGCTCGACGGTCCCTACTCCGAACATGCCTTCCGTTTCGACGCCGCCTATGTACGCGGCGCTGTTAACTCCTCAGGGGAGGTTCCTGTACGATTTCTTCTTGTATAGCTCTACTCGACCCGATGAAAAACTCGATCGGACAGGCTCCGGACCCGGGTCGGATCCGGGTCGTGATGGGTCTGTTGAGTTGTTTGCAGATGTTGATGTCTCTGTCCTCGATGAACTGCTGGAAACACTCAAAAAGTAAGCTTTTTAAAGTTTAATTAGGTCTTAGCAATGTCCTTGTAGGTTAGGATTCTGAGTTACTAGAAAAGCTCACATCTTTGTAGAAGAAGGATCCGGAACCGGTCGGATCACTGGTAAAAAAATTTTGGAATGCCTATGAATGACTAATTCTACATGATTCCATTCATAAAAAAAAGCATTCCAGTTACAAGTTACAGCTAATGTTTTCCTTTCACAATTTGAAGAATTAGGTCTAAGCAATGTCCCTGTAGATTATGTTTCTTGTAGAAGAAGGAACCGTTTTGTTGTTTAATTCTGAGTTGTGGTGTGTTTGGAATGTTGATAGATATCGTTTGAGGTCCAAAGTGGATATTGAAAACGTTGCAGAAGAGTTCTCGTGTTGGCAGCGTTACGGTAGGAACCTTTCTGGATCTTCTTCTGTGGGTTGGGGAGGTGGTGTAGACCGTGCTGGTGAATCTACAGCTAGTGGTAATAAGTATGGATGGCAATGGTACGAGGATCCAAGATTGCATTGTCTCGGTTACAGAAGCATCTTTCCTTCTGATGCGACACGTAAGTTTCTTGAACAAATCGAATCTTTAGTTCTTGAGCTTTGGAGCTGATGTTACTTTGTTTTGTTTTGCAGCGCCATTAGTTGAGGCAGATAAAGAAACAGATGAAAGCAATTACCTTTTGTGGAGATTAGAGCATGGAGTTGCTGAAGGGTCAGCTGAAATCCCCAAAGGTATCATCTTTGTCTTTTCTTTGTAACTTATTTATATTCATAATTTCGTTTTGTGGCGTTTACAGGTGAAGCAATCCCGCTTGAATATAATTTCGTTGGTCTTAATGCGATAAGCTTTGAGAAAGGATGTTATGTTGGTCAAGAGCTTATAGCTCGTACTCACCACCGAGGTGTCATCCGCAAACGCCTAGTCCCTTTAAGATTCATTGATAGCAATGGAAAAGGTAAAAACTTTAAAACGTTCTTAGAGTATTGTGATGAAGAATGAAGAAGATCCTAATGATGATTGTTAATGCAGAGGTGAACCAGAAAATAGCAGCTGGAGCTGAAGTGGTTGAATCAGGAAGCGGCAAGAAAATAGGGACAATTTCAACAGCTTTGGGTAGCCGAGGAATGGGAGTGATGAGGGTAGAAGAAGCCCTTAAAGCATCCATTGAATTGAGGGTAAGCGGGTCAGAGGACGTGAAGGTGGAGGCGATTAGACCGACGTGGTGGCCAGCTGAGTGGTTTCAGCAGAATCAATCATGAGTTGCCTCTGCGTAGTCACTACTTTTACAAAGTAAAATAAAACTTTTAACAGAATCTTATGGTTTTACATACTTTGCTGGCGAGAGAAGCTGTCTTTTAATGTTAGTGGCAGGCAACAAGCTAGTAGCTTTGTGTTGTATTCCAGTGTTTAACACATAATAAAGGTTGAAACTTTCCGGGTCACCGGGTAGTTTTGTACTAACTGCTACTAGTTTTGATGCACATTCGAATTTTGTAAGCAGACGACAGAGCTTTATATCAATGTCTCTCTGTAACTGTCAATGCCTTTCAAGTTGATTAACAGAAAAGTTAAAACTTCACGAGTTGTATGTAATATAAAACCGTTTTGTTTGTATGTAGAAATCATTTAAGTTTGGAGATTTATGTAGCAAGAAATAATGATGTTATAGAAAATTTAAGCCTCTCCTTGAACTGATTCAAAAGCATGAAATATATATCTGAAATTACGAATATTTTCTTTACAATACAGCGTGTGACCCACGTCGTGCAAATCAGTATACTAAACCCTAATGTCACTCTCCATTGTTCAAAACCATTGCTGGATTCTAAAGCAGAGTCCGACACAAGGGGCAAGTGTCTTTGCGTTGAAACCACTCCAAGAGACACCCATCGTGGAAGACATGGGAACATGTCATGCGTGTAGGAACACCATGTTTCGAACTCGAACCATCATCGAACACAAAATTGTCAAGACAGATCAAACACGACTCTGTTTCCATCTTAGGACTGGTCAAGTCATCCTTGTTCATCTTCCCTCGTTGAACCATCCTCGACAACACTTGTATTTCAATGGGGGTTGAGTAACGATTTTGACGATGGACAAACTAAAACCGTTACGACCAAAATCTAACTCAGTTGCACAATCAGACATATGTGGGGATAAGTAATCAGACAAACCAATGATGGCCAACAAGTGGATCCCGAAGAAGCTCCGTGCTACTAAACCCTAGTTGGGTTGCAGTCATTGAGATCTCTGGGCCTAACCAACGGCGTCTGATGAGTTGGCCTTGGATAAGGTCTCGGATGTAAGGGAGACCTAAATTACGGAGACTGATGTGGATGAGAACGCTTGGGAAAAGTTGAATGTCGTCATCAGATAATGTGTCCACAGTGATTATGACTGAGTTATCCGATGAATGAGGATGTAGATCGCATTGTTTGATGTGATAGTCGACATTGGGACGAATCATGTTTGGAAAATTCAGAAAGAGACACGGAGAGATCGAAAATAACCAGAGAATGAATTGCGAAGCTTCTTAGGGTTATGTAAATGAGATATAGGTGATGATTGTTTACCTAGATTTTAGATTTTGGTTTTTGATTTTTAGCTTTTAGTTTCTAGTTTTTGGATTTTAGTGTATAGTTTTTGGTTTTTGATTTTGTAGTAGTTTTTAGTTTTTTTTCAAAAATATGAATGGTGATTTTAGATTATGGTTTTTGGTTTTTGATATTTGGTTTTTGTTTAATTTTTAATTTTAGTTTTTCTGTATATTTTTCTTTTCTATTAAATTTTGATTAGTAATTTATTTAATTTTAGTAGTTGTCTATTATTTTTAAGAACTTGGCTTAACTTTACATAAAACTAGTTTTAATAATTAGTTTTATTTTATTGACAAGTTTTTTTAAAAAATGTTCTTATATACTAAGTATTATATTGGTTATAAAGTCTTATAGTTTATAGGCATGAAATAGTAAAATGATGAAAATTAATTTTTCTAAATAATACAAAATTTATTAAAAGTAATATTTACATATTATTTTAATAGTTAAATTTGAATTATTAAATTTATTTTATTGATAAGTTTAAAATTGTATATGAGTTATTGTGTAGTTCACTATAGTAAAGCAAAAAATTTTATGAAGATAAATTCATTATAAAAAGATTTATTTCATTATGTATATACTATTTTGACCAAGAAAGCGTTTATTAATTATTTTAAATTAACCAAATTTCAAATTTATTTTTTCTTGACAGCCTATGAATATAGTAGATTCACTGTTACAATAAAACACATATTTGAATCTTACAAAGCCTTATCTTTATAGTAATTAGTATTTTTATTTATTTTCTATATTAATGGGTAAATATAGAAAAGAAAAAAAAAACTGAAATCCATCGTGAATAGTGAAAAACCCATGAAAAGTTGTTTTTGGTTTTTGTGTTAAGAAAACAGTTAGTTGAAAAAACTAGTTTTCTTACATTTTAGGGAATCCATTCTTTGAAAATCTTGATTGGATGAAAAATAGATTTTGTAGAAACAAAAACCAAAAACTAATCCAAAAACTACAAACAATCAACCTCATAATATATATAAGTTTTAGAGAGAGGTGAGAGAATATTTCTCTCTTCTCTTTCTCCCCCGACGTTTTTTTCACTCGACGTCTCCTATTGCTTTCAGTTCTGGTGGTCGGCGGAGCCTAATCAGCCGTCGGTCGCCACCCCTCTTCCCCCTCTTTCTTGCTAGCCTCATAACCTGTTGATTAAGCGGTTCTTTCACCTCTTTTTTGCTTCAACATCTGTGGATTTCCACCGGATAGCGGCCGGATCTGGTAGATCTAAGCGGTAGCTGAGTGGGTGCTCGGTTTCTCTGGAGTGTTGGCGATGTCGTGTTTGGCCGTTCTTCTTCAGGAAGAATCAACTCGAGGTTAGATCTTGACTCGTTTTCGGTCAGATTTGGGTCAGATCCGCCGTGGAGGGTTCGCCGGAAACAAAGCGTCGCTGCCTTTGTTTCTCTGGTCAGTTGTTCTGCCTCCTCATATCTCCAGATCTGTCCTCTGTTGGTTGCTATTGTAGAACTTCCCCATCGAGATCTTCCGATCTGTGATGTTAAAGGCGAAGTGAGGCGTCGCCGGGGACTTCTTGAGTTTCGGATTCTGGTTGCAGCAAGCGTGGTGTCTGTGTTCGCCGCCTGTTGATTGGAGTTTTCCAACTCCTCTGTTCTTCCGCGTTTCAGAAGGAAGTTGACAGTCCTGTGCTTTGCCATATCTATGATCTGAAGCTGGAATCTTTTCAAAGCTTATCTCGTGTGAAGGGACTGGAGTCGAGTGCCTAAAATCTCCGCTTACTTCCGCTGGTGATGCTCCGTACTTTATATACTAGCTTCTCGTCTTTGGTTTAGGATCTTCAGAGCACGGCTTGTTCACTTCTGGAGTCGTACGGCGTCTGGAGTGGACTCTTCTGGGTGAAAGCCGGACCAGGAACTTGCCAAGCCTGCTTCGCCAATTAGCCCTTTCGGAGTCGCCTTCGGGATAGTTCTCGGAACCTGGAATTATTCTCCGGCTGTTTCTCTCTAATGTTTGTCGCTCTTGTCGCAGGTCCGGTGACGAGATAAAGCGTAGAACTACTGGAATTTAGATTGCTGCAATTAGTCTTTGTCTTGCCAAGCTTTAATCATAGTCTTTTCGGGTTTAGATTAAACTTTTATGTCTTCGAAAGTCTTTTTTATCTTTTTTGGGGGGTTTTCTTTGACCTCTGCTTTAACTAGCTATCTAAGATGCAGTAGATTTTGTTTCTGCAAGAACTGATTGTATCTTCCTTGTGTCATTATCTTGGTAATGAATATTCACAGACTTGTCAAAAAAAAAGTTTTAGGTCATTGGGAACTTTCCTTTTTGTGATTTAACGGTCATATAATCGACCACTTTCCTTTTTTTATTCCTGTTTTGTTAAGAGTTTCCTTTTTCTAGTCCTAAACTTCTTTAAAAATTAAAATTAATAATATTTTATTTGATGTTGTGAATAAAGAGAGTTGTGTAAATCTTATTCTTCTTATTCCATTCCACCAGAGGTCTATATATATACATGAGATAAATCATAGTCCTAATGGTAATAGGAAATAGTACATTTATATTCCTTATACAATATGTAAAAGGATAAACATTAACATATAGATAAATATGGAAATATCTCAATCTTCTAAGGCATTAGAGATTGGGCCTGCTGGATGGATGAACGGGCTTTGATGACTTGGGCTTGTTCATGGGTCGATCACCAAGTGATCCTTAACACTTCCCCTTGATCGACACATCCAGGCTCAAGGTTCATTCATGCTTTGATGTTGCCTCATTAAAACCTCTCCTGAAAAACCCAAAACCCAATGTGGTAAAAGGGAAACCAAGGACAGGAAAAAGAGTACAACACATGAACTCCCCCTGATGACTACATCTTCGAAGATCCTTCTATTTGGTGCACTCCATTCTTGTAGATGATCTTCTTGCTTGTTGATGTAGCAATAGTTCTTTTGTCGGATTGTAACATGTCTCCCATATCTTCTGAAACTCCATTGAGACATGGTCAAGACGTGTAGCCCTTATAGCTAATCACTCCGTGAACTGGTCTCTCTATAGCTGGTCACTCCATGTGATGGTCGGACGGCTAATGACTTGTACTTGGATAGATTTTCAATCCTTGATCAAACTGTACCTGCAGTTTTTCTTATGTCCCACGGACATATGTATATAACTATATATATAGGTCATATGGCTTAGCCATACTGTTGACACTTTAATATATACTTGCTCATCAAAATATGGATCTATTTAGCTTTAACTAAATATGTTTTCTGGTTACACTCTTGTACCATTGTGAATTTCTTTTATCCATTGATAAATATAAGGGTTCCTTTATAATCCCACACAATAATCTTTGTTTAAAACAAAGTGATCCAAAGTTTTCCTTTGATGGCTTCCCATGACCTTCTTTATTTTAGATCAAACCACGTGCATATGCATGAGGGTCAGGTTATGGACTTAGTCCATTCATGCCTGCATCTCGCCAATCAATGGTCGAGGTATTCATTGCTCAATGTTGTTGTAACAACATGGCTTATACGTGGTGATTATATAAGTGAGGTTTGCATACAACCTATGCTTCCTTTAGAACCTTATTTCTATCACTTATACTTCAGATTATCTATACTGATAGTTAGTACCTTAAGTCCATTCCATGACCTAAGCTCATATCCTTTTGCCATATGAATATTTGAGCTGAAAACTAAGTCGGACATGGTCATGGTCGGCAAGGACTTAATGGCATGGACCAGATGACTTTCTTTGCCTTCCCTTGTGGTCATCTTCCACCTCATTATATGGTTTAGGACGTGGTTATCACTTATAAACACGCCTATGGTTTGCTGCAATTTTATTGCAGTCATAACACATATAAATATGGTCTGTTTATCCAATGGTTTGAACCATTCAAACTTTCTATGGATTTGTCCAGTATATACACAAGGATTTTCCTTCATAATTTATGGACTGGTTGTTCTTGATAGAACTTATTTACTAAGTATAACTTAGTCCTTTATATACAGCTGTTTCTAATACAGTCCATGAACAGCTCGGGAACGACACTGTTTTATGAGAATTCCTTTTCTCATCCTTTAAGATCTCTTGGATCATAAGTTATATAGGTACCTCTATATCCTTTATCCAGTGAATATCATAGTGCTTACTACTTCATTATTTCTTTCCAGACCTTATCCAATTTCGGATTGTAATAGCATCCACCACATAGGAATTTATTTCCTTGTAACATGTTCCTTAGTCTTTTTGGATAACCTTGTGTATTAAGCCATTCATTGAATGCTTTAGGTATGGACATGGACGACCCTTTGCCTATCCGGTTATGTCCTACATCTCACGGTATCCAAGACTCTTATGTCACTAGTCAGATGGCGTTTCCCTATTATATATGTCCCATACGCCCATCTCCTTTATTTAACCTTAAAAACCTCACGTTCCCTTTATGATTTTATGAGTACTCTAACGTGGGTTAATGATCCTCTCTTTACTCAAGTGCTTTCTTTCTCATGAGCTTTATGTATATATACATCATTGGTGTTAACACTCTTATGTTGTTCCATTATGTTCCAGACATGATCTTGATCAATTTGAGATTCTTATCAAGGACCTTTGTTTACCTTTATAGCTTGGCGTCCCAAGACTATATGGTTTGGTACCTTAGATGTTTAGCTGCGCAGCCTTTTCTCAATGTATGTTCTGGTTTCCTTAGTGAACTCGGATCCTTTATTATGAGCACCTTTTCTCTTTCTATCTGAGGTTCCTTTTCTTATGGAACATACTCGTCTATCCTTTAGACTTTATAGCACTTGATTATGTCTCTACCAGGACATTTATTTCGTGGTGCTAAGCTGGAATGACTTAGTCATTGGGTCTAATCTGTCTGGCTATCATCTAATATGATTTTTCTTAGTATGGACGTCCATGATTTATAATCTATGGTCCGAGGATCTTGCCAAGACAGGGATGGTTCATACCAATCCGTTTCATATATTATTTACCAGCTTATAGCTTTCTCCATTTAATGTTGGATAGACGGATATACAATCCGTGTCCTTTAACCATAATCTAATCACCCATGTTAGGTTCATGGTTCCTTTGGATTCGTGGGAGAAAGACATTTTCCTTATCCAACATATATTCCCATTCTATCTCATTTCCTTATGAGGTTCCATCCTAGACGGCACATATATTTGTGGTGGTCTATATATATAATCTCTTAGGATGGTGTCTGGATTATGACCCTTTATCATACTTTAGATGGGAATATCTATGCTTTACTTTAATGGTCTGATGCATCATTCCTTTCATACATGTAAATACTTTGATGTCTCCGAGCATATAGACTTTTAGTCTTTGAGATTAATATGTCCTTAATCAAATATCTTTGTGACCTCTGTATGGAGAGTCAGAGAACTAGAAGTTCATATATCTGATTGTCTTTAAAGGACAATATGTCTGAGCTTTTATACTTGGCCGCTAGATTATGGTGTGTTCATGTATCATAGGGTTATCCTCTCTCCCCCTCATGAACATACTGTGATCTGCGGATGCTCATGACTTTTCTCATGACTTTTATAGTCTAAACCTCATAGGTTATGGCTCTATAGGCCAAGTTATCACGTTTTGGCTATCATGTTCATGGTTTTATAGTATGGTCATGTGCCACACGGAGTGTCTATTCTCCCCCTCATGAACATGCTATAAAATCGTTTGTCCCTTACACAAAGATAATATGCCATTTCGTGATGCTTTGTGACAATCAAACCTTATGAATTTCCCTTGTGTACATGTTTCACAATGTGAGATTTATGGGATAATTCTTTTGTGCCTTTAAACTTTGCATCAAGTTTATTTTTCGATCAGAATGACTAATTCTGTCGTACCATTAAGTATAATTTCGTGGTCAACCTTTCAGGTTACCTTAAAACCACTTGTTTCTTATCATACTGATCCCTTGCATAGTCTAGATCAATATGGAGAGTAAAATCTTGACCCCTTTGGCGATTTTCCTTAAAAAAAATCTGTAGGATTTTTCTTCCCTTAATCCATGAAAAATCTGTAGGATTTTTCTTCCCTTAGTCCATGGAAACCATTTTTCTCTTGAGTTGATCATACTGATCCCAATACTCAATAGGACTTATATATGTGGGTAAAAAATCTTTGGTCAAGAAACTGATCCCAATTTTTACTTGTCATAAAAAATAAATTTCCATCAAGCAAATAAAAACCTTTTATTAATGCTTTGTAAATGACAAGTTAAAATGAAAACAACACCAAATCATAAAATAAATTTCAGAACATCGAAATCCCTTTATTCGATGAATAAATCAAGATCACTATCCACGTGAGTCCACTCGGATTCTTCCTCCTCAGCTTCATCAGCTTCAGGAAATATCTGATCAAATTCTTGTCTCAGCCTGTGTATGTACATGATCTCATCAAATTCCTTGATGTTCTTTGCTCTTATATGCTCCTTCTTCTCAACCGCCAATAGGATGTTGAGTAAGTCGAAGTAAGTGGTGCACATACTGGCGTGATATGATAACCTCACATCTTGCGGATGGATCGTTTCACGAGTCTTAACGAGCTTGTCCTCGTTGGTTATCAATTCACCACACAGATTAAGAGTATAAGAGATTCTCATAAGGTCAGAATGATAGTCTCCCACGGACTCATAATCCTGGAACCTGAGCTCACGCCATTCTCTTTCAGCCTCATGTACTACTGATTCTGAGTATTTGTTATTCAATGAATACCAGAGATCATGAGGATCCTTAATGTACTTGTACATCATTCTCAGTTCCTCACAGAGATGATTCTTCATGATTCCGAGGGCCCATTGCCTCTCACACGCAATGGTATCATTGTTGAATTTGACACACTCCCACAGTCCCCTAGACTTTAATGTGCCAGAAGTGTTCATGGTCCATACAACATAGTTGTCTCCGGAGAGATTTAGGACATTGTATTCCGAGTTGTTTGATCTCGACATCTGAATCATATTAAACAATGATCAGTTAGTTTCTCATGCCATATGGCTATGTAAGGAAACTTAGGCTCCCACGGTCATATAGACAATAAATGTCGTTTGATTATAAAGCCATTATAGAATCAAGGCTCCCATGACCACTCATCAATATGAGATTTCAAGCAAGTGATTTAAACAATCTAGAACTAAATAATAGATTTATAAATCAAACTATATGACCAGGATGCTTGAATCAATCAATAAAAATCTCAATAATTATTCAGATCAAGCAAAATAATTTACTAAGTCGACCAGGATGCGAGCAATCAACACAAAATATCAAACATGTAAAATCGGGTGATATTTGGTTTTAGGGTCCGCATGGGGTCGAGGGTCGAACCAGGTTCAGGGTTGAACCAGGGTCGGGGTCGAGCCAGGGTAAGGGTAAGCCTGGGTTTGAGGATAAACCCGGGTCAGGGTCGAAGGTTAAACCTCAATAAGCCCGTGTAAGGGTCAGGCCCGGTTAGGGCGAGGGTTAACCCCGGGTTTGCTTTAAACATAAAACCTTTTGATTTTAAAATTTAAAACTCTTTTAGGGTTTTCGAAAATTTGGTTTAATTTCAGGACTAGCATATTGCAATTTAACAAAATCTAGCAATTTCAGAAATTTAACAATTTCACATAGTCTCAATATGGAAAAAAATAAAATACCATATTTCCAAATTTTAATCAGTTCGAAATTTTAATATGAAACTAAAACTTCAGATTTGACAAATTTCTATTTTTAATCAATCAGCAAAACAATATGGAAATTGTGCTAAAAAAATAGAAAATCGGATTAAAAAAAAGGAAAATTTCGATTTTAATCAACTTTGTCAAATTTTAAACTTCCAATTCGATTTAAACAGTTCCAAATTACTCAATTAACAATTCTAAAAATCAAATCAAGCAATCAGGAAAGTAAAAAAACGAAATCAAGTTTAAATAAATTAGGGTTCTTGAAGAATTCGATCAAGATTTATGTTTTTAAGGGGTTTGATCGATTTCTTTTTGGTTTCAGGTTTGGGGTTTGATTGAGTTTTCTCAAATCAATTGTTTTTCGAGATTCAGAAGCAAATATTGCTTTGATTTTAATTGGTTTCCCAATCTCTAATCGAACTTATGGTTAATGAGCTCCGATTTACTCATTGAAGGGATTGGACTTATTAAAACTAGGGTTTTTATGGGGTTTTGCAAAGTTTTAGAAGTCATATCCTTTAATCAATCAATCTCAAATTCGATTATGATTCTCTGTAGAGTTTCAGATTTTATTTACCTTAACTTTGAAGAATCTGAACTGGACCACCGAGATAGAGAAGAGATGGAATTGAATTTGTCCTAGTTCCTTGCGCAGGTACAAGTTGACAGCGCTTCAAAGAATAGGGGCTAGAGGTTGCGTCCGAGATCGTATGGAGTCGAGGTCGGCGGCGTTGGATTCTTCTCTTCAAGGGCTTTGATTCGGTAGGTCGTTCGTCTACTGGTTCCTTGTGGTTGAGGAGAACGAGTAGATTGAAGGTGGCGGCCGAACTAGGGT
Organism: Brassica juncea; assembly: GCA_018703725.1. Lineage (NCBI taxonomy): Eukaryota > Viridiplantae > Streptophyta > Magnoliopsida > Brassicales > Brassicaceae > Brassica > Brassica juncea. Next base: position 47,995,723 of record CM031942.1, on the reverse strand, counting down.
TTTAGAGATTTTTAGGTTAGCTCGAGTTTTGGAGGCTCGTGCTGATAAAGTGTTGTGAATAAAGAGAGTTGTGTAAATCTTATTCTTCTTATTCCATTCGACCAGAAGTCTATATATATATACATGAGATAAATCTTAGTCCTAATGGTAATAGGAAATAGTACATAAATATTCCTTATATCATATGTAAAAGGATAAACATTAACATATAGATAAATATGGAAATATCTCAATCTTCTAAGACATTAGAGATTGGGCCTGCTGGATGGATGAACGGACTTTGATGACTTGGGATTGTTCATGGGTCGATCACCAAGTGATCCTTAACATTTGAAAAATATTACCTAAATTTTCCTTGACAGGATGTGTCCTATTTACAATCAAATAAATTAATTTATATCTATACGTGTAAACCATTGGACGTTGCCTTGATGTCGTAATTGTTCTTCGGATGTACATTTGTTTTGGTTGGCAGTGCTTAAGCAATCCTCCTTTCTTAGCTAACTGATGTACACAACGTGCTCGACTAAGTGACTAACTGTGTGAGGACAGAAAATGCTCCTCCTTTCATAAATATTTTAAAACTGGTATTTAAAAAAAATATATTTAAAAACTGCTAAAGGCATTTCTAAGGTTCCCTCATTCGATCTAACTGATTGTTAACAAGCATGAGCCTAATTGATTTGGGAGTCAACATCAGGGATAGATAGTTTCTTCTAAGACCTTTGGGAGGAATGCAGATTGGACCACCCGCCAAAAGGTTCTTCATAAGTTTAGTACTAAAAATCTTTAAATGTATACGAAAGAGTTATAAGAGAATAACAAATAATTATAAAATACGTTTTTCTATGCTTTAGTCAAATGAATCTAATCTCTATTTGTAGAGGATAATTATTATCTTGCACAACTAGAAGAAAGAAGCAAAACAAGTTGAATGAGCTGATGCAGTCATACAGAGTGAAAGTCACATGCTTGCATTTGGGATTTGTTTATTTTTGTTTCGCGCTTAGTTTTTTTTTTTTTTTTTTTTGATAACTCTGGTATCTGGACAGCCACATTCCCAACTATCCTCTCGAAAGGGGTCCAGCGCCCCAACGGAAGGGATGTTAAATCCGTTGTGACCAAGACTCTGTTGATAAGCATGAAATAGCTTGGAGTGCAAGCTACCTAAATCCATTGTGTTAGAGTTTATCTAAAAGAATAGGAAATAGAGTTGTCTTAATCCTAATGAGTTTTAGGATAATTATATGGCTATATAAGAGATGCAAGGGTGTTTGCATAATCTCATGAGTTTGAGAGCTTTAGTTTTTTTGAGTTGTTTTTCTAAAGCATTGTGTGAGATTAATAAAAGTGTTCTTTGAGATTTGAGATTCTTTGATTCAATAATTGGTATCAGAGCTTTCTATTGAGTCGAAGAATATCATGGGAGAAATTGTTACAGCAAAGAGCAACATAAAGAGCAGCGGTACGTCCATCCAGTGTCCGTTACTCAATGACACAAATTATACGGTATGGACAATGAGAATGGAAGCAGCGTTGAGAGTCCATAAGGTCTGGGAGGCCATTGATCCAGGAGAAGTAAAAGGTGAAAAGAATGATGTCGCAAGAGCACTTTTATTCCAATCAATTCCGGAAGCTTTGATATTACAAGTTGGAAATCTTGCAACATCAAAGGAGATTTGGGAGGCGATAAGTACACGACATATGGGAGCTGACCGTGTGCGTAAAGCTCGCTTGCAGACCTTAATAGCAGACTTTAGTAGACTGAAGATGAAGGATACCGAATCCATTGATAGCTTTGTTGGGAAGATCCGCGAACTAACAACAAAGTCTGCCGCACTGGGACAAATTATCGAGGAGCCAAAAGTAATTGAGAAATTTTTACAGAGCTTGCCAAGGAAGAAATACATACATATTGTCGCAGCATTAGAACAAGTTCTTGATCTTGATAAAACGAGTTTTGAGGACATTATAGGACGTCTAAAAGCCTATGAAGAAAGGATTGCTGAAGATGAGACCGAGAAACAAGAAGATCAGGAACAGAGTAAGCTCATGTATGCTACAGCAGACTCACCGGTGCAGACATACGACTCCTCGAGAGGCAGAGGCAGAGGAGGCCGATATGGGTATCGAGGAAGAGGTCGCGGACGCCAAGGTTATCAGCAGAATGGAGGATACCAAAGGAACGGAGGATATCAGCAGAATGGTGGCTATTATCAAGAGAGAGACGCGTCCAAAGTCATGTGCTTCATATGTGACAAGATAGGACACTTCGCCATGAACTGTCCTGATCGACTTCTTAAGCTACAAGAAACAAACGAAAGCGATGCTGCGACCACACATGAAGCCGATGAGTTGATGATGAATGAGCTTGTATTCCTTAATGAACGCAATGTCATACCTTGCAAGCTTGATAACTCCCCCAGTATTGATAATCTATGGTATCTAGACAACGGAGCAAGCAACCATATGACGGGGAACTTGGAGTTTTTCAACAAGATTGATAAAAGAGTAACCGGGAAGGTGAGATTTGGTGATGATTCTCGGATAGACATAAAAGGAAAAGGGTCGATCACCTTCATAACTAAGAACGGTGAACGTAAGGAGCTTTCGGATTGCTACTTTATTCCTGAGCTTAGGAGTAATATTCTAAGCCTTGGGCAGGCTACTGAGTCGGGCTGTGAGGTAAAGATGAAACACGACTATCTGTTCTTATATGATCGAGATGGAAAGCTTTTGGTAAAAGCAAAGAGAGCGCTGAATCGGCTCTACAAAGTGGCTATGGAGGTAGAAAATACTAGATGTTTACAGCTGATACACCTCAAAGAATCGTCGAAGTGGCACGCACGTCTAGGGCATATAGGTTTGAGTAACCTAAAGAAGATGGTGGATAAGAACTTGGTCACAGGAATGCCAAGATTTAGAGTCGAAAAGGAGACATGTGAAGCTTGTTTACGTGGAAAGCAAATACGAGAAACGTTTCCACAAGCAAGCAGTTTTCGTGCATCAAGAGTATTGGAGCTAATACACGGGGATTTGTGTGGTCCTATTGCGCCACTGACTGCCGGAAGAAATAGATACGTCTTTGTATTGATAGATGATCATTCAAGGTATATGTGGACCATCCTCATGAAGGAGAAGAATGAAGCTTTCACAAAATTTAAGAGTTTCAGAAGCTTGGTTGAACAGGAGACGCAAGAAAAAATCAAAACGTTCCGAACAGATAGGGGGGGAGAGTTCACATCACAAGAGTTCAAAGAATACTGCGAAAGCTCAGGGATCATTCGTCACTTAACGGCTCCGTATTCACCTCAGCAGAACGGGGTTGTGGAGAGAAGAAACAGAACGCTGCTTGAGATGACACGAAGTATTCTAAAAGCTATGGATGTTCCTAATTTATTATGGGGAGAGGCAGTGAGGCATGCAACTTATCTTATCAATCGCGTTCCTACATGAACCTTGGTGCTACAGACTCCATACGAAAGCTTAAAGGGAAAAAAAACCTTGCATTAAACACATAAGAGTATTTGGGTGCGTGGGGCATGTGAAAGTAGATACACCACACTTGAGGAAGTTGGATGACAGATCAAGACCATTGGTCCACCTTGGTATTGAACCCGGTTCAAAAGCTTATAGGTTACTAGACCCGTCGACTCGCAGAATAATAGTAAGTCGTGATGTTATCTTTTGCGAGGAACAGAGTTGGAAGTGGCGTAAAACAGAGAAAGAGTCACACACTGAGATGGGTGTGATAGACTTCGGTCATGGAGAGGACAGGGACGATGGCACAAGCAGTGTTGAGAGTATTAAAGAAGATGAAACCGAAAATGAAGAGAAGAACCAAGACGAGGCACCAGAGACACTTAGACGATCTACTCGTGTTGTCAAAAGGCCAAGTTACCTCGATGACTACGAGTTATTATGTGAAGAAGACGAACAATATGACATGTTATGCGAGGTCGAGTTTGAAAATCTTCTTATGCTTATTAACGAGGAACCTTGGAGTTATGAAGAAGCAAAAGAGAAGAAAGTGTGGAGAGATGCTTGTAAGGAAGAGATCAAGTCGATAGAGAAGAACAATACCTGGACTTTAGTTGATCTTCCTTCTACTTGTAAGGCAATTGGGTTAAAGTGGGTCTTCAAGGTGAAGAAGAATGCAGACGGTAGCATCAACAAGTACAAAGCAAGACTTGTAGCTAAAGGATACATTCAGAAGCAACTTCTTATGCTTATTAACGAGGAACCTTGGAGTTATGAAGAAGCAAAAGAGAAGAAAGTGTGGAGAGATGCTTGTAAGGAAGAGATCAAGTCGATAGAGAAGAACAATACCTGGACTTTAGTTGATCTTCCTTCTACTTGTAAGGCAATTGGGTTAAAGTGGGTCTTCAAGGTGAAGAAGAATGCAGACGGTAGCATCAACAAGTACAAAGCAAGACTTGTAGCTAAAGGATACATTCAGAAGCATGGAGTAGACTATGACGAGGTCTTTGCACCTGTTGCCCGAATTGAAACCGTCAGGTTGATCATAGGAATGGCGGCTTCACATCATTGGGAGTTACATCACTTAGATGTAAAGACCGCGGTTTTATACGGAGAACTGAAAGAAGAGGTTTATGTTAAACAACCTGAAGGTTTCGTCATAAAGGGCAGTGAAGATAAAGTCTACAAATTGAGTAAAGCTCTCTATGGCTTGAAACAAGCTCCTCGGGCGTGGAATGAGAAGCTTCATACAGTCTTGCACGAACTGAAGTTTGATAGATGCCTCAAAGAGCCATCTTTATATCGAAAACAACAGCAAGAACATCTTTTGGTAGTGGCTGTTTATGTTGATGATTTGCTTGTAACAGGGTCCAACTTGGAGATGATTCACAAGTTTAAACAGGACATGGCTGCCAAGTTTGAGATGTCCGACCTTGGAAGATTAAGTTACTATCTTGGGATAGAGGTGATCCAACGAGAAGGAAGCATAATCCTGAGTTAAGAAAGGTATGCAACTAAGATCGTGGAGGAAGCAGGCATGAAGGGATGCAATGCTGTGCATATACCCATGGATGCAGGAGTCAAATTGAGTAAAGCTGAGAATGAAGAAGGGGTCGACGAGAGAGAGTACCGAAGGAATATTGGGTGTCTCCGTTACTTGATACATACAAGACCTGATCTCGCGTGTAGCGTAGGAATCTTGAGCAGATACATGCATGACCCTAAGGTATCACACAATGCGGCTTTAAAACAGGTACTTCGTTACTTGCGAGGGACATTGAGTTATGGTCTTGTGTTTGAGGCAAAGTCGCGGGAAAGTTTGGTTGGATATAGTGATGCTAGCTACAATGTTGATCCAGACGATGGGAAGAGTACAACTGGTCACATTTTTTATCTTGGTGGTAATCCCATTACATGGTGTTCTCAGAAACAAGAGATTGTTGCCTTATCGTCACGTGAAGCCGAGTTTATGGCTGCTACAGAAACAGCAAAACAAGCGATTTGGTTGCAAGATCTTCTTAATGAGATACATGGACGACCGGGCAAGAAAGTGGTGATAAGAATTGACAACAAATCTGCAATAGCTTTGTCAAAAAATCCAGTATTCCATGGGCGCAGCAAACATATTCACACAAGGTTCCATTTCATCCGAGAATGCGTTGAGAAAGACCTTGTGAACATCGAACATGTTGCTGGAGTAAAACAAAAGGCTGATATACTAACTAAAGCTCTAGGAAGAGTTAAGTTTGTAGAGATGAGAAGTCTCATTGGAGTTCAAGATTTGAAGAATGGAGATTTCAAGCTTAAGGGGGAAAATGTTGATAAGCATGAAATAGCTTGGAGTGCAAGCTACCTAAATCCATTGTGTTAGAGTTTATCTAAAAGAATAGGAAATAGAGTTGTGTTAATCCTAATGAATTTTAGGATAATTATATGGCTATATAAAAGATGCAAGGGTGTTTGCATAATCTCATGAGTTTGAGAGCTTTAGTTTTTTTGAGTTGTTTTTCTAAAGCATTGTGTGAGATTAATAAAAGTGTTCTTTGAGATTTGAGATTCTTTGATTCAATAGACTCGAACCCGAGTGGCGGGCAGTACAGCTGTACCTCCTTTACCACTTTCGCGCTTAGTTTTAAGTTTTAACGATCACTTTCCTTTTTATGATAACGATCAGATTCCTTTTTTCTGTCAGTTCTGTTTAAAAGTTCCCTTTTTCTTGTTGTTGTATTTTCGGTCGAACGACATTTATGCACTTTATTGTAAGTTCAAGTGGAAGGAAGATATATATTTAATTTCCTTTTTTATTAAAATTGGGTTTCTTTCCTAGTTCGTTTTGGGTGTTCTGACCATTATCTGTACGTATTATGAATCTATGATCAAAATTAAGATTTAATTTGGTTTGGTTTCTTTTTAAGTTTTTATCAAATTTTATTTGGTATGAAAATAAAATAAAATATTCGATAACTTTTTTTCTCTTTTAAAAAGAGGCTGCACGAACTAGCAGTGTTAGGAAAAAAAAGAGGCTGCACGATTCTGTTTTGTTCATAAAATATAGTTACAAAAACGATATTTGAACATTAACTTTAAGTATCAGCTTTTTTGAAGCAGCCTTTTCTTCTGTTGCGGCCAACCACAAAGCACATAGCAAATTCTTTAACGTCGATTTGACCGTCACCGTCGATGTCGAGATCTTTGAACAGCTCATCAATTTGTTCCGAGGTTATTGAAGGAGAGAAAGCACGGATGCCCTCGGAGAATTCGTCCAGTGAAATCTTCCCATCTTTGTTCTTGTCCAGCCTTTTGAAAACCTCAACGTAATACATTGTTGTTTAGAATGAAATTATGAATGATTATATAAAAATGTTTGAAAAAAGTTGTGTGAAGAGATCTATATTTATAGAGAAACTTGTACAAAGATTTGTAACTTTCTAATTTCCTTTTCACAAATTTTCCTTTTCTTCCTTCAATGCAAGAAACAAAATTTCCTTTTTTCTTGAAATTAAATTAGAAGGTTTCTGAAAATGGTGCGTTGAAGATTAAGCGTGGCTCAGAAGTGCACTGTTATGGAAGGAATTAAGATATGAAATCTATATTTTCTCTTAGGTTGAAACAAATCACACTGAAAAAACTAAAATCAAATCATCTCTTGGCATAAAGGACTTGATCATCTGAGTCAAAAGGGAATGGATCTTCAAAGAATAACTTAACGACAACAACAGTCACTTAAGTTTTTTTTTAAGCATATGATGAGGCGTAGATGGTTTTTTAACAAAAATAATGTTTAGGAATAGATAATGATATTGTCCTTCTCATGGGTGGGTGGGAGCTGTTATGAAGATAGGAAGTTTGCGACGAAACCAAGAGTGGTAGCTAAGATTTTGTATATGGGTTGTTTGCAGGAAGCTTAAAACGTTAACTAGAGACATGACTACAAGTTGGACAAGTCTCGTATCTTTTCCGTAAACATGTCGCATTGGTTCATGAATGTGAGAGAGGAGCCCCCGATCAAACCAAGCATGGCGAGTGCTAGAATCGTTAACATAAAGAACAATCTAGAAGCGTGATGAGGAATGATCGATGCCAATCATATATAGTATCAGTAATTTGATCTATTTTCATCCCTTTGTTTATATTTGTGTTGTAATCAATCATTAATTTATTAAAATAATTCAGTAAAACAATCCAATGTTAAAAAATAAAATTATGTGACAGATCTTTTGGGGGAATCATCTTATATATTAAAACCGAGCGGGTCAAAATCTAGTTAATTTATTAAAATAATTCAGTAGAAAAATCAAAAGTTTTAAAAAAAAATTATGTGACAGATCTTTCAGGGGAATTATCCAAGGAATAACGGAAATCGCCTGTGAAATTTGATGAGTCATGATGACCATTTAGATGATAATGACTGCTGTAGTCACGGCACAATCACGGCGTTAACGTTGACGGGCGGTTGATAACTATATATCTTTAAGCGCTGTTATCATCTCGCCGTTAAATATTCCATATCGAAAAATTAGAAGGGAAAGGAAAAAAAAAACTAAATACATAAAAATCAATAATTTTGATCGATTCGGATGTGGAGAATCTCGGATCGGCGATGAAAGGCGTCTCGTCGGCGCCTGGAGATTACGTCTACTTCAAATCTCAGGTTCCTCTTCACAAGATTCCCGTAAGCTCCTTCTTTTCTTCTTCCTCCTCCTCCTCCTCTCTTTGACTCCTGTTGAAAGTTCGATCTTTTTTTCGCATTACCTAGGTTAATCTCGAGCTCTTGCTGTAACAAATACGTTGATTTTCGGTTAATTTCTTATGGGTTTTGTTGGTATGACGCTAATCTTGGGAGAATTCTTCATTTGAGTAGTTCAATCGTTTCTCGTCATCATACATATATGGGTTTATGCAGCTGAAATTTCATTTGATTTGGGTATGAATTCAAAATATGAATTTTGATTGAACCATTTTGATTAGGTTTATGAATGCATTTGACTCTTCTTTCTGGCTTTACTTTGTTATAATATAATCACATTTTGGTTTACTGTCTACGAGTGGGAACTTGTTAGTTTTTAGTTTAGTTATAGCTTCTCTGGGGTTGTCTTTGATTTGATCTATGTGTAGCCTGAGATGATCCTGTTGTGAGATTCTTGTTTCACTTGATCTAATGGCTATATAAACGTGTCATTATGTGTAGTTTGGTTGCTTCTAGAGTCCTAGTTTTGAAAGTCACATTATTTGGGTTTGAATTCACATTATCTTAGCCTTATGTGCATCTTCACTGCAGATTGGAGCGAAGCAATGGCGTTACTATGACTATGGTCCAAAGACTGTTCCTCCACTCATCTGTATTCCCGGCATCGCAGGAACTGCAGATGTTTACTATAAACAGATCATGGCATTGTCTATGAAGGTATCTCAATACGACGTTTTACGCTTATCTGCTAACTGAGATGCTTATATGTTGCTGTCTTTTTTGGTGACTTGACATTTTTTATATATTATCGCCTAAAATTTTGAACTTGTTTGCTTGAATGTTGTTATATCTGCAATTCCCAGGGTTATCGGGTGATTTCAGTTGACATTCCACGGGTTTGGAGTTATCATGAGTGGATTCAAGCATTTGAGAAATTCCTTGACACCATTGATGTTCATCACGTAAGATCTCTTTGAGTTACAAATCACCATCTGTGACTCTAAAATTTTATTCATTTTACTGGTGCGGAAAGATTTAGCAATGCAAGTGATTTTACTTGACCATTGTTACACAGGTCCATCTCTACGGCACTTCCCTTGGAGGGTTCTTAGCACAACTCTTTGCTCATCACCGTCCAAGACGGGTTAAATCATTGGTTCTGTCAAATACATATTTGGATACTCGCAATTTTGCTGCTGCAATGCCATGGGCTCCTTTGTATGTCTCTCTTATAGAATTTTTCCTTTTTCCTTTTTCTTGCTTGTGCTTAAGGTATCTGTACTGACTCTCTACCCTGTTTGTGATGCAATGTGCAGTGTTAGCTGGACTCCTTCTTTTTTGCTGAAACGATACGTCTTAACAGGAATACGTGATGGACCTCACGAACCCTTTATCGCTGACTCTGTCGACTTTGCTGTCTCTCAGGTTATTCCCCTGCTTTATGTCTCTTTAAGAAAAGGTTTTTGGAGATGAACTTACCATCCCGGTTCCTTTGTTTTGGTTCTGCTTTTAGGTTGAGACATTGTCAAAAGATGATTTGGCTTCCCGTTTAACTTTAACAGTAGAGGCTGCTTCTGTGGGATCTCTACCACACTCTGATTCATTCATCACTATAATGGATGTAGGTTTTCACCAGCTCTATCTTAAACGCAAGGTAGTTTTTTTTTTTATCACCTAACGATGTTTCCTTTCCCTATAAATCAGACAAATGATTACTGCGCAATTCCGCAACATCTGAAAGATGAACTTACAGAGAGATATCCCGAAGCAAGGAGAGCTTACTTAAAGACCGGAGGAGACTTCCCCTTCCTATCACGGCCTGATGAAGTCAATTTGCATCTACAGGTAACATCTTATGCATTTGATTTGCTTGGTAGAGAAACATCATGTTGTTGTTGCACTAAAACATTATATTCATATGTGTAGCTGCACCTAAGGCGGGTGGGAGTAGAACCACGGCCTGAAGTGGTTAAGTCCATTTCGAAAGACGGTACAGATGGCACAGACAGTAATAGCCAGAGCAAGAAGAAAACTGACGAGGACAAGGAAGACCGTCAAGGCTTTGGAAGCTCATCTTCAGATCAATCACCGACATTTCCAGAAAGTTCTGGAAGCTCAAATGATCCACCTTTGCCGACAGACTCTATCCAGTTGCTGAGTTCGTCAATGGAGAAACTCGTAGTAATGCAACTGATGACTGGTGAAGTTTATCAGTCATGTGTGGTTTTCACGTTGTGTTACTGTACATTGGTTTTGGTCCAGGGTGGTTTCATCTCCAGACAGTCGGTTTAGTGTTTCTTTGTTATTTTATTACCCCTCGTCTGCTGTTAAAATCTTTGTTTGTTTTCCTTTTAAGCTTGGGTCTCTTTCGATTTCTCTTGTATGTTGTGTAAGTTAACAGACGAAGCAAGAGTTATGTGTTTCTTTGTATGTTTTCAAGTGATTACACTTCTGAGAGAAAACTTTGGTTGGGTGGGATTAAACCAGTGTGGCTTTCTAGTATTTCCCAGTTTTGCTCTCTTTTTTATTTTTTCTACAGCTCCACTTTTTGGTCTGATTTAAGACTAAGACATTTATTTGCTACCAGTCTACCACAGAGTGAACGGTGACGGGCAGTTGAAAACTTTATGTCGGAAACTATCTGGCTAAAAATGTTTTAAATATTTTATTATTTGAATAGGTGATTTTAAGAGATTTTTTGTAATTTTAGTGTGTTTTGTTGTAGTTCTTGGTTATAATATAAAAATTTAAAATTTATTTGAAACTGGATTTAAAATATTTTAGTTACAATTATAATACTTTTAATTCAACTAAAACCGTATAAATTCATAAAAAATACTATTTCCAAAAAAAAAAGCCAGAAGAGCACCTTTCGAGATGTTTTTGTTTTAGGTTCTGTTCGTTTCTTAGTCGCATCATCAACGATGAGTGATCGATAATTATCAAAGGACACGTCAGCAACACTTTAAAATCGAAGATGTAGTTATTCTGTTTATGCGGAGAAAAATGGCCGCCAACGACAGTTATGGAAGCCGCTGTTTTTTACGGCGACCACTAAAGTAGATTAATTAACAGGAGCGACAGCCACTGGCGACCAATATTGCATAATCGTCTCAATTTTTTTCTCAGTTCTTTACTGTTTTTCGATCGCTCCCCTTTGTCGCTGCGTTTACAAAACGAACATGGCCTTATTATATTTTTATATAGAACTTAAGGAAGAAACTGTGAACATTTCGAAACATAGGGGTTTTTTAAGATATAGTTATGTTTTTATTGTGTTCAAAAAAAAAAAGTTATGTTTTTATTCAAACTTCTTTTGTTTCTTTAGTTCGACTTGGGGAATAACAGTCTGAACTCTGAACTGAACTCCTCGGCAAAATCTAGACAAACCGAATTGTATTAGAAGAAAAAAAATCAATTCGGGGTCGGGTACGGGTTTGATTTCGACCCCCTCTCCGTCGAAATTGAATATTCCGGCGATGTTTTCTCGATTCCTCCACAGAATCCAAAGTTCAAAAACCCCAATCACGTCTCTCAGCTCAATCAAACGTTTCACCTCACTAAACCCTAAACCCCCAATCCGAGTCGCCGTCTTCTGGGACCTAGACAACAAACCACCCGCCTCTCACCCTCCCTACGACGCCGCCGTAAAGCTCCGAACCGCCGCGTCATCCTTCGGCTCCGTGAAACTAATGGTAGCCTACGCGAACCGCCACGCCTTCAGCTACGTCCCCGCACAAATCCGAGAAGAGAGAAAAGACCGGAAAATCCTCAACCAACTGGAGAAAACCGGTTTAGCTAAACCGGCCGAGCCGTACTTCTGTGGCGTCTGCGACCGGAGATTCTACGCGAACGAGAAGCTCATCGCTCATTTCCGCCAGATCCACGAGACGGAGAACCAGAAGCGCGCGAGGCAGATCGAGTCGGCGAGAGGGCATCGGAGGGTGAGGCTCGTGGCGAAGTACTCGATGAAGATGGAGAAGTATAGACGAGCTGCGAGGGATGTTTTGACTCCTAGAGAAGGTTACGGGTTAGCCGATGAGCTGAAGCGAGGCGGGTTTTGGGTGAGGATGGTGAGCGATAAGCCTGAGGCGGCGGATAGAGCGTTGAAGGAGCATATGGTGGATGTGATGGATAAGAGGGAGGCTGAGTGTTTGGTTCTTGTGTCTGATGATTCTGGTTTCGCTGAGGTTTTGTGGGAAGCGAAGGAGAGGTGTTTGAGGACGGTTGTGATTGGGGATTTGAGTGAGGGGAAGTTGAAGAGAGTGGCTGATGTTGCGTATTCGTGGAAGGAGGTTGTGATGGGGAAGGCGAAGAAGGAGGTTCAGAAGGTTGTTGGGAAGTGGAGGGATAGAGATGTGTTGAAGAAGTTGGAGTGGAGTTATGATCCTGTTTTGGAGAAGGAGAGAGGCTATTCTTGTGGGGATTGGGATTATGGGTTTGATTCTGAGGAGGATGATGATGATGAAGTTGAGAATGGAACTGAGATGGGAGATGGTGGTGATTGGTGGGAGATGGATGATGAAGATGGTGTTGGATCTTCAAGACCATTGCACTGATTGCGCATAGGAAGATAAATCAGTAGAAGCTATGAAGAATCTTGTGAAGCTACTGGCGTATTACATGGTTGGCAGTAGCAAAAGAGAAGAAAGAAGAAAGCTAAGTGGCAGAGATTGAAATATTCTTCACCGTAGTAAGATTCAATTTTTTTTCATCCAACCATCATATGTTAAGTCAGGATAGAGAACAAGATACATTGCATAGATATGTTTTTTGGTCACAAAATAGATTGAATTACTACAGAGCAGTGTTTTGAAAACCGGACCGGCCGGTCGAACCGGTCGAACCGTGACTCGCTGAAGAAGCCGGTTCCGGTTCAGTTTAAAACCCGGATTTGAGAAAAACCGGTAAAACCGATTAAAACCCGGTAAAACCGGTGATCCGGGTCAACTTTAAAACCCGGTTCTAAAAAATTAACATATAAATAATGTTTTTTCAATTGCTTTTAAAATTTTATATTTCATAACTAGTGTTTAATTATCATTATTTAAACTATTTTTTTATTTTATTCAATTTTCTTAAAAAAAAAATATGAAAAATCTCTTTTTGGGTCTCATAACTATTCTGATTTTTCCATATTCATAAAGATTGAGATTTTACTTGTAAAAATAAATAAATATGGTAATTTTTAATTGTAAATCATTTAATTTTATCAATTTCAATTTACATAGTATTTATTTGTTCACTTTATATATAGCTAGATTTATGTTTACTGTTTATTTTTCATTTAATAAAAAATAGTAGAGAAACATGTTATATGTAGAAGTAATTTTTAGATCCATATAGTGTAAATTATGATTATTTACATTTAATTTTTAAGAAAATATAAAACCCGGTTCGACCGGTTGAACCGGTTCAACCAGTAGTTGCACCGAGTCGGTATCCGGTCCGGTTTTCAAAACATTGCTACAGAGAGTGTATATGCATCAAAGTCCCAAGGTATATTATTTCTATTTTTTTTTTATTTTTGGTAATTAACGAGGTAGAAGAACTACACTATCTACACCATGTAAGCTATCCAAGTTTATATCAATGAAATTTGGACTTATATGAAACTAATATCACAGCATGCATGTTAAACAAATGCTCCTAGTTCTAGTTCAATCATTTTTGTTATTTTTTTTACCGAAATAGATGATTATATTTATTACAGAAAACATACATGATGCTCGAAAACTTCATAAATACAACGATCTTAGCTTCTACAGATAAAGATTAGGATCAGACAACCTCGGAACGGGCAAGGCAATGAGAGGGTTTTTGAGCTTCAAGACAATACCAAACTTGTCTTCCACATTAAACTCATGTCCTTCAGGAATCTTCCAATCGAATGAATGTAACAGCGTCGCAAGAGTGTACTGAACCATCCTCTCCGCGAGTGCTACACCTGCACAAATTCTCCGGCCAGATCCGAAAGGAAGAAAGCTATAGTCGGTTCCCTTGAAATCACAAGACTTCTTATCAAGAAACCTCTCGGGGCGAAACTCGTTCGGATTTTCCCACACGTTTGGATCTCGCTGAATAGACCAAACATTGATGAAGATCTTAGTGTCCTTAGGGACGGTGTAACCGCCGACCACAGCAGTTTCAGCTGGACGGTGAGGGACTAACAAAGGTACGGTGGGGTAAAGCCTAAGTGTTTCTTTCATAATTGCTACTATGTAAGGAAGTCTGGTGATGTGTGATTCTTCAACAATGTTATCTTTTCCTACAACTTCGTCTAGCTCTTGTTGCGCTCTCTTCATCGACTCTGGGTTCTTTATAAGCTCGGCCATCGCAAACTCTAGCGTATTTGTAGATGTATCCGTACCACCAATCACCAGATCCTTCGCATATACAATATACAGTATAACAAATACATGAATCAAAATCATTTTCATGAGAACATATTATGAAACAATTAAGGGCAAATCTCCGGAAAAAACTTAAAAAATGTTTTATGACCAAAAATACATAGAAAAAATATAAAAAGATAAATGATAATTATATTTTAATTGTATAGACATATAAAGTTAAAATAAATATTTTTCAAGAACTGAATTTTTATTTTCAAAAAGTATTCAATTTTTTTTTCTTGAAACTGTCCAAAATTAAATTTTAAATTTAGATTAGTTAATACTTGGAATATAGTTATCTTTTACCTCTTTAACAAAATTTAGTTTGCTTATTTTGAGTTTTGAAGACTAAAGACTATTTTTGTGATATATATATATTTTTAATGGTAAGTTAGTTCTTAACAATTAAGTACCGCGAGTACGGCTTTGACATGGTTCACCGTAATGGGAACCTCTGAGTTGGCTTCTTGGTCCTTTAGCTTCATCAACTGTTGTAAAAAGTCTTTGCACTCACCATCATCCTTACTTCCTAGCTTTGGCATCTTCTCAATGGCTCCATCGAATATGGCATCGAGCTCACGAGCACACACGCTCATCTGCTTCACGAGCCCCTGGAGATCGAATCTCGCTAGCCACGGGAAGAAATCTGAAACATTAGGCTCACCCAAAAGCCTAGTTATCTCAGAAACCACCACTTTAAAGTCTGTGCGAACACTTTCCATCTCCTCGGCTTTCACCGATCCTCCCCATAACATATTTATAGTTAGGTTCATCATCATCACGAACAACTGATCACCAACGTTCACCGCTAATTTTTCTTGACTTTTCTCGTATAAAAACCTCGTCCTCTCTCGGATCTCTTTGCGCCTTAGCTCGTAGATAGAATCCAACGTTTTGCGGTTAAGTAGTTTGAGAACACAAACTTTTCTAAGCATTCTCCACTCCGCACTGTATGGTAACCAAACGATGTCGAGACCACCATAGGTAAGGGTTCGAGCGGTGAGAGGGACGTCTCGGTTTGAGAAATTGATGTCTTGTTCTTTCAAGATCTCTCGAGCTAGGGACGGAGTGTTGACCACGACCGTTAGTTTTGAGCCAAGGTTGAGTTTGAAGATTGGACCGTATTCTTGAGCGAGGTCTCTGAAGTAGGTGTGAAGGTCTGGTTTAAGAAACGGGAGGTTTCCGACGATAGGTAGCCCTCGTGGTCCAGGGGGTAGAGGCGGTTGCGGCGAGCGTTTGAGAAGGAGCCAGAGAACTGTAAAGATAGTAGTGAGAACGAGAATTGCGTAAGGAGGAACATTCATTTTGTTGTCGGTGAAGAGATTTGAGATGGGAGACATGTTTTACAGCTGTTTGTAGAAATTTTGAGGTCGACAAATGTTGTTATATAGTGTTTTTCTAAACGGTTGCAAAACACATCATCATTTAATCTTCCCTTCCCATTAAATAATTAACAAAATATCATATAAAATAAAATAAAAGGAAATCCAAAAAAAAAAAAAATTGAGGACATCGGGGAAACCTATCTTGAGTGGAGGTGATAAGAAACTTGACGACAAAAAAATTATTTATTAATGAATATTTATTTCTTTAAAATAAAATAATAAATAATATTATAAAGATATAAAAGAGCTTTTAGAGAAAAACCATGGGAAACCCCATGAAAAATTATAAGTACATACTTTAATTATTTTTATTAATAAAAACTAAATTACTATGAAGAAACCATCAAAAATTTCAAATTAAATAAGTATGGCTACCGTCAAAAATTTCAAATTAAATAAGTATGGCTACTGTTGATTTGAGTCCAATGGCTATCTCGCTCAATTCAGTTCAGCTCACAGTGAGTTCGGATATTTCATGAGCTATCTAAGCTCAGTTCATTTATTATATGAGTTTTAATATGTAAACTCGAACTCAGATCATCTAATCATGAGTTAAATGAATTAACTCGTGATCAAATATAAAAAATTATAAAAATAATTATAAAACAAATTATAAAATATTTATTTTTCATAATATAATTTAGGATTAGTCAAAAACATAAAATAGTTTTAAATTAATCCGAAAATTTATTCCACATAAGAGTCTTGAGATGATTCATGTTCAAAATCTTCATCTATTCAAATCACAAAGATATATATTCTGCATGAGAGTCTTATGAATATTTTGTTTTTGATTTTAATTCTACAGATATATGATATAAGGATTGATATCAATATTCTTTTACATTTTTATATATTTATAACGGTTTTATATTTTAATTTCAGAAGATAAATACGATTAATATAGAAACTATCTTTTTTACATAAGAAAAAGAGATCAATATTCTTTTACATTTTTATATATCAGTATCTTTTAATTAAGGAAACCAAATAATTTGTCAAATTATATTCTCTTTTCAAAATAAAATTTAAAAATAAAAAAATATATAAAAAACGAATTAAAAAAATAATAATTAATGTTGTCAAAAAAAACAAACCCTAAACTCTAATCCTAAACCCTAAACCCTTAGGTAAATCCTAAACCTAAATTCTTGAAAAAACACTAAACATTTGGATAAATTCTAAACTATAAATCTTAAACACTAAACACTAAACCTTAATTTTTTTTTTAAATAATCTTTTTTGAGGACTATTGTCATTTTTATTTATTTAATGTTTTTATTTTAAAAATAACTTGTCAAATTATATTATGCTTTTAAAATAAAAAAGATTAAATAAATAAAAATAACAATAGTTCTCAAAAAAGATTATTTTTTTAAAAATATTTGTTTTTAAGATTTAGTGTTTAGTGTTTAAAATTTATAGTTTAGAATTTATCCAAATGTTTAGTGTTTTTTCAAGAGTTTAGGCTTATCCAAGGGTTTAGGATTTACCCAAGGGTTTAGGGTTTAGGATTAGAGTTTAGGGTTTAGTATTTTGTTGACAATATTAATTAATTTTTTTAATTCATTTTTATATATCTTTTTATTTTTAAATTTTGTTTTGAAAGATAATATAATTTGGTAAGTTATTTGGTTTCCTTAATTAAAAGATACTGGATCTAAAATGACAATTTTATAGTGGTTGGTGAACCTAAAGGTTCACCCTAGAGGGTGAACCCAAGAATAACTCTAAGAAAAATAGAAGTCATCTATATATGTATGTGTATATATATATTAAGTATAAAAACGACCAAACTCATGAGTTAACTCATGATCAGTAAAGATCACTCATATAATTCGTGATCTAATTTAAACTTAGTCATTAAATTCATTTATTAAATGAGCCTAAAAACTAAAAATCATGTTCATGAAAAACTGAGATGAGTTGAACCAACTCATGAATTATAACTCATTTTGGCACCCTTAGATTTAGAGGAGGCATAAGACTAAAGCGGGACTCTTAAGAATGAAATCAGCCATAGAACTACGTAACACAATTAATTACTACATACATAAGTGCTAATACTTTTCACTTTGCACTATTTATATATAATCATTCGGCAATACATCGTATGAAAAAGATGAGATGCAATCGTAGCTTTATAGAGAAGGAACAACAATATGATGGAATCACCACTGATGAGTTGTTTTCCATTTACAAAACAATAATATAGGCTTTCTATAAATAGAACAAATGGATGGTTTCTCTATTTAAATCATATACCTTATCCCGAACCCACTCCATCTCTTTGAATATTAAATCCTAAACTCTAATATAAGGAATAAGTGAACAAAAAAAAAAAAAAAACTATTCTATGTTATGCATATAGTGGCCGGCTGGCCGCCGATGTAATGAATGGTTGAAGAAAAAGACGATATAAATATAGTGGAGTGTATCAAATAATTTAGTACATATTAGTTCAAATAGAATATTAAAAATGTTTTTTTTTTACATCGAAAAGGCTATTATATTACTCAAACTTGAGGTGGTCTGGGTAACCAGACCGGAATAGAACAACCAATGAAATAAAGAGACATATGGAAAGATCTTGCAGTCTTAGCTAAGAAATCAGAAATCTGATTTTGCGCACGTGGGACATGAAATATCTTGAAATCTGGGAAGCATATTTTCAGGGTGTCTATCCTCTCTAATTCGGTTGCAAAGCTTGACTAAGTATGAGGGTCTTTGATCATTGCAATCAAATCCTTGCAGTCCGTTCCAAAGCTTTGGTATGTCGAATATTGAAGCATGTTCTCCATTGCCCATCTCAGTGCTCCGACCTCCGAATGTAAAGCAGTTTCTCTTATAATATGATTCCGAGTTTCCATAAGTTATGTCCTTCCCAAGCTATCTAACCAGATCCATCCACATCCACTGAACTGGGCATTAGGCATTCAAGATCAATCTAACATGCAGATAGAATATTAAAAATGGTTATTTTATCTCTGGACATCTAATGTTACTTTTAATGATCATATATATATGCTTTTCCATTACACAAGATAGTCATATTAACTAAATTATCAAACGGTCTAGAAATACTATACTATGTATATGTTCAGTTAGCAAATATTATATAACTCAACCTTAGCAGTCGCAACATTAAGATGCGATGGTGGTTATGGGGGGATAAGTGGGTGGATAGGAAATATGTAACAAAAGTTATGGATTTGGTTGTGGTCGTGGTGGCTACGATGATGATGGACGTGTGATGGATGTGATTATGAAGGATTTTATGGTGATTACAAAAGAGGTGATGGTTGCTACGAAGGAAGAGATAGTGGTTGAAGAAATGTAGACGAGCAAGTGGCAGTTGTGGTTACATCAGTGGCGGCGGTTACCGGAGCGGAGATAGTGATTACGAAGTAAATAATTGTCGTGGTTCCAGAGGAAACCGTGATCTTTAATATAGAAAGGTAATGGTCTTTTGTAGCATAGATTAATATGATTATGGTGATGGCTATGGTGATGGTACCATAATAAAAGCTGATGTGATAAATGTAGGTATGAAAAAAGCAATAGTAATTTTTTTTGAGAAAAAAATAATAGTTAGGAGAAACATTTACTGGGAAAAATAATAACTAAGGAAGTATATATAGTAATGTTAGAGACATAGAGTCATTTATGTTGTAGTAATATTGTTTGAACGCTATTAAGTACAATTTCCTATCTATATTTTATAATGTTTTTTTATCAAACTTAGTCTTTGTATTAAAAAACAAAAAATTACTTTGTGACCAAAAAACAAATAAGTGGTCCCAAATTTTGAAAACTTTTGAAACCAAACAAACCATATCTTCTTGGACCCAGTCATGAAACATGAAAGGAGAGTTTGTGTAGTAAGAATGATTGCTAGACGATAACATGATCTTGAGGAACTAAAAAATAATCGTAAAATAATATATTTTTGTCTACATAGGGAACTACTATTTTTATGCTACGTTAATTTTAGACTATTAGATTTATCCTCAATTTTCGGTGTTAGATGAAATGGAACTCAGATGCTCTAAAATCTTGCAGAATGATAGGGATTATACAAGGCATTCGAATAATTTTTTTCTTTCTTAATTTCAAAAGCTTTTTCTATTGTTCAAACAAATAGTAGCCTGGAAAAATAGACAAATTTAAAACAATTAACATAAGCAAATTTAAGAAAATATTTTCAGTTTTAGTTAAAGTTTATTTAGGTGAATATACAAATACAAGTCGATAATTGGGAAAGTATGCAGTTTTTGAAAGTAATTGCAGAATTTGTTATTTATTTGACATGTTCTGGCGAGTTAATCCTACACATACTGACGAAGCTACCCTAGGACTATAGTAAAAATATAAAACTACCGTGTGGATACTTTAAATCCAGGGTCTCCCTTAAATTTTGGGGGCTGTAAACAAATTAATAAAGAATTCAAAAATTTGGGGTATTTTTTTTTTTACAGATTCGGAGATATATTTCTATGTAAAAGTTTCCA
The DNA here is from genome assembly GCA_018703725.1 of Brassica juncea. Classification (NCBI taxonomy): domain Eukaryota; kingdom Viridiplantae; phylum Streptophyta; class Magnoliopsida; order Brassicales; family Brassicaceae; genus Brassica; species Brassica juncea. The sequence continues at coordinate 47,975,265 of CM031942.1, read as the reverse complement.
AAAATTTTGAAGGTTTGAAACAAATGTTTCAACAGGCTTGGCCCAGGATCAGCCCTGTTTAAACCCAATACCTAACTATAAGTTAGAGATAATGTAATTGTTTTATGATCTGTGGATTTTACCGAAACAATACAAAATACCAAATAGAAAAAATGGATGAAACACGATATTAATTTTGTAGGTTTTATCGGTCTAAAACTTATTAAAAATATATTTCAAATACTGTTTAGGTGATGATTGTTTGTGGGTTTTGCTTTCGTCTTAGGTTTTTATTTTTCTAAAAACTATTTTTAATCCAATCAACTTTTAGTTTTTAGTTTTTATTTTTGTAAAAACCATCTGATTTTCCAATCAAGATTTTAATAAATAGATTCCCTAAAATTTAGGAAAACTAATTTTTGAGAAACCGAATCAATTTATGAAGAAAAACCAAAAACCAACTTTTGTGAGTTTTTATAAAAAACGAATTTTGGTGATGATTGTTTGTTGGGAATATTGCTAAAACCAACCAAATATTGATTGCAACCCTAAAACTAGCCCCCATATTCAATCAATTGCAAACTCAACCTAAAGGGGTGTTAAAACTATTATTTAGCCCTTATGAACAAACAAAAAAGTAAGAATGTCATTTTACGGTTCTGCTCTTCGTAAGTCTACACATAACAAAAATAGTCTACATATTCGTAGACGTCATACACAGTCTACTTTGTAGACTTATTCTGTAGTCTACATTGTTATTTGATCTAGTTAATTAATTTTAAAAATGTATAAAAATCATATTTGTGAAATTATCCATTAATCATCAATATAAAGGTTAATATGAAGTTTATAAACTAAAATTGTATATAAGTGAACAATTTAAAAGAATATATGTTGATTTGGTAATCATGTGAGACAATGTTTATGGTTTAGTAACAAAAGATCAAAACATATAAAATCTTTAAAGGTTGGATCCTTAGGGTTAGATTTAAATTGATATTTTTTATTGATTTAAATTAGCATATTATTATTGAGTAGTTTATATTTTGTAAATTTGATATTTGATACAATACAATTGAGACTCTTTTGATTATCAAACTAACATTTAGAGTTTGAGTTTTGTAGTTTATGGTTTCGTAGACTTACAAATCAGTCTACTTTAATGAGTGTAGACTGACTTTAAGGTATATTCTCATCGAATTGATCTAAACCGGATTTAACCAAGTAAATTCTAACCTAATCCAATTTAAACCAAGCCTTATCGGTGTAGACGGACAAAGAAGTCTACTTTCACCGATTTTAACCTAACCGGATTTAACCAATTTTAATTTTAACCAAACCAAACATTTTTTAACCTAACCAGAAAAGTTATCCAGCATGTAAATATGATTTCCTAAGCTTTTTGTATTAAGAAAACTCTAATCCAGCCGCAATCGATGGAGGCGATTTCCGGCGAACCCTAGCCACGCCGTTTCCGCCGCTCAACCTCGTCACCGTGTCACTGTCTGCTTCGTCGCTCCGTATCTTCTCTCTGGTAAGTAAATATCTCTGGTCTAAATTTTGTTGCAAAATTTTTCAAAAAACGTGAGCGGTGATTGGATTGATGATAAAATAGGTCCGGGATAATCCTTTATTCCATAGTCTGGGGCTAGAGTCATCGTTGATATCGACACATTTGAGATCGCCAAATGTTTGTGAGTGTCTGACAGCGTTTATGGCTATAAAGTAACCACCTTTACCTCGTTTTGTTGAAGATCTCAGGCGGCGACTTCTACTCTCGTTGGCCAATGAACGGTGTCTCTTCTTCTCTCGCCGTTTCATATCTCTGCCGCTTAAACTAGTCACCGTACGCTCCGCACTCCGAGATCTTCTCTCTTTCTCTCTGGTAAGTTAAATCTCTTCCATTTAGTGTCTGTCGGTGGTTCTTGGTATAAAGTAACCACCTTTACTTCTTTTTGTTTCAGATCTTAGCCGGCGACTTCTTCTCACGTTTGGCGGCGTTTCATATCTCCGGCGAACGAACGGTGATTCATCTCTGTTTCCGGTCAGTGTTAGGTTAACTAGTCGTGCAGACTTAATTTTTAAATTGATTACTAGTATAGACTTCTTTTTTGAATTGTGGATTACTACTTCATTTTTAAACTGTAGACTTCCTTTGTAGACTTGTCTTGCAGACTTCCTTTGTAGACTTTTCTTGTAGACTTCCTTTGTAAACTTGTCCTGTAGACTTCTTTATCTGTTTGCTGGTCTAGGTTTTATAATTTTTCTTTCTGTTTGCTGTGTTTATTTGCGGACCTTCTGCTAACAATTTTGTTGTTTATTTTTGCTCAGAATTCAAAATGGATGAGCTTGATTTCCCACCGAGGCAATATATTGAATGGCAGGAGCCAGTGCCGATTAAAAGCATTGGCTACTACAGTAGTGACACCAAGCCTTTGTATCTTCTACTCAATCAAGATGAATGGGAGGAGCTCAGGGATTCAAAACTGGGAGTGTTTATAAGGTTCCTCGAATTGGAATTTTCATGGACTTCAAGGCTGGTACACTATATGCTCTCATATCAGCTTGACTTGAAGAAGAAGTATGAGTTGTGCAGTCTTATAGGTGTTCAACCAGTTAGATTTTCTCTGAATGAATTAGAAGAGATCACTGGTCTGAACTGTGAGTATGTGAAAAATCTCGAGCATCCGTTGGTTGAAATAACTGATGAAATGAAAGTATTTTGGGAGCAGATGGGAGTGAATTTCAAGTGTGGGCCAAGTATTGACGAGTTAACTGAAGCGTGTAATAGGTGCAGAAAATGGTTTCGAGATGATCGAAAGCGCTTAGGTTATCTAGCCATCTACGCTGGCTTCATTTAGGCACAAAAAAACTCGACACTCACACGGGCTAGCCTGGATAGGTTAGTGATGGATCTAGAGGCTTTTGAAGATTATCAGTGGGGAAGAGTAGCATTTAAATTCTTGATGGATTCGGTGAAGAAGGCAGACCTTACAAAGACTTACTATATTGACGGCTTCGTTGAGGTTCTTAAAGTCTGGATCTACAACGCTCTCCCTGAATACACAGCTGGTTTCAGAGATCCTGTGCCAGGCAGACCGACTCCACCTCTGATTGCCTTCTTAGGTGGCAAAGGCCGGAAATATGCGAAGGAGAAGTTACATATACAGGTATGCTTAGATATATGTATATATTATTTGATGTACTATTTTGTTTTTAGAGTGGTGTCATACTAACCTTAAATGTTTTACTTTTTGCAGACTCGCCTTAACAACTGTTCTGTGAAGGATTATTCTGAGATGTTCCCTCTCTGGGATGATGAAGTGGAAGATACAAAGGCTGATAACATTGTGAAGGCATTTTTTTCTGGAGGATGGGTTTGGGACCAAACTCACTGACCTGTCGTTGTAACCAGACTGTGGACAAGTGTGAAGGTTGAGTACAAAAAGGTGAAGACAAGCAAGAAGGCAAGGTGCTCTTCTCCCACTGAGTCCAAGGAAAAATCACCATGCAAGAAGGCTAGTCCGTCCCCTGGCCTGAAAGTGGCATGACTTCTAATATTGTTGAAGGGTTAGCGAGATGTGAGAGGTTGTTGGACACACAAGATCGCATGGTCGATAGCCTTGCAAAAAAGATGGGAGATGTTGAGAAGATTGTGCGTGGAGGTGGGAAGGAAGACCGCACCAATGTTTGTTCATCTGGTGATGTACTTAAGGATGATAAGGAAGAAAAAGATGACGATGAAAAGGGTGAGGAAAGCAAAGCTGAGGAGAGCAGAGCTGAGGAAAGCAAAGCTGAGGAAGCCACTCCCAAAAAAGGCAGACCGAAAAGAGGGCAAGTTAAGAAAGGATCTCCCAAAGCTGTGGAAGCCTCTCCCAAACAAAGCAGACCGAAAAGAAGCCAAGATAAGGAAGCATCTCCCAAAGCAACTGTGGTTAGTAACAAAACAACTCCCAAACAGAAAAGAGGCAAAAAAACAGGGAAAAAGAAGTAACTTGTTTGCTTTTGGAATTATGGAATTTTTTCGGCTTGTTTTCGTTTCATGTTGGAACTTTTTTCAGTATCTTGTTTTCGGAACATATTGGAACCTTGGAATGTTTGCTAGTTTGGTTTTTAAAAAACTGTGTGTATTTGAATGTTTGAACCTTTTGTTTGTGCAAACTTGTTGTAATATATGCATTTTGTTAGTTTCACTTTGTAAATTCTGTTATTAATGTGTTCTTTCAATTGAAAATAAATACAGAGTGAGAATGGAGGCATAGAACAAAGTGTTGTTGTATTAGAGAAAGAACAAGCATTGATTATGGTTCAGTTAAAAAAACTGAAACAGCTCGGAAAGTTTAAAGATGCTTTCATCTTGGCACGTGCTAAGAGTGACATACTTCGTAGGATTGCTGCTACTCAGCAATCCCCTTTTCAAGGAAATAGCACTGTGAAGTCCATCATAGCTAACCAGCCGAAGCGAAGACAGGGATATTACTCATTTGCTCCTGTTGACTGCAAAAAGCTCTCTGTCCTTGTTGATTGGTTGCAACTCGACCCGTAAGTCATTCAATCTCACATAACTGGTATTTATATATAAGAACTGGTAGTGTTTGATGGTTTTTTGATTATTGACAGCAACTGGCCAAAGAAGGTGGCTGGTTCTTCGAGTAATTGGTACTACAGACTACTAACTCCTAAAATATGGCTTGAGAACACTGTATGTAAACTTCTCTCTGATGTACACTCCCTTTTGTAAATGCAGCTCATGGATGCTGAGATTAATCTCTTAAGACTCCGATACACGAAGCACCCAGAATGGTTTTGGTCGGACATAATTTTCCTGGTGGATACTGCGTTTACTCAAATGTGGTCAGCAAAGTACCAAGAGTTTTTGGACTCTCCTGCCAATCTTGACGGCTCAGGTAAACAACTCCCTACCGGGTCCTTAGACTACTACACAGGTGAGGAGCCAACTTATTTCAGATCTGACAAGACATAGATGCTAGAGATTGATGATATATATGTGCCATTATTTATCAAGAAGGATCGTTGTGAGCTTTCTGGATATCAATTCCAAGGAGACACATAGTGATTTGGGACAGTTTTGTTGATCACCCCGATGATGAGGAAATTGCTGGGGCTGTGAAGCCTATTGCGCACATGCTGCCGTACGTGCTGTATATTCTATCTCACGGTGAGGATAGAGAGTTGTACACGGTTGATTTCATACATTAGAGGGTCGCAGAAACCGGGACACCACAGAATGTACAAAGTGGTGATTGTGGAGTGTATTGCTTGAAGTATATAGAATGTCATGCACTTGGCTTGGCATTCCTATTTCACGACTTCTGTGATAAGAAAGTGAAACTAATGAGGACGAAGCTAGCGGCAGAGATATTTGACGAGACCAGCATAACTGGCACAGAAACACGGGATTTCAAGAATCTTCATGTCCATGAGTATGAGTAAGGTTTGCATTCCACTTTTGGGATAGAATTGGAGGAAAGTTTGAAGTTTTTTGGTAACTTTCCTCATCGGATATATCTAATAGGTTTTTGTACTAGCCTATTGTATTGTGCTGTGAGTAGCAGACTGATGTAGTAGGCTTTTGTACCAGAGTTGTGGCTGTAACAGACTTATGTAATTTGCATACATCAGACTTCTGTAAAAGTCTTCTGTAAAAGAAGACTAATACTTAAGTCTCCTGCTAGACTAAATGGCAGTATTACTCTTGTTTTTCGAAATATTCATCACAAATTCCACGAAAAATACACAGACTTACATAGACTAACTACGAAGTCTACGGTGAAAGAAAATTAAAACGCAAGTCTCCTCGGCCAAAAGCAGACATGTAATAAACCTGTCAAAAGATCTAAAAACTCAACATCCAAAGCAACGATACAACTTATAAATTCAACGCTGACTAAAGACCCACAAATCTAACATAAGTTCAACACATAAGACAACATCCAAAGCAACAATACAACTCATAAGTTCAACGCTGACTAAAGACCCACAAATCCAACATAAGTTCAACACATAAGACAACATCCAAAGCAACAATATAAGTCATAAGTTCAACACATAAGACATAAGACAAATCATAACACTAAAACTTTCATCCTGGAAATTAGGATGAGTGTGGCCCGGTTTCTTGCACTGGGAGCATTTATAATCCTTGTGCTGCTTCCGTGGTTTGTTTCCAATCATCTTATAAATTTCAAGCCAAGACTGCCACCTCGATTTCTTTTGCCTACCCAGACCACGCTTGACAGCAGGAGGAAGGCATTTATGCTTGTTCGAAGCTTCTTTGTCCTCACTGGGAGCTTCCAAATCTTCATCAGTAGGTGATGTGTCCTCACTTTCGGAAGCTTCCACATCCTCACTTTTGGGAGCTTCCACATCCTCACTTTTGGGATAGATATTTGCTGCGTATGCTGTATAAAGAAACTCCTTTGAATAGGATTGGCATACAAGAGTAGATACATGAATGTTTACATCCTTTGCAGCTGCAATGGCATGTGAACAAGGTATCTTCTCAATATCAAACACACCACATTGGCACCTTCGAAGTTCCAAGTCAACAATACAATCTCGGTGTCCTCCTTTCACAACAAATCGCCAACCATCAATCCGTTCCACTTTCATCATATCTGCATACTCTTCCCGAATAGCCAACAAGTTTTCAACTCGCCAACTATGTTGTGATGTGAGACTCAAAGCATCTTCTCTCCTTTTAAAGAACCACCTTCCAAGCTTCTCCCGTATTAATTCAAGAAGGAATGGGATGGGGGATCCTCTGGCTGGCTTAAGTGCAGAGTTGATAGATTATGCGATGTTGCTTGTCTTTATGTTGTATCTATCACCTTGAAAGTGCACTCGTGACCATAATGAGACGTCAGCATCCTCCAAATATTTTGCAAGGTCTGGGTTTATACTCCGTATCTCATCCATGTAGCGATCAAAATCAAAGAGCGTATGTGCATAAGCAGCACCTTTGACCAAGTACAACATGTGCTTTCCCTTGAACTTTTGGACTATGTTCTGTTGTAGATGATATTAGCAAATTCCTCTCTTTTCCCAAGGGAAAACCTTCTCACACGCCTTCTTAGTGGATTTGTGCCTGTCAGAAACTATCACCAAAGCATACTGATCTGAAACACATCTCCTCAATTGGGTAAAAAACCATTCCCACGAATCATCATTCTCCCCATCGACAATCACAAAAGCCAAAGGAAAAATCTGAAAGTTACCATCTTGGGCAGCAGTAACTAGCATAACTCCTTCATACTTTCCACTTAGATGATGAGTGCCATCCACCACAAGAATCCCTAAGATAGTTGAACCCAGCTATCGAAGCTCCAAAAGATAGGAATAGATATTGAAATAAGTTCTGACCATCTTTCTCAAGACATGTGATTGTTCCCAGATTCGATTGCTTGATCTGACGCAAATAAGAAGGCAGATTCTCACATCCATCTTCTGCTGTTCCTCTCACCAACTCTTGGGCACATAGCAAAGCTCGGTACGAAGTGGTGTAACCCAGGTTCAGCCCAAACATGTTCTTCATCGAATCTTCGATATGCTTCGGTGTAATCTCATCTATAATCCCAACAAACTCAATAAACTGTCTAGCAACATATTCGAAGTATAATGTTTCCGCTGAGCCATTCGATCCCTACTGAACATGTATGTGTTTTCAAATATTTTGTCACCCAAAATGTCTTTGGTCCATGTTTCACAGTCGCTCTAATCTTCCAACCACATTCTTCAACACGACACTTAGCCACGTACAGAGTTTTCGTTGTCCTGTAAGCTGTGAATGTAAATTTACGTTTCACAGCCACCAACTTCAGCTTTGCAACAAGCTCAGCCTTACTAGCAAAACTCTGACCGATATATATATCTTCATTAAAAGACATCTATCTTCCTCCAGCACCAGCGTACTCTGCTTGTTGTCCATCATAAAACCCTTGATCATCAGAATCCTCATCTTTTAGTTTCCCATAATCACTGTAGTTTACAGCATCATCAGCATCAACATCAACATCAGTAGTTGCTTGAGCATCATCAACAGTTTCTTGAGCATCATCAGCAACATTCCAATCTTCATCCAACCCTTCGTCAATATCTTCATCAGCATAAATACTATCACCACCATCAGATACATCAGCATCGTCATCACCTCCAGCTTTTACTTGACACTGACTTAATATACAAAGGCGTACAATGTGGGTTTTACATAACTCAATCAAGTTTCGTACTTGTCTATTACTCGTGACATGCATAGGAGGAGTATCCGGACCCATCTGCTCTAAAAGTATGTCTGGTAATGAGTAAGTCAGCTCCACCATCTTGGTTTTCTTGTCCAGATCATAATCTTCTTGTGCCATTTCAAGAAGTTCACCATATGTTCAACCATCATGCACAAGGAACACTCTCCCTTTTTTCCGATTATCAACCACAAACTCCCACAAAGAGCCTTTCACCACCCATTCTCCGTATACAAAAGGTAACTGGACCATTACCATTACCTGCAAAAAAATACTTTTTACAAAATTAGCAAACAATAATTTCATGTTTGATAAAATTAAAAACATAGACTTCCTAAGATGTCTACACATATTAGCTAACTACATACTCAAACCAAAAAATTGATAGTTTCATAATTATAAAAGATTATCTTTTAAAATAGTTGAGGACCATTAGTATTAACTAATACACACTTTCAACCAAAAATTCTTGAAAATACATTATGAATAATACAAAAATTCACTTTTTATAGATTTTCTTGTGTAGACTTTCGGCTATGTCTACAAAATAATAGACTTTCTTATCAATTTACGGATGTAGACTGTCATGTAGGTCTACTGTTTAGGTTAGTTTTTGCAATTGCCAAATTCACGGGTTATTATCTGTATATAAAAAAAGTTGTGATTTTATACATGTAGACTTTTTTTTTTCAGTCTACGTTTTCAAAATGTTAGTTTTTGCAATTGACCAGAATTTACCCCAGATTTGACTTTGAAAAGTAGATTTCATATACAGTACATTTTTATTTTATTTTTTGGAACATGTTAGTTTTTGCAATTGACCAAATTTGATTTTCTACATATAGACTGAGACGAACGTCTACATATGTGTAGACGTCATATGAAGTCTACGCAAAAATCGGATGGGTTAGTTTTACATTTGACCAAAATAAAATAATAGACTTCATATGCAGTCTACTTTTTTTTTCTTGAGTCTAGTAGACCGAATAAGAAGTCTACACTTTTTTTCCATAATGATCAACTTTTTAACATTTTAGTCAAATACATAACTAACCTATTCAACATAGTCAAAGTTAGGGTCAAATGCAAAACTGACCTTGCGTAGACTTCACTTGCAATCTACACTTTGTAGACTGTTCGAGAAATATACTTTGAAAAGTCAAAAGTTCGGTCAAATACAAAACTAACCTCTTTATGTAGACTTCTTGGTAAGTCTGCACTTTTTTGTTTTTGTTATTAAAGGAAAAGACGTAGACTTCCAGGAAAGTCTTCTTTTAAAAAAAATTATTGTGGTCAATTGCAAAACTAACTTGTGTGTTGATTTGTAGACTGCAAGGTAAGTCTACACTTACACGTAGACATACAAAACAGTTTACTTTCGCGACACAGATTTAAAAAATGAAGAAAACTATGTAAATAGTTACCTTTTGCGGTGTAAAACTCGTTTCCACCCTTTTCCACCGTCCAAACTCCAAATATGAGCAAAAAGAAGGAACTTTGACGACCCAACAAGAGAATACACTCGAATATTTGAAGTTGTGCTTATGAAAATGAAAGGTATGAGAGTTTTTAGATGAAAATGGAGAGGAAATGAAGATTTGTTTATTTAGAAACACAAAAAAGTGGTTGAAAATTAAATTGTAAAGGGGTGATGAGCTCAAAAATGGTTGTTAAGGTGGTTGAAAAATTGATGATAATGGCATTGTTGTAAATAAGAAGAAATGTTTAGGATATTATAGGTTTTTTGACATTTTCAAAATTATTAAAAAATTAATTAATAATGATAACTTTGTAAATAATTTAAAAACATGGGGATGGATGGGAACTTTCAATGGTGAACTGTAATGACAAAAAAAAGGTTGGTTTTGGAATTGAATTGAATTTGTAGGTTGGTTTTGAAAGAAGCCCTTGTTTGTTTGGTTTCTAGATTTTAGAATTTGGTTTCTAGATTTTTGTTTTTGGGTTTTAGAATTTAGATTTTGATTTTTGGTTTTTGATTTTCCAATAGATTTTATTTTTTGAAAAAACTTGAATGGTGATTCTAGATTTTGGTTTTTAGTTTTTGGTTTTTATTTTTAAAATAATAAATGAAAAATGTTATTAATAATAAAATATTTATTCTAGAAATAACAAAATATAAATATTATAACTAAAAAACTCATAAGCTTCTCTTAAAATAAAAAACACCAAACACAGAATAATATAATTCTATGTTTAAACATAAACTTAAAAAATTAATTTTATGTTTAAAAATACATTTGTATATAGACATATATATATATATATAATTTATATTATAAACTTGTACATATAATATAAGCAGAGATTCGTGTATATATATATATATATTCATTAATGGTTAACTACAAAAAAACATTATTCTATGTGTATAATTTAACTATATATGCATTAATTTTATTTAAAATTTTAATTGTTGATAAATAATATTTACAAATTTAAATTAAAAATTAACAAATATTTCTAAACTTGGGTAAAATATAAGTCTACAATGTGGTATAGTAAACAATAATTGTTATATTCATACAAAATTCATGGTACAAAATTTTGATTAAAACATTAACAAATGTTTTACGTTTGTTTTGTGTCTTTTATAGAGTGATAAATGTAAGTCTTACATATTTATCTAAATTTATAAATATTTTTTAAATAAGAAAATATTTTTTGGTGTTTGCTCGTAACAAATTGTAACTTTGTAAGAAGAAACCAAGAAAAAATGGATTTTGGATTTTAGGAAGAAGAAAGTAAAAAAATCAAAAACTAGTTTCCCTAAAAAAATAGGAAATGTACTTTAGCAAAATCATGATTGGGTAAAAGATGAATTATGGAAAATCAAAAACCAAAACCTACTTTAGAAACTCAAAACAATCAATAACTTTGTATTTTTGTAGAAAGTACTACATTTAGTTAATAAATAACAAATAAATAAGATTTTTCATAAAGAGAAAATTATCATAAAAGTTTTTGTACATTAAATATCATTTAAACATAATGTGAAATAATTAGTTTTTGTATCATAATTAAATTTATATATTTTATAAATATATTAGCTAATTGTAAACAATTAATTATTAATTTCTATAAAGTAAAATTATTGAATAATGTATTTAATTATTAAACACACTAAAAATAACTAAAAATTATAAATAATAATAATATGTTTTATTAATACAATATATTGTATTAATATTGAAAAATAAAAAATAGCTATTCATGTTTTAAAAAATAAAAATAATTTATATACGAAATTTTATAATTAATTTCAAAATTTTAAGAATTTATTTTTTGTAAAATTATCAGATATTATATGATTATATTATAGAGAACGTAGCTTCCTATATATATATTCTTAGCTTTTTGTTAATATTAATATAACACGTATGAACATTGATTAAATGTATATGTCCAAAGTTAATGTATTTTTTAATAAATATTTTGTATTATGCATAACTAAATTTATTATTTATATTGTAGTAAATATATTAATTTCAAAAATTATCGAAAAATAATTGTAAATATAATTTTTACATATTTTTTAATAATTATTAGTTTTTTTTTTTCAAAAACATTTTTTCATCCAATAAAGATCTTATAACTAACAAACACACAGAAAATAATATTTATATAAGAAAAAATATTTCTATTGAAGTTAATCAAAATAGTTTATATAAGAAATTTTTCTAAGTAGTTTCAAAGTTTAAAATATTTTTATTTTTGTATACTTTTTTGATTAATATTTTACTATAGTATAAGTATTTTAATAAAATATAATAATTGAAAATAATTTCCTGTATTATTTTAAAATAATAATCACAGCAAAACAAAAAAAACCAAAATCAAAATATAATAATCAAAAACCTAAACCAAAAGATGAAAAAAGAAACAAAAACCTGACAAAAAAACAAAATCTAAAAACCAAAATCTAAAAATGAAAAAACTAAAACTAAAAACTACTAAAAAAATCATCATGTCTTTAAAGAAAATATCATTTTTATACAAAAATTCATAGTGGAAATATTATTACATGATTTATTAGGCAATCTCCGTTAATTAGAAGCAGTATTCTAAATTTATGCGATGTATTCTATGTATGAGGAATATGATATCTACTATTTTGTATATTCTTTGAATTTTGGTAGAATGCATCCTCTACGATTCTTTATTATTCTAAAGTTTTCATGAAAATGTAATCTATCAACAACAAAACGGAAGTTTTCATGAAAGTTTTCATGAAAATATACTATACGGAAGTTGATGAACAAATCACCGAGAATCTAGGGAAACAGTTGCCAAATATTTAAGAAACAAACTTAAAAAAATATAGGGATTTAACGAACTTCTACAAATCTTCTTTATTTCCTTTTCTACATCGAAATAGGGATTGTGTTCTGCTAGGGTATTATTTTAATCAGGTTTAGGGAAAATAGGGATTTCATCCGGGTCAGATCTATTTATTTAAGTCGGGTTTAGGGTATTGTTTTCGGGTAATGTGTTTAGGGTCTCAGCTTGGAGAAACAGGGATTTAATTTAATCATATATTATTTAATTCGGGTTTATGATGTCGTGTTTAGAGTATTATTTTAGTTAGGGTATTTCTGTTTCATATTTTGTTTCGGGTATAATTCATTTAGGGTATTCACAATTTTGAAACCTTCGTTTACAACTACTCATTTCAGTATATGTGCGCCAAAACCAGTACATTGATTCCGCAACGCAGTTGCAACCTCGTGAATATACAACTCTGGTACTCTTCTTTAGTAAAAGCTGTCCATACACGCATGGGACGTGTGTTTAAGGATTGTGCTGAGGTGAACTGCATGTGTGTTTAGTGTAGGAACTTTCACATTATCTCGGTATGTTTGAAGCTATTCTTCCCATAGATCCCACACGACAAGAATGGCAATAATAGCATCCTTGTTACTTTTCTTCACCAACAAGACAAAATAATGGCTACTATAAACATATATGAGAGATCTGCTGTAAAATGTATGCAAGAAGGAATGATTAAGGTTTTGAGAAACCTGAAAAGGTGTTGGAAAACCTTGTTCTTGCACAAGGAAAAAAAATCAGCATAAGAGTAAGAATAGCACTTCACTGCAGTTGACTGAATTTAAAGCACTAAGAGAAGGAAGTTCAACAAGAAAAAAAACCTCACGCCTGCAGCACTCTCTCGTATCCTTCATAGATATATTAATAGTATTAGGGCTTCTGCATCGTCTTGACGAAATCAAGCTGCTGCAGTTAAACACTCCCGATTTGAGCGTTTCGTTGTTCGGACTAATCTCCTTACCTCTCTTAGACAGGGCTGGGCACGAATACTCTTATTTACTTTATACCCTGATCCGTACTCGCCTCGTTTTTTTAAGTACTCGTCATTGCCAAGTCAAGTATCAAGTCGTTAAGTTTTGTTACTTGCAAGTATAAGGCAAGTAACAAATATCACAAAAAGTTAACGATTCGCCTTGATTACTCGTTACTTATTTTACGATTGAAAAATGATAACTAAACTATAAAAACCAAAGTCCTAAACTAACACTTCTTTGTTGTAAGAAGTAAACAATACTTTCATATCGAAATATATGTATTATATTCCTTTTTTCTTTTCTATATTAGGTGCAAATATTTTATTTGAAATAACTCTCGTATTTTTACCAAATCGAGTAAACAAAACGAAATTTCATAACCTTCTCTGATAGAATATTATCTATCAAGTAATTCTTAGAAACTTGGAAATATATCTAAATAATTTTTAAGTATTTATAAGTAGTAAGTAATCAAACAAGGGAAATTACTCGAAAGTAACATTTTTTGGACAAGTACTCGTTACTTATTTTTCGATTGAAAAATGATAACTAAACTATAAAAACCAAAGTCCTAAACTAACATTTCTTTGTTGTAAGAAGTAAACAATACTTTCATATCAAAATATATGTATTCTGTTCCTTTTTTCTTTTTTATATTAGGTGCAAATATTTTATTTGAAATAACTCTCATATTTTTATCAAATCGAGTAAATAAAACGAAATTTCATAACCTTCTCTGATAGAATAGTATCTATCAAGTAATCCTTAGAAACTTGAAAATATATCTAAATAATTCATAAGTATTTATAAGTAGTAAGTAATCGAATAAGGGACGTTACATGCATGCATGTTTTTTGGACAAGTACTTGAAATAACAAGTATTCGTTTCCGACAAGGCAAGTACAAGTCCAAAAATTCTTACTCGTTCAAGGCAAGACAAGTATCAAGTATACGTAAAAATGCAAGTACTCGCCTTGCGCCCACCCTACTCTCAGTAGAATGACCTTGGACTAGATCCCTGATTCAAATCTTACAATTATACACCATGCACTGTTCTGTAGGTGCTGCCGTCTTCTATGAGTAGCAAAGGACTCAAAACAAATGAATCCAAATGAATCTCAAGATTAATGCATTCTCTTGTTCAATCAAGTAGACTGGTGCCCAGTGCCAGCAGATACGACATGTAGTACCATAAAGAATATAGTTCTCTTTCACAGATCTCTTTTTACATAAATGCAGTCGCACTCTCTTGGAATTTCAGTAATTATTTTCGCATTCGAGAGTCAAGAGTCATGAACTCAGACTAGAAGGATCATTGTCTTATAAAATATCACCTTGTTCAATTGACCCATTAAATGTGAAAGTTGATAGACAGCTAACCTTATTTGCGTAAGTGATCGATCTCAGCCTTAGATAACGCTTTTCTCATCACATACATATTTCCAATTACTTTGGGTTTTTGAATTAAAATCTGGTTCAAACCAGATAAACAGCACAAAGCTTATCGTTTTTTTGTGCATGCTTTCAAATTGGATATATATGGTGTTTTCTTCTTGACATATTCTTCCACATGTATCAGACATATATCAATTATATTAAAATAGAAGTCATGACTTAATTCATATGTGATTTTTTAATTTGGACCACCCCTTAGAAAGTTGTTACAATTAATTGTATAATTATTTAAATTATTTGAATTATTCTAAGACAAACAAATCAAAATATTTACTCTGAAATTAAATCTGAATAAAATCTTTTCATATCTTCCACATGTTTCATTTTTTCATTAAAACAAACCTTTTAAATATTTAAGTAGTTTTGTTTTTATTAAAAATAAATGTATATTTCATATTTCACTTAAACAAAACTTTTAAATATTTAGTTAATGTCATGTTTATTTTAAAATTAATTTTATACCATTTTAACTAAAACATACTTTTAAAATATCTAACTAATTTTGTAATTATAACTAAAAACATGTACAGTTTTGTATTAATCTGCGATATTAATTTAATATAATACTTTTCGATAAATTTTTGATTTTTAACCAATAAAAATTTTCAGTTTAGAATTTTGTATCACATGATTTAAAATATGCTATCACTAAAAATTTAAAACAAATAAATTAAATTATTGCATGTGAACTATTCCCTCCATTTTATATTATTTGTCGTTTTAGATTTTATACACAGATTAAGAAAATATTTAATTTTGTATATTTTCAATATAAAAATATCATTCCCCATACATCTAACCATATTTCAACCAATAAAAAAATAATTTTCTCTACAACGACAAATTATTTGAAATGGAGAGAGTATAAAATTGTTGTGTTTTAAAATATTATATTAAATAATTAGTAATATGGTAATTATTACAATTAATCATATAAAACAAATAATTACAGTATGTGTGTAAAAACAAAATAATTAACCGCACGGTTGTGCCGGTCAAGATCTAGTTTATTTCCTTGAAAAAAGATATTTAAACTTTTAAGAAAATACCATATTCTTTTGTTTGACTTTGACTAGCATACATTTTAATTAATTGCTCTAATATTTTCTGTTATATATAGTTTTTACTTGTCACAAAACATTTTTAACTTTAGGACTTGAATCAAAATGACAGATAAGAGAAGAAAGCCTATCATGTGAGTTATCTCTCTATTTATTTCTCCATCTCTCTCAATAATCACCGATTAATAGAAAATTAAAAACAAAATCTAAGTTTCCTTTGACGTTACTGGTAGATCATTATCTTCTAATGAAGCTCATAATAATCTTACATTGTATTTGCATGATTTGAGGATCTAATTAGATTTTTTGTTTCTTCAGTCTTCAATTGACTCTAGAATTGAATGAATTTTATAAGTCTAGTTCATGACTCTGCAAAAGTACAGGATCTAGAAATATCATAAGATTCAAGGATTTTGTTATCTATCCACGATCTTATCTCTTAAGTGGAGCTAGTGACCCATGCATTATGTACATATTTTGATCTTCCAGTCTATAACAATTTATGGCTTTTAAAACGTAAAGATGATCTCCTTATTATATTATGATGATAGTATAGTTTTGTTTTTTTTTTTGTTAAATGCAGTTTGAATAAGTGTCGGTCCTAAGATATTTTGGGTCCATGAGACTAAAAATATTGGTCTTAAATATATGAAAAATTAAACTAAATTTTTTAAAATTATAACTAGTAATTACAGTATTCCTGAAACTTATAATAAATATATAAAATCTGAAAATTATCTTTCTAATTTATCTGATATAAAGAAGGAAAAATAATATTCAAACATTTATTATGTTATATGTTTGAAATAGGTCTTAAAATTCATTTTTTCCTGTTTTATGCAAACAACAAAAATAAAAAGGTAAACCAAAAAAACTATATAAATTGTAGGCCCCATTGCAGTGTTTCTTAGGAATGTGTTTAGTCCCGGGCCAAATTTGAATATGAATTATAACAATTCTGCAAAATAACCGGAAATAGGCGAATCGAATATGTAGGGGTTATAAGACATATTTGTCTTAGGGATGATTTTTCTTATGTCAGTCATTTATCTGGTTTTCCTGAAAGTGAAGAATCAAATATGATTTTTTTTATCTGATGCGTTTCAATGGAGTTTGTGGTCAATCTCTCTCTCTCTCTCTCTCTCTCTCTCTCTCTATATATATATATATATATATATATATATATATTGACGACGACTCTCTTAGATTATGACTTCCAGTTTGAGACATTTCTGTAATATAATGATAATTCTTGCATGTTTTGATTTTGTTGATCTAAATATCTATAGGTTCAACAGAGATGTCAACAACAACAATAGGCCTGAGAGAGAAAAGTTTTTCAGTTTGGCTGATTTTCCATTATGCCTCTTGGGAGTAATAATGTCACTTCTTTCGTTAAAAGATCAAATTCGTGCATCTACCGTCTGCAAGGCATGGCGTGAAGCCGCTAAATCTGTTACTGTTGTTCATAAGTATCAATGGTTTGTCTCCATTCCTACATGGGGAAACTCTATTGATCTTTTGGATCCGTTGCAGGGGAAGAAGTACACAATGAATCTGCCTGAGAAAGGTGTAACGGATGTTTCTTACTCAAAAGACGGCTGGTTGCTTATGCGCAGATCATGCTTTGTGCAATTCTTCTTCTTCAACCCCTACTCTCGGGAGCTTATAAGCTTGCCAGACTATGAATTGCCATATCAGGCAATTGCTTTCTCTTCCGCCCCTACATCTGAAACTTGTACTTTGGTCACGTTAAATCCTATTTCAGAATATATTGTGGCCATCAGCACTTGCTATCCTGGATCAGCTGAGTGGATAACTACAGAGTTCCATTGCTCTCTTCCTTTTGACCTCATCAATATCCATAGCAACCTTGTCTTTGCTAATGATCGCTTCTACTGCTTCACCTCGGGAGGTGTTTTATTTGAATTTGATCCAGCTTCTCGTACATTGAATCATCAAGCATGGGATGATGTTAGATTCCCGGAAATTCATAACAATGAACGGTCGTATCTTCCTAAGGAACTTTACTTGATGGAGCAGAAAGGAGAGCTAATTCTCATGTATACATATGGCATTGAGAAACCAATGGTGTATAAGTTAGTCTCTTCAAAATGGGAGGAGATGAGTAGTACCCTAGACGGCTTGACAATCTTTGCAAGTCTCTCGTGCTCGGAGACCAGAAAGGATGTTTTAGGGATGAAGAACAGCGTGTACTTCCCAAATTATGGCTTACGTAACAACAAGCAATGTGTATCCTACTCATATGACGATGCCAGGTACTATCCGGGTCAGCCGAAACGACTATGGTCTGTTGATAGTCTTTGGATCGACCCACCACCATTTCTAAGGTAACTTGAGTTCGCTTTGAGGGTTTGTTTATATTTTTATATATGCATTAATGTCACATCTGGCAAAACTTGTAACTTCAGTTTCAAACTTTGAGATTATGCTAAATTTATTATTATGGTTTAAACTTTCAGATTATTTTTGCATATGTTTGATTTGTTTTAACTTTTATTTTTTGTTGAATGGAGATCCACTAACAAAGTTGTCATCATCTAAATTCAAAGAAAATGAACACACAATTCTGAGATGTTTGTATATAATAATCTTTAGGGTTTAGGGTAGCATTTTAAAAAATAGTTGTGAATTAGGTACCACATAAGTTTTATTGGAGGTCAACTTCATTTTAGAACCAAAATCAGAATCAGAAGTTTTTAAAAATTCGAATCAATTGCTTCCAAAAGACATCTTAATTAATTGAAAACTTTTGTGTTCTGTTTTTGAAATATATTATTTTTGTAAGTGAATAATTTTTTATACTTCTTATTTTAAAAAGTCTGAAAATTAATTTGATTAGTTGAGTAATATTATTTGAAAAATTTGAGCCTGTCTATCATCATTTTCCAATAGATAATTTAATGTGTTTTTTTTTTCAAAAAATATATTCTTTCGTAAATAAATAGAAAAAAATATCTTTAGCACTTATTTTAAGACGTTTGAAAACTACTTTGATTAGTTGAGTAAATATTATTTCAAAAAAGCGAGCCTGTTTATCATTATTTTCCGAGAGAGAGTTTGATGTGGGTTTTTTCCCACAAATCGTTATTACAGGAACCCTTTGAAAGCTTGATGACGATAAGTGTGTATCCAGACAAAAATTACTAAGACAGTAGTCTGTTTCCTTTTTCAATAAGCTCTTCACCAGGCACTCATTGTCACTTTTGAAAATCACATTGGAGAAACCCAAAAATCGAGCACTATGGATTGCCACAGCATAGCCTTGCCTTCAGCTTTCAACACTGATCGAGCCACTCCTAAATTTGCTGAACCCAGTATCGTGCTACCCCATTAGAGTCACGTACTAACCAACCACCGTTGACTTGTCTTATAACCTGATCATAGGAAGCGTCAACATTACATTTGAAAAACCCATAAGGAGGACGTAGTCCAGACTTGCATTCGTTTTGTTTGGGTTTGAATAAATCGGATTCCATTCTGATCCAAACTAAGATTATTTGTAGCCTCCAACCATACCGTGACATCTGCTGAGACTCCACTCACAACTCTGGAAGATATGCATCGATTTTTCTTGAAGAAAAGGATATTTCTTACTTCCAGATTCTCCATAAAATCCAAAAGGGGAGAAGTCGATCATGCAAAGAGATACCAGGGACATTTTGAGAATTCAAAATAGCCCATAAATTAACTTCCACAAAATGAGAAGGAAAGGTAAGCTTTCGTACTGAAATTCCAGACAGTCTCCAAATTTCCATAGATTGGCTGCTGCAATTAAACACTAGTACTCGGATTCAATGGAGGTCTGCGTGGTCTCGACGCGTAGGCGCAGCTAATCCCCACTAGATACCTGATTCAAATCTTAGTATTATACACCATGCACTGTTCTGGCCTTCTGGATGTGCTGCTATCTTCTATCAGTAGCAAAGGACTTGAAACAGATGAATTCAAATGTATCCCAAGATCAAGGTTCAATCAAACAACATGTAGTACCATAAAGAAAATAGTGCTCTTTCACAGATCTCTTTTTACATAAATGCAGTCACTCTCTTGGTATTTCAATAATTATTTCCACATTCAAGAGTCAAGAGTCATGAACTCAGACAAGAAGGATCATTTTCTTATAAAATATCACCTAGTCCAATTGACCCATAAAAAGTGAAAGTTGATAGGATTTTCTAGACAGCTAACCTTATTTGCCTAAGTGATAGATCTCCCTTAGATAATGTTTTTGTCATCACACACATGTTTCCAAATATTTTTGGCTTTTTGAATTAAAATCTGGTTCAAACCAGATAAACCGCACAAAGCTTATCGTTGTTATGCATGCTTTCAGTTTGGATATATATGGTGTTTTCCTTGACGTATTCTTCCACCTGTTTCAGACATATATTTCTTTCCTTCAAAAAGATATTTTAACTTTAAAGAAAATACAATATTCTTTTGTTTGACTAGCATACAGTTTCAGATATTTAATTAATTGCTCTAATATTTTCTGTTATATATAGTTTTTACTTTTCAAAAAATATATTTAACTTTTGGACTTGAATCAAAATGACAGATAAGAGAAGATAGCATATCATGTGAATTATCTCTCTATCTCTCTCAATAATCACCGATTTAAAGAAAATTAAAAACAAATCTAAGGTTCCTTTGACGTTATTAGTAGATCATTATCTTCTAATGAAGCTTATAATAATCTCACATAGTATTTGCATGATTTGAGGATTTTATTAGATTTTTTTCGGTCGTTCAATTGACTCGAATTCTAGTTGACGACTCTGCCAACACTACAAGAAAACACGCGGATTTCCGACGGAGGTTCCGACGGAAGGAAAGGTCGTCGGAAATTTGTGACGGATTTCCGACCAATTTCCGACGAAACAGAAAATATTGCTGTCGTCGGAATTCCGTCGGAATATTCCGACGGATTTCCGACAAAACGTGGTTCGTCGGAATATTCCGACGGAATTCCGACGATATTCCGATGAAAAATATAACCGTTAGGGTCGTCGGTATTCCGTCGGAATATTCCGACGAAATTCCGACGAACCTTGTGACCGTTTTTTATAGCCGTTTGAGATTGGAAAATACCGACGGAATTCCGACGATCAACATTATGTCCGTCGGAATTCCGTCAAAAAGTCGTCGGAAAGCCGTAAGCAATTTCCTATAAAAGCAACCCCTCCTCATTCAACTCATTCACTCCTCATTCTCTCCTCATTCTCTTTAATCATAACAATTCCGTAATAATCATGTCTTCAAGAGCTTATTTTCGTTCGTGGATGGATAAACCTCATTTGGATCCCAACACCAATTTGCTTACGGATGAATACTTTCAAGGGATTGGAGAATTCATGAGGCTTGTTCAACAGCAACCGGATGCAAAAAGTGGTATGTTAAGATGTCCCTGCTCTACTTGCAATAATAATAAGGTTATAAAAGAATTTGATGTTTGGACTCATTTGTATATGAAAGGGTTTTCACGTAATTATAAAGTTTGGTACCTTCATGGAGAAACTGGTTATGAATATGGTAGTACTAGCGAACCTCAGCCTGTTAGCGAACCTCAGCCTGATATTAGGTTAGAAGAATCTAGAATGGATATAGATTATGGTGTAGGTACTGAGCAGATGGTACATGATCATTATAGAGGGGAAGAACCAAATCCCGAATCTAGGAGATTTTTTGACATGTTGGATGCAGGAAAACAGCCTTTGTATCCAAATTGTAGAGATGGTCATTCAGTCTTATCATCTGCAACAAGATTAATGGGTATTAAGACAGACTATAATTTGGCTGAAGAATGTATGGATGCGATTACTGATTTTGTCAAAGGTATTCTACCTGAGGATAATCTTGCACCGGGTTCATACTACGAGGTTCAGAAACTTGTTGCCGGTCTTCAACTACCGTACGAAGTGATAGATGTATGTATTGACAACTGCATGATCTACTGGAAAGAGGATGAGACACGAAATGTATGCAGATTTTGTGGTAAACCTCGTTATCAGGAGACGAGGGGAAGAGTTCCGATCCCGTTCAAAAGAATGTGGTATTTGCCTTTGACGGAAAGATTGAAGAGGTTGTATCAGTGTGAGCGCACAGCAAAAGCAATGAGGTGGCATGCAGAGCATTCCACAAATGGTGAGATTAGACATCCTTCAGATGCGAAGGCTTGGAAACATTTCCAGTCAACATATCCAGAATTTGCGGAAGAGAGAAGAAATGTTTATCTTGGATTATCTACTGATGGTTTCAGCCCATTTGGAAAGCATGGAAGACAGTATTCTCTATGGCCAGTTATTGTGACACCGTACAACTTACCGCCGAGCTTGTGCATGCGACGAGAGTTTTTGTTCCTCTCAATTCTCGTCCCCGGGCCCGATCATCCTAGAAGATCACTAGATGTGTTTCTTCAACCACTGATATATGAGTTGCAACAACTATGGGCACATGGTTTTGAGACATACGATGTTTCGTGCAAAGAAAACTTTCAGATGCGGGCAGTACTTATGTGGACAATAAGTGACTTTCCAGCATATGGTATGTTATCTGGATGGACAACACATGGGAGGCTATCATGTCCATATTGTCAAGATGACACAGATGCTTTCCAACTAAAGAACGGAAGGAAAACGTGTTGGTTTGACTGCCACAGACGATTTCTACCACCTGATCATCCATACCGCAGGAGTAAGACTTCGTTTAGGAAGAACAAGCAGGTGTTTGATGGTCCACCTGAGGAAGTTAGTGGGAAAGATTTGTTGAAACAGTTTAGGGATTTTGGTGCAGAAAGGACGGCAGATGTAGGTGGACATGAAAACATTCGAGTTAATGCGGTTGGAGAGCTACATAACTGGCACAAAAAGAGTATTTTCTGGGATCTGCCATATTGGAAGAGTCATCTATTGCGGCATAATTTAGATGTCATGCATATTGAGAAGAACTTCTTCGACAATCTGATGAACACAGTCCTTAACATCCAAGGTAAAACAAAGGATAATTTGAAGTCAAGGTTGGATTTAGTCGATATCTGTGATCGTTCTGAACTTCATGTTGATGAGAACGGTACGGCCCCTTTTCCCATTTATCGGTTGGATGGTGCGGGCAAAGAAGAGTTCTTTGATTGGATTACAGATAAAGTAAAATTTCCTGACGGATATGCATCAAATTTGGGGAACTGCGTCGATAGAAGCGAAGGAAAGTTTACTGGATTGAAGAGTCATGATTGTCATGTAATTATGCAACGCCTCCTTCCGTTTGCTTTTTCAGCATTATTGCCACGTAATGTTCATGAAGCAATTGCAGGTATCTTATATTTTTATAATTTACTTTATTTTTATATTTAACAATTATGCTTATATAAACTTAATACTTATGAAAATTTTTGTCTTTTATCTATGTAGGGATAAGTGTTTTCTTTCGCGACTTGTGCAGCAGAGTATTGACTGAAGAGGGTATTGATAATTTGAAGAGAAAAGCACCAGTCAGCATGTGCAACCTCGAGAAGATATTCCCTCCATCATTCTTTGATGTAATGGAACATCTTGCTATTCATCTCGCAAGAGAATTGGAACTTGGTGGTCCTGTGCAGTACAGATGGATGTATATTTTTGAGCGTTATATGTATCATCTGAAGAAGATGGTCAAAAATCAAAGCAGGGTGGAAGGATCGATAGTGGCACAGGTGATCAATGAAGAAACTGCAATCTTTGCTGAAAATTATTTTCCACCAGAAGTGCATACAAAACACCGAAGACCTGCTCGGCATGATGACAGAGGGGAGAGAGCAACATATCATGTTACTGTCCCAAGCATGTTCACGGAAATAGGACGACTTAGTGGAAAATTCACGAAGCGGAGACTTACAGACACTGAGCACGCTCATTTGCAAACATATTTGCTCACCAACTGTGAAGATGTTCTACAATATGAGAGGTAAAAATATTTATTCGTTTACATTGTTAGATTATAATATTCAATAAATTTATTTCATATTGATAATTTTTTTGTATATAGTGTATATATGGCGGAGTTGCGTATGACTCACAGGCATGCGACAGAAGATGAGCTTCAACAACTTAGAGATAACGGATTTGCTGCGTGGCTTCGTAGTTATGTAAGTCATATATCGTTTAATATAAACTAATTAACTTTTCACTCATATATATATGTTTAATTCTAATTTACAGGTGAATGATGGTTTGGCCAGAGGTTTTGTGTTCGATGATTGGATACGCGAATTTGTGCAGGGACCAAACTATGTGGTCAAATCATATCCAAAATTTTGTATGCGAGGATATGCATTCACAAGGAAAGGTCATTCGAAGACAACATATGATGCTGGTGTTTCATCTTCTTCCGGTGACGATGTCTACTACGGCAACATAAAAGAAATATTGGAAACTCAATTTCCTGGAATGGTTGGCTTGCGTTGTGTAGTATTCTATTGTGATTGGTATGACACCACCCCAGATAGAGGAGTGAAGATTGATGCGTTTGGTGTTACATCGGTTCATTCGCGGCGGAAACTTCAATATTATGATCCCTTCATTCTTGGTTCGCAAGCTGATCAGGTATGATATCTATTCATAATATAATTAATTAATGTTATATATATTTTTTTTATGTACTAAAACTTGCATAATTATAATTGATATGTATAGGTGTGCTACATCAGTTACCCTCGGGTGACGTACAGAGACGATCCATGGGTCACTGTAACGCAAATCAACCCAAGAGGACGAGTCGATGGAACTGTTGATGATGATGAACCAATGCAACCAGAGTCTACCAGCAACGCCCAGGCAGTTGAAGATTTGGCAGAAGTTGAACTCGTTGAGAATTTATCTGAGTTTGGACTTGATGCAGTTGTACATTCGGAGCCAGAAGCTGAAGTTGGGGAGTTTGATGAAGACTCAGAAGATTCTGAGTAGTTTTTTTTTTTTTTTTTTTTTTCTTGTCCGTCGGAATTCCCTCACAAATTTCTGACGACATACCGACGACATAAGGTTTCAATAAAGTTTCGTAAGGTCGTCGGTAATTCGTCGGAAAAAACCGACGACATTCCGACGAACCATCCAAGTTCGTCGGAATGTCGTCGGTTTTTTCCGACGAATTACCGACGACATAAGGTTTCAATTAGAAATATATGTCGTCGGTAATTCGTCGGAAAAAACCGACGACATTCCGACGAACTTGGATGGTTCGTCGGAATGTCGTCGGTTTTTTCCGACGAATTACCGACGACATATATTTCTAACAAAAATATCAAACATCAAAATCTATAAATTTAGATATTAGATCATAAAAAATAACACAAACACAGTGTTTAGTATAATATTAGATCATAACCGTTCAAATATAACAACTCATTAAAACATTTATGTATGCATATCATTGTTTTCATAACATCTCATCTTAACATTCATATATTTATACAATCATATTCATATAATCTTACACTACAAAAATGTTTTTGTATAAAAATATGGTATGAAAACATTTTTTTTGTTAAATCTTTATGCAAATACTATATATATTATCAAATATTTGGATTTTGCATTTACAAATTTGTAATCAACCCCTAAACACTAAATCGTCGGAATTCCGTCACAATATTCCGTCAATATTCCGTCGGAAATTTCTGACGGACCCATGTTCCGTCGGAATATCTAATTTACCCGGGAAAACCAAACCGCTTGAAATTTTTCGCAAACCGCTATTCGGTTTATATTAATGGATTCCGACGGAATAGTGACGAACCTAGTTCGTCGGAATCCTTAAATTAAGTACACAAACCCTTCTTCTTCTTTCTCTCCGCCGTTCTCTCTATCTCTCTCGTTTCTCTCCGCCGTTTGCTCTCTCCCTCACCGCCTCTCTCTCTCGTTTCTCTCTCTCTCTCACCGGCGAGCATCTCTCTCACCGCCCCTCTCTCTCACCGGCCCTCTCTCACCGCCCCTCTCTCACCGTGCCTCTCTCTCACCGGCCCTCTCTCTCACCGCCCCTCTCTCTCACCGCCGTTTGCTCTCTCCCTCACCGCCTCTCTCTCTCCTTTCCAAATCATGTAAGTTTCAACCTCCTCCTTGTTCTATCTCAATTTTCTAGGGTTTTGGAAGTTAGATCTATGATTTTAGGTTGATTTGGATAGTTTAGGATGAATAAGTTAGGATTATTGTTTGGGTTTTGTGTTTTGGTTGAAATTCAAAACGTTTTTGAAGTTTTAAAACGATTTTTGATTTTTAAAACGTTTTTATGAATTTTATAAACGTTTCCATGAATTTTAAAAACGTTTTGATGATTTTTAAAAACGTTTTTATGATTTTTAAAAACGTTTTTGATTTTTAAAAACGTTTTTATGATTTTTATAAACGTTTTTTGATTTTTAAAAACGTTTATATGATTTTTATAAACGTTTTTTGATTTTTAAAAACGTTTTTATGATTTTTATAAACGTTTTTTGATTTTTAAAAACGTTTTTAGGATTTTTATAAACGTTTTTTGATTTTTAAAAACGTTTTTATGATTTTTATAAACGTTTTTTGATTTTTAAAAACGTTTTTATGATTTTTATAAACGTTTTTTGATTTTTAAAAACGTTTTTAGGATTTTTATAAACGTTTTTTGATTTTTAAAAACGTTTTTATGATTTTTATAAACGTTTTGATGATTTTTAAAAACGTTTTTATGAATTTTCAAACGTTTTTTGATTTTTATAAACATTTTTTTATTTTTGAAAACGTTACTATAAATTATGTATAATAAAACGTTTTTTTTTTTTTTTAAGGTCGGACGATGTCCCCCGCGCCCCTACTCGTTTGCGACGGAGTTCCGGGAGCAGTTCCCGTGTATCCCGTGGATCGGTATCGTCCCAGGAACAAAACTCCGTACTTGCCTATATTCCCGCTCCAGCTCCCGTTCCCGTTCCACCTCCCGCTCCAGCTCCCGCTGCTCCTCCCGCTGGAGTCATGCCAGTTGAACTATTGGTTCAACAACCAGGTCGAGAGCATCTCCCGGTTCTCCAACAATACCCACGACGAGGACAAAGCACTTGGTTAGTATTTTTTTTATTTGTAGTACTATGTTTTTTTCCCATTAATTATCTTGCTAACTTGTATTTTTTTAAAAGGTTCACCAAGTCGAGGAATGGCATTAGCAGATGCATCAACCAGATGATGTATTCCATGCTCCATTATGGATATCCGAAGTGGAGTGTGATCCCTCAGGACGAACGAGAGTTGTGGTTTCGTCAGTTTGCGGTATAGTAATTCTTCAATTTTTTTAAAAAGTATTTACATTTTTTTAAAAATATCTACTTATTAAATGTTATGTTTTTGTAGCAAGAGTTCAACTGGCATCCCGATCTTACGGAAACAGTCCGTAAGAAATTCAACGAGAAGGCCATGGACTCTTATACGAAGCAGATTAACGCGTGGAAGACAGTTTGGCAGAAGAACAAGAGGCCACGGTACCTCAACGGGACGGTGTGGGACCAGCTGATAGCTCATTGGGAGAAGGAGGAAACTGCCGAGACGTCTACTAGGAACTCCAAGAACCGGAGGAGCGATCGTGGCGGGAAAGGTATGTATGTGCATAACCTCGGCGCCTGCTCCATGTCTACTAAGGAGGATGATCTTGTAAGTTTTTTTTTTTTAATTATTTTTCTTTATATTTATTTAAATAAATATTTATATATTCTTGTCTAATTAATATTGGTGGTTTTTCAGGTCGAAGCAAATGACGGTAATCCCGTTGATTGTCTCCAACTCATTAAGGCGGCTCACACTAACAAGAAGACGGGCCAGATTCAGGACGCCGTGATCAGAGAAGTCGTTGATTTGGTGCAAACTGAAATGGTTTCTCAATCTGATGACGGCGGCGATTCTACGGGAGCTTCAACAAACCTGTCCCAAATGCAAATAAATGAGATGGTCGAAAAGGTAATTTTCTAATTCAAAATTTTTTTATTATAATGTCATTAGTAATTTTACTATTTACTAACTTTAAATATTTTGTAGGCGGTTCCTAAAAGGAAAGGAGGCCGTTTAGTTGGGTTGGCCCGCCGTGCTTCTTCATATCCGACATCTTCTTCGCAAGCTCCGTATGCCGATCCCATGATCATCGAGGAGCTACATGACAAAGATGAACGGATTGGGGTATTGGAGGAGCAAAACTCCACTATCATTTCTGAGAATGCCACTATCCGTTCGGAGAATGCCACAATCCTTGCCGAGCTCGCAACTCAAAAGAAGTTCAACGAGGAGATAATGCAGAAGCTGAACCAGTTGATGGCTTCGACCTCGACTTCTTAGTTTTTCTTCGGCATTTTAAAACTTTATGAATATTTTTATTTTTATTTCGGTTTGTAAACTTTCTGAATGTTTTTTTTTTCTATTTCGGTTTGTATGAATTTAAATTCTATAATATTATTAGTTTTAAATTTCAGATTTTATTTATTAATTAATTAATTTTAAAATTTAAAAATAATATATAAAAGCAATATTAATTTGTATAAAAACCCTTAATTCCGACGAACATAGGGCGTCGGTATATACCGACGGACAAAGTTCCTCGGTAAATACCGACGGACAGTGTTCCTCGGTAAATACCGACGGACAGAGTTCGTCGGTAATTACCGACGGACCTTGTTCGTCGGAAAATACCGACGGATGTACGGTCGTCGGTATTTTCCGACGAACTAGGTCCGTCGATAATTACCGACGCCCCTTGTTCCTCGGAATTATGGGTTTTCCGATGAACTCTTGTCTCCTGTGGCCGCATCGGTTTATCGTCGGAAGTTCGTCAGTATGTCGTTTCTCGGTGTTCGTCCGAATTCCGTCGAAATTCTTTGACGGAATTCCGACGAAACTTTTTTTTCCGACGAAAGCATACCGACGAACCGGTTCGTCAGAAATTCGTCGGTATTGTCCGATTCCGACGAATTTCTGACGATTTCGGCCATCAGAATCCCCCTGTTTTCTTGTAGTGCAAGTACATGATCTTGAGATATCACAAGATTCAAGGATTTTGTGATCTATTAACTATATATCTCTTAAGTAGAGTTCGTGACCCATGAATTATGTACAGATTTGATCTTCAAGTTTGAAACAATTTATGGCTTTTAAAACGTAAAAACGATCTCTATATTAGATTATGATGATAATATAGTTTTTTTATCTCTTCTGTTAAATGCGGGATGAATCAATGTCGGTCCTAAGATATCTCGGGTCCAATACGAAACTAAAAATATAGGTCTTAGTTAAACTAAAAATTTAAAATTTAGAACTAATAATTACAGTATCCCTGAAACTTATAAATATAATCATTTCTGAAAATTATCTCTCTATTTTAACTGATATAAAGAAGGAAAAATAATAATCAAACATTTATTATGTTATATGTTTGAAATAGGTCTTAAAACTCATTTTTCTGTTTTATGCAAACAACAAAAATAAAAAGGGAAACCAAAAAAAACTATATAAACTGTAGGCCCCATTGCAATGTTTCTTAGGAATGTGTTCAGACCCTGACCTCGTTTGAATGTGAATTATAACAATTCTGCAAAATAACCGGAAATAAGAGATTCAGAATATGTAGGGATGTCTTAGTGATGATTTTTTTGCCAGTCATTTATCTGGTTTTCCTGAAACATATATATATATATCGCATTCGGTGAAGAACTGGGGGGGGGGGGGGTTAGGAGGTTCTGGGATTTTGCTGTTATTCAATCATTGATTTTAAAAGTTTTTTTCAAATCAAGTGTTATTCAATATGAGATTTATGTAAAGTTATTGAAACTCATTTGCAATCCCATGTTATTCAATTAGCAATAAAAACTATACCAAATCAAACTGTTAGCAATATTTAGTAAGAAAATGTTTTAGTAGAGATTTTAGAAGACTTCACGTCATTTTTAGTTAAAAAAAGTTCTTGCAGAATAACAGCTCCATCAATGTTATTTGAAGATAGTTTAAATTAAATAAATTTAAAAAATGATAAACAGATAATCAACACAGATTTGCATCAATCCCTATCTCTTTCCCTGAAACGCCGACTGAACAGTCGAGAGATGAAGAGGAGAACCAGTTAGTGAACATCCACAACATGAGAATCTTGATGAAGATGATGTTCTCTGCTGCGGACTCTCATCAGAGCATATTGGCTTCGTTATCAAGCCGTTTGTGTTCTCAAAGAATCTCTGAGTATGTGAATGTTCTGAAAGAATCTCTGAGTTGTAATCCATGTTGTCGATTAAGTTCTATGGATTCTTTGATAAACCTCTTGGAAAATATTTGGAAGATGACCTTTCCGATCTTTATCTTTATTAAATGCCATGGAACAAGAAGTTTAAAGTTTCTCCCATATGTGTACAGACTTCAAATTGTAAAACATGCAAGGAGCTGGTTAATGCTCACAACCTGGAGCCTCTGGACTGCAGAGTCGCATAAAAGGAATATAAGATCAACTCGTGAAGGAAAAACATGAATACGATGTGAACATCACTTCTGAAAATCTTGTTGATGATGCTTTTTGAATTTGTATTTGATGGAATCTTTCAACTTGAACAGGATGCTCTGCAACCTATTTTTGAGGAGAGTCTTCAAAATCAAGGGAGTTTGGATATTCTAGAACTGAATAGACTAAGACGGGCACTCAGGGTTGGTTCTAATGCTTGGGATCATCAGCTTTACTTGTTAAACTCAAATCAAAAAAGCAATGGGTCTCAAGCTAGTGTTGGCAATGGTTCTAGCCTTCTAGGTGTCCAGAGATACATAAACCTCCAAAGACTGCAGGAAAGTCCAGATGAAGGGAAAGGAAAATCTCACTCTGAAGAAGCTAATGGTGATAACATAGATCTAGATAAATGCTCTCCTCTGGCTCTTCTCTCTCGGGCATCAAATATTTTACACAAATGACATCTAAGATGATGCATCAAAGACAAAGATGTTTAATAGATGTAGAGATAACAATCTTGTCAGAGTTCTGTTTTGTATATTCAAGCTTACGTTATATATTATTATTTAGCTAGATAGAGAAGACATTTTTATCTTAAAAGAATAGACTAGAAGTTGTTACACACAAGTTGAAGCACATCCGTTTCCTAGTGGCAATTTAAGTAACTAGAAGATGCAAGAAACGTGGCTTGAGAAACGGATAATGTCTTTGTTTGTTTGTCTACAACAGAGAAAAAGATAGCCTAAAAAGAATTGATCATCTCTTGTACTTTAACAACACAAGTCTTTTTGTGGATTGTCATAAAGTTTTGGACCAA
The DNA here is from genome assembly GCA_018703725.1 of Brassica juncea. Taxonomy (NCBI): domain Eukaryota; kingdom Viridiplantae; phylum Streptophyta; class Magnoliopsida; order Brassicales; family Brassicaceae; genus Brassica; species Brassica juncea. The sequence continues at coordinate 47,943,896 of CM031942.1, read as the reverse complement.
AGCTTTGTTTTGATTGTTTTTACCTTTGAGATAACTAAACCTTTTCACCAAGTTCCATTTAGAAAGTACGTATCCTGTGATGGCAAGACCAAGGGAAGCATGTATTGTATCAGCTCTGTTGACGTTTTTGAGAATTGGTTTGCTCAACACAAGAAGAAGCTTTACATCGTCGTTTTTTATAGAAGCTAAAACCTTATGTTTGAGGTTTCTGCCAACTGATGTTTGAGGTAGCTTCTTGTTCTTTACAGAAGCTAAAACGTGTTACTACTTTACAGAAGTAGAAAGAAAAGCTTCGTAGAAATATGATTTTCTGATACTGGTGGCCAAGTACCCTATTATCATTTCAAATCTCCTAAACAATTCTAAAATTTTCAAAAAATATCTTACTAAATAACCTATAACTTTTATTTTATTTTAACTTTTTTACTAAAATCACTCAGACAATTTTAAAATTCACCTAAATCCCGCCAAAATTACAAAATCCCAAAATCTCCTAAAACCCTTAATTCAATACACCTCCTAAATATGATTTTTTTTATCTGATGTGTTTCAATGGAGTTTGTGGTCAATCTTTACCTTTAAAATTATAACTTTCCAATATGAAACATTTAGGTCTATCTCTCTTCTCTTTTTATATTGACAACGAGTACTCTCTTAGATTATGACTTCCAGTTTGAGACATTTTTGTAATATAATAATAATCCTTGAATGTTTCAATTTTCTTGATCTAACTATCTATAAGTCCAAACAGAGATGTCAACAACAACAACAATACGCCTGAGAGAGAAAAGTTTTTTGAGTTTGGCTTGACAATCTTTGCAAGTCTCTGGTGCTCGGAGACCAGAATGGATGTTTTAGGGAGGAAGAACAGCGTGTACTTCCCAAAGTATGGCTTACGTAACAACATGCAATGTGTATCCTACTCATATGATGATGCCAGGTGCTATCCGGGCCAGCTCCCGAAACGACTATGCTCTGTTGAGTCTTTGGATCGACCCACCACAATTTCTAAGATAACTTGAATGTCTTTGAGGGTTTATTTATATTTTATATATGCATTAATCGTTGCATCTGACAAAACTTGTAGACTTGAGTTTCAAACTTTGAGAATGTGCGAAAATTATTATTATGGTTTAAACTTTCAGATTATTATTATTACTAGGTGACGATCCGCGCCTTACGCGGACTGAAGTACTTTATAAAAGTATATGTTATATATATACATGAATAAGCGTTTGGATTCCATTCGGGTTCGATTCAGATTTATTTGGTTTTTGGGTTTTTGGGGTCAAAGATTTCATCCTCATTCAGTATTTCTAAATTTCAATTCGGATTTGGTTCGCATCTTTGTGGGTTCGATTCAGGTTTTGATAACCCTTTTTAATTATTTTTAAAAAAATTAAAAATCGTCTTATACATTAAATTTCTCAAAATATATAAACAAAATAATGTTACATATATACTTGAATAACATATTTCATAATACCTAAACTTAGTATATATATATATATATATATATTGATTTGGTTTGAATATTTGGATAAATAATGAATAGATATTTTAAGTTTTTGGTGTTTTGAGTATACTTTAATTTAGCTATTTTGGACATTTATTTTTGAATATTTGTATATATTTTTAAGTATTTAGGAAAAATTAAAAGTATCTTACATATCTTGGATGTTTTTAATATACATTAAATCTAAAAATAATTAATATATTTTGGTATATAAATCTATTTCAGATATATTTGGTTACCCAAAATATTTCAGTTTGGATTGGATTTGGTTTCGGTTCTCTAAATAATAAATTTTTTAACCTGTTTAGATATTTAATCAGTTTCGGTTTTGATTTAGTACTATTTTCAGATTGTGTTCTGTTCGTTTTTTTGGATATGGGGTTTTTTTCAGCCCTGCATACGTAAATGTATTTACATATAAAATACATTTATTTCCTACGAAGTATATATATATATATATATAAATAAGACACCGTAAAAAATTTGTAAAAAGGGTTTAATTAAGACACCATAATTTATTTCAAATTATATACCTAAATTTTGTGTACAGTCGGATATAAAATTTAAAATTCGGTAATATATCTAACATTAAATGTATTACAATATTTGAGAAAGATAAATATTGGTATTTCCATTTTTTAAGTTTCATTAAGTTTGATAATTAATTGTAGACACCAATTGCCATTATGCATATAAGACTATGTACATTGGTTGGATTGTTTCAACACCCTATTTTACACTTTTACTTTAACACCTCATCTTCTCTTTCTTCCACATATACATTTACTATTTATATTTCATAATAATTTTATTTTTATTTTTAAATCAACACCTTATCTATTTATTTTTATTTAATATTTCATATGATGATTTTGTCACTAAATAATAACAGTTAAAACATAACAATTTTTAAAAATAAAAATAAAATAATTAGGAAAAATAGTTAGAGTCAAAATTTTATGAAATAATTAATAAAAATATAACAGAATTTGGTTAAAAATGTTTTAAATTTATGTTAAAAGAAATTTTTGTGTATATGACCAAATCATATAAAACTAGTCTCTTTTTTATAGATCATCACAAATTATAAATCTTGATACAACGTAATAAAATAAATAAATTAATTTGTTGTGAAATAAATGACTTATAATAGAGAAGGTGAATATGAAAAATACAATTAAAATCAAGAACCAATAAAAAATCAGCACATATTGTTGTGGACCCCATCTTTTTAGCTTTCAACCTGTTGAATAAATTCAACACCAAACAATCCACGTATTGTTCTAATTTTTTTCAACAGGCTCATTGTGAGCATTCGACAGTTTAAATAAAAATTCAACATGTCCATTGTTAATGGTCTAAGGGAAGTAGAAAATTTAATACCATTTTATCAAGTAAGAATAATATATATGGATAATAAATGAAGATTGTAATAAAAAATACCCTAAGGGTATGATTGGCAGAGCATTAGCATAAGCATTATGCTCGTCATTATCCAATCAACATTTATCACAAAAGCATTTATAAGAGCATTTACAAGATGCTAATGCTCTCCAAATGCTCTTTACTCAATGCTCTCATATGGAGCTTTTGGTAGAGCATTTGCAGTTAGAATATATAAAAGTTTAAAAATAATTATATATAATTAATATATTTTATTTAATAACATAAAAAATTATGTTCATAATAAAAAAAAAATTTACATTTTAAAAAATAAAAGTTGTGATTAATTATTTTAACTTTTTAAAAAGAACAATATTTCACATTTGAAATATAATATAACTTATATAATTACACATATCATTCATTATTTTTAATAAATAAAATAAAATAATATATATCTGTATATTATATATTAGAAATTAAACATATCTATATTATTTATAAAAAATAAATTATATGTCATATATTAATTTTTCTGATAATATTATATGAATCATTTACTACTCTACCAATAGATAAATAATGATAATTTATATATAAATTATATATATAATTATTTTATTTTATTTAATAATATCAAAATTATTTTTATATCCAAAAATAAATTTCTATTTTAAAATAATATTTACATTTATTTTAAAATAATAATATTTTATATTTAAAATTTAATTTTATAATTAAATAAGATTCATTATTTTTTAATAAAACATATATTATTAATATATATTATAATTTAATATATATTATTTTAAAATAAATATATTATATACTAACTTTTATGATAATTTTAAAATTGTATACTGCTACTGCTCTACCAATCAGTTTATTAAAAATTTTAATGAGAGCATACAGCTTCTGCAGCATACTGCTTCTGCAGCATACTGCTTCTGCAGCATACTGCTTCTACAGCATACTGTTACTGATTCTTCATCTGCTGTACCAATCGAGGCATAAGTCATATATTTGCTTAAATGCCACCGTATACTTGAAAACTTATAATAAATACAAAGTTGTTTGAATATTATAAAAAGGAATAATAAACAATATTTGTGATCAACTATAAAGATGGTCGATGAAAAATGTACCAAAAGCATATAATACATTTACAAATAGTTCTTACACCATTGATATTATGTTCACATAATTTTTCGGTTAATATCTTACAGACTATACTTATATAATTTGAATAAATGTGGGTTTACGATATGTATGTCAATGCAAGCCTTTACTTTTAAATAACCAATTATTTAAATTAACGTCTTAAGATCGTATCAATAAAATAAGTATAGTCTGTAAACAATAAATTCTTTATTTCCTAATAATATACGCTTCTTCTAATTAAGTAGCGGTTTATATTATGTCCCTAACGAATCCCCTAATCGATTTTTGGACCAATGTTTTTTTCAATTGCATCTTTAAGCTGTCACGTAAGAGTAATTGGCATCCTAATTAAATGACAGCTAAGCAAGACTTTTTTCAATTATTACAAACTACATGTTACATCTTTTAAATGTTTCTATATTAATATATAAGGGATAGCTATTTGGTTATAAATCATTAGAAGACTTTAATATATTATTAAATCTTGCCTTGCTTTGTTTTCTTTCAAAAGAAAAAAAATCTTGTCTTGATACCAAATTTTTGCATATTAAATTTAATTTTCCATATTTTGATCAATCAGATTTGTGTATCAAGTCTATTTTATTCGATTTTTAACTATAAGATTGTTAATATTATTTATTTGTTTGATCTAAAAAGGAAAAAAACATTTATACCTAAATAAAAGTAAATCTCTTCGATGTTTCTTTGCTGATTTAGGAAAATTTATATTCTATACCTACCAATTTTGTTTTTCAATTTTGTTTGGTTCAATTAAAAACACAAAACCGGATATCTTCTTCTGTTTTTCAATTGAGTTATTCTTGGGTTCAACCCCTAGGGTGAACCTCTAGGTTCACCAACCAATAGAATTATGTTATTTCAAATTTGATATCTTTTAAAAAAGGAAACAAAATCTTGTTAAATTATATTATGTTTTTAAAAATAAAAATACAAAATAAATAAATAATAATAATCATGAATAAAACGAAAATAATTCTTTAAAAAACTATTTTAACACTAAACCCTAAACTCTAATTCTAAACCCTAAACCCTTGGGTAAATCATAAACACTAATCCTTAAAATCTAATCCTAAATCCTATACCCTTGGATAATCATAAACACTAAATTTTGAACACTAAAACACTAAACCCTAAACTCTAATCCTAAACCCTAAACCCTTGGGTAAATCATAAAAAGTAAACCCTAAACTCTAATCCTAAACCCTAACCCTCGGGTAAACCATAAAATAAAAATACAAAAAAATAAATAAAAAATAGAAATATTTACAAAAAACAAAAAAAATCTTTAAAAAAACACTAAACCCTAAACCCTAATCCTAAACCCTAAACCCTTGGGTAAACCATAAACTCTTTGGATAAATATTAAACATTAAATCCAAAATTAAATATTAAATGTTAAATCAAAAATATTCTGCAATTATTACTTTATTTATTTATATTTATCTTTTTATTTTAAAAACATAATATAATGTTACAATATTTTTTAAAAGATTTTTTCGTTTTTTATAAATATTATTATTTTTTTGTATTTTTATTTTAAAAATATAATATAACTTAACAAAATTTTGTTTCCCTTTTTAAAAGATATCAAATATGAAATAACACTATCCTATTGGTTGGTGAACCTATAGGTTCACCCTAGGGGGTGAATCCAAGAATAAGTCTTTTCAATTCTCGGTTATACAGAACTTCAGTGCCGTAACTACAATGGCTACCAAGGTTTTATGTTGAAATTTTTCATGAAAATTTAAGTATTATAACTGTTACTCAAGACTAACGGAAAAGAGTGTCATGTTTTGTTTGTTTGTCAACTTGTTCGGATGTATAAACTATCATCATAGTTTTCTTTGCCAACTTTTTATGGTTAAGTATTGTTTATCAATTTGTTATGCTAGAGTATTGTTTTTCAACTTTTATGTTCCAACGTCGATATTGTTTATCAATCGGCATATTCTTATGATCGACTAATGTTTATCATTCGCCATGTTTTTGTAGACTAAGCTCGAGTAAATCAATCGTAATTTATGTTTTCTTTTTATGCTCAACTATAGTTTATATGTTTGTAAGCGTATATCATATTTCGTATACATACATAAAAAACGGTATACACTTACACTTCCCCTAAATATTACATTCCCTAGCAATTGGATTTGGACAAACAAATTTTGCAATTGATTCATATGGTGACACGTAAGCAAAATTAATAATCTGATTAACTGATACATAAGCAAGGACGTTTTTTAATTAGTACAAAATATATGTTACAACTTTTTAAATGATTCTCAATTAATATAATGGGGATTTTTTTTTTGCATGTGATTGATTTGATTTAACTTTTATTTTTTATTGAATGGAGATTCACTAATAATATTTTTGTCATCTAATTCCAAAGAAAATGAACACACAGATCAGAGATGTTTGTATTTCATAATCATTAGGGTTAAGGGTAGCATTTTTGAAAACAATAGCTGTGAATTAGGCACCACATAAGTTTTACTGGAGGTCAACTTTTCATTTTAGAACTAAAATCAGAATCAGAAGTTTTTAGAAACTCAAATAAAAAATGCTTCCAAAAGACCTCTTATTTTAATTGATAACTTTTGTTTCCCTTTTTGAAATATATTATTTCGTAAATAAATAAATAAATTTTTGTACCTTTTATTTTTAAAATTTTGAAAACTAATTTCATTAGTTGAGTAATATTATTTCAAACTTTTGAGATTTTTTATCATTATTTCCCAATATAGAGTTTTTTAAATGTCTAGTTAATTATAATATTACAAACGATGAGAATTATTACGTAGACGATTCAACAACCAAAAGTTTTCCCACCTTATGAGAATTCATGACTGATTGCAACACTCGGAATCGTTCTATGTGATCCATCTTTGATTGAATGAACTGCTCCATGCCGAAGATCTCTTATAACATTTTTCTCCATAGTCAGCATAATTTATATTTTTATCTAGGATTTAAATTCTAAAATTCCTGATGTAAAAGCATTAATGAACCATTAGTCAAACCACTAGACTAAATGGACTTCCACGCAATATAGAGTTTAATGTGAGTTTATTTGAAGAGTTATATAAACAAATGAATACGGTTACTTTTGTTGTCGATTTTGAATCATATGATTCTAGCTGTACTTTTTCAAGTTAATGCATTGAACTTATTAATATATATATATGCATATATATATATATATGCCTATATATGCATATATATTATATATTTCAATTTATCTAATTTCTAAAGTTTCTGAAAAGTGACTTAACATAAGATTCTGGTTTTTGGCACCCGCATGATTACATGCATTTAGTCTAATACATTTTCCAACCAACAACTAATGAAGCTCTTTTTCAAAAAAAAAAAAACTAATGAATTTCATACTTTTAAACAATGGTTGTTGATGGTAGGCCTGTGACTTATTATCAGGGACCCGGATTCGATCCAAGATTCGCTGCGGATCCGTTCCGAAAATAGGATATCCGGGACGCCCGAATCCGAACCCGGATAATACAATCAAGGATCCGTCAAAACCGAATCCGAATCCGGATATCTTAATTTTTAGGTCCGCATATCCGGATCCGGATCCTTATTTTAAAAATATATTATTTTTTAAATTTTATTAATAATTAAATTTGATATATTAATATTTATTCATAAAATTACTTTTATAATACTATATTATAATTTTTTAAATATGATATTCATACTTATATTTATAAATCTTGTATAAATATTTAATTTATGTATTTTTAGAATTTTAATATTTTTAAAATATTATTTTTTATTTTATTAATTATTTTTACGAATCTGAATCCGGATTCAGATATCCGCGGATAGTATCATAACTAGACGGATATCTGGAAGCCCCGAATCTAGATCCGGATACTAAATCCACGGATCCGGTGAATCAGAATCCGGATCCGGTGAATCAGAATCCGGATCCGGATACCCCAAATTTCCCGGATATCCGGATCCGTCCCACTCGTAGTTGATGGATCCAGTACTGGCTCTCAAATTTAGAAGACTGGAAGCAAAAGTCAAAAAAGGTTGTCTGTGAATTAAACTTGATATATGACAGCCCAAATATAAGTGTTTTGCAACTAGACTACAGAAAATTTTATGAAAATAGAGGCCAAAACTAATAATAAAATCAAAGGCTGAAATCCAATACTTCTTCAACTTTCTTTCAGGGTTGGCACTGGATGGATCTCAAAATCCACTCAGAAAATAGTGTTTATGTTCACAATAACGTGTCTATGAAGTACTCTATGAAAAGAATTCTATAGATTATTTTGAGTGTTTACGAAGTTACATAAGCACTAGCCACATAACATATACTATAAACATATTAATACTTAACATCAATATTACACTAAAGTAAATTGTTGGCTCCATAATTTCATATATGTTTTTCATTAAAACCCTCACAAAATATATTTATAAATATAATATGGGGAAATTTTACTTTTACACTTTGTTTGATACCACTTTTCAATTTTACCATCAATCAATAGACATTTTCATAAATACCACATTCATTAATGTGTGAAAGACTATAATACCCTTGATTTACCTTCAACTCTCCTCTCTCTCTCTCTCTCGATCTATCTATCTTCTCTCTCCGACTCTGGTCCTCCTCCTCACAATCTCTTTGTCAAGCTCGTCTCTTTCCTCTTCCATTAGTAAAAACTTATCAGCATTTCGTCGAACACTTGGTGTGCCCTTGAGATATCACTTCGGATCAAGACTTGGATGCTCTCATCTCCGTCTATGCATCTTCTTCTCGTCCCACCAACCCTCTCCTCGCTGATAGCGCTCTCACCACCGTCATCGCCAAGACCAATGGATCCTCCGGGGATTTCTTGTCTAATTCTCTCGGGAGGTGGCAGAATCGTAACGGTAGTGCTGAGCGTGGGTTGATCCAGGCCTTTAAAACCATCACCATGTTTGACATGTAAGTAAGATCCATTTTTGATTGATCGCATCTTTGCCAAGTGATCAAATTATCAATTAGGATAAGTAAATGAGGTTCCGCATTGAAAGTTTTGTCCCTTGTGTGGAGGGTTTGTATATGTTGCTAGATTCATGTTGTGTGTTTCATTGTTAGAGTACTTACATGCTTATTTACTCTGTTTGAGAGATCACGTGGTCAATTAACATAACTTGTTACCTTTTAAGCACTGAAAGTTCTTTCCTTTTATGTTGCCAGATTCATGTCTTGCTGTATGTGTTCATTGTGAGATTACTCTGTTTAAGAGATCACGTGGTCAATTATCATAACTAAAGGAGATTCCTTTTTCTAATGTGCATTGAAAGTTTTGTCCTTTGTGAATAATACGTGTAGTTGCTGTTTGTGCATGTGAAAGTGTTTGTTTATGTTTGCTAGATTCATGTCTTGAAGTGTGTGTTCATTGAGAGATTACTTACTGTTGATTGATTTTTGTTTTCACAGGCTAGGACTTGTTGGAACTATCAAGGTAACGTTCTTCGTCTCTTTCTGTTAAACTGGTTTGGTAAATTCATAGCATGAAGATGTGTTGCTAGAAAGCTAATGGAGTTTTTTGTTGTTGTTAATGATGATATGTAGGATCGGGCTAATGAGATATTTAAGAGGCTGGAGAATCAAAAGTCAACCAAAGGAAGAAACCAGGATGCACTTTTCGCAGCCTGCTTGTACATTTCCTATAGACAAGGACAAACCACGAACTATTAATAGTTTATGAAACTATTTATGAACCATTTATAAATTTTATAAGAGCTTATAAAACATTGTATCAACCATCTATAAAGTTTAGAAAACACACTTAGATATTTATATAACTATTTATAAAAAGTTTATAAAACTATTTAAAAAAGCTTATAAAACTATTTACAAGAACTTATAAACTATCTATAATTGTTTATAAATTAATATACAAGGTTTATAAATATATTTGTAATAGTTTATAAATCACCAAATTAACCAAGTTTCCACCATTTCTTTGCTTATTAAAGAACATCATTCTTTTACAGTTTCATTTTATAAGACCTTATAAAAAGATATAACTGATCATTGATAAGTAGTTTCTAAATCATTTATAAATATTTATAAAAATAATTTATAATTGTAAAATCATTTATAAGAATTTATAAAATCATCTTAAGGTGTTATAAATATTTATAAAATCATTTATACGTAGTTTAGAAATGATTTATAATAGTTTAGAAATTATTTATAATGGTGTACAAATAATTTATAAATATTTATAAAGTCACTATAAATGATTCTTTGTCTTTTATAAGGCTTTATATATTAAAAATATTATTTTAAAGGGTATATTAAGTTTTTCAAAGGTTCTATAAGGGTTTGTTAAAATTTTATAAGGTTTATATAACCATAATAAGAGTTAATATATAAGACTATATACACAAATAAAATAAGGAATTAATATAAATAAAATGTATATTTATAAAAATTAATAAAAATATTTATAAGGGTTTATGAAAATATTATAATATTAGTGTTATCGCATATGCCAAGAACTACACCATTTTGTATGATAGTTTTGTATATAAATCATTTATAAGGGTTTGTAAAACCTTTTATGAACCAATAATAAAATTTATAAGAGTTTATAAAACCTTGTATGAAACATCTATAAAGTTAAAAAAAAAACATTTTTAAAATATTAATAACACTATTTATAAAGGTCTATAAAACTATTTATAAGGGTTTATAAAACCATGTACAATAACTTATAACCCATTTGTAAGAGTTTATAAATCTATTTACAAGGTTTATAAATCTATTTATAGGGGTTTAGATTAAAAGACTTTATTAATCTTCATAACACAATTTATAAGAGTTTATAAATCATTTGAAGAGTTTGTTAATCTATTTATAAGGGTTGATACAAAATATTAAAATATTTAATAATCTTCATAAAACAATTTATAAAATTTTATAAATCATTTAAAAGATTTTATTAATTATTTATAAAAGTTTATAAATTCGTACAAAAACTTATAAGAATATACCAAATATTTATAAGGTTTTATATAATCATTTAAATAAGGGATATTATAAGAGTTTTATAGGTTTATAAATCAACTAAAAGAATCTATAACCATTTAGAAAGCTTTATAAAACAATTTATAATGGTTTGTATAATAATTTATAAGGGTTTATAAAAGGTATGTAAATAATTTATAATGGTTTATAAAAGCAATTTATAGATCACATATAAGGATTTATAAACACTTTATAAGGTTCATAAATGTATTCATAATTATTTAATAAAACAATTTATAAGGCTTTCTAAATTTCTTATTAAAGTATAATTCATTTATAAGAGTTTATAAAAACAGTCAATAATGATATGTATAACAAACTTGAACTTAGTTTTCTAAAAGGCTTTATAAGGATTATAAATCATTTATAAATGTTTATAAATCATTTACGAAGATTTATAAATCTTCATAAATACTTATAAATTATTTATAAGGGTTTATAAATCATTTCTAAGAATATATATATGTGTATAAACTATTTATAAATCAGTTATAAGAATATATAAAATATGTATAAGGTCTTATAAAATATTTATAAGGATTTGTGGAAAAATTTTGTCTAAATTATTAACTCGTTTTTAAGGGATTATAATTCATTTATGAGAATATATTAAAACTTTTTTTAAGGGCCTATAAAACATTTATAAGAATATTTAAAATTTTTGAAAGAAAAAAAATATTTAAAATTATTTATAAGCGTTTATAAAATCAGTTACAAGCATTTGAAGAATTTCAAAAAGTAATTCATTCATGAAGGAAACAAATTAACAAGTAGTGATCATTTTAAATTGGGAAAATGTTGCAGGAACTATGGGAACCTTTAGTTAATTAAATTCATCTAACACTCTTTTTAATTATAAACACTTAAGATGATAAAGATAAGAGTGATGAAACACATTTTGTAATATATCTAAGAAACATTTAATCCAATCCTAAACCCAGTCGCCAAGACGGCCACGACCTGTTTGTTCCTGGTCGTAGCAGCTCTTATTTCAATTACTTTGGTCGTACAACTCAAGTTTGTCTTTATGTTTGAAGTCAGGCAGTTTTGGGCTCTTCTTGTTTCTCCTCTTGTCCCACCACTCATCTGGGTTCGCAAAGAAGAATTTCCACAAGTGAATCTCATCATGCTCAGGTTCTTCTGTATCATCTTCTCCTCTTCTCTGGTCTAACAATTCAAGGTGTCTAGTAACCCAAACCGGTGTAGTATCTGAGCTAAGCCAGAGAGCTTCATCTGTATGCTTATGCTTAAAATCAGGCAGCCTTGGGTTCTTCTTACTTCTCCTCCTGTCCCACCAATCGTCTGGATTCGCAAAAAAGGCTTTCCACAAGTCAATATCACCATTCTTGGACTCTTCTATACCATCTTCTCTCACCACTTCAAGAGACACTAAAACACACAGAAAGTTATCATCTTTCCTTGTAAAAGGTACGAAACTCTTGAAAAAGTTGACATTCAAATGTGGATGACAAGATCCTTCTAATCAATAAGAAGATGCGTAAGAGATAAAGACCTGTTTCTGAGTTTGGCTTTTGGGGTATCTCAGATTCTAAGACGTGACTTGGTGGAGCCATTACGTGATTCACCTCTAACACTTTAATCTGCAATAACTTAGCTTATAACATATATATGACTAAACATAGCTTTGGCTACACAACTAATAATATATACCATTCATCAGGAGAAGCTGGTGTATAGAGTTTGAGATAATGTTTATGGTCAAGAAGAAAGAGACACAAACCTAAGCTGCTGTTTTCATTGCTGGAGCTTTTGTCGTAAGAAACAAGGCGGCCTGAGATAGGTATGAAATCATTTGGCTTCAAATGAGCAATGCACTTCCGTGCCATCACGTCCCAAATACTAAGAGGTATCCTGTCATATAATCAAACTCTCTATCAGCCCTCAAACCAATCTATGTCACAAGACATGATTCACAGATTGGACTCAAGCATTGTGGCTAACAAAGATTTAACCTTTGAATCTCAAACTCAAGAACCCTATTCGTAAATTAAGCAGAACCAAACAAACCTGACCTAAAGCTCCGGTTTGGATCACGCGGGTCTTTCACTCTAAGCAAAGTAGAAACACAGAAACTATCGGGCTCCGTGTCTATGACTCGAATAGGTTGATCGACGAAACCCATAAGGCTCACGGAGTTGGATTGATTGAAGTCGAAGCTTGTGGAGAGTGGTTTCCTGAACATGCGCGCGTGGTGATTGCCGGAGAAATCGTCAGAGTCGCCGGAGCTGTCGAATCTCGCCGAACTTCGCTGGAGCCGTCGACGGACAAAGAAGAAGAGATGAGATCGAGGATATGTTTGATTAGTTAAGGATATGATAGTAATTTATCTTTAAAAATTTTAAAGGTATAGTTGATTAATGTATAAATGAAAAGTGGTATCATAAAAGTGGTATTAGTGGCAATTTCTCATATAATATTTTAAAATCACTAACAAACTTATTCTCATAGTTTAGGGTTTATTTATCTAAGAACTCACAATGAAATGTATATATTTTGGAAATAAAACAACTTTTAGAGTATATCTAAGAAACAGTTATTTCGCATTTAAAAGTTTGAATTAAATTGAAAAATTTGTAGGTTGGTAAAAAATGAGACATATTATGAAAATTGTGCATAATTAAAAATATATTGTATATGTTAGCTACAAAAATTTTGCACATTGGAACATAAAAATATATAAAGTATCTACACATTTGAATTTTTATTTAATATATTTTTGATAAAAAAAAATCTACAATGAATCAGTATAATGCTTTTACACAAACAAACCAATCAATATAATAAATGAAGACTTTTAAAAAAAAACTAATAATTAAATTTACTCTTTGAAAGTACATATTAAAATATGGGACAAGAAACCTTTGATGAGACGCCAAAATAAATATATTTTCTAAAATAAAAATTCAAACACAAAAATTGTAGTTTAAAAACCCAAAAATTAATCGAGAAGTTATCCCGTCTGAATGCACGAGTCAAAATCTAGATTCTTTCCTTTAAAAAAAAGATATTTTATCTTTAAAGAAAATACCATAATATTCTGTTTGACTAGCATACATATTCGGATATTTAATTAATTGCTCTAATATTTTCTATTATATACAGTTTTACTTGTCATAAAACATTAATTTTAACTTTTGGACTTAAATCAAAATGACAGATAAAAGAAGAAGCTTATCATGTGAGTTATCTCTCTATTTCTTTCTCTCTGTCAATAATCACATGTTAAAAGAAAATTTAAAACAGAATCTAAGCTTCCTTTGACGTTATTGGTAGATCATTATCTTTTAATGAACTCATAATAATCTCACATAGTTTTTTTTGAAACACTTTTTTTTTTGAAACACCACTGTCGTTCAATTGACTCTAGGATTGAATTTTATAAGTATAGTTTACGACTCTGCAAAAGTACGGGATCTAGAGATATAATAAGATTGGGGGATTTTGTGATCTATCACGATCTTATCTCCTAAGTGGAGTTTGTGACCCATGAATTATGGACATGTAGAGATTATTAGCTTTAGGTTTACTTAGGTTAGAAGCTATCTTTGACCTAGAAAGAACTGAAAACAATGACACAGTCAATTTAACGAGTTCCCGGCCCTCGGCACGGTACGTCTCGTGGGAGAACTCCTGCTCCCAAAATCCACTAGATCAAAGAGACACTAGATACACCAAATCAGTGTGCTAGATAGTTTGATTACAATAAGATCACCACAACTTAGCTGGAGAATACAATCAACCTCCCTAGATCAAATAGACTTAAGCCTAAGCTATTTATCCTTGTTGATGTCTCTTCTCCTTTGCTGTATTACTTGTTGCTCGATTTCTTCTGCCGTAATCAGGTACCTTTTACTTGCGCCTTAACCTAACCAGCATACGAACATCTCATATATATAATGTTACGTATGTGATCAGGTGTTGCTGCTGGAGTGGACCTTTGGTGGGCTTCTGATGGGGAGATCCAATGATGCGGCTGGCCCATTAGTGTCTCCTGCGAAACCCAAACTCAACAAATCTCCACCAGTTTGGTTTGAGCCCAAATCTGGCCCATTCGGCATTCCTTGTGTGCCGACAGCCCATCTCCTTTGTCTCTTTGTTCATTCGGGAAAGTGATGATTCAGTGTGACTCTCTCTTTCTCTTCTTGATTCTTCTCCGCCGACACGGACTCAGTCTCGTCGGACGAGATCATTGGTTGATTCGCCTCACAACCGTTGTTTCCCGAGTAGAGATCTTTGCCAGCTCCACCGTGATGGTGTTACCTCTTCTCCTCTTCATTCTTCCGTTAAAGTCTCTTCGCCAGAGAGGCGATTGACTTTTCCGTGAGCGACGGTTGCTCGCTTCGTCACCTTTTTCCTCTTAATCATCCTTAGGTACCTCTAATCTCTTCTCATCATAAGTGATTAGGGTCATATGCTTAAGGATATTAAGTGGGTCTTGTGATTGAATCGCTGACCCGTGGATTTTGTTTTTCCCTTTGCAAGTCTTCTCACGTGGGTCGTGCCTCTGCCTTTGACTCCGGCTGAGATCCTGACATGTCACTGAGCTCATACCGAGCTCTATCATCGCGCTCCACCTCCTTTTTTAACCAAGTAAGTGACTTTGTTGAAAGAACAAAGCTCCTCCCTTGTGTGTGATTTACTTTGTCGATCTGACTCTGTTTGTCATTACAATGATGTGTTCTCCCTTGTAACAGGATGTTCTGGTTTCGATCCTGAAACCTTTCCTTGATCCGACATAAGTCCAGCTCCGTGAGCTATGTGCACACTGACACACCTTCTTCAGATAAGTCCTTAAGAAAAAATCCATTGTACTCTGCGACGTACTCGAGTTAGTCGCTGTCACTAATTCCTCTTCACTTTACTGTAGGTGTTGCATTCTCTGAGATGTCTTTGGCGATGACCCCTGTTTCCCGAAAGTTAGTGTGACCCATTTGATACCTTGAGTCCCCTGTTGTCTCAAACCCGTGACTGTTTGACGCTTCGGAGGTTTGATTCCTCGGACCTTAGCTTGACTCAGAATGTCCTTGAGTCTTTCATGTCACACAATACTTGTGACTGTTTGATGAACTCCTCCACCTGAAACGAGTACTCTTCTCGATTCTGCTTATGCTCCAGGTAAAATCTTCTTCCTTTGTCACGCCATTCTCAGTTATCTGTTGACTCCCACTTGTAATCACTAACATAAGTTTGTTACTTGTGATTTTCGAGGATGGAGTCAAGACACCTGAGTTACCTGGAGCGTAGTTCTGTCCAATCAGTGGACATTCAACAGCTCACAGCAAAGCTGGAACTTCTGACCAGGTACTGTCTTCGTGAGAAAGTCTGCTGGGTTTGCATTAGTATGAATCTTGTTTAGAATGATATCCCCTGATTCGACTAGGTCTCGAATGAAATTGAATTTGGTGGCTATGTGCTTAGTCTTCTCGTGATTGACTGGATTTCTTGCTAGGGCTAAGGCACTTTGAGAGTCACAGTAAAGCTTGATCCCCTGTTGTTTGAAACCTAGTTCAGCGCATGTCTCTTTTAGCCACATAGCTTCTTTAGCTGCTTCATTCATAGCCATGTACTCTGCTTCTGTAGTAGATAGGCCCACTACTGATTGTAAACATGACTTCCATGATATTGTATTTCCACCAAACTTGAATGCATAACCTGTAACTGATCGTCCTGTCCATGTCTGTTGCATAGTCTGAGTCTGAGTATCCTTCCACTAGGAGTGTAGAGTTCTTCTTGAATGTCAAATTCGAATCCACTGCTCCTTTTAAATATCTTAGAACCCACTGAACTGCTTTCCAATGTTCTCTTCCTGGTTTACACATGAATCGACAAACATAACCCACTGCAAATCCTAGGTCAGGTCTAGAGCCCACCATAGCATACATTAGACTCCCCACAGCACTAGCATAGGGAATTCTTTCCATCTGTGAAGCTTCAACTTTCCACTCATCATCTGTTAAGCTTCTTAATTTAAAATGTGATGTAGTAGGAGTAATAACAGGCTTAGCGTCCTGCATTCCAAACGTCCTTAGAACTTTCTCAATGTATTTGCTCTGAGATAAGACCAGGGTTCCTTTTACTCTGTCTCGAGTAATGTCCATGCCCAAGATTCTTGAGGCCTTTCCCATGTCCTTCATCTCAAATTCTCCACTCAGCTTTTCCTTAAGTTCTTTAATCACTCTCTTATTTCCTGAAGCAATCAGCATGTCATCGTCATATAAGAGTAGATAGATAGCCTTATCATTGTTCACGTCTCTCATGTAGACACACAGGTCCTTACTGCAACGTTCAAACAACTGATCCTTCATGAAGCTGTTGAACCGATGGTTCCATCTTCTTGGAGATTGCTTCAAGCCATACAGAGACTTCCTTAACAGGCACACTTTGTTCTCTGTCTCTGGCTTTATAAACCCTTCAGGTTGTTCCATTAGAATCCTTTCCTCTAAGCTCCCATGTAGAAAAGCAGTTTTAACATCCATCTGCTCTAGCTCAAGGTCTAGGTTCACCACAATACTAAGCATAAGTCTGATAGAGACGTGTTTCACAACTGAAAAAATATCTCATTGTAGTCAACCCCTTCTATCTGAGAATACCCTTTAGCAACTAGTCTACCTTTGTATCTCTCATCTTCAACTCCTGGAATACCCGGTTTAAGCTTGAACAGCCATCTGCATCCAACAGTCTTGGACTTAGGAGGTCTATCAATTAGATCCCACGTTCTGTTTTTCCTGTGAGATTCCATCTCCTCCTGAGCAACATTCTTCCACAACTTCTTCTGTGGGCTTCTCATTGCCTCAGCATAGGATTTAGGTTCCTGAACTTCCAAATCCTCGATGACATTGAGCGCATAAGCCACAAAATTCCCATCTTCATATCTTGATGGGGGCCTCACGTTCTGCCTTCTCTCCCTATCACGTGCCAGAACGTATGTGTCTAGAGTTTCTGTGTCGTCATCACTCTCATATGTGTCTTGGTTTTCAGAATCACCCTTCTCACTCTTATCTTCTTGAACATCTCCTTGGTCGCTTGAGTCGCTAGAGCTGTCTGATTCTTCTCCACCTTGATCAGAGGTGCCTTTGATAGGCAGAGAAGGTCCTCGGATCAAATCATCACTGAATGAGACCTTTTTCTTAGCTCTCTTATCACGACTAAGCTCCTTATTTGTGGTATCTCTTGTACTATCCATTTTCTTCGCAGCCGTGTGCTTGTACAGTTCATCCTCATTGAATACCACGTTTCTGCTAATTCTGCATCTCCCTTCATCTTCTATCCAAACTCGGTAACCTTTAGTACCCATAGGATACCCCACGAATACTCCTTTAATCGCTATGGGTCCTGTTTTTTCTTCGGTTACATGGACGAACGCCGTGCATCCAAACGTTCTGAGGTGTCCCAAATCAGGTTTGGAACCTGACCACACTTCTTCGGGCATTCTGAACTCCAATGTAGAATTAGGTGACCTGTTAATCAGATGGATAGCAGTAGATGCAGCTTCTGCCCAGAAGCTTTGATCTAGACCAGATTCGGCCAACATGCATCTCACTTTATCCATAATAGTTCTGTTCATTCTTTCTGAAACCCCATTCTGCTGTGGGGTATAAGTGCAGGTCCCGTGCCTCTTAATCTCTGCTTTCTTGCAATAATCATCGAATTGTCTATTACAGAACTCCAAACCATTATCAGTTCTTAGACATTTGATCTTCTTCTCTGTCTTAGTTTGAACTTCAGCCTTCCATTCTCTGAACTTAGAGAATACCTCATCTTTAGTCTTCAAGAAATAGATCCATACTTTCTTTGAGAAGTCATCAATAAAAGTTACAAAGTAATTATTTCCTGCAAGACTGTCTGGTGTAGAAAGAGAGCCCCAAAGGTCAGAGTGGACATACTCTAGAATCCCTTTAGTAACATGCTTAGCCTTAGGAAAACTTTGCTTGTGAGATTTCCCAATTATGCAGTGTTCACAGAAATCCAATGCCTTAACTTCCTTGTCAATGATGAATCCCCTTTTGACAAGTTCAGACATGTTCTTGAGGCTCATATGACCGAGGCGTGAATGCCAAACATTAGTCATATTTTTCTCAACTTTCGATAGATTAGCCTCTCCTCTAGATACTATTCCGTCAAGATAATATAATCCCTGATGATATTTCCCTGATATAACATGTTTATCATCCTTATAAAAATTGACCGTAAGATCCTTTCCCTCATACCTGCATCCTGATGTTTCCAACATTCCATAAGAGATTAAGTTTCTGCTCATACCAGGCATGTATCTGACTCCAGTTAAGATCACAGTCGAGCCATCTGGATTGATAATTCTGATCTTTCCAATTCCCTGTATGTCGCTTTGAGTATTGTTTGCCATTAATACCTTTCCACCTTTCAACTCTTCCAGGTCAAATAGGAAACTTTTGTCTGGAGTGATATGGAATGAGCAGCCTGAATCCATTACCCACTCGTCCTTGGCGTATTGTGTGCTTACGGTGAGAATCAAGGGCTCTTTAGACTCTGCTACTACATTAGCTGAATCTTGTGTTTTGAATTGCTTTTTATCAGGACACTCACGTTTCCAATGACCCTCTTTGCCACATGTAAAACATCCCTTTGTGTTTCTGTTGTTCCTAGGACGCGACTTAGATCGACCATTTCTGCTCTTGGACCTGCCCTTGTAGCTCTTACCCCCTCCTCTGCTAGACCTGTTATCTGATCTGCCTCTCTCGACCATCAGACCTTCTCCACCTGACCTGGTAAATTTACCACTCTCGATCAATTCTCTTTCTTTGGACTTGGCAGCCCCAGTAACCTCAGTTAAGCTCAGTGTTTCTCTCCCATACTTGAGAGTCTCCTTGAGTTGATCA
This sequence comes from Brassica juncea, assembly GCA_018703725.1. Taxonomy (NCBI): domain Eukaryota; kingdom Viridiplantae; phylum Streptophyta; class Magnoliopsida; order Brassicales; family Brassicaceae; genus Brassica; species Brassica juncea. The sequence goes on along the minus strand of CM031942.1, from coordinate 47,923,879 downwards.
TACTTGTTAGGTAGAGAACTTAGCAGTAGGATGGCTTGAACTTCCTCTGATACTTCCACTTGTAGAGTGTTTAAATCTGCCACTAACTTTAGGAAGTCATCCACATTTTCATCAATAGATTTCGACTCAATCATCTTGTAAGTGTAGAACCTGAGCTGTAGATATATCCTGTTGGACAGAGAAGTTTCTGTGTACAAGTTGTTTAATGTACTCCACATTGCAGCAGCAGTCTCACAATGTTGAATTTTCCTTAAGACTTTGTTTCCAACATTCAGCACAATCAAGTCCTTAGCTTTCTCTGATTTTTCGAATTTTGCAGGGTCAATTTCAGATTTGGGTGCAACAATTCCAGCTAGCCCCTTTCCAGTGTCTTTCATGGCAGACGCTGGTTCATCCTTTGCGTCAGGATCATCCTTTAAAAGCTTCTCATCAGTGAGAATAGTTTTCAAACCGAGCACTCCAAAGTGAGCAAGCATCCTCACTTTCCATAGGGCGAAGTCACCATCGCCTTCGAACCTGTCGATCTCAATGCGCTCCTTTGACTTCACCATCGAGTAGGTACTGAATATAAGCCTCCTCTCTCTTTCTCCTAAGTAACCTTGACGTAAAACCAGAAGCTCTGATACCAATTGTAGAGATTATTAGCTTTAGGTTTACTTAGGTTAGAAGTTATCTTTGACCTAGAAAGAACTGAAAACAATGACACAGTCAATTTAACGAGTTCCCAGCCCTCGGCACGGTACGTCTCGTGGGAGAACTCCTGCTCCCAAAATCCACTAGATCAAAGAGACACTAGACACACCAAATCAGTGTGCTAGATAGTTTGATTACAATAAGATCACCACAACTTAGCTGGAGAATACAATCAACCTCCCTAGATCAAATAGACTTAAGCCTAAGCTATTTATCCTTGTTGATGTCTCTTCTCCTTTGCTGTATTACTTGTTGCTCGATTTCTTCTGCCGTAATCAGGTACCTTTTACTTGCGCCTTAACCTAACCAGCATACGAACATCTCATATATATAATGTTACGTATGTGATCAGGTGTTGCTGCTAGAGTGGACCTTTGGTGGGCTTTTGATGGGGAGATCCAATGATACGGCTGGCCCATTAGTGTCTCCTGCGAAACCCAAAATCAACAGGACAGATTTTGATCTTCCAATTTGAAATAATTTATAGCTTTTAAAAAAGTAAAAATGATCTTCATATTAGATTATAATAATATAGTTAGTTTTTGTCTCTTCTTTTTAATTGCGGTTTGAATCTGTGCTGGTCTTGAGATATTTCGAGTCCGATATGAAACTAAAAAATATATGTTATAAGTAAATAAAAAAGTTTAAAACTAAAATTTTAAAATTACAACTAATAAATACAGTATCCCTGAAACTTATAAATATATGAATTCTGAAAATTATCTTTCAGTTTTAACTGATATAAAGAAGTAAAAATAATATTCAAACATTTATTATGCTATAAGTTTAAAATTGGTTTTAAAACTCATTTTTCCTATTTTATGCAAACAAAAAAATATAAAAAAGGCAAACCGAAAAACTATATAAATTGTAGGCTCCATTGCATTGTTTTTAAGGAATGTGTTAAGGCCCGGGCCTAATTTGCATGTGAGTTATAATAATTCTGCAAAATAAAGGGATATAGGCGAATCAGAATATGTAGGGGTTACAAGACACATATGTCTTAGCGGATCGGTTTTTATCCGATCCGCTCCGGTTTTTCACAATTTTATGACTTCCAGTTTGAGACATTTTTTTAATATAATGATAGTTCTTTCATGTTTTAATTTTGTTGACCTAACTATCTATAAATAGGGGTGGGCACGGATCGGATATCATCATATTTTTTGGTATTTGCGATTTACTTCGTATCTTACGAATATCTGATTTTCTGATTTGTTTTGCTTCGGAGAAATACGGATATTCGGTTTTACGGATATTCGAAACTTTTTTAAATATTTGCGAATATTTGTGAATATTTACGGATATCTCATACACCATACTTTATACACGTAAATCTAACAAATCTATACATGTTTTTTTATATTCTTACATAATATTAAACCAAAAGCGAAAATTAGTGGAATTATATGTTCCATACTTTTTTATAATAAAATAATATTTTTTGATAAATCACATAATTTTAGAAAATTATAGTTTTTAGAAAGATTTTATATTCTTTCTTTAATTTAATACATTATATATTTTTTATAAATAACACAAATATATGTTGAAGTAAAAATTTATACATACTTAATTGTAGATATTCATTTATTTGTATAAAAACCGGAGCGGATCGGATATTAGCCTTTAAAATTTTTAGTATATGTGATTTGCTTCGTTAAAAACGGATATTGAATTTTAATATTTGCTTTGCTTCGAAGACTTACGGATATTCGGATTTTTCGGATCGAATCGAAACGAATAACGATCGAATCAAATTTAACGGATAAAATGCCCACCCCTATCTATAGGTCCAACAGAGATGTCAACTACAACAACAATAGGCCTGAGAAAGAAAAGTTTTTCAGTTTGGCTTTTTCCATCATGCCTCTTCGGAGTAATAATGTCACTTCTTTCGTTAAAAGATCAAATTCGTGCATCTATCGTCTGCAAGGCATGGCGTGAAGCCACTAAATCTGTTACGGTTGTTCATAAGTATCAATGGTTTGTCTCCATTCCTACATGGGGAAACTCTATTGATCTTTTGGATCCGTTGCAGGGGAAGAAGTACACAATGAATCTGCCTGAGAAAGGTGTTACTGATATTTCTTACTCAAAAGACGGCTGGTTACTAATGCGCAGATCATGCTTTGTGGAATTCTTCTTCTTCAACCCCTACTCTCGGGAGCTTATAAGCTTGCCAGGCAATGAATTTCCATATATGAAAATTGCTTTCTCTTCTGCCCCTACATAGGAAACTTGTATGTTGGTCACGTTAAACCCTATTTCAGAGTATATTGTAGCCATCAGCACTTGCTATCCTGGAGCAACTGAGTGGATAACTACAGGGTTCCATTGCTCTCTTCCTTTTGATCTCATCAATATCCATAGCAACCTTGTCTGTGCTAATGATCGCTTCTACTGCTTCACCTCGGGAGGTGTTTTATTTGAATTTGATTCTGCTTCTTGCACATTGAATCATCAAGCATGTGATGATGTTAGCCGAAATTCATAACAATGAACGGTCGTATCTTCCTAAGGAACTTTACTTGATGGAGCAGAAAGGAGAGCTAATTCTCATGTATACATATGACATTGAGAAACCAGTGGTGTATAAGTTAGTCTCTTCAGAATAGGAGGCGATGAGTAGTACCCTAGACGGCTTGACAATCTTTGCAAGTCTCTGGTGCTCGGAGACCACCAGAATGGATGTTTTAGGATGAAGAACAGCGTGTACTTCCCAAATTATGGCTTACGTAACAACAAGCAATGTGTATCCAAAAAAAAAAAAACAATGTGTATCCTACTCATATGATGATGCCAGGTACTATCCGGGTCAGCCATAACGACCATGGTCTGTTGATAGTCTTTGGATCGACCCACCACCATTTCTAAGGTAACTTGAGTGCGCTTTGAGGGTTTGTTAATATTTTTATATATGTATTAATCTCGCATCTGGCAAAACTTGTAACTTGAGTTTCAAACTTTGAGATTGTGCTAAATTTATTGTTATGGTTTAAACGTTCAGATTATTTTGCTTGTGATTGATTTGATTTAACCTTTATTTTTTGTTGAATGGAGATCTACTAATCATATTGTCATCATCTAAACTCAAAAAAAAAAAATTCAAAGAAAATGAACACACAAATCTGAGATGTTTGTATTTCATAATATTTAGGGTTTAGGGTAGCAATTTCTAAAAAATAGTTGTGAATTAGGTACCACATAAGATTTATTGGAGGTCAACTTCTCATTTTAGAACTAAAATCAGAATCAGAAGTTTTTAGAAACTTGAATAAAAAATGCTTGCAAAAGACCTCTTAACTTTATTCAAAGCTTTTGTTTCCATTTTTGAAATATATTATTTTGTAAATAAATAGAGAAAATAATTTATTTTTGTTAATTCTAAACTTTTTGAAAACTAATTTCATTATTTGTGCAATATTATTGAAAAATTTGAGCTTGTTTATTATTATTTCCCAGTATAGAGTTTTTAAAACGTCTAGCTAATTATATTATTACAAACAATGAGAATTATTACATTGACGATTGAACAACCGACAGTTCTACCATTGACTGCACCACTCTGAGTCGTCCTATAAGATCCATGTTCGGTACAAACTACACCATGCCGAAGATATCTTGTAAACATTTTCTCTATAAATCGCATAATTTACATTTTCTAGGTTTTCAATTCCAAATTTCTTATTGTAAAAGCATCAATGAACCATTACTCAAATCATTGGATTAAAAGGATTTCCGCGCTAGAGTTTAATGTGGGTTTATTTAATAGAGTTGACTACAAATAAATAATACGGTGACTTTTGTTGTCGATTCTGAATCATATGATTCTAGTAGTACGTACTTTTTCAGATTTTTTGATTTTTTTGTATCGAGGTCGGCCGAGGCTTCGGTGGTTTCGACGGCGACCTCCGCCTTGATTTAATAATTCCGGTTGTTAGTCTAATTAATTTTCTGAACTCTTCTTAAACACGATCTCACCTGGTTGTAACAGCATTATCCTTTACTTGTTGTGTTCAAGGACAAGCGCTTAAGCATGAGAGCCTGGAGAAATATTTTGAGGCTAAAGTTCCTAGCTTGAAAGAGTTCTGTAGGGGAAAAGCTAAAGGTGATGCAAAGCTCACTACATCAATGCTGCTTGCGAATGTAATGCAGCTTCTTCAGAGGTGTGTAAGACCCATTGTTTACTTCAGATTTTATAATTTTTTTTTTTGTAAAAAGGCTTTCAAATTAAAACAAAGAACATACAAAGTATGGTTTAACAACCATAAAGTTTGAGAAAGTACGATGAGACACACTAAATCCGGTTTTGTGTGTAGGCATGAGTTTCTTCAAAACCATGGGGATTGAATCAGCACGGTGAAACCATCTATTGATCCTGCGATTTATTCACAACTATGTAAGACACTTGAGCTTACCGAAGAAGAGATTGAGAACTTGAACGCAGTTAGGAACCAGATGCGGGTAGCTATTGGCTCACTTCTCAAGGTGTGCGTGTGTGTTTTTGGCTGTTTCATGCTGAGCCCTCTTAGTTTATTCGTATCTTTCACCGTTTCTTAACTTTGTACGATTATGCATCAAGGAGGATGGCATTCTTGTTATCCCAACGATGCCATCTGTTACTCCAAAACTTGGTAGCAAAGAGATTACGTCCGAAGACTATCAGAACCGTGCTTCGAGTCTACTTTGCGTTGCTAGCATATCAGGCATGTTGTCAGGTAAATATCTCCCTCCTTTTCATATACTGAAAACAAATTAAGTGACTACGAAACTATGTGCAGAAAAGATATCTGAGACTTATATTTATTCATTTGATAATTCAGGTGACTGTGCCACTTGGGCAGCATGAGAAGTGCCCTGTTTCAGTATCATTCATTGCAAGGCATGGTGGCAATCGTTTTTGGTAGATATTTTGCAGAAAATGTATGCCTCGTTGCAAGAGAACTCCATCCTCATCGTTAATCCTAAATCATCATCCATAAACACTATTAGCCAAGAAGAGTCAGCTGAGATTGCAAAAGAGAAGGTTTCAGTTCTTTGTTCAATAGCTTATCTTTTGGTTTAAGTATAGGCAGTGTTTCTCAGGTATTTTGTCTGTCGTTATGTCATATGATTAAGGGAAATCAAGCATTCAAGAGAAACAATGGCAGAAAGCAATCGGGCTGTACTCTGAAGCTATAAAGTTAAATGACAACAATGGTTCCTATTACAGTAACAGAGCTGCTGCATACCTTGAACTTGGAAGGTAATGTATATCTTCTTCAGCTGCAAACTTGTTATTGGTGATATAGTCTTTATTCATAGCTTGACAATATCCTTATATGTGCAGCTTTCGTCAAGCTGAAGCTGATTATACCAAGGCTCTTACCCTAGACAAGAAGGTAAACTTTTCTTGTTGTTTCATCAGTCACTTGCCTTGACTATTGATCATCGTATTTTATAAACTCTCTCAGAACATCAAAGCCTATTTACGAAGAGGAACTGCAAGAGAAACTCTGAGTGCTCCGTCTGTGGGAATCTCACCACCAAGAAGTGCTCTCGCTGCAAATCCGTTCGATACAGGTAATCACCACCTCCTTCCTTCTCTTTGATTCCAAAGTAGGGTTTTTGGATTTTGCGGGATATAGAATTAGGACTCGTTGTTATTACAGAACAGTCTTTTAAAAAAAAAAATTTAAGAACCTCAATGAGGTTCTCCCAACGAACAATGAGAAAATTAATTAGAGTAATAAGAGTTCTAAACTTTTCAAATCACAAAATTAACTACTAATTTATTAACTAGAACCCATAAAGGTCTCTAACCAATAGACTTGCTCTAAGATTCTGGTTTTAGGCACCCGCATGATTACATGCATGCAGTCTAATACATTTACCAACTAACAACTAATGAATTTTCATACTTTTGAACAATGGTTGTTGATGGATCCAGTACCGGCCCTCAATTTTAAAAGACTGGAAGCAAAATTGAAAATGTTTGTCTTGTGAATTAAACTTGAGATATGACAGCCCAAATATAAGTGTTTTACAACTAGACTAAAGAAAAATTTATGAAAATAGGGCCAAAACTAATTCTAAATTCAAGGGCTGAAAATATAATGCTTCTTCATTTCTTTTCAGGATTGGCACTGGATGGATCTCAAAATCCACTCAGAAAATAGTGTTTATGTTTACAATAACGTGCCTACGAAGTAATCTATGAAATGAATTCTATAGATGATTTTGAGTGTCTACGAAGTTACGTAAGCACTAGCCACATAACATACTATAAACAAATTAATACTTAACATAAACTAAAATAAATTGCTGGCTCCATAATTTCATATATGTTTTATATTAAAGCCCTTACATAATATATTTGTAAATCTAGTATTTTAAAAACAATAGCAAACTTATTCTCATAGTTTAGGGTATATTTATCAAAGAACTCACAATGAAAAATATATATTTTGGAAATAAAAAAAAAATTAGAGTATATCTAACAGTTATTTCACATTTAAAATTTGGATAAAATTTAAAAAAATTTAGGTTGGTAAAAAAATGTAGATATATAATGAAAATTGTGCATAATGAAAATTATATTGTATATCTTAGCTACAAAATTTCTGCACATTGGAACATAAAAATATATAAAGTATCTACACATTTGAATTTTTATTTAATATATTTTGATAAATAAATAAAAAATCTACAATGAGCCAGTATATTGCTTTTACACAAACAAGAGACCAATCAATATTATAAAAGAAGAATATTTTTAAAAATAATAATTAAAATACGGAACACAAAACCTTAGATGAGACGTTAATATATATTTTTTCTAAAAGTAAAAATTTAAACTAAAAAATTGTAGTTTAAAAAAAGCCAAAAATTAATTGAGAAGTTATCATGTGCTTTGAAAGTGCAGTTCAAAATATAGTTTCTTTCCTTTTATAAAAGATATTTTAACTTTAAAGAAAATACCATATTATTTTGTTTGACTAGCATACATTTTCAGATATTTAATTAATTGCTCTAATATTTTCTGTTATACTAGGTGATTTTCCCGTGCTCATGCACGGACATAAATATTTATAAAATAAATATATTATTATAATTGATTGATATTTACTTTTAGTTTTAAATTAATTTATAATTTGTACATATGATTTTAGATATTTTATATCTAATCAGCTTTGTTGTTTTTACAGTCGATTTAGTTATTATTTGGACATATTTGGATTCCATCTATTTCTTTGAATTTAATTATAATATTTTTTATTATAAATATAATCTTTTTAATTAATTTTTCTTATTTGCATTTGGGTTGATTGTTGTCTTAGATATGTAAGTATAATTTAGTAAGATTTTGTATAACTTAAGATATATTGTTCTTAGAATTGAAAAAATAAAAGAAGGTTTTTGATTCCAAATTACATAAATTAATATAATGATAATATTCTAAAGTCCCATGCAAATATGTAAATTTTCCAAAAGAATTAAATTGTTACAGTGAGTTAATATTCTATTTTTTATTTATTAATATGTTAAAATAAATATATTATTAATTATATATTATTATAAAATAAATAAATAATATATTCTGATTTTAGTTAAATCTATTATTTTAGATATAAGTTGGATTAGTCAAGTCACTCATGTTGTAGTTATCTAATCAAAAGATGTTTATTGTTAAAATTTACTTTTAGTTTTTTTAATCTCTTAAAATAAAAAGTAAAATGTGATTGTTTTTGAAAAATTAAAAATATAAGTAAAATATAATTTATGTTGTTTTTCTGTATTTGTAAGATATTATAGTCAACTAAATATATGAAAAAATAAAAAAAACATTTCAATAATATTAATTATAAACTATTTTTTTTGTCAGTTAAACATATATCAGTTTATGTTTGATTTTATGTAATAATCTAAGAAAATATACAGATAAACAAATTCTATTACTTTGAAAATATATATATTTGTATTGTGTAAAATTAGGTTTTAAAATAAAAATATTTCTTTTTCTAATATCAAGATCATCTGTGTGAATGTTTTTTATAAAACCATATTATATACCAATATTTTTTCATCTAAGAAGATATAGATACGAGGAAAATATTTTATTACTTCAAAATTATATTTTATGTTAGTGAAAAATATATTTTAAAAGAAATATTACTATTTTGTGAGATTTCCTTTTTATGAAATCATATTATATATACATATATTTTCGTTTTTAAATTAGTTTTTAAACTTTATAAATGTTTCCTTTTTATTTTATATTGTTATTTGGATAATTTTAAAAAGGAAATAATATTGTTTTAATGTAATTTTTTTAATTCATTAAGGGTATCTTCGTAATCAACCACCGTGAGAGTAAACGTGAGCGCGACACGTAAGAAACTGACTTCTCAAATAATATTATAGAGATATAGTTTTACTTGTCATAAAACATTTTTAACTTTTGCACTTGAATCAAAATGACAGATAAGAGAAGAAAGTCTATCATGTGAGTTATCTCTCTATTTCTTTCTCTATATCTCTCAATAATCACCGGTTAAAATAAAATTGAAAACATAATCTAAGGTTCCTTTGACGTTATTGGTAGATCATTATCTTCTAGTGAAGCTCATAATAATCTCACATAGTGTTTGCATGATTTGAGGATTTAATTAGATTTTTGTTTCTTTGGTCGTTCAATTGACTATAGAAGTGAATTTTATAAGTATAGTTCACGACTCTTCAAAAGTGCAGGATCTAGAGATATCATAAGATACAAGGATTTTGTGATCTATCCACGATCTTATCTCTTAAGTGGAGTTCGTGACCCATGAATTATGTGACAGATTTTGATCTTCCAGTTTGACAAAATTTATGGTTTTTAAAAAACGTAAAATGATCTCCATATTAGATTATGATGATTGTTAGTTTTTGTCTCTTCTGTTAATTGCGGTTTGAATCTGTGCCGGTCTTGAGATATTTCAGATCCAATATGAAACTAAAAATATAGGCCTAAATAAAAAATTTAAAACTAAAATTTTCAACTAATAATTACAGTATCCCTGAAACTTATAAATATATCAATTCTGAAAATTATATTTCTATTGTAGCTGATATAAAGAAGTAAAAATAATATTCAAGCATTTATTTTGCTATAAGTTTGAAATAGGTCTTAAACTTAGTTTTTCTTGTTTTAGGAAAAAAGGGTAAACCAGAAAAACTATATAAATTGTTGGCTCCATTGCAATGTTTTCAAATGTGTTGAGGCACGGCCTGGTTTGAATGTGAATTATAACAATTCTGTAAAATAACCGGATATAGGCGAATCAGAATATGTAGGGGTTATAACTTATAAGACGTATATGTCTTACTGATTGTTTTTTTTTTTACGTCCGTCATTTATCTGGTTTTCCTGAAACATATATCGCATTCAGTGAAGAACTAAATATGATTTTTTTTTTTTAATCTGATGCGTTTCAATGGAGTTTTTGGTCAATCTTTTACCTTCAAAATTATAACTTTCCAGTATGAAACATTTAGGTCTCTATCTCTCTTACCCTCTTAGATAATGACTTCCAGTTTAAGACATTTTTGTAATATAATGATAATTCTTGCATGTTTTAATTTTGTTGATCTAACTATCTATAGGTCCAGCAGAGATGTCAACAACAACAACAATAGGCCTGTGAGAGAAAAGTTTTTCAGTTTGGCTGATTTTCCATCATGCCTCTTAGGAGTAATAATGTCACTTCTTTCGTTAAAAGATCAAATTCGTGCGTCTACCGTCTGCAAGGCATGGCGTGAAGCCGCTAAATCTGTTACTGTTGTTCATAAGTATCAATGGTTTGTCTCCATTCCTACATGGGGAAACTCTATTGATCTTTTGGATCCGTTGCAGGGGAAGAGGTACACAATGAATCTGCCTGAGAAAGGTGTAACGGATGTTTCTTACTCAAAAGACGGCTGGTTGCTTATGCGCAGATCATGCTTTGTGCAATTCCTCTTCTTCAACCCATACTCTCGGGAGCTCATAAGCTTGCCAGACTATGAATTGCCATATATGGAAATTGCTTTCTCTTCTGCCCCTACATCGGAAACTTGTACGTTGGTCACGTTAAACCCTATTTCAGAATATATTGTGGCCATCAGCACTTGCTATCCTGGAGCAACTGAGTGGATAACTACAGAGTTTCATTGCTCTCTTCCTTTTGATCTCAATATCCATAGCAACCTTGTCTGTGCTAATGATCACTTCTACTGCTTCACCTCGGGAGGTGTTTTATTTGACTTTGATCCAGCTTCTCGAACATTGAATCATCAAGCATGGGATAATGTTAGATTCCCCGAAATTCACAACAATCAATGGTCGTATCGGCCAAAGGAACTTTTCTTGATGGAGCACAAAGGAGAGTTAATTCTCATGTATACATATGGCAGTGAGACACCAGTGGTGTATAAGTTAGTCTCTTCAGAATGGGAGGAGATGAGTAGTACCCTAGACGGCTTGACAATCTTTGCAAGTCTCTGGTGCTCGGAGACCAGAATGGATGTTTTAGGGATGAAGAACAGCGTGTACTTCCCAAAGTATGGCTCACGTAACAACATGCAATGTGTATCTTACTCATATGATGATGCCAGGTACTATCCGGGTCAGCCGAAACGACTATGCTCTGTTGATAGTCTTTGGATCGACCCACCACCATTTCTAAGATAACTTGAGTGCGCTTGGAGGGTTTGTTTATATTTTTATATATGCATTAATCTCGCATCTGAAAAAACTTGTAACTTGAGTTTCAAACTTTGAGATTGTGCTAAATTTATTATTATGGTTCAAAATTTCAGATTATTTTGCATGTGATTGATTTGAACTTAAATTTTTGTTTTGTTGAATGGAGATGAACTAATAATGCTGTCATCATCTAAATTCAAAAAAATGAACACACAAATCTGAGATGTTTGTATTTCACAATCTTTAGGGTTTAGGTTAGCATTTTTCAAAACAATAGTTGTTAATTAGGTACCACATAAGTTTTATTGGAGGTCAACTTTTCATTTCAGAACTAAAATCAGAAGAAGAAGTTTACATAAACTCGAATAAAAAAAAAGGGAAAATTGTAAATATGGAACAAAAAAATTAGTAGATTGTCCATATGCCATAATATGAACTATAAGTTGTCCACTTACCATAATTTTTTCTGTAAACCCAAGTATACCCCTAATCTAATCCCTCAAACGATTTTTGTTAATTTAATTATTCAAAAAAAAGTAAAACGTAAAAATAAAAAAAAGAAATTACAAAATAAACAAAAGGGGCAATCGTTTAATCCCCAAAGCATTTTCCACGAACCCTAATTTCGCCTCCTCCTTTGGCGATAGAGAGAAAAGACGATTTGAAGTCATCGGCTCGTCAGAACTCGCCGTCGCCGGTGTTCCTTCTGGCCGCTAAGACTCCGCCGGTGTTCTTCTTGTTCTCAATCAAAATCTCAGAGACCTCGTCTCACTTTGCGTCTCGTTCTCAAGTAAGTCGCCGAACACCACTGAAGCTCGTACCTCGCTGACAACTGAACTCGTGCCTCACCGCTCTGGAATATACTCTCTCAGCTTTAGTTTCAAGCAAACCAATCGATTCTCGTCAGGTTTGTTTGTGATTTTTTTTTGCATGTATTTGTATCTCTTTCTTGAGTCTTTTTTAATCATTTTTTGACTGTCATAGATTTCTATTTTAGTTTCTGTGAATGATTTTAGGCTTCTATCTTATCAAAGTTTCATACTTTTTTGAGTTTTGGTTAAATTGTTTTAGTGGCAACCAATCTCTTGTAACTGTTGTTTTATCTCTTGACATTGAGGCAGAATGTGGGTTGATTGTGTTTTGACATCTAAAAAGCTTGTAAAGTATGTGGTTTCATTTCTGTATGTCTTAGGTGATTTTGTTTGATCGATTTTCACTAGTATGTCTGTATTTGGACGAAAATTACTTTAATTTCTTTGTTTTGTGATTAAAAGTAGCATGAATATTGACTGTTGTGATTGTATTTGTTTTGTTGTTTATTGGTCTCAGACACCTCGAGATTTTCATGTCTTTCTTTTTAAAACTTCAGTGTTTCTTTATCATAGTTTGTGATATATGTGTATCGATTTTAGTTGAGATAGTTTGTGTTAATGATTTAGTGTGTGTTTTCAGGACATGGATGCCATGATGTATTTGTTTCAGGAAAGAACCTCATTGCATCGATGGAAGCCAGACCGTGTAGCATTTATGAGCTGTTTGTTTAGTACTCAGCTCATCTCAGCCTACGGAAAGTTTGAGGGGAACAGGAGAGAGTACAAAGTCGACAACACTCTTCTCGAGTATGGAAGAGGTGAGCTTCCATATAATGGAAGTACACGTTCAGTCTGGAACGTTGACGTCGATCGTCTCTACGTCCCTCTTGTTGTTAACCAAAACCACTGGATCTCTATGTGCATTAATCTTGTGAACCGGACAGTTGATGTCTTTGATTGTGGGGGTAGGAAGAACACCAGGTCTGTGGAAGCATTCGCCGTCCTCATTCCACGAATTGTCAATGCTGTCCAGTCGCCAGATAAGAAGAAAGATTACAATGTCAAACAGTATACTGTTTCATATGTCCTGATGCGTGGCCTAAACATGAGTGGTAATGATTGTGGTGCTTATGCGTTGAAATTCATAGAGTGCCGCCTACTGGGCTTAGATTTCTCTTTGATAAATGACGAGAACATCCAAGAGGCCCGACACAAGATAGCGTATGATCTTTGGGAAGCTGCAAATGATGAGGTCTTGCAGTATCGAATGTCCAAGTTTAAACCTCCACAGCGTACTCTGGGGAAAACTGTCGAACTCAACTGAGTTCATTATTGTTGTCTTTGATCATTTTTCAGTTTACTATTTTAATTCATACACTACTGTTTTTGTTATGAAACTGATCTACTATTAGAGTTCATGATTATTGTTATGAAAATGAACTACTATATTATTTAGGGTATAGGGTTTGAACCCTATCTAATTTTTTGAGTTTATAATTAACTGTTTTATCATTGTTAAAAACTTAATATTTTTTCAATATTGATTTAGGGTATAAGGTTTATACCCTATCTATTTTTTCGTAACTAAAGCAAATAGGGGTTGAGTTCATAATTACTCTTTAAATAAGAAATGGTTGAAACCCTAAATTGTGAATTAAATAGGGTCAAATCATATACCCTAAAACAAATAGGGTTCAAACCCTATAACTTAAATCAAATAAAGAGTAAACAAATTACAAATTTGGAAAATAACTTATTGTACACGAAAATTATGGAAAATATAGATTTATAATATATTCTCAACAGATTTTGGAGAGATTTAAGGAAAATATACGTTTCGAACTTGGCAGAATATACATTATGTCCTCCGTAGAAAGTAGATAAAACTGTAGATTGGATAACCCAGCAGCGGTAGAATAGAGTATATTGGTAGAAAAAGAAAGCATTCTTCCGTAGATATGTTAGGTAATAATAGTTAATAAAATCTATCTTAATTCAGAAATATGGGAATTGTCAGCTGACTTATTCTACAATGGTAGAATTGTATTTATTGGCAGTTGAATTATTCTACGATGGAAGAATTGTATTTAATGGTAGATATGATTGTTCTACCAACTCTAGATATCTATGTTATTAACCGAATTTACAATCTACAGGCTGTAGATAGTAGATTATGTTTTCTGCCATCTGTAGATCAAAATATGAAATTTTGATATACTAATATTTAGTCTTTAAAAATATTTTTATATGATTATTTCTTGTTTAAGTACATTTTGAATATTTTTCCATATTTTTCTGACTGTTAAAATAATTGATATGAATTTTTAAAGTTGTCTAGGGTATCTGAGTCCAAAACGGACCAAAAAGAGATTTATGGAAAATGGACAATGTAGTTGTTTTTCTGTTCCGTTTTAGCAAATTTTTCAATAAAAAATGCTTCCAAAAGACCTCTTAACTTAATTGCAAACTTTGGTTGCCGTATCTGAAATACATTATTTTGTAAATAAATTTTATATTTGTACTTTTATTTTAAAAAGTTTAAAAATAATTTCTTTAGTTGAGTAATATTATTTTTAAAAATGAGCTTGTTTATTATATACTACAAGAAAAAGAGTTATTTCTGACGGTCGAATCAGTTAAAAATCGGTCAGAGATAGCTACTTCCGACCAACTTCTGACGAAAATGACGGTCAGTTCTGACCATTAAAAAATTTTTGACGGAAAAATCCGTCAGAAAATATTTTTTAAAATAATAAAAAAGCAATTTTATATAATTAATATAAACGTTTTTATTATACACTAGGAAAAATCCGCGCTTCGCGCGAGATATGTTACGTTGTTCTCTAATATGTTTACGTGGTTGCACTTTTCAAACAGTCGGAAGGTTTCAGGAAGAGTCATCAAAATCTTCTGAAATTATTGAAAGTTAATAGAGCACTGTCCAGACTGGTCTCATAAGAAGAACCAGGGTACCTTCAATGGCATGACTTGCAGAGACGACGATGTTTCTTCAATTGATCTCAGCTCCAAGTCTCTCAACACAGATTCAGTCGTATGTTAGATTTTTGTGTTATTATGATTGTAAGAAATGAAATTGTGAATATACAGATACAAACTAACCTATTTATAATTGCAGATTCACCAACTTAAAGAAAATAGGATGCAATGAATGTGAAAGTAATGGAGCGATGGAGTTAATTTGGAGGTTAATGAGAATGATTTAATGCATATGAGATCTGTAACCTTACCATTTCAGAAGATTTGTTAGTTTATTTGTTTATGTTTATGTTTGTATTATGATTATATAATATTTTGTTTATTTTATATGGTCTATACTTTATTGATATTCTAGATGAAAAGTGAAGAAAAACAGTTAAACAGAAGATCATTCAAAAAAGTTTCTCAATTTCCATGCTTTTCTAGTTTCTTGTATTTTCTTAATTTAAACATACAAAGATAGTCTCTGTTTATTTTAATTAATTTAACTATACTTTTATTATCCTCTCATTATTTATATTTTCTAGTTGATGTTAATGTTCAATATTTTAGTATTGCAGATTTACTTTGCTTGTGTCTAACGCTTTGAATCTATTTTTGTTGTTTAACTCCTATATTTCACACATTTCAGAATACTTACTTATATTTTAATGGGTCTATATTTTAGAAAGAATTGTACATTAGTCTCATCCGTAATTAATGAATTCGAGAGATAAGATGAGTCTCAAAAACTTGAGACTTTTGAAATGGTCCGGAAAGGTTGCACTTTTCAAACAGTCGGAAGGTTTCACGAAGAGTCATCAAAATCTTCTGAAATTATTGAAAGTTAATAGAGCACTGTCCAATTTGATATAAAAATAGAGAGACGAAATTACAAAATAATAGAAGAAACATTTTTCCTTTATTTGGTGATTGAAATGAGACAAATGCGTCTCTAATGTGATTTTATATTGGTTTTTAAAATATTTCAACGTGTTTAATTTGTTTATATAAAATTATACTAAAAATATAATTTTATTTTATGTGAAAATTATATTTATAATTTTATTTTGATAAACTAAACCAACTCCAAACCAAAAATCAGATTAGACTTGTTTTCTTAATTTTTCTGAACCAAGCTAATTGATTGAATATAACATTTTAAAATAATTTAAATCAATTTATGATAGGATTAATAAGGGTAATAGGGATATAGCTTGTGAAAGATTTGATCATATCCTCTAATCTCATGTATTAAAATTTAAACATTTTTACTGTTTTGATAAATACCTCATTTATTTTAACATTTATTTAGAAAAAGTTATCGATTTGTACCTCCTTGCACTAATTAACTTTTATTTGTAACACATATAATAATTAAAGAGCATTATTTGTATCCTTATCAAAACTGAAGTTAAATTTTTTTTGATAATAACAACAAAAATCAGAAGAAATAACATGACAATTCAGTGCATAACTGTGACTTCTCTGTCTTTTGCCATTTAATAAATACTTTTCTATCTCCACGCTTCTGTTGCTCTCTCTCTCGATTTTCTGTATCTTAGAACTTCCAAGTACTCTCTAATGGTAAAACTAAAATCTTAACTCACCCATTCAGCTTTATACTTCCATACGTCTCACTCAAAAACAATGAAGATTATGTCTTTCTTTCTCTATAACAACTATTTTCTTCTTATCCTTTTTTTTTTCTTCAAGCATCACCATCTCAGTTTTTTGTATAGAGAAATATATCATCTTATAATATTTAAAAACACTTTTTTCCTGAAAAGAATCTACCTCCAGACTGGTCTCATAAGAAGAATCAGGGTACCTTCAATGGCATGACTTGCAGAGACGACGATGTTTCTTCAATTGATCTCAGTTCCAAGTCTCTCAACACGGATTCAGTCGTATGTTAGATTTTTGTGTTATTATGATTGTAAGAAATGAAATTGTTAATATACGAATACAAACTAACCTATTTATCATTGCAGATTCACCGACTTAAATAAAATAGGATGCAATGAATGGGAAAGTAATAGAGCGATGGAGTTAATTTGGAGGTTAATGAGAATGATTGAATGCATATGAGATCTGTAACGTTCCCGATTTTAGAAAGCAAGTAAGAAGCTACACGAAAAGACACCAAGGAGGTTTCCACCAGGGATTGGCCGGATTTTCAACCCCTGTAACCCAGCCAAAGATTCATACTCGGTGTTTTTGTGAAAATATGGAAGATGAAGATAGTCGTTCTGGGCTCTTCTAATCGCCACCTAACCAATGCTCTCAAGCCCAAATCTGATATTAGAAGGCCATGACCTATCAATATAATAAAGTTGGGTTTATAACAATTTTTGATATGAAAGCTCATCAACGAAAGAGCAAAATGATGGGTTTTGAAGATTGGGACAGGTGTCGCTATGTTAGGCTTCGAATTTGTGACGTGGCTTCCGACGTAGACACCCTAGGAGGGAAGTAAACCCAACTTTATATATATAGATATTGAAATTGGTTACCAATAGAATTAATTATTGGTTTAGAAGATGAAGATGAAGATGAAGCAAGTACGACACGACTGACTCGTCGCTCTTCAAATTCGTCACACTACTGATTCCTCGTTCTCCACATTCGCCACGCCACCGTTAGTCACTCCACCAATTTCGCAGATCTGGAAAAACAGAACATTAATAAATTTACAAACAGAACAAAACCTAAGTACAGATTTGAATCTCACCATTGGAGATCGATGCTTGCTATGTCTGTGATTTTTTTCAATAATGTATAAGAGAAAAAAAGGAATAGAATGAGAGGGAAGAAGATGACAGGAAAAAAAGAGAAGAAATACGAGTGGAGAGAAAGAAACACAAGTCAGTGAATATAGACCATTAGATTAGATTGATCAATGGTCCAAATTTGCAATCCACCCACTCTCTTTTTCAGCCAATAGGAAGTTAGAAAAGTTTATTATTATGTTTATTGTTATTTTCATTTTAATATTAATGTATCTTTAGACTATTAGATAGATTTAGTTTAGAATTAATTTCAGTTAATGTCGTGTTGTGAGTATAAAGGTTAAAGTTTAATTTTTTATTAAGTGTATAATTTTTATAAAAAGAGTGTATAATTTTGTAAAATAGTGTAAAATCTTTTTATATACTTTGATATTTTGTTTTACCAAAAATGGTTTAGAATTAAATATTTAGAAAATGTATAGGGAGTGATGGTTAAATATAAGATTTATTGTTTTAATGGGTTAGTGTTATATATGTTTATGATAAAGAGTTTGTAGTTTGAGAAATAGGATTTGAGTATAATGTTAAGGACTAAATGTCAATGTTAAGTTTAAATGTAATAGTTATAATGGTTTTGTAAGATTTAATGTTTTTTTTGTCAACTGTAAGATTTAATGTTTACATTTATGATTTGGGGGATATGGTTTAGGTTTATAATTGAGGGTTACAATTTAGAAATATAGTATTTTGGGTTTAAATTTATGATTTGAAGCTAAATTTTAAAAGTATTAAATTTTAACTTTAAATTTAAGATTTAAAATTAAATCTATAATATAATGGGACAGTGTCCTCATTCCCTAAGGAACACGTGTCCATTATATTCGTGGATCCTATCTCTTTTTTTTAAAAAAAAAAAACAAACGGATCTAACCACTGGACTGAAGAGTATTCTGTTGTGAGCTTTGAGATTAAACATATGGCCCAAATATCGGAAACAGGGGGCGTCAAGATTAGGATTCTCGCCGTGTTCTTCTCGATCCTTCGTCTGTGACTATTCCGTTTCCGGAGTCTCATCTGTTTTGGTCGATCATAAAGACTGCGCACGTCCTCTGACGACGAAAGGCTTCTTCATCCTGTCAGAAGCCTTCTATATATATAAATCCTCGAGGTAAGCTCTCCTTTGCCTTTAACTTTTCTTCCCATCGATATATATTTAAGAAAAACAAGATGACAAGAGTACTTTCATCGATACGTTTCAGAAGCTTCTCACTTGAATCCTATAAATATACGTCCACATATAACACAATTCCCATCTCTTAGAGCTACCAGAATCAAGAAACGAGAGAAAAAGAAGTACTCAGCAGCAGAAGAACATGGTAAAGTTTCTGGTTTTGCCTTTGAACTTCAAGTCGTAGTTGATTTTTTAGATCGGATTTTGGCCTGAGATTTTTATAAGGAGATTTGCTCTGAGCGAATAGATTTGCACTTGATCCATCTATGATATCCTTTAACTTCGGTTAGATCAGTTCTACTTTTTTTTCTTTTTTTGGATTTTTGCCCTAACTTGTATTACTTGACGAAAACAGACAAAGTATGTAAGAGACATAAGAGATCCGGAACACCTTACTCCTTGAAGCAACTAAGTGTTCTGTCTGAAGACTCCATCACTCGATGATAACCTTAATCGCGTCCTGTGAGTATTATTAGTCCTCTGTTTAATGATCGCACTGTGTAGTCCGAGTGATAGTGAGAAAAAAAAAGTATTTGTTTTGGATCCCAAAGTGTGAGGCTTTTTTTTCTGAGTACATGATCTTTAATGATTTGTGAGTTTGTGGGTTTTGGTTATGTGATCAATTCAGGATAACGTTACGGACGATCCATCATTGTAATATGGCAACTATAGTTGGTCTGTGTTTGAGAGCTAAGCTTAAAGAATGCTTGCCCTTCCACTATAAGGTCAACTATGCTTTTAAGTAAAAAGAAAAGTTCTTTCAATGGTCACTTGTCATATATATATGTGATTGTTTCTGTTTCCTTTTACTTATGTTCAGGTTGATGTCAGAGTCATTCCCGGTTCTCATGCCGATGAACATTCAGGTAAGGAAGTTAGGAGATGGCTTAATCACTTAATTTATTTGTGCTCTCTTTTAAAACCTTAACAACTGTATAGTTTGCAAGAGTATGGATGATATGTCAAGTGAAAAAAATTAACGAATGTAACGCTCATGGATTTGTGCTCTGTTATTGCATATGCTTCATTGATTTTATTTGGTTTGGATAATTGCCCATGTGCGCACTCTGCTTTGCTCTGTACTATTTATGAGTGTTGGGCTTTTGTGTTCTATGTTTGTTTTGCAATTGCTTTTTTCGTTTCTAAGTTTCTATATGTCTTTATATTGGCTGAACTCGATGTGTAAGGCTATAGTATTGTTTATTTCGATATTAAACAATCTATAGAGGTCAAAATATATAAAATGTAATTGACAGTTTGTTATTTCTTTTTCTATTTTTGAGCTTCTGATTCTTTGGAGCTGCTAGGTTGTTGTTATATACGTGAAAATATATGATAAATGTAAAAACTGTATGCAAGTTAATTGCCTAATTGTGCAAGTGTTGTCCTGACTCTTGAGAAAGAATAAACGTAGAAAGATGACTATTGATGACATACACAACATAATATTTTGCGGGAGAAGAATAACGGACCTGAATAGCAACAAAAAAACAATAACACCATATGTATGAATCCATTAATCGTAGGCCAGCCCAACATAAATTAACCAGTAACATACACACGTTATCTTTCAATTGCCAGCATAAGGAACTTCTGCAAGCCTGCAACACACCAAACACAGATCCCTGCGGGGTTAAAGATTCCTAGTTATGAAAATAATAAAGTTTCAAGGTTTTTGTCTAAGGTTTAGAATTTAAAAACATGTTTAGGGTTTAGGGTTTTAAACAAAACCAAAGAAACTTTCTTACCGCATTAACCCGTTAGAAATTTCTGACGGAAGGATCGGTCGAAAATTTCTGACGGACACAAAATCAGTCAAAAATTTATGACAGATTTATGACGGTTTATTATTTTTATATATTTCGGTAAGAAAACGGTCAGAAAACTATTAGAAATTTCTGACGAAAAAGTTTGGTCGGAAATTTCTGACGGATTTCTAACGAATTTTTACTTTTTTGATATTTCGTCGGAAAACGGTCAGAAATTTCTGACGGAAAATAATGCATTATTTTTCAATATAGAGGTTTTTTAAAACGTCTAGTAAATTATACTATTACAAAAGCTGAAAATTATTACATGGACCATTCAACAACCTACAATTCTAAAGTTGACGTTTCTGTCTTCGAAGTAATCTATGAAAAGAATTCTATAGATGAACTTGAATGAAAAATGTGTATGTTTATTGATAATGTGATTTTATAACTATGGAGATTTAAACGGTATCAAAAAACAAATGAGTACAAAGGTGTTTAGACTATCAGTTTGGTATTAAGAAATTAGGATCCCCCTTCTTATTCTTCATGGTTCTCTTTTTATAAGTGTTGATAGAGTGGAGCCTGACGGCATGTGATCACCAACAAGTATCAGGTGCTTTTATGATCGTATTTAATTCCTTGGTCTCCTTTACATTTCATTTGACCTTGTCAGCTAGGCATTGATTACTATGTTGCCTCCAACAATAGCTCCATGATATGCTCAAATTTATCCTAGGAACAACTCTATATATAATTTTAAAGGTCGGCTGCAGTAATTAGGGATCGAATCCATATGGACTATTATCACACAATAAACTAATGATTTTGATATCAAGCTAGGGAAGCAATAGAAATAAAATACAAACAGTAAATATATTGTTTTTAAGACAATAAGAAAAAGCACTAGATCCAGGGATATCAAACATGCAACTTGGAACTGCAATCAATGGAACGCTAAGGGATTTTATTACGAACAATCCTAGAACTCGAATTTAATTTTAAGTCAATCAGCTTGCTGTAGAAACTTTCAGATGCCTAAGTTCTAGAATACCAACCTTCGTTGTAGATTCAATGATTCAGACAAGCATTAGTTTCCAATTTGATATGTTCACTAAACTCCTAAACCAACTGTCATTGCGAATAAGTGTTTAGCTCAGCATGATTCAATTAAGGTAAATAGTCACACTGTCGTGTCTACCAATTATCCTAAGATTAAGTTTCTAATTATTTACTCTAGAAACAGGCGTAAATATAAATCATGTGAATGACTAAAATCAGATTACTCTGGCAGTTCTATCAATTAATTAACAACCTCATAAATTCTAGAAAATTCCTAAATCCAACAGGTTGATTACCATACATGATCAATGAAAACATAATCAAAGACTGAATAAATAACATAGATATATTAAAGATATAAATACTAGAGTTCCAACTCAATCTCTGAATGAGTTCTAAATCTTCTCTCCAAAGCTCTCTAGAAATCACAATGGCTTAGAATAGAAATATATAAGTGAAAACACGGATTAGACATTTTTGTAACTAAGGGAGACTTCTGGGCCAAACTGAAATATCTTGAAACTTCTTAAAATCGAGTCGGCTTTTCTTGATTAGCACGGGTATCGACCGACTCCAAGAGTGGTGTCGATCGACACCATCTCCAGATTCCGACTTTGACTTCAACTTTTCAGATTCACTTTTGTTGATGCTCCAAATAGTTCCATAATTTCCAAAATGGTCCATAACGTACATGAACTTGTAAAAACTTTAAAACAAACTCAAACACGTGATATATACTCTAAAACCTAACTTATACCATGGTCAAAATCCATAAAAATTAAGGTATATCAACTCCCTGGTCTTATCCTTTGATTGCCCTCAACCAAAATAGAAGATTAATTTATGGAAGAGGTTTGAAAACCTAGAGTCTCACCTTTTCTTTAGAATATCACCCCACCTCTTATGATGTTGCAAGCCATATCAAATAATACCAACTTTAAAAGGTTCCATAACTTAATCTCTGCTTAGCAACCTGACTATCCAGCCCACAGTTCACCAAATACCATATAACATACCCCTTTACTCAACTCATTTAAGAGATAAATGTGCAGGTTCTTCTTGCGAATATCAATCACTTAATCTGGGAGATTGTTAGTGATTTTTTCTATGTGAAAACGTAAGTGAAATGAGAAGAGATACGATTGTATATATAGGTAGAGGAGAGAGGTATTCATTTAAATTTGAATGATTGTTCGTAAGTGGTTTCCGAGAATTTTGGCGACTACACTTGACTCAAGAAACGTGGAAATGCAAGACTCGTTCAAAATCTTTTTATTACGTAAAAACTTGTCTAAAAACGCTCACAAAAAATATTCAAAAAACATCTTGTAATGGTCTTAGGGCCACATTCTTCCACGTCCATGCTGAACCGGATCGGTCTTAACGCTGTGCCGGGCCGGCCGGACAGCACGCGTGAGGAACAATGAAAGAGTGGAGACATATATATACTAGTGATATTCTCTGCCTTTAGCAGATATGTGATGTTTTACATTCTCTTTCGTTAAAGTCAAAATGCTTATCTAGGCCCATTTCCTTATACTTTCACATAATCATATCTAACCCATAGACTTTATAATTGATCCAACACTAAAAACATATATGAGGTTCGAAAACTTAATAAATACAACGATCTTAGCTTTTATAGGTAAAGATTAGAATCAGACAACCTCGGAACGGGCAAGGCAACAAGAGGGTTTTTGAGCTTCAAGACAATACCAAACTTCTCTTCCAAATCCAACACATGGCCTTCCGGAATCTTCCAATCGAATGAATGTAACAGCGTCGCAAGAGTGTACAAAACCATCCTCTCGGCGAGTGCTACACCAGCGCAAATCCTACGGCCAGATCCAAAAGGAAGAAAGCTATAATCAGTTCCAGTGAAATCACAAGACTTATTATCAAGAAACCTCTCGGGACGAAACTCAGTTGGGGTTTCCCACAAGCTTGGATCTCTCTGAATACACCAAATATTGATGAAGACCTTAGTGTCCTTAGGGACGGTGTAACCGCCGACCACAGCAGTTTCAGCTGGACGGTGAGGGACTAACAAAGGAACGGTCGGGTGAAGTCTAAGTGTTTCTTTCATAATGGCTACAAGGTAAGGAAGTCTAGTGATGTGTGATTCTTCAACATTGTTTTCTTTTCCAACAACTTCGTCTAGCTCTTGTTGCGCTCTCTTCATCAACTCTGGGTTTTTTATAAGCTCGGCCATCGCAAACTCTATCGTGGTTGTTGTTGTATCAGTACCACCAATAACGATATCCTTAACATATACAAGTATATAACAAACACATGAATCAAAATAACTCTCGTGAACTAAGAAACATATATATGAAACTAAAACCATTATTTACCAGGAGTATGGCTTTGACATGGTTAGCCGTAATGGGAACCTCCGAGTCGACTTCTTGGTCCCTTAACTTCATCATATGTTGTAAAAAGTCTTTGCCCTCACCATCATCCATACTTCCTAGCTTTTGCATCTTCCCGATGGCTCCGTCGAATATGGCATCGAGCTCTTGGATACACACACGCATCCGCTTCACAAGCCCTTGGAGATCGAATCTTGCTAGCCAAGGAAAGAAATCTGAAACATTAGGCTCACCCAAAACCGTAATTATCTCAGAAACCACTACTTTAAACTCTGTTCCAACACTTTCCATCTCCTCGGCTTTCACTGATCCTCCCCATATCATGTTCATCGTTAGATTCAATATCGTCAAGAACATCTGATCTCCAACGTTCACCGCTGATTTTTCTTGACTTTTTTCGTATAAAAACCTCCTTCTCTCTCGGATCTCTTTGCGACGTAGCTCGTAGAAAGAATCTAACGTTTTGCGGTTAAGAAGTTTGAGAACGCAAACTTTTCTAAGCTTTCTCCACTCTGCACCATATGGTAAAAACACAAGGTCTAGACCACCATAGGTAAGGACTCGAGCCGTGAGAGGGACGTCATGGTTTGAGAAATTGATGTCTTGTTCTTTAAAGATCTCTCGAGCTAGCGAAGGAGTGTTGACCACGACCGTTAGTTTTGAGCCAAGGTGGAGTTTGAAAATGGGACCGTATTCTTGAGCGAGGTTTCTGAAGTAGATGTGAAGGTCTGGTTTAAGAAACGGGAGGTTTCCAACAATAGGTAGTCCTCGGGGCCCAGGCGGCAGAGGTGGTTGTGGCGAGCGTTTGAGAAGGTGCCAGAGAACCGGGAAGATAGCAATGAGAATGAGAACTCCGTAAGAAGGAACATTGATTGGGTTGTCGGTGAAGAGATTTGAAATCGGAGACATGTTTAACAGCTGATTGAGGTTGATAAATGTTGTTGTAGTGTTTTCCTATACGCTTATATTCCACCTTCACTTTAATATATAGTACCAAACTATACAATAAAATAATTGGGAAACCCAATTTCTTTCTTTTCCGTTATGTGGACAAAATCTTTTAGGAGATATTATAATTTTCATTTTTTTTGAGAACTTGATTTTTTGGAAAAATATATAAGAGAAATATTGTAGGATAGCCTTTAACTTTTTTTATCACAAAATGGATTCTAAAGATCAAAATGACACAACTATATTTCTTTAAAGAAACAAAAGACATTTCACTTCTAACGTTAACTAATTAGACTTAGGATTTAGATTTTGAAGTGAGTAATGACAAAAGAAAAAGATTTAGGAGGTGGTTTTAAGGGTTAGGGATTAGGTTAGAATTTAAGATTTATAACATAAAATTTAAAATAACAATTAAAAAAAAAATTGGGAAACAAATTTGAGGCAAAAAAACATTAAAAAAAAAAAACAAAAACAAATTGCTACATCATATTTCATGATTATTATATGGGTATTCATTTGTGGAAGGGATGTAGCCTAGTAGTTAAGGTTTAAAGGTTTCTACACTCAGGTTTGGGGTTCAATTACTGTGCATTTTTTTGCAGAAGATATGATGTAAAAGTTTATCAGAAGTTCTAGAGTACTACAAGCAAAACCGGTTCATTGTGGTCGTCTGCTACAGAGAGAGCATGTCCATCGAAGATGTCATATATGCAAAACCGTCCATCGTTCAAAGTATTTCGGGAAGAGCTTCATTGTCGAATCATTATCCATGGAGTATTCATCACTATCGCATATGTTGCATGTAGTTAATCCTCATATCTAGCAGAATTTTTATAACGATGTAATGGATTACCAATATTTAAAAATATGGGTATTCAATGAATTTTGCCTCTAATATTATCATTTTCGAATTTTACCCTTAGAAATTCAAATCTTTATTTTATTACTGGTGTCATATAGTGTTTGAGAAAGAAAAATATCTATAAATTGTAATTTTGCAATTTTCCTTATTTCTTATTCAATCAAAAGGTTACTTTATAAATATTTGTGGAAAATATAATTCTAAAATTATAAAAATGAAAATACCTCTATACATGTGGTCCCGAATTTGGAAAACTATTGAAACGAGAAAAACGTTTGTTTTGGATCCATTCATGAAAAGAAAGTTTGTCTACTAAAGTTTTGGCGAAGTTTTTTAAAAAAATTATGTTCTTTATTATTCAATCATATATTATTGTTAAAGTATTTAAATAGTACTAATGTTTTCCAATTATTTATGCTTTTAAACAAATCTTTGGAAGACAATTTATTTAAGACATTAAAAAGTTAAAAAATAATATGATCTTATTAATATATTCTATTCAATAATCTCAAATTATTTTATATTTAAATAAATAATTTTATTTAAAAATAAGTTTTTGCCTAATTTTTTTATTTTAAGAATATAAATTTAAACTTAAAATACAATTTCAACAATAAAATATAAAATCATAAAAATATAGTATAAATATATGTATATATATACATATATTATCCATAACAAATTATATACTGTATACTCTATTAATTACTTACAATAGATATTTTACTGAGAGTACACAGTTTTAGATGAATAGTGCTCTATGTTATACTGTTCTTATTACTTTAATCAACAATTACATCTCAGAGTAGGGCATCATTATCAATAAAATGTTTTAAAAATTTTCATATTCACATAATATTTATGATTATATTTTTAAATTTAATTCAAAACCTAAGTCAATTATTATATTTTATTTTTTAATTATCCAAATGATATTCTATTATTCAGACTTAAGGAATTCTAGGTAGTTAGACCGGAATAGAATAACCAATGAAACAAAGGTGCCTAGGGAAAGATCGAACAGTTCTAGCTAAAAATCAGCAGTCTCATTTTGTCCCCTGGGAATGTAGGACAGCTTCAAATCATGGAATCTTCTCTTCAATTTTTGTATCTCATTCAGCTCTATCGAAAAAGTCATCCATGGCTGAGGTTCCTTTATCATCTCGATCAAATCCTTACAATTTATCCCAAAATGCTGATGTGTCGAATGATGCAACATGCTGTCCATTGCCCATCCTAGCGCTTCCAGCTCTAAATGCAATGCATATTCCCTTCTTCTTTGATTTCTTGTACCTAGAGCTGGGAATTTGATTCTTTACCCGCGGGCCCCGCCTCGTTTCACCCTCTGCGGGGCGGGTGCGGGTCAACAGATTTCAAAAATATGCGGGTGCGGGTTGGATGCGGGTTGAATATACTTTATGCGGGGCGTGTGCGGGTCGGGCAAATTTAAATCGCTGGTACCCGCCAACCCGCAAAATAAAAAAAAAAGATTTTTTTTAAAAATGATTTTTTTAAAAAAACTAAATGTACGAATATAAATAAAATTTTAACTAAAATATATTATTTTTTTTTTAAATAATAAAAATACATAAAATAATTATTTTTATTATATTTAATATTACCCGCGGGTTACCAGCTAATTTAGCGGGGAGAGTGCGGGCAAAACTTTTTCTTTTCGCGGGTCAAACGGGTTGTATTTTTGAATCAAAAAATGATTCAACCCGCAGCGGGGCGAGGCGGGTCTGGGCGGGTCGACCTGCAAACCCAGCGCTACTTGTACACATGAGTTGTGTTTGTCCAGAGCAATCTTTCCATACTCATCCGCATCCACAGAAAATTGATGTGAAGGTTCAAAAACTATCAACCATGCATATATTCTTAAAGAAAAAGATTTGAGATGCCATTACTGGTGTTGTAGTCAACCCAGCTTTCGGCTGATCTGCCGTGAACCATGCTTGTTATTCTCCTTTTGCATATTAATTCAGGTGGGTCTCTATCTATACCTTTGAATAATTTATTATTCCTTGCTTTCTAGAGATACCAAATTATCAATGGATAAGGATCTCTATCCATGTCTGGATCTTTAATATTATTCTTCCTCCAGAAAAGATAGTCCATGTTAGTATATATGCTAGACACAGGGAATATATCCGGATGAGACGGTGTAGCCGCAAGAGACCACACTTGGAATGTCAGGTGGGCATTTGAAGATAGCATGAGTTACTGGCTCATCTGGATCCCCACACCTTGGAAAAATATTATTGCAATGGCAACAATTCAAGTTCCTTACAACTGCTACATGTCATGTGAGTAACTACCATATAAGATGAAAAATCTTTTGTGGAGCATCTACCTTCCAGCAAAAATTTGGAGCTTCGTGGTACTCGATTCAGTGTAGACAACATTTTCTTCAGCCTTGAATATATGTTTGGTTACCCAATATCATGAATCAACAGTATATATGCCACTCTTAGTGAAGTTCCAGCAATAAGAATTACATTGTAAAAAATCGGTTTATGGCCAAACTTCAAATCAAAGGTATATCTTCTTGTGTGACGAAGTTCTCAAGCATTTCGAC
Source organism: Brassica juncea (assembly GCA_018703725.1). Taxonomy (NCBI): domain Eukaryota; kingdom Viridiplantae; phylum Streptophyta; class Magnoliopsida; order Brassicales; family Brassicaceae; genus Brassica; species Brassica juncea. The sequence goes on along the minus strand of CM031942.1, from coordinate 47,895,151 downwards.
ATCCTATTCTTTTGAATCTGCTTTAATAAATTCATTGATTGTCATCCTATGATGTAGGCCTGGGACTTATTATCCGAGATCCGGATTCGGATGGTAAAATGCTGGATCCGTCCAAACCGGATCCTGATCCGGATATCTAAAATTTTTAGTCCGGATATCCGGATCCGTAATTTTTATTAATAATTATTTTAAAAATAGTAATGCCTATATATAAAAACTAATTTTATTTATTATATTTTTATTTTTATTATAGTATATATAAATTTTATATAAAATTTGTAATAACATACATAAAAATAATTAAAAACATTATATATATTTTTATTTTTAAATTATTGTTAATATTTATATAATTTAATATTATTTTTCATTTATTTTAAGGTTCCAAATCCGGATCCGGATATCTGTCGGATATTACAATTTTTAGAAGGATATTCGACACCCGGATACCCGAGAACCCCGGATCCGGATAAAGATAGTAAAATCATGGATCCGCAGGATAAGGATCCTGATCCGGATACCTCGAAATACCCCGGATACCCGATCCGTTCCACCCCTACTATGATGGACTAACGGGACATTTGGCTTGACGGACCTTGCTGGTCAAGTTGGTGGGATCCTAGGATTATTCAATGCTCTTACATCGAAACCCTAATGGATCTTCTGTCTAATCTCTAGTAACATCAGAGGTCTTGTAGCTGATAGGTTATTCCGGACGCATGATGCGTTATCTACGTTAATAGCTCGCAAAGGGAAAATAAATTTATAGTACTTTGCCATGCAAAACACGGCAAGAATATATAAATTAGAAAGTTTGTGAGTAAATTAGAAAAGGACGTATGGACATAGAGTATATAAATTCTTTAAAGTTTTCACCTAATATACGTTTCTCACAGTTTAACCATTATTTTGAATCTGAGAAGCTGAATTAGACAGATACCTTCGTCAATTATTCTCTTATGGAATTACAAGAAAATAGTGAAATAATAAAAAAGTAATATATATATATATTTTCAGACATATGCTGTATATACACATAGTTTTTTTTTTTTTGATTCAAGATGCTATGGACCTACATCCATAATTTTTAGTGTAAAGAACTGAGCTGGATATTAAATCTTTTTCCTGCAGAAGCTGAGATTCGATCGTACTATAACTTATGACAAAAAGCTTTACACACAGTTATTGTTAGATTTTTTTTTTCTCAAATTTTGTGGCTCGTGAATTTAACTCAGATGACATGCTACACAATATATCCTCAAATTCATGGGCATCTGAAGGTTGTTATAAACACAACTTCCAAAATCAGATAGTTTGGGAGGTGAATATGATGTTTACGTGTCTATTTATATTCTATGTGATATATCGATCTGATTTACATTTAGGCCATGTTTGGGATCACGCTTACGCGCATATGGTTGGTCCGGATCTAACGCAAAGTTAATTAATCAAAGATTACAGAATACAGAAGGATTAAGTGGGAATTAGTTTTTGAGCTATTATATTTACAGTTGGAATATATACACGTTGGTTTGCACTAGATAAGAGTATCATTAACCCAAAAATCCATTTTGGATCTTGTAACATCCCGAGTTGTGATATATGGGAAGGCTTAATAGAATTGATTTGGCTACCTATGTCACCAAAGTTGACTTACCTTTTCTGGAGCACATCCAGAAAGAACTCCAGAGTTAAGCGTTTTTGAGCTGGAGTAGTGGAAGGATGGGTGACCTATCGGGAAGTGATTCGCGATAACGTGCGAGTGGGTGGTGATTGCAGGGTCAGTAAACAATGATTTCGAACCTTGGAAAAATTAACGGACCGACCGCTGGAACTTTCGTACCATCCTCTAGGTATTTTACACCAACTTTACAAGGCCTCCTGAGATAGAAAAGGATAATAGACAAATAAGAAGTCTCTCTTTGAGCAAAAGAGTAATTGGTAAAAGTAGTAAGAAAGTGAGATCAATACATACCCGTTGATTGGATCAACAACTTGGACATTTGAGGCGTGAAGAGGAGCCTCTACCGTGAATATCCCACCTTCATGATCAGGACCTCTCTTTATATGCTTCTTGATCTGCCAATCCAGAGGGAAAACATCAGAAAATGATACACAAGCTATAGAAAACAGAGTCTCAATGAGTAACCAAAGAAGCAAGCTAGAGGATCCAAAACGAAAACTTTAACAACTCAAAACAAAACGTAGCAAAATCCACAGAATTAGACCCACTATGTGAGTTTTTGCAACCAATCAATGCTTCAAGTTAAAGATAAGAATCAAATGAAGACTGATTCAGTACTAGTTCATACTCCAGAAACACAATCAAGGGGAAAAAAGAGCTTATACACTCATTCTTTCAACGCAAAACTGAACAAACAATATATACATACAGAACACACAATGATTCAAAAGACTGACTCACCAGATTCTTTCCTTCAACAATGACACAATTCTGGGATCTGATGACACGTTTAAATGGTTTCAGAGAGAGAGAGAGAGAGAGAGAGAGAGAGAGAGAGGAGAGAGAGAGAGAGAGAGGAGAGAGAGAGAGAGAGAGATAGAGAGAGAAGAGAGAGAGAGATAGAGGGAGAGAGAGAAGGGAGGAGGGAGAGAGAGAGAGAGAGAGAGATATACTCTCTCTCTCTCTCTCTCTCTCATACTCTCTCTCTCGATCTCTCTCTCTCATCTAGCGCTCTCTCGATCTCTCTCTCTCCTCTCTCGTCTCTCTCTCTCCTCTTCTCGCTCTCTCTCTCTCTTCCTCGTTCTCTCTAGCTTCTCTCTCTCTCTTCTCCTCTCTCTCTCTCTCTCTCTCTCTCTCTCTCTCCTCTGATCTCTTGCCTGCTCTCTCTCTTCTCTCTCTCTCTCTCTCTCTCTCCCTCTCTCTACTCTCTCTCTCTCTCTCTCTCTCTCTCCTCTTCTATTCCTCTCTCCATCCTCCTACTCTATTCACCTTCTTCCGCTCTTGGTTTTTGTGTGCTGTGTGGGTTTTCTAAGGTGATCTATTAATTAGTTGGTTTGAAATGCTTCATATTCGTTTCTTGTTTTTTATTTGGTTATGTCTTATTCTTAACTTTTTCTTTCTGTTTCTTTCTTTCGTTCTGTTCTTTTTTCCTTTTCTTTATTCTTTCTTTGTCTTTCTTTCCTTGAGGGGATTTCGCGGCTGTCTCCTCTCTTTGCTTCTAACAACCTTCTCTGATTAGGTGCTTGCTGTTTGCTTGTCGGGTGGCTGTCCCGGGGCTTATGTTCTTTTCTCTACGTATATTTTGTTGTTATTGAGTTGTTTAATTGTTTTGTTTCTTTTCTTGTTTGGTTTTGTCCCGTTCTGGAGAGTTTTTTACGATGAATATTAGTTTGACTAAATAATTAATTGTTTGTAACAAAAAATTATCATATACTATCATTTTTATTTTTTATTTTATAATTATTAACTGAAAACTGAATAAACAATTCAAACAATGTTAGAATGAAAATTAAACTTATTAATATTGTTTGATCTGAACTGAATATAAGCAAATTGATGGGGATAAAAGTTATGAGTTTTTGGTGTAACTATCTTATGAATTTCTCAACAATTAAATTTTTAATTTTATCAAAAACAACATATATCAAATTATAGACAATCTTACAAAATATATTATTCAATCCAAGAAAAATATAAGTAACAAAGTTATTCTTATTTTAGTCTAATTTTAATAAAATCTTTTGATTTATTTCAAAAAAAAAATACAAATAATATATCAAAATAAGAATTACCAAACTAATCAAAATATGAAGTATCAAATCAACCAATTGTTATGAATTAATTATTTTATATATTCATAAATATGCATTAATTTTCAAAATATTACAAGTTATGTGTATTAATGTAACTTTGATTTAATATATTTTTTCCTATTTTTTCTGAAAAACATATATCATATATACAAAATTTACAAATATATGTGGAAATATAAGAGGATGAACTTAAAATTTATTAAAAAATAGGGGTTGAACTGAACTACTTGAAGTTAAGAAAACAATAATTCAACTTTAACATAATTAAGAAAATAAACAAAAATCGTTGCTCAATTTAAAAGAATAAAAGTAACTCAAAATACCAAAAATATATATTTGAGTTAATATGACATATTATGTCTAGAAATCACATATCTAACTAAGATGGTAGCATAATTATATTTAATACAATTTATATAATTTAATAATTCTTACAATTTAATTATTTCATAAATGTTTATACCCGTGTATGAGCACGGAAAAATCACCTAGTGAATAAGTATATGTATAACCCGACTAGTTACAAAATATCATAACATAATGTTTGGTTAAGTCTATGTATAACCTGACTAAGTTATATATTATAGCCTACAAATAGTATATTAACAAAATATGATCTGAGTCATCTGACAAACATTATGTCTGGATAAGGCTATGGATAACCCGGCAAACTTATATATTAGCCTACAAATTGTCTATGCATCCTGTGACTATAATATTAGCAATGCAATTAAATTTTCAGGAAACAACTTAATGTATGGACTTACTCTACTAATAACCAGTTATTACCTTTCATCTCATTTTCTATCTGAGTTAGCCGGCTACGACTACATAAAAAAAAATACAATATCACAAAATATTTGACTACAGTCTTTAGTTTCAATTTTTATTTAAGTTAGCCGATATTTATAATTTACAATGATATATTTTCATGCATCCTTGTTTCAATTAACAAACATAGATAAAACCAAGTTGTAATATTAGTAATTCATGACTTAATTTGCTAGTTATCTCCAATTACTTAACAAAGGACATAACAATATAAAGGATATGTAATGTTTTCTTAGATAATTTTGGCATATTAATAATTCAATATATTTTTTGCCCGTATTTTATTATCTGGCTGTTAAATTTTATTCTCGTTTTAATTAGACTTGGTCGGATATGGATATATATAACCGAATACATGTAATGTCATGTTTCACTTTCGAATTTCAATTTTTTGTACAACTTAGCAGCTATTCAAACTTTATCTATACTATTATTTATGAAATGATTTGGCTTATGTGTCAGCTTCTTCATAGTCTTAGGTTTTTCTGCTTATGTGTCAAAATTTTAAATAATTTAATTAGTAATTTTACGTATTATTATGTTTCAATTGTTTTCAGTTAGTAATTTTATTTATCTACTATTTTTAAACTTATCTGTTATATTTTTAAATATTTTTAATTGGTTACGGTAAATCATTAATTAATATAAACGTATGATAAGATACATGTTTGACCAACAACATAGATTTGTTGAATAATTAAATAATATTCTAGATACTACCGACTATGAAAATCATATAAATTACATTAAGGTCCTTAAGAACAATATAAATTATACTGGCTCTATTACTATACCTACTCAATAGCTAAATATATCATTCAAATTTTTTTCGTTTACATATTTTAAATCAAAAGCTACACACAAATCTTAAAAATTCTCAGCAAAAATAATAACTTGCAGATAATGTCCTTTTAGAAAAGAAAACCTGCTTCTTTTGTTTTATTGAAGATATTGATCCGGCTAAAGATTATTACAAAATGAAAGTTAAAGTGTTAAATTTTATTTAAGGAATAAGCATAGTTAATAATCAATAGTCATAATTTTGATAAATAGTTATATAATAATTATATAATGTATAATAAAAAGTTTTGAAAATATTATGATAATTAGATGTTTAATCCACATAAATATTTGATATTATCTTATTTATTAAGTTTTTATAATAATAATATATTTTGCTATTTGTTTTATTAGGAGACGAGGATTCATGCTTCGATTGACGAACATTCTCCTGAGTATTCAGTTTTTATGGGAGGTATATCACAATATAATTATACAATATCAATAGTTTTATTTAATTTGATTGATATAATAAGTAAAGTTGGGTTCGGTTTAATATTTTTGTGCTTTTGGTTTATTTTGAGATTTTTTAGGTTTTGGAAATTCCAAGAATTTGGTTTAGTAACATTACTTTATATTAAAAATTATATATTTATTTATTTAATTAGATAATTGTGTTATAAATTAATATATTAAAATACTGTTAAAGATAACAACATATTTTAAAATAATTTTTTTTAATGTTGTTATCCAAATAATGTTTTTAAATAAATAAAAAATTAAGAATTCAAAAATTCAAAAAGTATAAATTTAATATTTAATTTAATTTTTTTGATCTGTAAGTTAATATTACATTTATTAATAAGTATTTATAAAATAATTATGCCCGCAAGGTGTGGACAAAACACCTAGTACTATTTAATAACAATACATATATAAAAATTCCGCATTAAATACCTCGAAAAACAGTTAAAATGGGCTTGGGCTTGGGCTTGGGCTTTTGGGTCTACTGAAGCAACCTATATACTTACACAATATAAGTATATTTGTATATATTTATATAGTTTACTAAGACTATGTACAATGGGTCTGTTGAATAAAACTTTCAACAGTTACAATCCATGCAATTGACATTTGAAAACCAAAAAATAAGGACATGGATTATTTCTTGTTGAATCTATTCAACTTGTTTAAAGAGTTTGGTATGGATCCACAATGTTAATTTGCTTATTTTTTACCCTTTAATTTATTTGAGATCAATTATTTTATATCAAATAATGTTTTAATAGAAACGAATTATATCAAAATTTATAACTTTTTGTGCTCTATAAATAGATATTTGGTTCATTTGATTTGGATACATATTTTTTTTTATTATAATATTACTATTGTTTTTTTAAGAAAATACTCTTTGTATATCAAAAGTAGTTTTGTGATAAGAAACATTTTTTCTTTAAAATTTAGTTATTATGTGTGTTAAAAATATTTTTAATTTTATTGTTCATAAAATACCATTATCAAAATAAAATATGAGATTAAAATAGTGGGGTAGAGTGTTGATTTTTATTAGATAATAATATTAGTGTAAAAATAAAATAAATATTGAATAATAGGTGAAAAAAAGAGAAGGTAGTGTGGAATGTCAAAAGTGTAAATTAGGGTGTTGAATCACTATAACCATTTTACTTGGTCTAAGGGCATCTACAACTCTACTCCATTTTTTTACTCCAAATTCCATTTTGGAGTAAAATCTTCTCCAACCCCACTCCATATCCAACTCCAAAATGGAGTAATGGTTAGGGTTACTCCATTTATGGAGTAATCTACTCATTACTCCATTTTGGAGTTGAAATCTTTTTATTTATAAAATGGTCCTTTTAGTTTTAAATGTTTTTATTTATATTTAAATAATATTTAAAATAATACAATAACAAAAAAAATAAATATAATATTCCATAAAAATATTATAATTTTACTGTTTTAAAACATGCATAAACTAAAAAAAAAACTAAACATAAATTATATAAAATAATATAATCAAATATAATAAAGATAAGAAATTTAATAATTCTGTAAATTATTTTCAGAATCGGTGAAGTATTGTTCAAATGGAATAGATGAGTTTGTTTATCTTGTGGGTCAACATTTTGTTTGATAACATTTGTACTCGTTGAGCTTGATATATGCAAAACGTTTGGATCATGTAAGAATTCAAATTACAGAACAAAAATTTGTTTCTTATTGTGTTCTTTTAATGCATAATTTTTTTTTGAATTAGGAAATTGCATAGATGAAAATTGCACCAAGTAAAATTAGGCGAAAAGCTTTAATTATATTTTTAATGGTAAATATTTATTTTAAATATAATTTATTTTATGAAATTTTTATAAACATAAATTAATTGGGTTAATTGTTAAATTTTAATAAGTTGAAAGGACTAATAACAATTATCAACTAAATAAAAAATAATCATTTATGAATATTCCTTTTTGGAGTAAAAAATTGAGTAATACATTGGAGTAAAACCTTACTCCATTTTGGAGTTACACCAATTTGAAGTAAAAAATAGAGTAATACATTGGAGATGCGTAAGTCATAATATATTTAGAGCTAGTCTGTTCTACCTAGTACTACTCTCTCACAAACCTCTCTCTTTCCAACTTGTTTAATCAAATCAATTGATAGGGTTTACATAGTCTTTTTGCCTTTAAACAGATTGGGCCTCAACATGTTTTTTTTCTCTTTTTCCATTATTGCAAATTTTCAAGTTATTAGATATTTTTAGTGCAATTGACTCAAAATATAAATCAGGCTCGATTGGAAGTATACTGCAATTAACTACTCTAACAGTTAACGTGAAATTGACACATATGAAACTAATTTTTCAAATACTAATATAAAATACAATACTATACTCGAGCCGTAATTTAAACTAAAAACTTAAACCAAATCAGGAAAACCTAGCAGATCAGTGTTTCCTATTGGTGTATATACCATTATAAAGTCTATATCAAAGGATGGAGAGAAATAAGGGTGAACATGGAGCAAACATCCGGGCTTTTAGAAACATTTGTGATCTTATTAGGTTTTTACGGTTCACTAATTTTTTTATCCATATCTACTTCCTAGCTGTTCGGATATTTGGTTTCTCGATATTAGAAAATTTTATATTTTTTGGATATCTAATTCGACCGCAGAAATATAAAAAGTTAACAAATAAATAATAATAAACATGTAAATAATAATAATTTTATATTTTAAATACTTGAATAACAAAATAATCAGTTCAATCAATAAAATACTATAAAACTTAAAAATATAATTAATAAATGATGTATATATATGCATATACATGTGTATATAGTATATATATCTATTTTAAAAATTATTTTAAGTTTGCTTTGTTTCTTACATATATTGAATATTATTATTTATTTTACTATGTAGAGTTACATATATCTATTTTTCAAATCAAATTAATACAAACAATTGAAAAAATTACAGATATTTTACCAGCTCCTACAAATAAAAACCTTTTAAAGGAGGAAACTATTACTATTTTATCTGCAACAAAAATCAGCGTTTACAGAATACATAAACTGGAAACACTGTACAACTACACGTCCATTGGCCTTGAAACCAAACTTTGGTACTTCTTCTATCAAACTAATCGCATGTACGTTTTTACTTTTACAATATTGTGAAAATTGACACTGGAGAAAAATATCTCCATTGCTAGAATTGCAAGACGTCACATGAGTTGGAAAATAGGACTAGAGTATAAATTTAGATATAAGGATTCCGTCAGATGGAGAAGCCAATAAGGAGACACCGGAGCACACATGCACCCATAATATTTTCAAAATATATCCATTTGTTTTATTTTAAAAAGACAAATTATATTGTAACCACTTAATAGGCTGGGTGTTTGGTGGATATACATTGGGGTTTGAATCGGTAATTTGAGTTTTTAGATTTTTGGGTGTATCTTTCTAGATCTCATTCTAATATTTTTATAAGTATAGACCGGGATCCGATACTAACACTTCAGATTCAGTTCTAATTTGTAATAAATCACAAAACTCATAATGTAACATATATCATCTGGATTCGTGTTATATTTCTTCGGTTCAGATATACTCGAAGTAAAAAAAAAATAAAACCAGAATGTAAGGAAAAAATACTTATTTATATATAATTGGATATTAATGTACTTATTTAAGTTTTAAAATGCTATTTTTTAGAAATCATATCAAATTAAACATGAAATTGAGTATTTGGATATTCGGATTGGTTTTTCATTTTTTTGGGTTTTTACTTTTTTGGATTTATCGATCTATATGTTCAGGTTCGGTAAATAATACATCAGATTTAAATATATTTTGTAATATCTTACAAGATCTATTCTGGCATTTTTAGATTTCAGATCAAATATAAATCAGATTTTCGGATTTAGTTTGGATCTCGGATTCCGGATATTATGTCATGCCTATCTCAGTATATATTTTGGCATTGCCTTAAAAAATGACGTACATGTGATTTTTTTTTTCTATTCAAATCTGGAAAGGGTTTAGTTGAAATCGACATGAGTTTGATATGCAACAGATCTGGAACTTACAGCGTGTGCAGCAGTCGAGCACTCACTTGTATAAAGGTATCTGGTTCGCTGGAGTAACACCTAAATACTTGGTAATGTGTTGGATAGGAATGCACAACCGGCTGGCTACAGGTGACAGACTTATGCTGTGGAATTCTCAGGCGAATGCAAATTCCATTCTCTGCAACTCCTCTGTAGAATTCCGCAGTTACCTCTATTTCACTTGCCTCTACACTGAGAAAATATGGAATAATCTAGCTGGGAAGTTAATGGGACAGAGCTACACATGCTTATGGGATGAAGTTCTGGATATCTCAACTAACACAGGCCCAGGCACAAAGAAGTTTCTTCTGAGATATGTCTTCCATGTTGCTGTTCACACAATTTGGATGGAAAGAAATGGTAGAAAGCACGGCATTATTCAGAGGCCTCCAGCGATCTTAATCAAGTTTATAGATAAACAAACAAGAAACAGAATCAGCTCATTGCAAAAGGTAAAGGAGGGAAGCACTTGGTCCAAGCAATGGCGGCTTGGTTCGAATCTAAAGGACATAAGTTTTTTCTTATCTCTATTTCTGCTTCTAAAACATCTCAAAACTCTAGGTTACAGATGCATTAGCTTTAGTTTGTACAAAAATCTTTTTGATTTGAATAAATTTAACATTATTAAAAAAACACATCTATTATTTGAGAATTGAATTGGCTTACTTGTCAGTTTCTCCATGATTTTAGGAATAATTTTGTTTGTCTTTCATGTTCTTAATAATTTTGTGTGATGATCATTGGTTTTAAATTTATACTAATCAATTTAAACTAATACTATTATTTGAAACTTTATTAAATAAGTAGAGGTAAGGATTATAATAAAATTCTAAATATCTAGTTCAAATCTAATCTTTAAAATCATAATTATTATATTATATATAGCATAATATATATTAATTAATTTGTAAGAGATTTTAATTAGTGGAATCTCTATTATATGCAAATACTATATATTATTTGTTCATATGTATTATTGTTCATCAGTTTTTCTCAAAGAAAAATATATATACATAATAAGTTAGACGTCATTGTAATGATCAAAATTGTAAGATTTTCAAAAGTATAATGTGTATGACACGTATTGTATAAATAATTAAATAAGTGAAGTAAGAGTTAGAATATAGTATTAAGAATATGTATTCAAAAAAATTATGTATTATATTAAATAAATATTTTGTTTTAGGCAAGTTTTAAAATAATATTTTTAGAATATGTGGTTTATATACTAGCTTATTTTAAATAGCTAATTTATATTTTGTTATAATAAAATAATATTATATTTGATTGCAATTCACATGATTTTTATCTTCATCATTATATGAATTTGTAACTATAAAACAAACAAAATTATTTATATCTCGAAGTTTCTTAAAATTATCTGAAGCTATAAATATATTTGATTAGAATCCTAATTTTATTAATCAATATTTTATATTTTATTTAAAAGTAAATTAATTTAATATTATTTATTAATTGTGTATACAGCTAAACTATATTTGGTAGTTAATATTGGTTAAAATTCAAAAATAAATTAATATTATATATCCAAGTATTGTAATAGATTCTTTTCAAATTTAAAATTTAGATATATATATATTACAACTCATAGTAGTTTCTCTTTAATTTTTATTTTTTTCATAATTATTGGATACATGTGTTCAGATGATTAATATAATGAAATAAAATTTAATACTATTCTTACATTTTTAACCAATTAAAATTTCTCTATCAATTTTATCAACAAATTTAATTTATAAAAGTTATTATAAATTCAAATATACATACAAAATTTATTTATTGCAGGTGTATTTACATGCTATTTATCCTGCGATATCGCAGAAAGTCATCTAGTTTAACATTATTTAAAAAACATAATTTTTTTCTATTATGAATTGGCATATTCCGTTTTTATAATACAAGGAAAAAAACAATATATTTACAAAAATCCTCTATTTTTTTTTTCTTCTCTTTTAATTCAGAAAAGAAAATTGTCAAATTATAGAATCTTGTAAGTACTCTTCCTGCGACAGTGATCCCACGCGGCGATCCTCATCTGAACTTTCTCAAAATCAGAAACCCGACAAGGAATCGTGATCCGACCTGGTTGATCAAATCCGTGAACCCGCTCCGCTTGCTCCAACAATTCTCCGAACAATGGGTGATTAAAGTAGATCACCGGCACTACAACCCGCCGCGTGTCGCCGTCTGATTCGCCCACGTGAACCACCAAATGTCCCTTCGGAACAACTTTCATCGACGGAGTATTTTTCGGATCCTTACCCAGTCGGATCTGACTCTGACCCGAATTCTTCTTGCCACTACACAGTCTCTTGGCTCCAAGGCTTAGAGACCGTGCTAATGAGCGGATTCCGGCGATCGGGTTTGTGATCCGGGTCGGGGATCGACGCTTCATCGTTTGAATTCTTTTGGATCGGATCCATTTGAAGATCTTGACGAATCTGGGTCCAATCTTGAAACCTCGGACTCTCTTCATGCTTTGTCTGAGTTTCAAGAAATGGGTTTGCTCTCTGTGTGTTTGTGTTTACAGTTGAAGAAGACTGTTTTGTGCAAGGGAAGTAAGCAACCTCTTTATATAGGGTTTGAGCTGTGACCGTTGGATGGTAATATATGTGTGTACGTGTGTTTTTACATGTGCATTTATTGATGGATAGTTTTCCAAATTCAACACTTTTCCGTTAAACTAAATTAAATATATTTAAATACTTTTTGTTAGTTTTAAACTTTTAATTTTAGATGCACTTTGTATTCTTTTGAATTAAGAAAAGAGTTTGTGAGGGAGAAAACGGGGGAGGGGGGGGGGTGGTAATTATCATTAAGAATCTATGCGACTATTAAGCCAAATAAACAAAACATTAGTATAAGGTTGAATATGTAGATAAATTTATACCATTTTTATGTTCTAAATGCATTATCCTAGTATACCTAAGAAAGAAAAAATCATTTACGAATATCAATTTTGCTTATATATTTCATGATTGTATTGCAAAAAACTATATTTAGACATTATGTTTTAGTCGTTTCATCATTCCAATATTCTACAAAGCTTTCAGTTTATACATTGACTGTTAATTTACAAATTGGCAGAAAAAGTTGACGAAATTGTTCTGCAATATTGTATTAATCACATCATTAGGTAAATTGTTGAGCCATTTTGAGATTATGCATAGACTATAGTTAATTACCGAAGGAAGTACAACGTATCTCTTTTTGAGATTATAAGTTTGTGTTTTGTTTGCTTAATGGTGCAGTGGTATTAATCTATAACTTTGGTGACCTAAAGTCCAAGTCCCAAAATATTGTTTTGGTTAAAAAGAAAACTGAGTGTGTAGTAGTCTCTCCGTTTCAAAATGCAAAATGTATGGTAAAAATTTTTGATGTTATAATATATAATATTTTTCATCTTTGTAGGTTGTTTGTAACTTTATTTAAAAATTGTAGAGTTAATGTGTTTTGTAGTCTATTATGTAATTAATTAAATAATTTTAAATTTAAATTTTAATGATATACTTTATATAAATTAAATTTTGAATAGGTGTGCATTAACCTAAGTTATTTTACATTTTGAAACATATTGAGAAAAATTATTCAAAATTGTAATTTAATTGAAGTACATAGGTATCGTATGTTTATTTGATGATCTTGCTTTCTAAATTATGGAATTTCGGTTGCCCAAAAAAAATTACGGAATTTCGAAATAGCTGACTTAAATATTATGGAAATAATATATATATATATATAGACCCATTATATTCATTCTTCCAAATACAATTATGAAAATTCAAGTTCCAAATTATAACATTTTTATCATCTTTCATATAAGATTATATTTCCATTTGGGACGAGATCACTCAGGACCTGAACACAAGAAGAGAAAGGACAAGAATTTTTCTCATCTCCACCACATCGATTAAGTTGACAATTTCATTAATATACTTAGCATTTAGAAACATAGTTTTTTTTTTATTGATAAGTTTGTTACTTTGATCATTGGTATGTAACAACTAGTTGAATATTCTGATTTAATAAATTTCATGTAATGTAGTAATAACATGTTTCCTGTTGTAGGCATCTAAGATGATTTGATTTGATTTCTTATAATATACTCTATAATACGTTTAGTATGTCGTTTTTTGTTGAATAATACTTAGCATATGTATATGAGTATCCATGTATATGAACTTAGTAGGTATTAAATAAGATTTGTTTGCTTTGTTTATCGTAGCTAAGTCAGATTTAATAATGGTTTTGATAAGACAACTTGGAACAACGCAGCTATAAAATAGAGTTATAGTTCAGATATGGAGATTGCATAAGGTGGGAATTTTTTTTTTTCTTTTTCCTAAATAAGGTGGGATTTTAAATGATACAATGGAAGCTTCAATTAACAGTATAAAAATATAGAAGAGGTTGCTGAAAACAAAAGGCATACAAGTGTGTGGGACGGACATATAGTGGGATCTGGTCGGCGGTCGACACAGCCGTGTGATCTTTGTAACATGCGCAGATTCACTGCAAGTGCTTAAATCTGTTTGAGAATAATAATAATAATAATAATGATAATAATAATAATAATAATAATAATAATAATAATAATAATAATAATGATAATAATAATAATAATGATAATAATAATACAAAATCATTCTAGTTACTTTTTTTTGGTCAAATCATTCTAGTTACTTTATTTTAAAGTTTTAGAACGTAAAAGACATGCAAACATGCATTTAATTCCAAATATAAATGCATTTACGTAACTCAATATATTCCAGATTTTCTACTAACCGTAACTGATTTTGATATCGAAGATATAAGCAATCATCAAATAATTATATATTCAATTTTGTTAAACAAATGGAAACTAACAAAATATTACTACGATTATATAAATTCTTTTTTATGTCACACGTCTATAAACATTTTTTGGTGCAAACGTCTCTAAACCTTTTCCTATAAATACTATGCTTTTTTAATTGTTGTCGATTGTGGGTTTTTATGAAGTGGTGTACTGAACAGTAATATTCAAATGAAAATTTTGTAAAAGCCTTTGATGAAATTAAACTGAACGGTCATAGATCAATTTTTATATTGTCATGATTAGCCAATTTGAAATTTATTATTGGGTTAATTGTTAATTGAAAAATATATTTTCAGACTACTATTTGGCCATTTTAAAATTTAAAATTATAAATTTTAAACAAACCCAATTTAAAATAACCACAACTTTCTCAATAAGAAAGTTATAAATATTGAAACAGAATTAAAACCTTTATATCACAACATTTAATTAAAATATGTTCTACTTTCATTCAAAATCAGTATTATTGCTTTTAAAAACAGCTTAACTATATCGTCTTAAACTCATTTATATTTAACACACTTATTTAATTTAAATAAATTAGTCATAGAACAATAAAAATATATTACGCCATCTAAAAACAGATTTTTATCAGTGTCACTATTTAACACACATATTCAATTAAAATTAATGAAAATGCATAATCTAAGTTTTAATTTTTTTTTTTTAAATATTCACTTACCAACAAAATTATTAAATACCCATAAATTGTATAAATAAACAAAACGTTTGTAACATTGCTAATAAAATTTCAAACCATAAAATATTCTGCGTTTTTAAAGCGCGGATCAAAATCTAATATACTATTAAAGCAGAATTTCTCGTAGGATTATGACCTTAGTTTTCTAAGATAAATACGATGTTATG
Source organism: Brassica juncea (assembly GCA_018703725.1). Classification (NCBI taxonomy): domain Eukaryota; kingdom Viridiplantae; phylum Streptophyta; class Magnoliopsida; order Brassicales; family Brassicaceae; genus Brassica; species Brassica juncea. Next base: position 47,879,378 of record CM031942.1, on the reverse strand, counting down.
CCACTCCCTATTTTTAGAATATTTTTTATTAATTCTGCCCAATATATTCAACCAATGAGAATCAATCATTTTTAGGACCAATCACATTACATCATTTAAAAACGTTTTTCATGCCACCAAATCTATTTATTCTATATTACATTTTTCAACGTGTTTGTTGAAACAAAAAAAAAACTGTAACTAAACAAATCCTATATCATAAAAGCAAAACTCTAAACTATACAATTCCTAAACCTCAAACTATTACGAAACTTAAAAGAATATAACATAGGGCTATACAAATAATATTATAACTGATTTGAGTATAACTGTATATAAGTATTATTTTCGTGGAGCCAATACACTTTTTGGAGCCCTTAATTTCAAATCAATCTGTAAATATATATTTTTAAAAATAATTTACATCAACATGCTCAATCATTCTTTCACAAAAAAGAAAAGACGATCAAACTTTTTTTCTGAAAAGGAAATATTATTTTCTAATGTGGATCACTTTCTTTTTTTTTTTGTTCAACACGTAGATGGCATTCTTTGATCATAGTATCCTACGTATTAATTTACATTGTATTTAAAACTTTTAGCAAGGCTTAATATGAATATCTTTTTTTTTTATTCTAATTAGATTCTCAATATATTCCTTAACCAACTCCGTTTTTAGCATTCATAATATGCTATAATTTTTTTTTTTAAGTTATATTTTTTTAAATTTCTGGATATTGAAAATATCTGATTTTTAAAACTCGGTCATCAATCAATATCATTTAGTGTAAACAAACTACACGATTTGCTAGATACAATATATGGAAAATACAATCACTTTTGTTTATTATTCTTCACACATTAGTTAATTCTTTAATTATTAAATTAGGTAACAATCGTTGGAATTTAAAACAATCACGGTTAATAAAAATCTAGATAATATGATTTATATAAAATATGTAATCGAATTTTCGTAATCATTAGGAATAGTAACTTTTTTGCGAAATTTGGTGAGATACGACTCCGAGTACGCTGCAAGATTTTTGAAAAATCTAAACACCTCAATGTATTTTGATCAAATGTTAAGAACTATTTACCACTTTAAAATGATATTTTAAAATAAAAAATCTCGCACTTTTAAAGAGCGGATCAAAATCTAGTGAATCTTACAATCGACATGAGTTGGCCAAAAAAAAACTTTTAACTCATACATATTTTTCTTGAACTCATAAATATATAGTAATATTGCAATAGTGCATGTGTAGATCTTACAAATTCGTGTTTTGAGCCATTTATTTAGTTTTTTTTATAAATTTTATCGGCTGATCCTATCAACTCTGAAAGAAACACACTTAGTGCTATAAAGTTTACTACTAGCCTAAAAGCATATCACATTGTGTGACTTAAGTTTGGAATATCTTTCGATTTATACAAGGAGATTGACCAATCATCTGTTATGGTCTACCATATTAACTACTCCAAGCCCAGACTGCAAAGTAGTGATAATTTAGTTTCCAGGGGAAATCAAACCCATAATTGATATAGATACATACCAAACTCCAAAAGATTATCTACCACCACTTGGTTAGTTATTTATTTCTGCTTTCTTTTTCTCATTTTCACTGTTTATGAAAAAGCATTGCAAAAATAGTACGAACGAACTTTTCTCAAAATTTTGCTAGAACATAACTCTTAACTCAAGTTAGTAATCATCGTTATCTCACAAGACACATTTTTAAACTCTTTTATCCCTCTTCTTGGATTTGTTCCTTTTTCCAAACCCAAAATCTTTAAAAAAAGAAAAATCAAAATTTAGAACGTGTAACGTTCGATGTATCTATCTAATACTTGTGGAAAGCGGAATGAGAATAATATATGGTCAAGGCGTTACTATAAACCACACACGTTTTGTAATTCTTTTCTTATTCTTTCGTCACACACTCTTTCAGATTCTCTTCTCTTTTCTCATCCACTATTTCAAAAGACAATGATATAATCCAGTTGCTACGATTTACATTTAATAGAACAATTGAAAACGTGTTAATTTAGTTGGAGGCAGAAAAGGGAAAAAGAAGAAAGAACCTCCAAAGCTTTATGGAAGTAGAAACTAACAGTTTTATGTCCTTCTGTAGCTACGTTTACCTAACACTGAACCATGCATATACATTTGTCATTTCTTCTTACCTTCCGATGTTGTTTAAATCTAATTTTCTATAAATATTTGAAGCTTATTCATACACATGACAAGATGACATCAAAGAATCCAACAGTGGCGGATGGAGAGGTTTCTAATCCAAAAAATATAGTGGGATTTTTTTTTGAACAAAATGCACCAAAAAGAAATTTATGACCAAAATAGCATATAGGGAGAAAAATTCTTAAAATAGCATGAATTTAAAAGTAAAACTGACTAAATTACCTAAAATCTTAAATATTTATCCTAACTTCACCTCCTAAGTACTAAACTCTAAACATTAATCACTAAATCAAATCTAAATATAAAATAAATAAAATTTTCTTTTTTGCTTTTAATTAATGCTAGTAAAAAATAGTTTGTGTATTATTTTAGATTAAAAATGTATTTGACGTTATTTTACAACATTTTTCAAAAAAATTACAACCCAGTTAGTTTGTTCCTAGATCCATGCATCCCTGGAGTCCAATACAAAATTGCAGTATTCTAAAATACAGCTGGTACGACCATATATAAGATGCATATACGCTATTCAGTAGTAATTGTACTAGTTTTTACTTTACGGTAGAATAATACAGTTATGATTTGGAAGGGTGCAAATACAGCGTTTGTACGGTGTTTATGCGGGCGTTTATATGCTCACAATTTATAAGCTATATTTTAAGGAAATTTTAATAAACAATTATAATGTACCCGTTTGATTCTTTTAATTTCATTTGACTTCATTCTTATCGGTTTATGTTTTCTTTTCAATATTCAACAAATAATTATAATGTATAATCTATTTAATTATGTTTGCTATATATTTTATTATTTATATAATTATTTTATTTATTACTATATAGTACTTATTTAGAATATGTCTATAGTATATGTTACGTATATACATCAGTATAGACACCCATATATACATCCAGGCGACATACAGTAATCAACCGTCTGGTTAGCTCATATTGTATTTTAAAACACTGCGAAATTGTGATTTTCTAATGAGTGCTTGAACAAGTTTTCTTAGAACTAGTAATGCATCTACTATATATTTATGATTTTGAAAATTTTACTCAGTACATTATTTTTCGTTAATTGAAGAGCCCTTAGAGGGAATCCAAACTTATCTCATGCTACAGAAATCAGGGAGTTCTTGCTACTAAAAACATCTATGAATGATCAAAAAATTTAAAATTATAGTAGCAAGACTCCATTTTTGCCAAAGAATAATATTATCCAATAAATTTTATTTGCTGTAAATATTAAGGGGAGTGTAATATTCTTTCAAGTCTTTTGAGAAATCTGTTAAACAGATAATCATAATGTACATACGATTTTATGTTGAGCGAAATATATTTTCCTCAATAAATAAATATATATATACATATAATAATATATAAATAAATTAGAAACAAAAGAGAAGTTAGTACCAAGTTAAAAAAGACCCGTTCTCTCTCTTCTCTCTACGAAAAGAGCAAACATCGATAGAAGTCTAAACCCTAGCTCCGGCCGCCGCTTGCGGCGCCGGAGGCGTTCCCTCTTTCCCTCTAATTTTGTCTGTTTTTTGCTCTTCTTACCTCCACCTTTACCCGCAGTCGATATCTATGCCTTTATGTGTCTGTTGAGAGCAAGTTCTGGTGCTTCCTTTGTGGTCGCCGATGGCAGGATCCAGCTTCCTATGGAGAGTCAACGAGACTGGTGGCAGGTCGGGGACAGGGGAGTCGGCTTTTAGGTTCGAAGTTTTGGTCAGATCCGGTTTTTTCTTTTCGAGATCTACGACGAAATCTTCATGATGGCAGCGCGTGGTTCAGGATAGTCGTTTCCTCCACCATGGATCCACCTTCCTCTATGGTGACTGTTGGAGTAGAGGTTTGAACAGGCAGTGATGAGAGGTTTCGTCCTCTGGTTTCAGGAGGCGACGCGTGGCGAGGCCCCTCACCAATGGAGTTGTCAACCGGAGAGGAGGACTTCGGTGGTGAAGCGCGGTGGAGATTGTACGTCCCAGCGCCTGTGAGTCTGGTGGTACAAATAACGCATCTCCTCTAGCTGCGATTCTTAGTTCTCGCCTTGTAGCTGTAGTCAAGAGCCGCTTTTCACTCCAGACTTTGTGTTCGGTTTTAAGGCCAAAGAAGCAGGATAGTGATGATCAGAGAAGTGGGACTCAGCTCGGGAAAGCGCCGAACGGTGAAGGCATGGTGGTTCACGAACTGAATTCCGAACTTTAGGCAACCTCCATTTAGTACTTAAATTGAAACCGCTTGTGTCACATTGTCTTTGTTAAGTTGTTGTCTCTGCTTGTGAGGTCGATTGTAGGGGTCTAAGAGGCAACTTGTCCTGAGTCTTAGGATGAGTGGTGTTCTTATTGGGTTGTAATTACAATTGAGTTCTACATCAAGTAGTCTAGGGTTCAAATGAGTGACAATAGATGATACTAGATTTTTCAGTTTGTAACTGTGGTTGAATCACTGTGTATAGTGTAAATCATGTACTCCTAGTTAATGAATGAAAAGTTGATTAGTTTTTAAAAAATAATAAAAACAAATTAGAAACAAAATCCCGTGAGTATTGATCAAAATGAAAACACACTTTTTCCGCCAGCAAAGGAAATAAAGAATCTGCATATAGCCATTCGCATCAAAATATTATTATTTCTGTAGCGAGATTCTAGTTAAGAATCTACATGTACGGATGTCTTTACTATCGAATCCACGATATCACACCTATTAAGACACGTGTGATATGACAACTAAAGTTTTTAGGGAAACTAGAGTTTGATGCGTGTGTTTTTCTATTTTATAAATGTATAACTAAACATTTAAATATATAACTAGTATTTGATGCACACAGATGTTAATTATTATTTATATTTACATATCTTGTTTTTACTTAAAGAATGGTATATATTATAATCACATATACATTTCTCAAACATAAGTATATGATTCAGTTTTCATATTTTTCATCAAATTAATTATTTCAAAATGTAACAGTAACATGTATTTGTATCTTCTTCTATCTATTTTTGTTTTGTTGAATTAGTGTTCTATAATCAAACTTATTAACATATGTAAAGTTTAGTAAAATATAAAATTATTTTCATTTACAAAAATATGGTAACATTTCACAAAATTATAAAGTTTTTTTTATTAAAAATTATTATTATATCTTATTAGATTATAATTATGAAGTAAGTAATTAAACATTTAGTATTTGTTTTTTTTTTAAATAAACTATCAAATATTAAACAACTAACATTGACATATATTTAAATAAATTATATATGTAAGTATACTATTAAACATAAATTTCAATAGTATATTTAATTTCTATATCACAAATTAAAATGTATTTGCATAAATATACAAATCATATCTATTAAAAGTATAGTACTCCCTCCATTTGAAATTACATGATGTTTTAGAATGTTTATGTTGTTTGATGTTTTGAGGTTTTAAGGTTAACTTTAACTTTATTAGAAACATTTCAACCAATTGGATTTTATTGACTTTTTTATAATTGGTTGAATGATTTTAAAATTATATATTTAAAAATACTTTTTAGAAGATAGTAAGTTTATTAATATTTGTGCACAAAGCCAAAACATCATATATAATGAAACGGAGGGAGTATATATTTTCACATTAATAGAAGCATTTAAATGGGACAATTTTTACGGATCAATATATTATACTTAGAGAAAATTTCCAATTGTGACTCAAAACATAATTTCAAATACAATAGTAAACCCAAACTTGAATCAAATGCAAAAGTAATCTAAAAGGCTATTGAAATTACAACCAACCCCTTGTGAACAAACAAAAAAACCTAATTTTTGTTACGCTTCTACCCCCACGTAAGTCGTCTGGTTTTGTTGAGCTTAAAAATAATTTATAAATTAAAAAAAAATATTTGGACAAGTGAAAAGTAAAAATCATGTAATTATAAACAGTTTTAAATGATGTAAATTAACATATAATAAAAATGAATAGTTTTCAACATAGATGAGTGAAAGTAGTTAATCATGATATTCTTTGGTTTTGAGGGTTTGAAAACATATGTGGTAGTATTGTATGTATTCTTAGGGTTAGATTTTGGAAACCTTGGATATTTTTAAAATTTTTTTTTTACTTATATGTCTTTATTTCTGTGTATAGTTAACACTTTTTAAGTTTAATTTGATTTTTTTAAGTGTCTAGTTAGTTAATTAAGTTTAGGGGTTATGTTTAGGGTCGAGACGACTTAATTATAAGTCTTCTGTTGAATAATTAAGCTAGACGACTTAAATTTAAGTCGTCCAAACCGGACCGAAGCTCGAAATTTAACAAAGTAATTTAAGCCTAACCGAATAATATACCGGACATATAAATACATTTTTTTCCCTTTTTCACAAATTTTGGAAACCCTAGCGCCGTTTCTCTCCTTAGGCGACAACGAAGGCGAAATCCATCTTCTCTGATTCTTCCCTTCTTCTTTTCTCGTCGATATTTGCAGATCTGTAACCGCTGGTGTCGTTATCTTCTCCTACCGTAAGTCATTCATCCATCCATCTTGCAATAAAAGTCCTTAGAAGACTTACTGGAAGTCATCCAGAAGACTTACGAAGTCTTCTGGATGACTTCCAGTATTGTCGTGACGACTTAAGACTTCGTAGAAGACGTCTTCGAAGTCGTCTGAGTAGTCTTCTCACTATATTTTACAAGCAGTATTTGTATTTAGAATAGTTTGCTTGTTCTGATGCTTGTATTTGATTGTATTTAATTGTTTTGCAAGGAAAAATGGATTTACCAGAATTCCCGCGGAGGATATATACGTTTGGGGAAGAGCCCACTGCAACAAAGAGCATTTCGTATCATACTGATAACTCGAAGTTGTTTGCTGCTCTAAGTGAAGGTCTAACAGCTGACGAATACGAGGAGCTGAAGGAGTCGAAGTTGGGAGTGTTCATCAAGTTCAAGGAGCTGAATTTTAGTTGGGCTTCAAGGCTGGTGCATTATATACTCGGTTTCCAGCTTAAGATCAAGAAGAAATATGAGCTCTGGTCTCTCGTTGGTCCACAACCGATGAGGTTTTCACTGATAGAGTTTGAACACCTCACTGGTCTGAACTGCGCGGACATGAAGGACCTCGAAAATCCAAGGTGTGAGGTTACGAAGGAGATGGCTGCTTTCTGGGAGAAGATGGGTGTTGATATCGAGGCTGGGCCAAATGTTGATCAGATAATAGTAGCATTTAAGAGATGCCAAGAGTGGTTGCGGGAAGATCGCATACGGCTCGGATACCTTGCTATCTTAGCTGGATTCATTGAAGGGAGAAAGTTCTCAATCCCTATACGTGCTAGTCTTGCAAAGCTAGTGATGGATTTAGAAAAATTTGAGAATTATCCTTGGGGGAGAGTGGCGTTCAAGGTGCTGATAGATTCTGTGAAGGCAGCATATTTGGAAGCAAATTCATACACTGTTGATGGCTTTATTCAAGTTCTTCAGGTGTGGGTGTACAACTTCCTGCCAGAATTGGGTGCAAATTTTGGGAATCCCCAACCAAACAGGCCGACTCCACCGTTGCTGGCTTACAAGGGTGGCAAAGGACGCCGATGTTTTAAAGAGGCCATCTTGAGCCAGGTATATAAACTTCAGTCCCTAATACTTCGCAGACGACTTAAATTTAAGTCGGCTGGAAAGTCGTCCAGAAAATGCTTCACAGACGACTTAAGTCGTCTGGTTCGTGAAGTTTTTTCTGGACGACTTTCCAGACGACTTAAATTTAAGTCGTCTGCGAAGTCTTTTCTGGACGACTTTCCAGACGACTTAATTTTAAGTCATCTGTGAAGTTTTAGGGACTGAAGTTTATTCATTTTTGCAGACTAACGTGATCAACTTTATTGAGAAGGACTTTGGTGAAATGTTTCCACGTTGGGAGTTTGATGCAGAGGACTCGGCCGCGGATAACATAATCAAAGTTATGTTTAATTCGAATCCTAAATGGAAGTGGACCATGGATTGCTGGGAAGTCAATCAGATGAATGAAGTGATTGCAGCGGAGACTTTGAGTGGTTTGAAGGAAGATAGTGGAAGGCCTCGGAAAAAAGCTCGTAAAGGGGGTCTCAAGGAGGCTCGCAAGGAGGCTCCTGTAGAGGCACCTAAAGATGAGATTGAAAAATGCTTGAACGCCTTAGCTGCAGCCATGAGGGATGGTTTTGAGAGATGCCTTAAGGAGATTAAGTTGCTGGGGGATAGGTTGGAAGCTGTAGAGAAGAAGGTGGGAATCACCAAAAACCGAACTTCTGGCTCGCCGAAACCACCTGTGCACGAACAAGGGGTTAGTACCATAACCTCTCCCAAAATCACAGAGCAGAGAGTCACTAAGAGAGTCACTAAGAGAGTCACTAGGCAAAGTGAAAGGAATAAGAACTGATGTGCTTTGTTTGTTGTGTGTGCTTGGTTGAACCTATGTTGATTTGTTTCTTTTTTATGTATGTATGGATTTTGTTTGATTTGTTTGATTTGTATGTATGTATTTGGTTAATGATTTTTAAACCCGTCTTGTACATCCAAATTTCAGAGTGAAAGTGTGAATGGAGCGAACGAGTCAACCCGTGTTGAGGCTCCAAACGCGAAAGCTCCACAGAAGTATGCGATTCCACAGCTGCATGATTCTCCAGCAACGGGTCAACTTAGCGTTCTTGTATTGGACAAACGAGTACCCACTGCTTCAGACATACGGCAGGGTGATCTCTGAAGGCAGACAAAGAAGGATAAAATGATTGCAGAGGTCCATGAAAAGATTGAGCGAAAGAGGAAACTTTCTCCTTCACAGCAAACTCCTTTTAAGGGAAACAACACTGTCAAACATATCTTTCCAAACAAAAAGGTTGGACAAGCCTATTATCCTTTTGCCTTCGCTAACAAGAAGATGTTGGAGGTGCTCACAACCTGGTTGAAACTTGATCCGTAAGTGAGAGAATATCCCATAATAGCTTGCTTTGTGGTATAAAATGATTGCTTATCTACATTATGTGTGTGCAGTTATTTCAAAACACCTATGGATAAGAAACCACGTCTATGTCCAACTCGGTTCTATTTCAAACTCTGAACCTCCTTAGCATGGCTGGACGACAGAGTAAGTTTTCTGCTATTTACTTTAGAGAGCTAATGGACAACTTAAAGATGACTAAAAGATAAGTCGTCCTATAAGTCATTTGTATAGATGACCTAACAGACGGCTTAAAGATAAGTCGTCCTATAAGTCATCTGTATAGATGACCTAACAGACGACTTAAAGATAAGTCGTCCTATAAGTCATCTGTATAGATGACCTAACATACGACTTAAAGATAAGTCGTCCTATAAGTCATCAACACAGATGACCTAACAGACGACTTAAAGATAAGTCGTCCTATAAGTCATCTGTATAGATGACCTAACAGACGACTTAAAGATAAGTCGTCCTATAAGTCGTCTGTAATGTCTTCTATCACTGACTTGTCTTGTTTTATATGCAGCATATGGATGCTTTTATTTATTTACTGAGGCAACGGTACCAAAAAAATCCATCGCATTTCAGGAGTGACAGAATGTGCTTTCTTGACCATAACTTTGCTCAGCACTGGACCTACAAGTACCCGGAATTTAAGGCAGGCAAGCCCAATGTCAATGGTTTAGGAAGAAAACTTCCTAGTGGGGCGTGGAATTATTATGGAGGCAACTTACCATCATTTTGCAAATCTGGGAAGGTTTGGGGGACTGATGTGGATGATATTTATGCGCCACTTAACTACAAAAACAACCATTGGGTTTCTATGTGGATATTGATCCCAAAGAGGCACATAGTCGTGTGGGACAGCATTGTCGGACATATCAAAGATCGAGAACTCGCAGTGTTAGTGGAGCCTTTTGTCAACATGATCCCTTATCTGCTTGCTGAGTACGCTGCCTCAGATGAAGAACGTGTCAAGTTTTCTCTGGAGCCATACACATATGAGAGACCAACTGTTGGAGTACCTCAGTGCCGAGGTGGTGATCGTGGTGTGTTCACTCTCAAGTACATTGAATGTCATGCTCTTGGGTTTCAATTTCTTCCAGATTTGTTGTGTCATAAGAACTCAAAGCCGATCAGGGAGAAGATGGCGGTGGAGATATTTAAGGAGCTTCCTAATTTCCATTCTACAGAGAACGAAGACATTTTCCACTGTTGATGTTCGTGGATGATGATGTACTTGACTCAGGATAGGATGTAGTATTTTGTCAACTATCCAAACAATTATGCTTTTGTATAAGGAAACGTAACAGGGTCAGGATAGGAGGTAGTATTTTTTGTAACCTATCCTCCTACCAAACTAACAGTGTAGGAAATGTTAGTTTGGTAGTGCAGTAACCTTATATAACCTAGCCTTTTTCATGCTTGTCGTTTTCATACCAAACATAACATAACATTTTTTTGGCATAACATAACATAACACATAAAGTCATAACATAAAGTTCATAGGACACACAACAGAAGGTCGTCTGGACTCCTGGACGACTTAACAGAAGGTCGTCTGGACTCCTGGACGACTTAGAAGAAGGTCGTCTGGACTTCTGGACGACTTAACAGAAGGTAAGGTCGTCTGGACAGACGACTTTATACTAAGTCGTCTGGTTTTGTTGAGCTTAAAAATAATTTATAAATTAAAAAGAAAATATTTGGGCAAGTGAAAAATAAAAATCATGTAATTAGTTTTAAATGATGTAAATTAACATATAATAAAAATGAATAGTTTTCAACATAGATGAGTGAAAGTAGTTAATCATGATATTCTTTGGTTTTGAGGGTTTGAAAACATATATTGTAGTATTGTATGTATTCTTAGGGTTAGATTTTGGAAACCTTGGATATTTTTTAAAAATGTTTTTTTTACTTATATGTCTTTATTTCTGTGTATAGTTAACACTTTTTAAGTTTAATTTGATTTTTTAAAGTGTCTAGTTAGTTAATTAAGTTTAGGGGTTATGTTTAGGGTCGAGACGACTTAACTATAAGTCGTCTGTTGAATAATTAAGCTAGACGACTTAAATTTAAGTCGTCCAAACCGGACCGAAGCTCGAAATTTACAATGTCCTTTTAACCTAACCGGATTATTTACCGGACGTATATAGTGTCTTTTTTTTTACTCACTTTTTGGCGGAATTCAGAAAAAATCCAAACGTCGTTTCTCTCAAAGGCAATTTCGAAGGCGATTTCCGTCGATTCTCTCCAATCCATCGTTCTCACCGTCGATTCTCTCTAATCCGATGTTATCACCGTGGTTCTCAACACCTTTCTCACAGCCGCTTCCTCTATTTAAGTTCTGAGAGGAAACCCTAGCCGCGCATTCTCAGCCGTCTCGTTGAACTCCGCCGCCGTTAAGTTATACATAACCGCCGCTGTGTCGAAGGCGGCTATATCTTCTCCGAATTTTCAGGTCTGCTATAAGATGTTGTAATTTAGGGTCTGGGAAGACTTATAATTAAGTCGTCTGGAAAGTAATCCATCTGGACGACTTTACGGACGACTTACTGGATGTTTGTGTGTTGGATGTTTGTGTGTTAGACATTGTTGTCTTTGATTGTTTTGCATAAAAAATGGAATTACCAGAACTGCCGCGTAGGATACATACATTAGGTCAAGAGCCCCTCCCAAAGAATAGCATTTCGTATCATCCAACCTGGAAGCTGCATACTGCTCTGCGTACTGCTCTTCATAATGACGAATATGAAGAGCTGAAGGAGTCGAAGTTGGGAGTTTTCATCAGGTTTGGAGAGCTGGAATTTGAATGGGCTTCAAGGCTGGTTCACTTCATGCTCAGTTTCCAGCTGGACATAAAGAAGAAGTATGAGCTGTGGAGTCTCGTTGGTCCAGAACCTGTGAGGTTTTCACTGTTAGAGTTTGAAAACCTCACTAGGCTAAACTGCGAGTACATTGAGGACCTTGAGAGACCTCAATGTGTTGTTACAAAGGAGATGACTTCTTTCTGGGGGTTGTTGGGAGTTCATGTCGAAGCTGGGCCAACTACTCAACAGATAATAGAAGCACTTCAGAGATGCGAAGGGTGGTCTCCGGATGATCGCAAGCGGCTCGCGTACCTTGCCATCTTCACTGGATACATTGAAGGGAGAAAGTTTTCAACCCCTACACGGGTTAGTCTGGCAAGGCTAGTGATGGACCTAGAACGGTTCGAGAATTATCCATGGGGGAGAGTCGCGTTTAAGGTGTTGATGGACTCTGTGAAGGGCAGAGATATTTCAGGTTGTTACACAATTCATGGGTTTGCGGCAGCTCTCCAGGTCTGGGTGTACACAGCTCTGCCGGAATTGGGTGCTACTTATGGTCAACCTCTCCCAAACAATCCATCTCCACCGATATTGGCTTTCAAGGGTGGCAAGGGACGCAGATTGTTTAAAGAGGCTATCCTCAGACAGGTAAAAAACTTATAATTAAGTCGTCTAGAAAGTAATCCAGCTGGACAACTTAATAGACGACTTATAATTAAGTCATCCAGCTGGAATACTTTCCAGACGACTTAATTATAAGTCGTCTATTAAGTCGTCCAGCTGGATTACTTTCTAGACGACTTATAATTAAGTCTTCTGCGATTTTTTTTATTTTTTTTACATCTTTCTTAATCCATCTAACTTCATATCTTCTATTTACTGCAGACTAGGGTGATGAACTTTGTTCAGAAGAACACCCTTAAGGAAATGATTCCAAAATGGGAGTCTGATGCTGAGGATGTCGCCGCGGACAACATTATTAAAATCATGTATGTGAAGAAAAAGTGGAAGTGGACCAAGGATTGCTGGGAAGTCACTGGTACTCAAGGAAAGAGACAGCCAGCGAGGAAGAAAGATACCGTGAAGGATGACAGTCCAAGACCTCGGAAGAAAGCTAGACTAGAGGCACCTACAGAGGCTAGTGAAGAGGCAGCTAAAGAGGCGAGTGAAAACGGACCTGCAGAGGCGATTGAAGAGGCACCTGCAGAGGCTCGTTCAAAAGTGACTACGACTGTTGATGGGTTGACCAGAGAGGAAATTGAAGCCATGTTCAAGGACATAGTTGATTCCATGAGGGAAGGGTTTGGGACGTGCCTTGGAGAGATCAAGTATCTCTCAGAAAAGGGTGGAAGCTTTGGAGAAGAAGGTTGGTCTCATGACAAAACGGAAAGGGACACCATCTCATAAAACATGGAGAGGGACAAAGGCACCAGATGTGCCTGGAGATGGTAGTTCCAAGCCAGAGGATAAAGGCCCAGATGTGCCTGGAGATGGTAGTTTCTTGCTGGAGGATAAAGGGCCTGAGGTGCCTACAGATGCTAGTTCCTTGCCGGAGGATAAAGGGCCTGATGTGCCTATAGATGGTAGTTCCTTGCGAGAGGAGAAAGGTCCTGATGTGCGTAGAGATGCTAGTTCCTCGCAAGAACTGAGCGTTGTTGTATTGAACAAAACTTAACCCAGTGTTGACGATATACAAATTGGGCAAACTAGACCTGAAGAAAGGAGGGACGCTGCTATGGCCATTGGCCGTGCAAAGAGTGATCGAAGAAGGAAACCTGCTGCTTCACAGCAATCTCCTTATGCGGGCAACACGACGGCCAAGGCGATCATTCCAAAGACGAAGCAGCATTCAGGCTATAATCCTTTTGCACCAAATGACAAGGATAAATTGAAAGAGCTTGCTACTTGGTTGCAAGTCTGTCCGTAAGTGTTTGCTTTTCCCATAATAGCTTGCTTTAGTCTACAAAAACTGATCGTTTTTAAACATTTTGTGTTTGCAGTGAATATAAAACACCCTACGACCAAAAACCACGGAATAGTCGCAGTTGGTGGTATTAGACCCTCCGGAGAGACTTAGAATGGCTGGAGGACTGTGTAAGTCTTCTGCTTGACTTAGTTCAATTACTTGTAAGTCGTCTGGACAGTCGTCTACGTAGACGACTTACCCTTAAGTCGTCTAGTTCGTAGATGACTGTCCAGACGACTTACCCTTAAGTCGTCTGGTTCGTAGATGACTGTCCAGACGACTTACCCTTAAGTCGTCTGGTTCGTAGATGACTTTCATTACTAACTTACAGTTACTAACTAAGTCGTCTCATATCTTATATGCAGCATATTGATGCTTGGATAAATGTGCTGAGGAAGAGGTACACGGATAACCCACATCATTTCAGGAGCGACAAGTTATGCTTCCTTGATCATCTCTTTGCTCATCATTGGAGTTTTAACTACAAGGAGTTTAAGGATTCCGAGCCCGATAGGAATGGTTTAGGAAGAAGACTACCTGGTGGGGCGTTTAATTATTATAGCGGCAGTGTACCATCATTTTGCAGTTCAAACAGGATTTGGGGCGTTGATATCACAGTTGTCTATGCGCCAGTGAACCACAAGGACAGTCATTGGATTGCTATGTGGATCCAAATCCCTAAGAGGCACATTGTCGTCTTTGACAGCATCATTTCAAGTATCTCCCCAGAAACACTCGATGTGGTAATGGAGCCTTTTCTCCACATGATCCCTTATATGCTTGTTGAGTGTGCTCCCAATGACGTGGTACGTGCCGAATACAGCCTGGAGCCATTCACTTATGAGAGACTAAAGGATTTACCTCAGGCCAGATCTGGTGATTCTGGTGTGTACGCTCTAAAGTACATTGAATGTCATGCTCTTGGGATGCCATTTAATAAAAAAGACTTTGCTAAGAGAAAGGGGAAGGCTATTAGGGATAAGATGGCGGTGGATATATTTGAAGAGTTTCCTGACGTGCATCTGTGGGAAAACAGGGATGGCGATGAAAACTATGGTGCGTATGGTGATGACAGATAGATCAGGCTGTAACCTTTTGTATTTGTAACCTTTTGTATATAAACTTGATATTTTGTGCAGTAGTATTTGTAACCTTTTGTAATCTTATGACCTTCATCTGTTTTATTTCTCGTCTGTTTAATCCACAACCATCTGAACTAATATTTTTTTTTTGGACAACCATCTCAACTAATATAAAACACTAATAATATAAAACACTAATAATATACTTTTTGACACATAAGTTCATTACATGAAGGTCTTCTTGAATAAAAATCTCTGGACGACTAAATGGACGACCTCCGGGACGACTTAAATGAAGGTCGTCTGGAAGACTAAACACTGGACGACTAACTTGAAGGTCTTCTTGAATAAAAAACTCTGGACGACTAAATGGACGACCTTCGGGACGACTTAAATGAAGGTCGTCTGGAAGACTAAACACTGGACGACTAACTTGAAGGTCTTCTTGAATAAAAAACTCTGGACGACTAAATGGACGACCTTCGGGACGACTTAAGTGAAGGTCGTCTGAAGACTAAACACTGGACGACTAACATGAAGGTCTTCTTCAATAAAAAACTCTGGACGACTAAATGGACGACTTTCGGGACGACTTAAATGAAGGTCGTCTGAAGACTAAACACTGGACGACTAACTTGAAGGTCTTCTTGAATAAAAAACTCTGGACGACTAAATGGACAACCTTCGGGACGACTTAAATGAAGGTCGTCTGGAAGACTAAACCTCGTCATTCTTACACTGTGGTTTCGTATGGCCAGGTTCCTTGCACACAGAGCATCTATAAGCTCTGTGTTGCTTCCTGGGTTTGCGTCCTCTCATCCTGGATAGCTCCAACCAGAATTGCCATCTTGATTTCTTCTTTCTTCCCCGACCACGCTTTACTTCCGGAGGAAAGCATGTGCGTTCCTCAACTTGTTGTCCATTATAAGGATATATATTCTCTGAGTATCCTGCAAACAGAAAATCCTTTGAGTACACTGGAGATACAAGTGTGTTGATATGCAAACCAACAGAATCTCCAGCAGCTATAGCATGAGAGCAAGGTATTTTCTCCACTGCATACACACCACAATCACACTTTCCATGTTCCAAATCAACCACACAGTCCATTTTGCCACCTTTCACAAAGAATTGCCATATGCCAATTGGTTGTACCGTCATCATATCTGCTATTTCCGATCGAACAGCAAGCAAGTATTCAACACCCCGACTATGTTGAGTAGTGAGACTCAAAGCATCTTCTCTCCTTTTCCAAAACCACTTTCCTAGCTTCTCCCTTATGAACTCCAACAGGAAATGAATCGGAAATCCTCTAGCTCGCTTCAGTGCGGAATTAATATATTCAGCGATGTTGCTTGTTTTTATGTTGTACCTGTCCCCCTGGCAATAAACCCTTGACCATAGGCTGACGTCGGCATCCTCCAAATACGTTGCAAGGTCCGGATTTGCACTCCGTATCTCAGCCATGTACCGGTCAAAATCTGAAACAGTATGAGCATAAGCAGCACCTTTCACCAAGTACAAGAGATGTTTCCCTTTAAATTTTTTGACAATGTTTTCTTGAAGGTGATAATAATATATTCCTCGGGTTGCCTAAGGAAACACCTTATCACATGCACTTTTAATGGCCAAGTGCCGGTCGGAGACTATCACTAGAGGCTGGTCATCAGATACACAACTAGCCAATTTTGTGAAAAACCATTCCCAAGAAGGTGCATCTTCAGCATCTACGATCCCAAAAGCCAATGGAAATATCTGAAAATTCCCATCTTGTCGGCTGCAACTAGCATAAAACCTCCATACTTCCCACTTAGGTAAGTCCCATCCACCACAACGACCCTTCTCTGATATCTAAAACCTTTGATAGAAGCTCCAAAAGAGAGAAATAGATACTTAAATCTATTCATAGAATCAAGTTCTATAGCCGTGATAGAATCGGGATTTGCTAAGGAGATTTGCTCGAGATATGATGGCAGACACGAATACCCATCTTCTGTTGTTCCTCTCACCAATGTTTATGCATATAAAAGTGCTCTGTATGAAGTGGTGTAATCCAGAGTCATGCCAAACATGTTCTTCATTGCAACAGTGATATGCTGCGGATTCAACCCATCAATGATTCCAACACGATCAATGAAAAGCCTACCAACATACTTAGGAGTACAGTGTCTCCGCTGAGCGTTTCGGTCTCCCACTGAGCATGTATGTTTTTCCACATACTTTGTTACCCAAAACGTTTTTGTCCCATGTTTCACACTTGCTCTGACCTTCCATTCACAACCACTAACCGGACATGTTGTCACAAGGAGAGTTTTCGTTGACTTGTATATTCTGAAGGTGAACTTAAGCCTCACTGCTGTCAACCGCAGCTCTGAAAGCAGTGCATCCTTGCTAC
The DNA here is from genome assembly GCA_018703725.1 of Brassica juncea. Lineage (NCBI taxonomy): Eukaryota > Viridiplantae > Streptophyta > Magnoliopsida > Brassicales > Brassicaceae > Brassica > Brassica juncea. The sequence continues at coordinate 47,861,989 of CM031942.1, read as the reverse complement.
CAAAACTCTGGTTGACATAGATATTGTTACCATTCGATCTTCCACCTTCAATCTGTTTTAATTCTTCGAAACATATATCATCATCTTCTTCATACTCATCTTCAACCTTTCCATAAACACTGTAATCCTTACCATTCTCGTCCGCTTCAGCAACAATAGAGACATCATCCTCCTCCTCCCCATCATCCTCCCCATCATCCTCCTCCCCATCATGATTTTCATCTTCAACCAAATTATCATCATCCTCTTCGAAACATTCATCAGCTTCATCATCTGAAACCGTTTGCACCTTGCTACGGCTTGATACACAAAGCCGTACACCATGCGTTTTGGTTATCTCGAGCAAGTTTCTAACTTGTCTATCACTTGTAACATGAATAGGAAGGGTGTCTGGAGCCATCATCATTTCTGCTGGTAATGAGTAGGTTATCTCCACAGATTCTGTGCTCATGTCCAGGTTATAATCTTCTAGAGCCATTGCAAGAAGTTCCGCATGCGTCGAACCTTCACTCAAAAAAACACTCTCGCTCCTTTGGCATTATCAACCACAAAATCCCAACAGCGATCTCTTAACAACCATTCCCCATACACTGCATGTAACTGACGCATCATCTGCAAAAATTCAAAATAAAACACATTAGTAAACATAGATAAAATGAAAGTTTACTAAACATTAAGGCAGACGACATACTAGGAAGTCGTCTAGACGACTAAACAGTAAGTCACCCAAACAGGTCATTTTTGCAATTGAATTTTAATTAGGACGACTTACCATTAAGTCATCCGGCTTGTTTGTTAAAAAAATACTAAGTCGTCTAGGATAAACGGGTTAGTTTTGCATTTGACCTAATTGTGTCAGATATTTGACTTTTCCTGGACGACTTACAGGGAAGTCGTCTCTGGGTAAACAAAAATTACAATATTTAATTGAAGCTAGACGACTTATTTGTAGGTCTCAGACGACTTACGGGGAAGTCGTCCTGGAAGATGACTTAGGAGAAAGTCGTCCAAGATAAGCAAGGTTTGACCAGAATCTATGAAGTAAATCTGGACGACTTTGCTTATCTTGGAAGACTTTCAACTAAGTCGTCTTCCTGGACGACTTCCCCGTAAGTCGTCTGAGATAAGTTGAATATTTAAGTTTTATTTTCCAATTGCAAAAGTAACCTGAGACGACGTACAGATAAGTCGTCTAGATTTAATAAAATTTGAAATTTTTGTTTTCCTTGGGACGACTTACCAGTAAGTCGTCCAGAAAAAGTCAATTATCTGACACAATTCGGTCAAATGCAAAAGTAACCCGTTTATCCTGGACGACTTACTGGTAAGTCGTGTAGGATATTCTCACGATTTTTTTTTAAAGAACAAAGCCGGACGACTTTAGTTAAGTCGTCCGTTGGACCAGAAGACTTATGGGTAAGTCTTCTACGCGAACAGTTCTGGAAAAAATTCAATTTTCTACCTTAAACTAGTGAGATGACTTCCTTAGCACACAGAGTCTTCTCCAACCACCCAGAACCTCAAACGAAAGTAACCCACGATGAATTGTATGCTTCAATAGCTCTATCAACCATAAAAAGTTTTGAATCAAAAGCTTGAGTTTTTTGGATGAATATTGAGGCAAAGTAAGAGAGAAGTTGTTTTTAGTTCATAACAATTGAGAAAGAGAGAGTGTAAATTGTATGAGGTGCATTAAGAGCTCCAAATTGGTAGTTCGTTGTGGTTGGTGTATTGATGGCAATGGCAATCTTGTAAATTTGTGAAGGTGATGAGGTTGAGAGAGTAAAAGAGCCATTTTCGAAAAGAAAAAAAATACAAAAATTAATGGCATTTTCGTGAATAATGTGAACAAGTGGGGGTGAATAGAGCTAATGATTGTGCTTCATGAAGGAGAGGTTAGTTTTGTGGTTGACTTTGAGTTGTGAGTTATTTTTGCAAAAACCCCCATTATACTTAACCCAATGAGTTACTGATATTGTTATTCAATTATCCTTTGCCGAATATAAAATTTTCATAATCCCCAAATGATCAGCTAACTGCTTTTTCCCGGGGAAAATAATATCAACGTGTTCTAAACATTGATCCTTGTTCAATGCAGATATATTTTTTATTTTAAAATATCTTAAAAGTTAATTTTCTTCTTAGAAATACTATAGATTTTATATTGTTTTATTAATAATTATATAAACAGTTTTAGTTAAAACTGGTATATGACCCATGTTTAAGTTACAAAATTATTTTATTTAAATATGTATAAATATCTAAATTATAAGATTTATATTTTAGTATTATATATTGTATAACTCTATAATCTTATTGTCTAAATTAGTTATTCGACATTATTAATATATAATAATTTGTTGTATACATTAAACTTTGTTATTAATTATTATAACATACATATATGTTTTCGAGTTCGGTACAATAGATTCATGATATGAAATAATCAAATAAAGAATCACGTACAAAATATGTTTTTTTTAAAAAAAATTGGACAGCTTGCACACAATAAATTTTTAAAATTTATTTAGTTATACTATAGAAATGATATTTGTTTAGAATAATTTATGTTTTCATAATGTATTTTAAAACAATTCTTTAGCATCTGTCATTTTAGTATATTGCATGATTTTATAAGTAAATACATTATTCTGTTTAAGTAGTTCAATCCTAATATATTATTAAATTTTATGCATAACATCATCTATAGTATTGTTTTAGTAAATTTTACCGAAATAGGATGTTTTTGATGTTATGGTATTAAGTTTTCTGATTTTTGTTATTAAATTAAGATTTCAAATTATTATACTATTTTAATATTTACAAAATAGTTTTTTTCGTGTTTTATCATTTAAAAATATATTTTAGGACCTATCATTTTATCTTTTAAACTAGGAATTATCATTATGAGTTTGGAATATTCATTATCAAAGTTGTATATTTAGTCAGAAGAAATTTAGAAAATTATACAACTATTTTTGAGCTTGGAAGATTATATCACTTTTGAATCTTTTTGCTACTAAATTAATTCTATATTCTATAAAAAATATTTGAATTTTGGTAAAACAAATTTCATATTTTCATCAACTTTTATGATAATTGTAAATAAACAATAAATTTATTGTTAATTATGATTTTTTATTAATATTTTTAATGACTATTAAAATTTCAAAGTTTGTAAATATCATATTTTAAAATAACACATGAATAGAGTAATATAATTATATTTTGTATATAATGTTTAGGTAATATATTGTTGGAGTTTCAAAATAAATAAAATAAAATAATAATAGATAATTGATTTTAGATAATATATTGTTTTGAGTTACATAAATATATGTTAAAAATTTTATTTTTATTAAAATATTACATGTTATTTAATATTTATAGACTATAATTAAAAATTTATAAATTATAGCATATAATTTTATTTTTAATTAATAGTAAATTATAATAATATTATATTACTAATCACAACATTAATTAATACATTTTTTATAAAAAAGTTAAACTTTTTGGTAAGATATTGTTAGATTTTTTTGTCAACAGATTTTGTTATTACTAAAAATAAAATTTAATTTATAGCTAAAATGATTTATAATTAATATATGTATTAGTTATTAAGATATTTTGAAGTAATATATATTTGATTGATTAATGTTAATAATCAAAAATGTCATATTAAATAGTTAATGAAATAGTCCAACATGATTTTTGTACAGTAATTTGTTTTGTATTTTTCTTTTACTAGAGAAGATTGAAATGTATAATCTAAAAAGTTGTAATTTACAAACTAATCATATGATACTAGGTGCTATGATTATATATTTGTTGAAATTCTGACCAGATTCCTCTTATGTGCAACTGATAAGAAAGATGAAAAATATCTAAAAACGAAGAAGAGAAAGAATCCATAACAAAATAGAAATTGAAAAGTGAAAATGGATTTCATTTGAATAAAAATGAGTGCTGGTGGAGAGCTATCATCATCTTACTCGAAGATGGTAATCAGACCAGGTGGAGATGAAGATTGCAGTGCAAATTATCGATTGAAAAACGATGATTAGAGGCAGGGCCGACGTACGGCATAAGCGAGTGAAGCAGTTGCTTAAGGAAGCAAATAAAAAGGGAATATTTTAGTTATATATATATACATATATATATATATATATAATTTTACTTTTGATAGATAACTAAAATTTGTAAAATTTTTAGTTAAAATAATACTTAAGAGAATTTTTAATCAGCAAAACACTTTTGAACCTTTTAACCGTATTTATTAACTTTTTATTAACAAGTATAGTAGTTAAACCTATTATTAAATATTTATTAGTAAATTTTTATTTTAGATTATATTTAAAATCCTAATTAAAAGTTAACTACATATCGGTTTTTTTTAGTGCCCCCAATCTTTTAGTTGGTGATGATTTGTTAAGAGACTAAAGATCTTCCAAGAATCAATATCAATGAGAGTTTGAAAACCTATTGAAGTGCTTGATTTTTTGAAGAAAATGGAAGATTTCTATCAAAACATAGAAGTTGCTTATTGTACATTGTTGACCATTCTAGTGTTGGTTGCAACAGTTAAAAGACGTTTTTCAATGTTGAAACTAATAAAAGATTATTTGTGGTCTACAATGTCATAAAAGAAATTCAATGAGTTAGTCATGTTATCAAATGAGACATATATGGTCGAAAGACTTGGCTATATGAATTAATGAATGATTTCGCAATAAAAATGCAAGAAGATCAATATTTCAAAAATAAGTATCTTTTTTTTGGGCAACAAATAAGTATCTTTAACTCTATTCTTATAAACATTTTTTGAAATTAGATTTTTTATGGAAGTTTATTTTTTTTATATTACACTTTTTATTTGATATTGAATAATATATACAAAAAGGTATAATTTTTTAGTTGGTTTAGGGTATTGTAAAATGTTAGACCGACACTGATTAAAGGCTAATCAACTAGAATCATCTGGTAGAGAGATGGATGTCAGTGTTAATAGATATATCTAGATCTTGTAGTGAATCACGCAAGCACGTAAGTGGTTACAGTATTTGATGATTCAACAAGCGGAGATAATATTTGGAAGTGGAGAAGATAAGCAGTTTGTATTGTACTATTCCATTTGCAAAATATAGAACAGTAATGGTTTCTTGGATGTTTCAATAGAACATGTGTACGATCAGAAAATATGTCTGTTTCTTAGATGGTGCTTCATTATAAGGTTATGTAATTTTAGATGCTAACGAGTGCATCTTTTACATGGTATCTAACAACTACACGTATAAAACAAGCAAATATCAAACCATATACAATGCATTCTACATTACATAATACAGATAGAATAGAACGCTTTCTCATTTTCATTTTTCTCCTCATTTTGTTTTTTCTCAGCCCTCATCTTCTTCCTTATGTTTCTTTTTTCTTCATTTGTTTTTCTCATCAATTTCTTTTTCCCCACTTTATCCTTCTCTTCCTACTACTCTTTTGTTTTTTCTTAATTCTCCCCCTCATCCTTCTCTTCCATTTGTTCTTCTTTACCCTTCTTTTTGTGTTTCTTTTCTTTTTGATCTTGCTCACCCCTTTTTCTTCATTCTCACCCGTCTCCTTCTTTTCCTTTTGTTCTCTTTCACACATTTCATTTACTGCGCTTTATCATCCTTTTCATCCACCTTCTCGGCTTTATTATCCGCCTCATCCGCTTTCTTATCTTTATTTTCTATTTATGCCTCTTCTTACTCCTTTTCTTCTTCCTTTTACTCTTTCTAACTCTTCTGATTTTCTTTTTTAAAAAAAAAATCCAATGCAAACACATTTTCTCAAAAATACAACATCATTAGTGTAGAATATTAACACATTTGTTTAGTAAATTTTATAAATGATATAGTATATTATTCTATAGTAAAAGTATAGCATGGTCTAAAAACATATTTTCCTCTTCTTTAACCTTTTTCTTCTCTTTCTCTTCTTTTTCTCCTTTTTTATCTGCGTCTTCGTCCTCTGTCCGAAAAATTAACCCAAGTTTTAATTCCTCTGATAATATAATGGAAAATTGGGCACATGTCCATTTTATATGAGAAATTAAGTTTCTACGCATGACAACTCATATGCCATGATATAATACATAATGTTATGAAATGTGAAGAAACTACCCTTACATATGCATAGAAAGGCAAAATGGGCGTCTTTTTGTTAACGATATAATATATAATGAAAAGTAAATTTCATTTACAACCCTCTTGCATGCGAAGAACAAGATAGGTGTGGAGGGAGCTATGCGAATCAGAGCTGGAAAAGAGAAAAGGGTTAAACGGGCGAGTTAACGTGGGTGACAACGGCCGAAGTTGGGTAATCAAAACTATGGTTATGGAGGACTATTCACAATAACGGCGGCGCGATCTCATAACCAAAAAGGAACGATTCAAGGTAATGTGGTTGATTTAAAAGATATCATCACTTTCAGAGCAATTTAGACCTGTTTTACGGCAATTAAATCGGAACCGCTGTTTTGTTTGCAGATCTGATTGGAAAGGTAACCGGTGGAGCTACGAAAGAAGGTACTATTACACCATTTTTTGTTATGTCGAACATAAGCTTTGGGTTCATGGATTGGGGAAGAATTTGATGGATGATGGGAAACATGGGACTATACTATATGATGCATGTAAATAGTTTAGATAACCATTAGAATTTGTAATAGTTCAACTGGTACAATGTCCTTGGATCTATGTACCTTTGGACTTGCATGCTTGTTATGAATTCTGTGAATGCCAATGTATGTGTCTGCGTTTTGGGCATTTGTTTCACAACACAAGTTTCTGGGTCCGTGTGGGAGGAGAGGGGATAAACTGATGTATGATGTAACTGAGGTGTCTATACTATATAATAAACGTACATAGTATAAGGGGGGTGATAAACTGGCTCACATACATGATTTACGTTAGCAGGATTATCTTGTGTTGCACTGTTTGTGCTACTGGAACTTAATGCCACACAGAGCCTGAATCAGTGCGCTTCATTAACATATGAGTCACTTAAAGTTGCAGCCTTCTTGACGTTCAACCCCGACCAACTCCAGTTGTGAGCTGTTGGATGGAACTTCTATGCTGTTCTTTCTCTAGTCATATGCTACTTATAAGTTATCGGTTTTACTAAGCTTTCCGACTAATATCCCTTTTTTACTCTGGCGGGCAGCTAAATTTCGGAAGTTATGTATACTTTAGTACAAAACTAGCGACTTATTTATCGGTTGCCATGTATTTGTTAGTGTTTATATCCCCCTTCTATTGTGTGTGTAGTTTATGTTTTTCGGCAGACAAACTAAACTTCTATGAAAATATTTCTGTCTACTTTTTTCAATGTTTACTCGCACACCATACCCAACTTTCAGGTTTTCTATGTATTTATGCAACACATATGTACAGTTGTATTGTCATCTATAATAGTTGTGTCATCTCTATACTATCATCTTTGATAATTTAGAATATCTTTCAACTGCTTACACAACAGTTAGGTTTTATACGGGTCTGCTATATTAAATTATTCCAATTGGGATCCCCTTAGAGTTCGAAGTAGTTTCATGTGTTTCTTCTACCAGTAGATAACACATTCATCCACCTTCTATCATCAATTTGTGCACTATTTTGGAAATTATGTATGGTTAAGTACAAAACAAATGAATTATTTTGTTTAATCTAATGTATCATATGTTAACACATACCAGGTAACAAATATTGAGGGGGCGGACATATTATACCCAACTTTTTGTTTATGTTTGTTAACATTCTGCACTTATACCCAACATGTTGGAAGAGCTAAACTGAAAAGAAGTATGCATGTCATTAGAATGACATGGGTTACTTTTATGAATATACTATATAATGTACATTATAGTATAGTTTGTCACATGGTAGCATAACCTAACTAAATTTTATGTACGGTTTGTATATACTAGCTCCCAATTATTGACATCCCGTTAAATGCACCAATTTTTATCCTATGTTTCTTCTGGCATTGAACAATACATTCTCTTAACATATACAACCTGTGTGATAACTGCTTCTATGACATATATGGTGATATGTTGGATTTATCTATTGTCTATACTATATAACCGTAGTTAAGTGTTGTGGGAACCGAAATTCACACCGTCAATTTTCGATAAATAAGATTGCGGAGGAAAGCCAAGTGAACCCGACTTTCCCTGAAGGTCCGGATTCTCTGCGTTGCCACACGAAATCGACAAAGTAAACAGAAGACAAAAAATAGAAACTGAATTATTTGCCCGAAGGCGTTTTATTAGATCAGGGAAACGAGTACAAGGATTCTCCGAAAGACAAAGAGAGTTGCGATTTAAAGAAAAAGGTAGAGTCGCAGGCAGCCAAACGTCCTAAGCCTTGCTCCGCTAGTCTAACTACCTAAACCCTAGTTTTTCTAAGCCAGCAGGATGCTCTAAGTCTAATTCTCGGATTTTCGGGATCCCTTTCTCCTCTGCTCCTGCTCTCCTTATATACCCACCTCTAGGTCGGTTTGCCTTGGGGTGATGGGCCTCGCCTTTGGGCCCAAGCTTATCCTTTCCGGAAATGTTCCATTTTCGTCGGTCTTTGTAATTATCTCCGAGTTTTCCGCTATCTTTCGACGACTTGATGTTTATCCGATGTCTCGTGGAATCGGGTAAACTACCATAGCCTGATTGGACCAAACTCATGAGGGCTGATCCAAACAAGCTAAGGCGGGAATGAACCGGGCACGATAGGACCGAGACCGGGACGAGGGTCGCGGACCGACGCCGGGCCGACCCGCGCGATGGGTGCCGCCGGCGCCAGGCCGGGGTGCCGCCGGCACCAGGCCGGGTGCCGCCGGCGCCAGGCCAGCCCGCGCTCGCTTGCCAGCCGCGCCAGGCCAGCCCGCTTCCCCGCGTTCCGCCGGCGCCATGAACGTTGTGCCCCTCCGTCTCAGTCCGGCCCTGCGTCACGGTGCCTCCCGTCAAGCCGCCTACCCTCTTCCACTCTTTCCTCCCTGCGGCCATTATCCTTCCCGCTTTAACTGGTTCCCTCAGCTCCTGCTGCCAGTCCGTTTTCCTCCTTCCCATTCCCTCCTGTCTGTCCCTCTATCTCCTCTCTCCAGTTCTCCAGAGATGCCTGTATTCCTGTTCCGGGGGTGCCAGCCTTCTCATTCATCCCTCTTCCCTCTTTGCCTCCGTCGCCATGCCTTTTGCAACTCTGCTCCTGCCATCCCTCTTCCGCGTGCCCTCCTTCTCCAGTCCTTTTTTCCTCCTTCGTCCATTGAGTTGGCACCTGTTTCCTCCTCTCCATTCTCCCTCTTCCCAGTCCCATCTTTAGCCTACCTTCAGATGGCGCAGATTCCTTTTTACCTCCTTCCTCCATTTGAGCCTTCCCTCTTTACCTTTCCCTCCTTCTCCCATGGGCCTTGTTCCGCCTTCTCCATTCCATCCCTCGTCCCTCTTTCCCTCCTCGCCATTCCCTTTTTTCTCCTCCATTCCTCCATCCCAAATCCCTCTTCCCTGCATTGCCTCCTTCTTCATTTTCCTTTTTCCTCCCTTGCTCCATCTCCATGCCCGTCCCGCTTTTCCTCATAAGGTTCAGTCCATTAGCCGTTTGTTCCTTCCTTCTCCATCCTTCCTCTTTAGCTTTTTCCGTACGCCTTCTCCCGCAAATTTCCTTCTGTTCGCCTGGGTTCCAGCGGGGATTCATGCCATTACCATCCCTGCGGTATCCCTCTTTCCTCCTTCTCCATTCCTTTTTTCCCATTCCCTCCGTCGCCTTTCCTGGGTGCACGCCTTCTCCAGTCCATCCCTCGTCCTCTTCCTCCTGCTCCATTCCGGGCTGTTCCGCCGTTCTCCATTACGCGTCGCCGTCCGTGGGTTTTTTCGTTTGTTCGATCTTTCCCTCGTCAGTCGTTTTCGGGAAGGTCTTTAGCCGTAGATTTCGAGATAACCGTTTTTGACCCCAACAGTTAGCCCCCCAGCCCGTAAGGTCGGAGACGATTTTGCGGGCGAATGATCTGAATTTTTTGAAAATCGAAATCTTTGGCTAAGGATTTTTCCGCAGAGAACCTGTGTCTTCTCCTCTTTTTTCTTATAACTAGCCGACCCTCCCTTCTCATTCTTCACATCTTTCCAAATTCTCTCTTCTTCTCTCTCAAGAAAGAAAATGTCTTCATCCCAAGTTGAAAAGAGTGGTTCTGATGTTGAGATGGGCGAGGCCGGCCAAGCTCCGTCGGTTCCGGCCAGTCAAGCTCCCGCCGTTCAGGCCGTTCAAGAGGCTATTCCGTCCCTGACTGATGGGTTTGATTCTTTCAAGGCTAAGCTATCCCGTCGTAGTGCTGCGAAAGGCTCGAAGCGGGCGAGGACCGAGACGCCCGATGTTTCTTCCGCGGCTCCAACTCCTTTGCCTGCTCCTTTGGTTCCAAGTTCTGAAGTCCCATCCGATGCCCTCCCGTCCACAGAAGGGGTTATTGTTCCCGAACAGACTCTCGATGTTCAGATCCATCCATCGGGTTCTTCGACTGCCCCGATTGTGATCTCCGGAAGAGATGATGCGATAGAATCTGCACCTCTTCCCCCGGCGAAGAGGGAACTCGTCTTGGGACTGCCAGCGGCTGGTGCCGCGCCACTGCCCAAGGGAAGAGCAAGAGCTGGCCCAGCGTCCGGAGCGAAAAAGAAGCGGGGTGCGAAGAGCGAGGAAAGCGACCTCTCAGAGCCATTGGCGCGTCATCGTTCCAAGGTTCGATTTTGTCCGTAACTCTTGCACGTTTTTTTTTTTTTTTTTTTTTTTTTTTTTTTTTTTTTTTTTTGCGATGATACTTACTCTTTCCTTTTTGTGGACAGTTTGTGTCTCTGATCGACGGAATGCTTGGCGAGTGCGGGTCGGAAGTCATTCGTCTATCGAAGGAACTGGAGTCGTCGCAGGAAGCGTTGAAGCGTACTAAGGCCGCATTGCAGACTGTCGAGGATACCCATGCCGCCCAGACGTCCCAGCTTGAGGTTCGTATCAGCGATCTTGAGCGCGACCTAGAGAAGACCGCTAGCTCGTTACTCAAGGTGAAGAAAGAGAAAAGGAGTAAATCCTCGGAAGTCCGCCGCCTTCAGGAGAAGGTTCAGGCTTACGAGGAGATGAACGCCCGTAGAACCTCGGAGGTTGCTGATGCCAGTGACGACTTCTATGGTCGTCTGACGAGGATGGCCATCCTGTTTGAGTCCTTGATAGCTGTCCGTAAGAGGGATTTGGCTTTAGCGGGGATCGAGGGGAGTCTGAACGAACTCGAGTTGCTTCGAGGTAATGAGGCCCCGTCTTTGGACTTGGAGGAAGCCAGATTATCGTCCTGTAAAGGAGAGTGGGCGGCCACCGAGGGAGATTTTGAGTCGATCCTCGCCGGTCTGCAAGCCGAATGCACCCTAGCTCCGACCTCCGAAAATTCGGGAGATCGGGAGCGCGTGGGAGAAGATTGCGAGGGTGGCACGGACGAGGCGGGTAGTGGCGATGCGACTGAGGGAGGCGACGGCGAGGCTGTCCTTGTCGCAAGTGAGGATGAAGATGACGCTCCTGGGAGCGTCTAGGTCTACCAATCCCTTCTGGGATTTTGTTTTTTATGTGTTTCGGCCGTTTAAGAGGCCATGATGTTTTTACCGGGACTGGCCGTTGGTGGCTTCGAATCCCTGCCCCTTTTATGGGGTTTTGTTTGTATTTCCGCAGTCTCAATCTATGAAACGCTTTTGATTATTTATGAACTTCAGTTTTTTCTTTGAAGTATGAGAAAGAGGGTGTGAGTTGTCGTCTCATTCCTAGTTCCCCGATGATCACCGTACCTATTGTCTGCATAAAGCGAGATTTTCCGCGGTTTACCGATTTACGCGAAAAACTCGTGAAACGAATAGGCTTAAGTGAAGAGACAAATTTTTGGATCTCGTATACCATACTATGTCTGTGAGATGTCAAGATCCAGCGTGGCTGGGTTTAGGGCAAGACCTAGGTTTACTCTCGGACTGAGGCTTTGCGATGACAAATCGGCTTTCGTTTTGCCTGTTTGCGATTTTAACCTGACTCGTACCGTTTAAAATCCGCGAATTGTTGTCGGCTTATATGATTTGTTTTGGCGTGAGTCGAGCTACTTCCTTTACGAAGAGCTAGACCAAAATTTTGGATTTCTTGTATAGCGCGCTATGTTTATCCTTGTCGGATGTAAGAGAGCCTACCCCTCGAAGGGCGGCTATTTGTCTGTTTAGGACGTTAGAGTTCGTTTGTTGTGATCAGCAACAACGAAATGATACCGTTTTGAGGTGCGTTTGTATGTTTTTAGAGACGAAGATTTCGTCTGCAATGTTTTGCGGAAAAGAATGTCCTTCAAGCGTTAGCGACGTCTCGCAATGCTGAAGGTCGATTTTTCCTTATGCCGTATCTCGCGTTGAGACGTTTGCGGGCTTTGGGGATGTCTTTTGCGAATGTTCGCAGCCAGAAAACTGTCGTTTCCGTTTTGGACGTGGGACCAAGGGGTCGCGTAAGTTTGACCCAGGGAGAAGCGTCCACATTCACAATGCCTCGTGAAGTGTTTGGCCATCTGGGATTTGTGTTTGGATGTGATAATCGCTTAGCGGACACTAGATCCGCTGTTTGTGGCCGTCTCGGCTGATTTTGAAAAAGTCGTGAAAAAGTTTCGAAAATTTTAGAGTCTTCGAAATTTGTGGGAGTATACGAGTATACGTACCCACTCCCCCCCTTTTTTTTAAATTGGGGGGATAGCTGAATCCGCCGATTGGCGAGTTGCCTACGTACCCTTGTCTAGGGATCAAGCCATCTCGTAGTTCTTTTGTACCACGCTTTATCGTTTAGTGGTAGTATTTTTTGAGGTGCATCGCATTCCAAGTTCTCGGGATTTTGACGTCTTGCATGTTTGCGATTTGGTATGAGCCTGGTCGGACTACTTTTATGACTTTGTACGATCCTTCCCAGTTTGCTCCCAGTTTTCCTGCGTTTCGTTCGGCAGTGTTTTGGAAGACTTTTCGTAAGACTAAATCGCCTTCTTTGAACCTGCGATGGCGCACGTTTGAGTTGTAGTACCTTGCGGCAGCGTGCTGGTAATTCTGGATTCGAGTGAGTGCCTGGTCGCGGCGCTCATTGATGAGGTCGAGGTTGTCCAGCATCATAGCGTCGTTTAAATCCTCTCTTTCGGGGAGGAATCTTCTCCGTACTCCAGGGAATTCTACTTCCGCGGGGATCATACATTCCGTTCCGTAAACGAGGGCGAATGGAGTTTCACCCGTAGCCCGTCTTGGGGTTGTACGGTGCGACCAAAGAACTCCTTCGAGCTCCTCTGCCCATCGCCCCTTCTTGGCGTCTAGGCGTTTCTTGAGTCCGTCAAGGACGGTTTTGTTGATGGTTTCTGCCTGTCCATTGCATTGCGGATATCTTGGAGTTGACTTTGTAAGTCGTATTTTCCATTTTTCGCAGAATGCTTCGAATCGAGTAGAGATAAATTGAGATCCATTATCTGTTACGATTTCGTACGGGACCCCATGTCTAGTTATGATATGTTTCCAGACGAAGTTCTCGACTTGTGTGTCCTTGATACTTGCGTAGGATTCCGCTTCTACCCATTTGGAAAAGAAATCCGTAAGGACTAGGAGGAAGCGTTTTTGTTTTGATGGGTGCATAGGTCCGACGATGTCCATGGACCATCGCATGAAAGGATAGGGGGACGAGATCGAGGAGAGGATCTCCGCGGGTTGATGGATTGTTGGAGCATGCCTTTGGCATTTTTCGCACTTCCGGGCGAACTTCTCGCAGTCTTTTACCATGGTTGGCCAGTAATAACCGTGGCGTTTTTTTTTAACCGCGAGAGATCTTCCGCCAGAATGATTTCCGCATGATCCTGAATGGACCTCCTTCATGATTCTCCTTGCTCTTTCCCCTTCTGCGCATGCCATGAGAGGACCAGAGAAACACCACTTATAAATTTCTCCCTCTATCGTGACATACCGTGCCGCTTGGGTTTTTACTTTACGGGCCGCCCATTTTTCGGCGGGTAAGGTTCCATTCACGATATAGGCTCGGATTGGTTCTAACCAAGGGCTGTCGCAGCCATACTCGGTCGGGTTCACATCCGCTTCCGGCTGATCCTCGACTTCTTCCGCATCTTCAATCTCGTCCTGGATTAGATTGATGACCACTGGTGGTCCGATGCTCGGATGCTCGATGAATTCGACCGGGATTACTCTTTGGAGCCCTGGATCTGAGCTTGAGGCGAGGGCAGCCAAGGCGTCAGCCTGGGCGTTTTCCGAGCGAGGAATTCTGGTCAGGGCGAACTGGTCAAAATTTCGAGCCAGCTCTTGGACGAGTTTTAGATATGCGTCCATCCTTTCGTCTCTCGCCTCATATTCTCCGCTGTATTGATTGGCGACTAACTGAGAATCGCAGTAAGCGTGAACATTACGGATTTTTAACCCATGGGCCAGCCGCAATCCTGCGACGAGTGCTTCGTATTCTGCCTCATTGTTTGAAGCGTGAAAAGCCAATCGGAAAGACTGTTCTAGGATTTCCCCGTTTGGAGAGGTGAGCCGTATTCCGATTCCGGATCCTTGTTTGGATGAAGATCCGTCGACGTGGAGGACCCAAGTTAAGTTTGGTTCCTCGATAGTCATGTCTCTAGTGGGTAATTCTACCAGGAAATCCGCCAGTACTTGGGACTTTGCACACGTCCTTGGGCGGTATTCGACGTCGTACTCACTCAGTTCGATTGCCCATTTTGCGAGCCTCCCGGATTGACTTGGACTATGCAGGATTATCCGTAGCGGGAACGTGGTGAGAACCACTATAGCGTGAGACTGGAAATATGGTCTTAGTTTTCTTGCCGAGGTTATGACAGCGAATGCTAATTTTTCCATTAGAGGGTATCGAGTTTCCGCATCCAGTAATGCCTTGCTTACGTAAAAGATTGGTTTTTGTTCGCCGCGTTCTTCTCGTATCAAGACGCCACTGACCGCCGTTGCGGAAACTGCGATATAGAGAAAAAGAGGTTCACCTTCCACCGGTTTTGCGAGGACTGGTGGAGTGGCCAGGTAATGTTTCAACTGTTGGAAAGCTTTTTCACATTGCTCGGACCATTCGAACTTCTTGTTTCCCTTCAATGTCTCGTAAAATGGTAGACACTTATCCGTGGACCGTGAGATGAAACGGTTCAATGCCGCGACTCTTCCGGTTAGCCTCTGGACTTCTCGCTTGGTTCTCGGGGAGACCATTTCTATCAGTGCGTCGATTTGTTTTGGGTTGGCCTCGATTCCACGATACGTTACGAGGTATCCGAGGAATTCTCCTGATTCCACTGCGAATCTACATTTTGCCGGGTTGAGTTTCATGTTATGCTGGTTGAGTCGTGCAAAACATTCCTCTAGGTGGGCTATGTGATCGTGTTCGTCAAGAGATTTTACGAGCATATCATCGATGTATACTTCCATAGTTTTGCCGAGCTGTTCGGCAAACATTTTGTTGACGAGTCGCTGATATGTTGCACCTGCGTTTTTAAGACCGAAAGGCATTACTTTATAGCAATACGTTCCGCGGTCTGTGATGAACGCAGTTTTTTCGCGGTCGTCGGGATTCATCATGATCTGATTGTAACCGGAAAAAAGCGTCCATGAATGACAGAAGCTTGTTTCCCGCAGTTGCTTCGACCAGTCGGTCAATGTGTGGGAGCGGGAAGCAATCCTTTGGACAGGCTTTATTCAGATCTGTGAAATCGACACAGACCCGCCATTTGCCGTTTTTCTTTTTTACCACGACGGGGTTGGCGAGCCAGTCCGGATACCTGACTTCTGTTATCGACCCTACTTTGAGGAGTCTTTCGACTTCCTCATTGACTGCGGTGGCACGCTCAGGTCCCAACTTTCGTCTTTTTTGTTTTACGGGTTTGTGAGTTGGGTCGATGTTAAGTTCGTGACATGTTACGCTAATGTCGATTCCCGGCATATCCTCCGCAGCCCACGCGAACGTACTGAGGTTCTTTTTGAGGCATGCGATGAGCTCTGCTTTCATTGGTTCGCGGAGGTTAGCTCCGATCTCGACACCACCGTTCCGGGAAAGAATCGTCGAGACAGATTGAAACCACCGGTTCGCAGGTTGGTTCACGCTTCCCTTCCAGGGCCTCGGCTCTTTGGGACTGCCAGAAGGTCTCCGGTGAATTGTTAACCGTTTGCTTTTTCCGAGAAGTTTCGATTTCAGAATTTTTCCGTTTTAGTTCGGTAGCGAGGTAGATCTGCGCTGCTCCGTGACTACCATGTATTGTCTCGACCCCGAAAGGCGTTGGGAACTTGAGGCATAGGTGGAATGTTGATGGGATCGCTCTCATGGAGTTTAGCCAGGGAGTTCCAACTATCGCATTGTAGGATGTTGGACTATCGATCACTAGGAATTCCGTGTTCTTGGCGACGCTCCCCGGCCTTGACTAGGAGGTTAGTTGAGCCGAGGGTCATAATTTCTCCCGAGAGTCCGAATACTGGGCTGGGGTCATCCGTAAGGATGCCTAGGTTGACGCCCATCCTCTCGAGGGTGCTTTTGTAGATAATATTGGCCGAGCAACCGGTGTCGACCAATACCCTTGCTACGTCAATGTCCTGGATCGTGAGTTCTATTACGAGGAGATCGTTGTGAGGTTTGACCGTTCGGGCCGTTGCTCGATCCTCGAAAGATACGATGTTGCGGGCTGACGAAGAAGTCATACTGAACTTTGATCGATCGGTGGTTTCGAGTTAGAGGATCCGTCCCCCCCCTCCTTCTAGCGCCAAACTGTGGGAACCGAAATTCACACCGTCAATTTTCGATAAATAAGATTGCGGAGGAAAGCCAAGTGAACCCGACTTTCCCTGAAGGTCCGGATTCTCTGCGTTGCCACACGAAATCGACAAAGTAAACAGAAGACAAAAATAGAAACTGAATTATTTGCCCGAAGGCGTTTATTAGATCAGGGAAACGAGTACAAGGATTCTCCGAAAGACAAAGAGAGTTGCGATTTAAAGAAAAAGGTAGAGTCGCAGGCAGCCAAACGTCCTAAGCCTTGCTCCGCTAGCTAAACTTACCTACAACCCCC